>CM060909.1:411089101-412339101 GCA_030737875.1 Allium sativum | reverse complement strand
AGGTCATTTATATTCCACTGCATTGTCAAAGTCACTGGAAGCTAGTGACCTTAACATATGCAAATATGCAGTGGTCACATTTTGAATCCAATCGTCCTAGAAGATTAAATCCAAATAATAATGCCAGTTTGAAAGTTGCAATCTCATTGGTATGAAATATTTCTTGAAAATGAAACAATATAATTGATATAACTCTTATATTTATAAATACGAAGTCACTACTTGTATATTTTTTTACAAAGATCTGAAGTTGAGAAACTACCACTGCAGTTATGGAAAAAAAAATGTTACAAATATGTAGCTCAGCACATGTGAAATACGTCAAGAAGAGTGTGCATAACAAGGCTTTGACACGTAATTCTTTATCATATATTAATTTTCAACCCTGCATGCATGAGTATTGATACAACTAACAACATAATTTCCTTTGTACAGGCTTTATTGCGGGATATATGTAATGATAATTGTAAGATCAATGAACAGGAAAGAGATACCTCTAAATGTTGCAGAGAAGAACATGTTGAAATGTAGATCACATCTGGTATACGAAATTTTGGGAAACATTGGGTATTGTTGGGATTTAGGTGACTTTATGTCTAATTTTTATTTGGAGGGAAATTGTAACGATCGAGAAATGTTTGGCATTTAAAATATAAATTTACATAAGATTTAACGTAAAATGAATAATTATATTTGGATTTTGGCATAGTATTCTGGATTTCATTTATTTTGGAACATAGTTGAATATATTTAATAATGGAATTCTTTTCGAAAATTTAATTTCGGCGTAAGCATTTGTCAAACAAGTGTTATTAACATTATTTAGCCGATTTTAATGTATTAAAATGATTAAAATTTTACATTGACTAATTAACGTCAGAATACTTTTTGGCTAATATAAACGTTATGACAAAACTAACGTTTAACATTAATTGGATTAAATAATGTGAAAAATATAATTCATCGTAAAGTGTAAACTTAACATTCAAATATTTATATATATAGGAATTGATTCTTAAAAATGTGAATTTGGAGTTCTAAATTTAACCGCTAATAAATTTTGTTCCGGATTTAATTTTGAATATTTAAATGTCGGTTAAGGCGAACGTTATTAACTAATGTGAGTTGCTTTATGTTTGAAAAATATAGCATTTAAACTAAAATAAACATTGAAGAATATATTTTGTAATTTAGTAAAAAATGTTTTATTTTAATAAAGAAATTTTGAATCGCGTAATGATAGGGCACTACTTGATTTAACAGGTTGATACTTATTGGAATTAATATGGTAAAATTTGAAAATTTAATTTATTAAGCCTTGTATTGCATTACGCTAAATTTAAATTACAGTTAGTAGTTGTTAATATTATAACAGATTTAAGCGCATAAACAATGTTTCCATTTCAGTTGGGTTTAGTCTAACATCTACACTATTCACTAATAAGGTTAGTCCAACCGTACCCTTTGTTATAGCAACGTTCAAATTTTATCTGAGAATTCCACTCAAGATATGGGCGGTGGAAATAATTTACCACCTGTCCTTGTTTTACTTTGCCTATCAACACCTATCGTACTCTCTTTAAAATTGTTTAACATGTTGCTTCCTACATCTGTCGTTGGTTGCTTCGTTTGGGTTATAAATAAGCATGCTCTGTTTACCATTCACCACAAAAATATCTCCCTGTCCTATGTCATCCACTATGTCGATTAGTTCTTTCCCCAAATTTAAAAATTCAATTTATCCCCAAATCGAAGAAATGAGGGCCGGTATCTAACAAGCCACTGTCGCTCCTCCGCCAATTCGTTGTCACCACCATGCTGCGCCCCTCGAGACCGCCACTTTCACTTCGTCAGACCCATCGCTCCATCGGTCACCCCTTCTCCACCAAAAATCCGGTCAATTCAATCTTCTCCCCACCGTCATTCGAACATGAAGTCGCGCTGAAAATCAAGCAGTAGCCACCTCCAATCGAACTCCACTCTGTCGTAGCCCACCTCAGGTCGAGTTCACCAATGTCGGTCAAGCCGATAGCTCGTCTGAACTCCAACACCCCTCTCTGACATCCCCTCCTCCTGACCACGACTAGCCAAAACCGTCACACAAGTCACCATCATCTCTATACACATGCTAGAGCCATTAGAACCTGCTCAGCCCGTGCTTCACTACAGCGATGTAGTGATGAAGCCAGTTTAGCACCATTGTCCGCTAAGCGATTGTAAGTTTAACTTACGATCAAACTTTTTTCAAGTTTTTACACTTCGGATTACATTAAGTATTCTTAGTTCATCGGTTTGCTTGGCTACTGTATTTCACCATTTGATATGTCACATAGAGTTCTGGTTATTATTACACTTGTTGTATTGGGCTTCAACTCTTATAGCCTAACCATTTCCCTTGTGGTTGTTGTAGTTTCTTTGCTTAGACTAGTATTTGGTTCAAGCCTCACATATGAATTTGTATCTGTATGCTTGGTGTCCAAGATGTTTATATTTTCTGCAGTTAGGGGTATTATGCTCATATGCATGGATTGATTCGTTTAAATTGCATACTAAGTTGACCAGTAAGTTTTATGATTATAACACTTTGGTTTGCATATCAATTTGACCTGTAAACTCCGACAGTTCGTTCGCTCATTTCCATCAGTGTTTGACTCTGGTTAACATAAGTCTTGCTATAATTTACATACAATATAATTTGAGTTTTGGCCACTTTTGTTGGCTATATGCACAAACTTCCTACTATTCTAGACACTGTCACCCCCATTTCCTTTGCATATATTCCCAATTCAGTTGTCATATATGATGCTATAGCCCCTTCTTTGCACATGCATGCTACCAGTATATTGTTTCACCTTGCCACTTTCTTGAGGTGATATTTTAATTGGCTTATGGGTATATATATAAGCTACATTGCTATACGTCTTTCTCTTGATTACTGCTTGTGGTTAAACCTTTCGCATGATTGCCTTTTTGTAACAGTGGTATTTCCTTGGTCTTAAGACCGTATTTCACGCGTAGGATCGATATATGTGTTAGCCTACCATGTTGGAAACCATACCCACATTGCTTACATATAGTTGTCATTTACTTGCATGCGACATTTTCCTTGCCACTAGCGTCAGGCGTAGAACAACGTCCTTACGCTACATGGTTGATGATTCATTTCGGTATATTTTAGCAGTCGTGAATGGGTATACTCGAACAATTTAAATAAATTGGTTGGGACTAAACTAATTGTACTTATGTGCTTATCGAAATTACTGACTTGAAATAAGTGTAACCCTACTGCGGGTGTTTTGTGTATTTTTCACGCTCGGGTCAGGCCCTAAGTGTTCTAGGTTAAAGATATCAGCTCGCAAACTGGAGAGGACGTGAAGACGTGGAGACGCATGCGTGCGCTAAGCTCGGAAAGAGTAAATTTGTATGAAGGCATTTATATATAAAATTTACATTATTTTTCCGTGTACAAATATTATTTTGTAAAACTCTGATATTGATGAGAAATTTTATTCTGTTGCAAAATTTTGTACACTATGATTTTGTGTTAATTCTATTTAAACTCTATAAGCCAATTACAATCTGTCATTTTGAACGTTTCGAGTTGGTTTAACTACCGACTAGAGGCGGTCAAAATGCCAGGTCGTTACAGAAATGGATTACAGTTGGTAGTTGAAATTGCTTGACTATTAGAAATGTAAATATGAGATAATAGTTTCAAAACTACTTGTTTTTGGCTCTTGTATATGATGTTAAATGTTGCAAATGTTCAATATTTCTTGTAGTGCAAACTGTTTTTTATATGATGATGGTATTAGTTAGAATCAGCTGGGCTATGTTGCAAATGTTCGACATTTCCTGTTGTGAAAGCTGTTTTTTATGATGATATGATATTAGTTTGAAATTGCTGGGCTATTACATATGAGTTTTATGTTGTCAAAATGTATAGTGTCATGTGTTGTGAACTATTTTTTTTATTGTGACTATGAAACTGATACCTCATTTGTTTTCAAAACAGATACTACAATTTTTTTTAAAAAAATCTGATACCAACATTGACACAAAACTGATACCAACTAACTGCAATTTTAACATAACATGAGAAACAGTAAAAAATTGATACCAAATTTGGCTCAAAATAGATACTATAATGCTTTAAAAAAAAGTTCCAAACTGATACAAGTGTGAATGAAAAACTAATACTAGAAAACTGGTAACTATACAAAAATAAAAACTAATATGTTAGAGCAGTCAACATAACATAGCAGATCATACCATTACTTCCATCACCATATGATTTGTTATATGCTCGGTTATGCGCTCAATTATGAGCTTGGTCATTGGCTTAGTCATGTACTCATTTATGTGCTCGGTCATGGCCTCAATCGTGCTCTCAGTCGTGTGGTCGGTCATGTGCTCAATCATGTGATTGGTCATATGCTCTATCTTGTGCTCGGTCGTGTGCTTGGTGATATGCTCGGTTATGTGCTCGGTCATGTGATTAGCTAAGTGCTAGGTCATGTGCTCGGCCATGGGCTCGGTTATGGGCTCTGTCATGTTCTCGAGTTATGTGCCCGGTTATATGCTTGGTCATGTGCTCGGTCATGGGTTGGTCATGGGCTTGTTCATGTGCTCGGGTTATGTGCTCAAGTATGGGCTCGGTTATGGGCTCGGTTATGTATTTAGTTATGTGCATGGTTATGGGATTGGTCATGGCCTTGGTCATGGGCTCGATAATTGGTTTAGTCATGGTCCTGGTTTTGTGTCCGGTTATGTGCCTAGTTATGTAATCGGTTATGGGCTCGATCATGATGCCCGGTTATGGGCTTTGCTATATAAACATAATCTCAATAAGAAATCTAATGCTAAAACTCTTGTAAAATTGATACCATACTTATTTAAACCTAAATTAGAAATAAATTGATACCATCACTTTTGCAAAACTGATACACTATTCAACTCTTGTCGGAATTAGTTAACCGAGAGGGTACCCGTGACACGTAAAATACATCCGGACACAAGGCCTAATCGGGTACCTACAACATGTAAAAGGCTTCTGCATGCAAGGCCTTATCGGGTACCTATGGCACGTAAAACTCATGTGGACGCAAGGCCTAATTAGATACTCTAGTAATGATTCTACACCCAATAGGAATTAGTTAACCGAGCGGGTACCCTTGACACGTAAAAAACATCCGAACGCAAGGCCTAATCGCGTACTTACGACACGTAAAAGACTTCCGGACACAAGGCCTAATTGGGTAACGTAAAACACATGTGGATGCAAGGCCTAATCGGGTACTCCAGCAACGATTTTGCACCCGGTAGAAATTAGTTAACCGAGCAGTTACCCGTGAAACATAAAAGACATCCGGACGCAAGGCCTAATCCAGTACTTATGACATGTAAAAGACTTCCGCACGTAAGGCCTAATCGGGTACATATGACACGTTAAACACATCCGGACGCAAGGCCTAATCGGGTACTCTAGCAGTGATTCTGTACCCAGTAGGAATTAGTTAACCGAGCCGGTACCCGTGGCATGTAAAAGACATTCGGACACAAGGCCTAATTGGGTACCTATGACATGTAAAAGACTTCCGTACGCAAGGTCTAATAGGGTACTTGTGACACGTAAACACATCCGGACGCTAGGCCTAATCGGGTACTCCAACAACGATTTTGCACCCAATAGGAATTAGTTAACCGAGCGGGTACCCGTGACACGTAAAAGACATCTGGACGCAAGGCCTAATCGGGTACCTATGACATGTAATAGACTTCCGCACACAAGGCATAATCGAGTACTTGTGACATGTAAAACACATCCGGGCGCAAGGCCTAATTGAGTACTCCAGCAACGATTCTGCAGCCAGTAGGAATTAGCTAACCGAGTGGGTACCCGTGACACGTAAAAAACATCCGAACGCAAGGCATAATCAGGTACCTATGACACATAAAATAATTCCGCACGCAAGGCCTAATCAGGTACCTATGACATGTAAAACACATCCGGACGCAAGGCCTAATCGCGTACTCCAGCAATGATTCTGCACCCAGTAGGAATTGGTTAATCGAGTGGGTACTTGTGACGCTTAAAAGACATCCGGAAGCAAGGCCTAATCGGGTACCTATGATATGTAAAAGACCAAGGCCTAATCGGGTATCTATGACATGCAAAAGACTTTCGCACGCAAGGTCTAATCGGGTACTTGTGACACGCAGAACACATCCGGACGCAAGGCCTAATCGAGTACTCTAGCAATGATTCTGCATCCAGTATGAATTAGTTAACTAAGCGGGTACACGTGATACGTAAAAGACATTCAGACGCAAGGCCTAATCGTTTACCTATGACACGTAAAAGACTTCTGCACGCAAGGGCTAACCGAGTACTTGTGACACGTAAAATACATCCGGGCGCAAGCCTAATCGGGTACTCCAGCAACAATTCTACATCCAGCAGGAATTAGTTAACCGAGCGGATATCTGTGATGCGTAAAAGCCATTCGAACGCAAGGCCTAATTGGTTACCTATGACAGTAAAAGACTTCTACACGCAAGGCCTAATTGGGTACCTTTGACATGTAAAACAAATCCGGACGCAAGGCCAAATCGGGTACTCCAGAAACGATTCTGCACCCAGTAGGAATTAGTTGATCGAGCGGGTACCCATGACAGATGAAAGACATCCCGATGCCTTATTCATGCTAACAGAGTCTCCGTGAAAAAAAATGATACCATAATGCTTTCAAATAATAATACGAGAATGCTTTTTTAACTGATACTAGTTAATTTTCAAAAATGATACCATATTCACATTTGTTTATACATTAGCATAGTACCAAAACGGATATCAGTTAATTTGCAAAAATGATACTAGTTAATTTGCAAAGAAGTTTTGTATCAGAACTGATATCAGTTATCTTGGAAAATTGATACCACATTTGTTTAAACATTATCATAGTACTAAAATTGATACCAATATGCTTCCAGAACTAATACCAGAAACAGTATATTACAAGAATTAAGATATAAATGCTACCAATACAATCAATAATTGATATCTACAAATAAAGCGACATAAAACACACACAGTACATATATGTATACACACACACACATATAAAGTATCAACTAAAACATGATACTAAACAAAAAATTCAATGAATACTCACAACTAATCTCAAATTTACTACTTTTCCAAATCTGAATGCATAAAGTGAAGGAAAAAATTGTAAACCTGTAATACAAATGTAATAAAATTTCAATTCTTCGAAGCTTGACAGTTGCATTTGTTGTGGCCGTACTGCTTACACACACCACACCTATTTTGCTTATTCTGGAAAAATGCAAATTCCCCTTTTCGTTTGCTATAAGGTCTACCAGCACCACGTTTGTCTTTAGGAGACTTAATTACATCTTCAATGCAAGGATCAATAATGGGCTTATCATAGTTTGGAATTGGATTTACTGGATTAGCATAAGAAGATCGATAAGCGTCTACGGTGAAATAATGTTCAACAAAATCGTATACCTGAAGTTTAGATCTAGTAATGCACTTGATAGCATGAGCATAAGGAAATCTGGTAACTTTCCATTGATTGCAAGTACAAATCCGATTTTGAAGATCAACATGATGAGAAGATGGAGAATTGACTTCAAATATGAATTCCGAAGATTTGTAAACAACCCAACAACCCTTCATCAGTCAACCCTTTTAACCTATGCTCCATAAATGGACAAAGAATGGTTGTCCACAAATGACACTCTTCTCTCCTTTTAGCCATTTGTTACATAATTGTAATCTTAATTTCATCTAAGCATGAAGTAATTGGCAATGCTCTTTCCTTTATAATCCAAGTATACAAACTTTCAGCTACATTTGAATTATACTCTCCATATCGTTTACCCTTAAAAACAAATCAGCCCACTTATCAAGTGGTTTATCCTTCAAAAAGTTCATGGCTGCAGTACCTCCGATGTCCAAAAATTTAGAATGTGCAGCTTCAAACTCATTTAAATTTGAAGCTCTAGAACACAACTTAAGCAGCTCAACAACCCAAATATTTGTATTCTTCGACTTAACCGCTGAAAGCAAGTTTTGTTCCATATAAAGAGAACAAAAACTATGAAATGCATTGGGGAAAACTTCACGAATATCCAAAACTAACCCTTGATGATGATCTGATACAAAAACCAATTTATGTGTGTCTTCAAGCATTTTCTTTAAGTGACATAAAAACCATCTCTAACTATCCACATTTTCAATGGAGACTACACCTATAGCTAAGGGGAAAAGCCTGCAAATTAAATAACAATTAAATAGACAATCAAAATAAAACACCAATACATGTAAACAATAACTGATACCAGCATGTACCTAAAATTGATATGAAGAAACTGGAAATAAGGAATGAAAAACAAAAATCACAAAAACTGATACTGCCAGGCACAAAAACTGATACCAGAAAACTGGAAAAATAATTTTTATAAAAACTGATACTATCAAGCTATGAAAACTTATACCAAGAAACTAGAAAAATATATAATAACTAGAAATTGATAAAAATGATACTACGAGACTCCTAAAACTGATTTATAAAAGCAAAAAATAATAAAACATAACATATGCTGATACTACAAGTCACCCAACACCAATATATAAGAAAAAAACTTGAATACAAAAAACAAAAAAATACCTTGATTACCATTTTTTGTGGTAGCTTCCATCAATACACCCGTCGTCCCTTTAGTGTGCAGTGTCTAAAAAAATCATGGCTCAACAATACTCAAACCCACGTATACAGGCAGAAAGGGCAATAAACACTCTCTCGAACTGGTTAGTTCTATCATTAACCTCTAAGGCAACATAACTACCAGGATTATGATTTTGTAGTGCCTCCAAATACCATCTTAAGTAATCGTAAGGCATAGCATTATTACCATACAATTCAGTCAAAGCAAGTTGTTTTGCAGAATAAGCAAACGGATAGTTCAATTCAATATTATATTCCTTTAGAAAATCAGCTAGTTTCTTGCTTGGATGACAACGAATTTCATCTAAAATCAACGATTTAATAAACAAGCTAGAAATATGGGGATTGCTTAAATTTCTAATTCCACTACCATAAGAATGCTCACTAACTAATTTCCGTATGAAAAACCTATTAAGCTGTTCGGAATCACAAGTAGCATGGGCTTTAAACTGACATCCAGTAGAAGAGGAAGAAGAGAAAATAACTATTATTCTAAAAGAACTATTCTTTTAAAAAAATTAATTCATATCCAGTCTAAATTTGATATGTCATCAATAATTCCCTAAACTTAATAGCACCCCCAAAACAGAACCCATTAAAATCATAAATGGAAAGATTAGATCCTCTCCTCATCATGTCTTTTAAGTAACCTTTTCCATGTACAACAATACTAGAACACAAAGATGCGGTAGATGAAACATCAGATGCAGCTGAAAGAGAATGGTCATTAATATTTTGTACCTGCCAATCCTTCCGCTTAAGAGTGAAAGAAAAGAAAGCACTCTTTTTATGTAGTTGAAAGCAGGCTATACTTTGAAGATTGGAATCAGTATCAAAATATATTATTTTGTTCTTAAGCAAATAAATAATCTCAACTGAAAGAGGAGGAAGTTGAGACCAATGATAGCATAATTCATTCTTCAAATCATATAATGAACAATCTATGGCCAACCAGTACCGAAGGTAGTGTGGTTGAACAAAAACAAAACCAAAAGACTATTCTCATCACTACAAAAAAGATCATATAAAAAATGCAATCAGAAAATGATTAATTCAAAAAAAAACCTACATTACGTAACTCATACACGCAAATATAATTCTAATATCTTAAAAAACACAAAACAGACACCTAGAATAATTTACTGTAGTTATTAATTAAAACTGATACCGCAAAACATATAAAATAGATACCATATATTTTTTCTAACTTTCAATAACATAAAACTAATACCAGAAGACCTATAAAACTGATACCACATTCCTGGACTGAATAAAATGAAGTATAACTCCAGTAAATCAGATACTACGACACAATAAAAAACATATAACTTACTGCTGTTGCACATCGAATTCATTAGTCAACCAATTCGAATCAATAGGAGAAAACCTGAAGAGAATCGATCACATAAATTTAAATAAAAAAATTGAAGAAGATGAACATAAAAAGAAAAATCAGAATAAAAAAGTACAAAATAATTGTGCAAAAGGAAAATTGAACTTGAGAAATAATGTTCAACCTAAATTTGATTCCAAACGATGAAAATCCACGCAAATTTAGTTATTCCCAGAAGATGAAAATCCATGCAATGGAGAAGGTAAAGACACACAACGTTGATCCATACACGATGGAGAAAACTAAGATGGAATCCACGCAGAATTAAATTTGCGTGCGATGGAGAAGGCGAAATTAGGGCATGATGTTTTGAACCAATGATGATCTTTTCAAATGAGATTTTTACGCGTGCGAGATGAGTCAACAACTTATATATTGTCATGGGAAAAAAATTTAGACAGACTGTCCTTATGGTTAAAAAGCCCAATATTTTTGTCCTTCATGCTATTTTCCTGTTAAATTAATTATACGATCTTAAGTTCAGAATAATAAGATAAATTTAATTAAGTAATATTCATTAGTTAAATTTCTAATGATAATATGATCCAAAAATATACATCGTGTGCATATCTGTAAAATATGGTAAAAATTATGTTTTCATTAAACTAAATACATAAGTCACAAGGCATATAGTATAACACTAATAAGAATCTTTTGTAATATACACTCTTTAAGAAATTCGGAAATGTTCAAAAAAGATGTTTAAAATACACTAATACTTTCAAGTCCAACTAATTTATAAATAATTGTAGTTAAAACAGAAAATCTTTTCTTTTTTCCAAAAAAATATTGCACTTTTAAGCATCCTTGTTTCAACTGTTAAGCGGTTGGGGGCAGTATGCAAGAGGCCATGGTAGTATGGTATATACTACCAAACTCATATATATAAGCACCCAATTAAAAAAAAACACTTTTACAAAGAATATTAAAAATAGATTTTATATAGAAACGTGATATTAAATACAAATCTAATTTTAGCAAAAAAAAAATCATAAAATGTATAAGTAAATTTGTCATGTAGTACAAAATTATGTTTTTTTTATAGCTAAAACCTTATTTTTATATTCCAATAAACCTTTACCGAGCCATCTCAGTTCCTTTCTAATATTGTTTATTTGACTTCATATATTAGAATTAATAATGAATCTTAGAATTTCAAATAAATCATAAACATTGAAAATTTTGATATTTCCATAATATTCATATTAACAAAGAAGGGTATAGAATTCGTTTGGATATACAAATACATCAGCCACATAACATAATTAATCTATATTGATACATTATATTGTAAAATTCTGATTTTAGCTAAAGTGCCTACATTTTGAAAATGGAAATATATACAGTTGCTTGTATAACTCGCCTCAATGTCACATAATTTTAATTTATCATGTAATTTTGATTTTAAATTATTTGAATAAGTTTAATTAATAAATATTCATTACTCCGTCTAATAAATCTTTAAATGTGACGGTTTTAGTTTGTATACCGTATTCGTTTTAAAAAAGTACTCAAATAAATTTTCCATTTGAAATAAGATATATAATCCAAATATCATAAATAACACACGTTAATAACATTAACAAAACTAATTTACTATTCATTTATGTACAACTTCATCGTCTGTTTCCTAATCTTTCATGTTTGGATCCATGTATTTAATTGTTTTATGAAATCCAAAATTTAAAGTATTACAATAATATATTAGTCGTATATGTATACACATACTTACTAATATAAATCACAATAAAACTTTGTGTTTAACTATATAGGTCTTATATGTAAATATATACATAAAAAATAACGAAAAAGATAATTTGTAAATTGACTATAATCATTTAAGCATATAAAAAATAAATTTATGATGCACCACATTAAAAAAATTCTGTTTCTAACTTTAAATAACACCACGTTAAAATTTATATATTTTTACTAATAAAATCCTTCTTTATTATTTCATATTGCTTTATCTTAAATCAATATATTTTCTACATAATTTCAAATTTATCATATCTAATAAAATTAGTTAAATTATTTTTATTAATTAATCAGAAATAATTCAAATATCCCGGTTTCAACATGGATACTTGCTCATATAATGGGAACAGTAAGATTATTGTTTTATATCAAAGAAATATAAACTACATGACACATACCATACACATATAACAACAATAATTTATAGTATATTTATTCTGTTGGTTTTATTGTATATTGTATAATGAAGTTTCAATTTTAACACTAAATTTAAAATACTATAACCTAAAATATTATCGTGCGCAACGCACGGGTTACACACATTAGTAATAACTTAGTTGTATACCGTTATATAGCATTACCATTCAAGGACGGAGCTATATGAATAAGACCCTAGCCTACAGCGCGAGTTAGATTTGTAAACAAGGATTATCATTATTGATAACCCCATATAGTAATCTCAGCCAAGTTATACTTTCTATATTCATTTTCAACAATAAAAAAAAGTGTATCGTTTATTTTTGTATTATTTCTATTTTTTAGTTGTGTAAGCAGGTTGGGCAGGACCGAACAAAGGTGCATCTTAATCTTGTCTTATATATAAGAGATCTAGACTGATACGGACTACACAAGCATTAAGTTTATACATCGTTCACATGAATCGGACAATAGATGGACGATGTTCGAACAATAAAAAAAATCATGTATTTTCGAACAAACATATTTTCATATGTTTTTGTTGTTTTAATTCGGATTATAAATGAGAATTATACAGACATGGACCAAATGTCCTTCAATCTTATATCGAGTTGGACGTGGGACAATTATATAAAAGTTAAAGATCTTACATTGTTGGGTTTATGTTCATATACACGAAATATATCTTTTTTCCTTTTAACATCGGTAAGAAATAACTTATCAATTATAATACATAATTACTAAAGAACGACAACTACATCAATAATCAATGATATACGGAAGAAACTTCAATTCTATGGTTTTTATATTCAATGTACTTTTCGTAACTACAACCCTTAGCATAAGGCGATCTAAAATCCTACCTTCGTTGTAGCGACCCAAACTTCCCCATAAAGGAAAGCCCAGATTGAGTTGAGAACAAAACGAATCAGGACACAAACAGAAGAACATTTCATTGCTTATTACAATAATTTACATCATAGTACAAGAATATATAGAGTATGAATAAATATTACACATTAGAGAAATATTAGAGATTTAAATTACAATGCAGCGGAAAATAATACAAAACACAACTGAAAGAGATACACGAATACAGAGCTTTCTGAATATCGTTCCAACTGTAAACCAGGATCCTATGAATATAAATCTGCAAAACCAAAACTACTAGCTTCCCATGTGAAAAATAGGGGCACCCAGAGTTTAGGTTAAAACAATAAATTCCAGGTCAGTCATGTGACTGGTGTGAGAACTAAAACAATTATTTAAAACTTTACTTTAAAAGAGAGTAATTCAAGGGACCACGCCGTATAACATGGAACGGGTTTCGACCCAAGAATACCAGTGCATAGTATAAACAACGCAATGCTTTTTGGAAAAATGAAGCTATAATAAGACCCAGGTCCCATCACACAATGCAACGCAAGCCAGAGGATTGGGTTTTCCCTAAAAATATCCAAACATGCTTGGTACGTTTGAAACAAATCATTTGATACTATTATAAGTGCGCAGTGTATAAAACAACTTCAAATATAAATGTGTCAACCCTAAACGGTATGGGTGCCATATATCATGTCGCCAATACTAGGCTCTACAATCAAAACCGCAAATGTCACATATTGGAAGTTGGATTTCCATCTGTGAACTAAGGCAAGGGATTGTCCTTACCGCTACGAGATAATCTAGCCCATGTCTCAGGCAAGCGCGCAAACAAGCCTTGGATCGTTAGGGTCGGTCCACTCGATGTGGATTAAAATGCCTGAACACTACGTTTCCCCACCCTATGGGGCGTAAAATTGGTCTGTATAAACACCATACCATCGGCCCCGCAGTGCCGTAATATCTGAGGCGCCTCACTATCCATCATCCACATAAGTAAAATGCCTGGGCGTGCAAAACCCAGACACCACTCCTAGCTAGAAGGAAACGCATGCCCACCCTGGTGTCCTCTCCTGTTTCTGGTTCATAACGGGGTGTGAGGCTCGCGAATTAACGCTATACAAAGCTATGCTATATTAAAGCCATGCTTTGATTATCAACCACAAGACTTTGCTTTTCAATAGAAGCCTTGATCATTTGCATCTCAGCATGCCACACAGGCAATTTACGCTATGCAACCGATGTCTATCAATCACATAGAATGAAATCCGATGTCAGACACATATCCATTTACAAGTTCGTTCTGGGTTTGAATGAAACTAGAGGCACCTTATTCCTCGTCCCATATGTCCAGTACAGGAGAGAGGCCCTCGCATAACTAGTCGATCTCCAAGTACGTCTAGAATGATCACCATTTATTACCTCGTCATGGGTATATAGCCTAATCAAGACATCAGTAATCATCCAAACGATGTGAAGACCTCCGGTCTTCAACCACCATCTTCATCCTCGACATATCGTCGAATCAGTTATTCAGAATGGGATAAATCCGGTCTTACTGAATAACTCGCGTATATAAGAAACAAGTGCTATAAAAACACAACATACGCCTCATTCCAATCCAGAATATTCCCTTATTCAAATATTCTTATACTTTGGGAAAGGTTCCCATTAATTTTATCAAAGATAATTTATTCTTTAATCTTCTTTTGGATTTCAATTCAAACCAAATTATGGTTTATCTAAACTAGTCGGGATTAGGGAACCTTACCGAAGTAATCATTTATTATATTTCCCTATCCCAGCCTATTCATCCCATGAAGCAAAACTGGTAATACTCCACATCTAACCCCACAGTGTTATCCGTAAATATAAATTAACATTTCACATTCAAATCTAATTAAAGATTTAACTATCGCTTGGTGCAAAACTGGTGATACTCCATTTTTGATCATTTCTTGAATTTGATAATTTTAGTTATCAAATTTACCTTTCAATCTATTTAAAGATTCATTAAAACTCTCATTCAGTTTTAATTGCCAAAAATCATTACTTAATGATTATTCAAAGTTAAGAAATAAATCTTATCTTTAACTGGGTTAAAGAACTAATGTCATTAAAAACACAGCTTACAACAAACCCAAAATCACATTCCATTAACAATGGAATCTTCACGGAATACAGATCAATATATATAATCGACATGAACTTCCATATCCAACCGATAATATAAAATGAATAACGGCAAAGCCTTTTAAATTCCATATATAGTAACAGCTTTCCTCCACAGGAGTTCACTTCGATTATTACTGAATCGAATTCCATTCCATTCCAATTTATTTTATTAAACTGGAAAACTTTTCTTTGGAAATTTCCCCTAAATCTTAGTTAAAAGATTTATAATTTCCAAATCATATTTCACTGTAAATCGGGCTAAAGAACGAATGTCATTAAAAACACAGTTCACAATAAACCCAATTCACATTTCATTTCAAATCCAAGTAAATGTTAATTAATTGGTAATTCTTCTCTACATCTTAACTAAAAGATTTATTCCTTTCACACGGGGTTTATGAACAGTTTTAGTGAAGACACCGTTCACGATAAACCCAAAATCCCATTTGATATTAAATACAAGGCTCTGAATAGAAAATATATCGGCTTATATTCAATATCAAATTCTGAAATTAACAAATACTGTATTGGAATAACGATATATATATATCTTCCAAATTCCTCCACAATGTCCGTATAATCACGGAATCCAATATCGAAATATTCTGAAGATAATTTCGATTCAAATCCATTCCAATTCGTATATTGGAAATTCCTGTTATTTTTAAAACCATTTCAAATCCAATTTATTTATTTGAAAATATTGGATTATAATTCTAGTTAATAACTAGTTCATTTCGATAAAAATATATTTTTATCTTTTCATATATGGAATTTTTCATCCCAATTCTTTTCAAATCATTTATTATGATTTTACACAAATTATTAATATTTTTAATTATTTTATCAAGCTCCGTACAGTCGATTTCCATAAACGGCCATCAAACTGCACTTACAACGACCTTTTCCAAAATTGATTTGGACATAATTCCAAATCCAACCATTAGATTTCAAATCTTTAATATTTGTTAGAAAGCTCTTTTCGATACGAACCCAACGGTTCCGATTTTAGGAGAATCCGACGGTCAGATCTCCCGTAATGTCCATTCGAAGTCAATGATCGAAATTCGTGAACTACCACAGCGCGACGCATTCTATTCAGGCCATTATATCATATATTTAACATATATAATATATATTTCGTCGATTTCTATTTAAAACGTATTTTATGAATTCGTTTTCAAAATGATTTCAACTTCATATTCAATTTCAAATCAAAATTGAATATTCCATATCATTAATATATAAATAATAATATTTTCAAAACATTAGATTTTGAAATCAATTTCTTTTTAATATTCATTATAAAAATGAATAAAATCGATATAAATATCGTTCACGTCAAAATGGCGTTAATCTAATCAACACGGCTTAATATATTTAAATATTTTCGTATCCATCCCAAATCGGACATCAAAATCATATTTTGATCCATTACTGAATATTATTTTTATAATATTCGTTGTTTTAAAATGTTTCTATTTTCAAATATTTCTGAATTGGAACCAGACACAGTCAATTACCATATAATGCTATTTATATAGATTTCACACAACACATGTATACAACAACAGTGATAAACAATCATCCATCATACAAAGTGCAATTTACAACTGTATAAGCGTTAAAAATAAATAATTAACGCTCATCACAGCCTGTCAACCCATCGATTGACATACCACTAATTATTGGGATTAGTGTATATCAAATATCATCCCAATACCCATGTAGGATTTCAATCAACAAATAATGAATTTTATTTGTGGAGTTGGGCGATATGTAAAATTTATCGACCCAATCAATATCAGTCAAATCAGTGTACATAAACAAATCGTCCGATTTGTAAATGAATATTTATTTTCATTCATATATCCGTTAAAAATTATATTTTTAACGATAAATTAGTTATTTCTACACATGAATATTTTATTCAGTTCATTTACACAATAAAAATGATATTTTTATTATTCAAATATTTTATTCAACACACGAATATTTATATAGTCTATTTCACATCACAATCAATTTTCACAATACAATACAATCAAACAAACAAGTCGTTCATGGTCCGTGGATGACAGGGAGAAGTTCATATATGCAGTTATAAAATAAATAATTGTACAGAAATAACTTTAATGAGAAGTTCTCACATTGGTTTTCCACTCCATCAGTTTATTTCTGAATTTTCTAAACAGTTTGGTTTTGAATTTGCTCAAAAATCTAATTTGCTTTGTTTCTGTTCTGGTCAGTTCCATATTGTAGCGTTCGTCATTGCGAATCCAACGCAACTGACCGTTCATCATTCCGACCTCGTATGAAGTAGATATGATAATTTTTCCATTGATTGCATGATTATATATTTAACTAAATAATTAAAGAAATAATTACATTATAATTTCCCCTTAATCCCTCGTCTCCTCTGAATCCCCTTCCAAAAAGTTGCTCGACGCCTAGGGTTTGCCACCGTCACCACCTGGAGCCTCGCGCCACCGATCCGACGTCACCGCACCCTGCGCCTGCCACCCCATCAGGCTCGGTGGTCCCCATGGCCTGGAAGAAGGCCACGAACGATGCCTGTTGGAGCTGAGAATTTGAGCAGCTCACCATTCCAATCCCGATCAAACCCATACCACTTTGAAGCCCGTAGAAATCTCGTTAGAATTTGCTTTGGAAGAATCACGAATTGGTTTATGGATTGAAGGAAATTAATGGATTAAAATGGAGTGATATTAGCCGTTTAATTCTGGGTGGCGGCAGAAACATTATAGCAGGGGGGAGGTTTAGGGTTTGACCAGAGGAGTACTTATACCTTTTTATTTTTATTTTATTTATATTTAATTCCAAAAATTCATGTTTATCAAACCGAACTACAAATCAAACCCAACGACTATCGCCCCTAGCTGTTT
Source organism: Allium sativum (assembly GCA_030737875.1). Lineage (NCBI taxonomy): Eukaryota > Viridiplantae > Streptophyta > Magnoliopsida > Asparagales > Amaryllidaceae > Allium > Allium sativum. The sequence goes on along the minus strand of CM060909.1, from coordinate 412,320,817 downwards.
ACCCCCATTTCAAACACAATGGAATTTGTTTCATAACCCAATTCGGCTGTTACAATTAGTTTTCATTTAAATTAAAATATAAATTATTATATTAGTCAATATTGAATTTAACGTACATTTTAATTTACCGGGGCCACATACGAACTCTGAAAATTCAAGAAAAATAAGTCTGGCAATGTTTTGACGATACGGTCCTAACAAAACTAATTTCGTTATATTTGGAGACCTTTTGAAAAATGGTCATTTTCTGGTCGATCCAAATTGACTAAAACTGTCAAAACACATTTTCTTTTGCCAGCTCACATATTGATTTCAAAAATTATGAAAATTGGAATCTAGCAATAACTTGACGTTCTGGATCCAACAAAAGTGGTTTCGTCGAAAACAGAGGTTGTTTGCAAAATAGGTATTTTTAAGGGCCTTTATATTTCCCTAGTGACTATTCTGAATTTTCAACTGGACATAACTTTTTATTCCCGCTATGAAATTTTGATTTTTTGGATTCGTTGGAAAGATATTTTCATATAGATTGTAATATTTTTGGTTTCACTAAAATCCGATTTATTTTGAATCCTGTACATTCATTTGAAATTTGAAATCGAATTTTCAAACTACTGCGCCATTTCCAATTCCTTTTATAATTAAAATAAATATTTATATTCAAACTTCGATTCAAAATAAATATATATGTTCTAATTCTATTCAAAATAAATTTCTTGTTGTTATTATTTAAAATAATTCATTTTAAATATTCAAAATTCATGAAAATTGCCAAAATAAAATTTTTAAATCGGTTCTGATTTTTCGGGTTGTTACATCCGTCCCTGTCACCGTTACACTAAAGGTTTTCCAAAGGCGAGAATTGTTAAAAGATTAAAATTTAATTATTTATCTTTAAAATCATCTGCATATAGATCCATTTTCTGCCATTTCTTCTCACTTTGATCTTTGTTCCTACACTTTTATTAACACTCCATAATTCACTTTGATTTAAATAAACATTTCAATAACTTCATGGTAGAATAATCAACAATACAAATTTATCACTATTAAATCTATTAGTTTAACATCTTTATAATGATGACTACTATATTCCTAAAAATAAGATTTGAAATTTCAAAAAATTATTTAAAATTCCATAGATTATTACATTCAAAACCTAGTTATTTAGTAGTGAAAATGAGTTGGGAATTAATTGTTTGGTTGTGAAAATGAGTCTCAGCGTTTTCGGTTTGACATATCAAATTTTAGTTAGTATGGATGGAAATTAAATAAATATTGATGTATCAATATAAAAACAGAAACCCAGTTGTTGACCATTAATGATTTCAGTTGTCATTGGAACTAGCATTTTTGCTAATTTCAGTATTTACTAGTGATTAAACTAATATAAATCTCCATTTTAAATTTATTATATCATATGGTTAATTCGGTAATACTGGATCTTTATGTAGTCTCATATACTTTTTACCTACAAAAGGCTTTAGTAAATTCAAATATAAACACTAAGTATATAAAAGACTAATCGTGAACAAAGTGATTAAGTTCTAAAACAATTAAAGGTATATATTATAAAGGTAGTAGCTATATGAATACAAAAGTTTGACACAAATCAGTAGAGGCACAAAATTTCAGCCACATGGTTAATTTGTCTTTATGTGAGGGATGCAAATCATGGGGTAATCCTATGGTTCATATTTTTTGTGCTTCGATTTGTGTTAAACCTTTGTGTCTAAATAGACTTTCCCTATTATAATAAAATCAATGTTTTCTCCAAACAAACATCAACCAAACAAAAGATGATCAAATTTGGTTCTATTATTATTATATTGACTAAAATTCTGCCTATCATGTTAGAAGTGATCTGGTCAAGATAAAACAATTTTCATCATGGATTTGTAATTATTATGCACATAACCCAGTAGGCTAAGGTCTTCCAAATTTTAATGATCATTCTCAATTGAGGGAAGCATAAGTCAAACTAGACAAGGAGGGATCAAGAATGTAAGTGGAAAATTCAGTATGTTACTGCGGTATCTATTAGATGATACTTAGATGACTTACTCTTTCTGCTTAAGGTAGGTCTGACCAAACCCTTAGGGATTTGTACAATTTTATGTCAAATCTTCCCTAATGGCCAATTAATATAATGGGGTAACTAATCCTCATATGTGACGACCTCCTATAATCCCTTCAATTAACAAGGGAAATAATGCACTGAAAGACGTGCTGGATAGTTATGGACGATCATCGAGGTAGGTAAACTCAAGCGGAACCTGTCATATAACTTACAGCGCAAGGATAAAATATAATAGAACATATATAATAGGCAATAATAGTGAAGCAGAACTGAGCAGAATCTTAAACTTTTCTAGATCACCATGAAAATATAAATAAGACCTTGGATAACACTATAAGAGTCTGTACAATAAGCCTCACTACAAACACTTAGAGAATACATCAAATAGCGGAAACAACAAATACTAGATAGTAGAAAATAATATGCCAGCCTCCAACTCATCATTGCACAGCAGCATCGTCCTTACCAATATCAACTACCTGTTGCCTGCTACTCAACCTGTCTATCCAACAAATGGATGAACAACCCCAGGTAATAAGAGGAAACATAAACCCTTGAGTCATACAACAATCTTTGTGAGCGATAAAACAACTAACATCATCAATAAAGTATATGAGAATATACAGAATAATCAACTACCAACATCAACCGAGAAGAACCCAAACATGTTGTCTCCACATCTGATAGTGACAACCTTTACAATCAAGAAGAAACAAACAGTACATTCATGGAAATCAATTATCAAGCGTAGACCACCCTAATTGATATTAACATCTCTCAAGCACAAGCCCCGAAGGCCTAAACCAACATCAGACAAACACCCAAGAGATATCTCCTTCGACGTCCCACATAGCAATACAAGAAAAAAAATCATCATCCATGACTTTGGCTATCACCCCCAATCCTGTTTCGAAACCATTGTTAATCGTATGACAAGCTAAACACCTTACCATCGACTGTCAAGGGCTAATGGTAAACCCCGGTTCTAGCAAAACTCCATACGCCATACGACAAAACATATCTAGGTCTGTCGTGCTGCCCAGGGAACTTGACCAATCACTTCTAGACTTTTAAGCGTCCCTATATACCTCTTCTTTGAGTCCGTTAGAACCTGCGACAACGATATCCCTCGGCCTCCATAACTCTAGTCATCAACACTGGCGACTGTCCATAAGCTCAAAGCACACTTGAGCAACCATTATCTACAACTCAACACCCTTGAGTCATCTTCATATTCATTGCATTACGACGATCAACGAACACTTCACGATGCTTCACACATTCCTCCTTTAATTTGCGTCGAAGCTAGAACCATCGTCGACTCAAAACAAGCTTCCTTTGGTCGATACTGTATTTTATTGCATTTCCTGCTTTTTCGCTATGAAAAACTGGTCACAATGTCAAAACAACCTTTTGCAGCATTTTTGAAATGCTATTATATCTTCTGGTTCAATTTGGCACTATGGAACTTGATACTTTGAAAATAAAGTAAATTACAAGCGCACGCCTTGGCAAATCATCTATCTTACCATGCGTAGCACGCACTGGCAGTTGGTACTTGCCAAATCCCCAAATCTGGTACTTGCCACGTTCAAAAACCATGTTGTGTGCATAGCAGATCCACGCCTTTTTGCATGTTGCGCATGTGGCAAATCACTTTAAGTTCCGTCTGATCCATAGGAAATGATAGCATTTAGCCCGATCCATGCTATTGTATTTAGCATGATCCATGGAAATTGTCGATCCATAGCATTTCACCTGATCCATGCTATGAAAACTGCCAGATCCATGAAAAATTGCCTGATCCATGCTATGAAAACTTTCAGATCCATGAAAAATTGCCCGATCCATAGCATTTCGCCCAATCCATGCTATGGAAACTTCTAGATCCTTGAAAAATTGCCCCATCTATCACATTTCTCCCGATTTATGCTATGAAAACTTCCAGATCCATGAAAAATAGCCCGATCACCCATTTTCCCTTGCGCAACACGCCTGAACACCACTGATCCATCTCAAACACCAATGATCATATCTCAAACACCACCAATCCATCTCAAACACCGTCGATCAATCTCAGACACTACCGATCAATCTCAAACACCACCGATCCAAATTCGACCAACAAATCAACCATTAATTCAAGCAGTAATCAACAAACATTAAAACAACGATTCAACAAATGATCAAATCAATAAACGGATCTAAACATAGAACTAACATATGAAATTACCATTTCTAATTTGCTATATTAGATCCTATGGTGATTTGAATTAAAATCATACTTACATTGATTAGATATATGTAAAAAAACCTAGAAATGATGAACATAAGGCCAAAAAACCATATTCGATTGAATCCATGTGAGAGATGTTATCACTCACCAATTCTTCGAATTAACTTGAAATCACTAAATTTCCAATCTGGACAGAGAATAATTATTCAAAATCTCTTTATTTGGTGTGATCTCCCTTATCTCGATGTAGATCTAGCTTCTCTTGATGTAGATCATTAATCCCTTTGCGTAGATCTTGAATTTTAATGGTGGAAAGGTATATTTGATTGAGCAAGGAGAATCACAAGCTCAACCAAATGAGAGAATGAAGAAAAGTAACCCTCTTTCCATCCCTTTAAACCCCTATTTATAGCCAACATCCCACTAATAGGCCACACCAATTCAGCCCATTAATAACTAGCCAAACCTGAACAGAATTTTGTGAAACTTTAAAACAGCGATTCCTCCCAAATCGCTGAACCAAATTTTTATTGTGACCACTCTATGGAATTGGAAGCATCATTTCCTTTCCAATGAAATTGATCCCAGCTCCTAGTTCAATTCAAGTCAAAATTTATACCCTGTACAAAACTGATATGGGCAAAATGGTCACACATAAAATTGGTAAAAAATTATGGACATATATCACATCCCCATAAACAACATATTAAAAAAGGAAATGATTCAACCCTCAAGGAATTAAATAAAAATATATTATGATCCTCCGATACGTAAAATACGGGTCATTACATTCTCTCCCCCTTAGGAATTTCACCACCGAAATTCCAAGCAACATAAGCAAGTAATAGAACTCTGCATGCCTATCATCCATAAGCAGCCGATTCTATCATCCAAACTAGCAGCCATCAAACCATACATCTATAGCCCTTTCATGGCACGCAGAATTCTATCTATGACAATAGTACAAGTTACAATGAGGTAAGAATGACACTACATTCATGGGTCATACCAACGAAGAGTTTTGGATGGATCGCCTCCATTCTCTCTTCCGTCTCCCACGTACAATCATCATCATACTCACTCTATTGCACCTTGACTAGCTTAACCATCTTCCTCCTAAGATGTTTCATGTCATTCCCCACAACGCGAAGTGGCTTACGAGGTTTTGTAGCTACGGTCTCAACTTCTAGGTCTTCGTACCGATCTGGAGATACCACCACATTCGAATCGTGCACGACTTCCATAGAAAAGTCACATGGAAAACATTGTGCACACTTGACATCTTCTCGGGTTAATCCAATCTATATGTAAGCTTTCTAATCCGCTCGACTATCGGAAACGGTCCATTGAACCTTGGAGCTAACTTTCCTTTACTTCTAAATCAAACAACATTCTTCAAAGGATCTCGATACAATCTTAAGTTTCTCTAATCATCTCTCGCCCAAGTATCAGTTTATCTCCAAGTTTTAACTAACATGCCGGAGAATTACGGTCTCCCATACAACGCCTCACATGGTGCCATCCCAATGCTCGACTGGTAACTGTTATTATACCCAAACTCGACAAGATGTAGATGGTCTTCCCGTGACCCTCTAAAGTCTTCATCCATCGCCAAATGATCTTGATACAGTCTTAAGTTTCTCTAATCATCTCTGGCTCAAGTATCAGCTTATCTCCAGATTTAACCAACATGCTGGAGAATTACACGGTCTCCCATACAATGCCTCATATGGTGCCATCCCAGTGATCGACTGGTAATTGTTAATATACACAAACTTGACTAGATGTAGATGGTCTTCCCATGACCCTCTAAAGTACAATACACAAGCTCTAAGGAGATCTTCCAAAACTTGGTTAACTCTTTCGGTCCGACCATCAGTTTGGGGATGATAAGCCATACTTAAACACAATTCAGCTCCCAAAGCTTCTTGCAAACTCTTCCTAAATCCACTTTTAAATAATGGATCTCGATCACTCACTATGCTCTTGGGCATACCATGGAATTGAACTATCCATTTTATATAAAGCTCAGCCAACTTCGATGTTGTCCTGGTCGATTTGATAGGAATAAATTTGGCGCTTTTGGTTAAGTGATCTGCTATAACCCAAATTTCTTCGTTTCCCGCCTTGGTTCTAGGTAGTTGTTGATGTCAAAGTTTGTTCACTAGTGACGTCAACCCCCAATCATGTGGAGAGCACTCGAATAATGATTATGAAATGCAAGAAAATAAATAAAACAAGCAACACGCAAGGTTTTTTATATTGGTTCGGCAAAGACGGTGCCTACGTCCACTTTATATGTATTGATCTTTTCTTTTTTATTACAAGTACAAAGCTTTTTTGGATTTTGGGGAAGAAGAAGTATCCCTCTTTTAACTTAGCTGTGGAGAAGCTTTGAATTAAAAGGGGAGGTTCAGCTGAAAGTTGAAACAGCCGAAAGTTGAAATCGAAGAAATTCCTTTTCCATTTTAAGCATGGTGTATTTATAGGTGAAGAAATGAGCTGAGCGGGTCACCACATGGATTTCCTCTTTTTCAGAGCTTGGACACGTGGAGCTCGATCAATGGAAGTATTTGCAGCGGCGGGACCTAGTCTACTACTGATTAATAGTATCCTCGGAAATAGTGGCTTACATGGCTATCGTGGTGAGGCATATCAATATAGAGGTTTTTCCGGAGATAGTTAACCGTCTTTATTTCCTTGAGAGTCGAGACAAGTATTGAATGACTCAGTTGGATATTTCTTGATGAATCCGAGATATTCGGTCGATCCGATTTTAGAGGAAGAAACTAACTCGGTCGGTTGAGAGGAGCAGTTTTTCCTGGTTTGATAAGTCATTGCTTAAGGGAGACTTGCTCGAGTCAGTCTTGGTTCGGGCTTCCCTTGAAGGAAGCTAGCATAGCCCTGACTCCGTTTAGGTTTTACTAAAGCGTGTGCTGCTCAAACTGGTCGATCGACCGATGCTGGCAGACGAAATTCGGGGTATTGGGTTCGCTTTTTGCGAAAAAGTTGGTTAACACTTTGCCCCTTAGAATACATCTTTCTTGGTAAAGAAGGTGTGTTCTGATCCTTGCATTAAAGTCCAATATGTGAGTAGAGATGGTTGTGCCGAATCATATTAAGGCCATAAATCCGGCGGTTCCGATGGTTGTATTAAGACTGGAAAACCTAGAAATAGATCGTATTAAGGCCAGAAAACCGACAACCATCGAGGACCGCATTTCAGCTGAGAAAGTAATCGTCGATCTTGGTTGAGGGATCGGTACCTGCAAATATTGTATAGGCCATTCTCTGTCTAGAGAAGGCTTTTGCTTTGTTTGGTCGAGTATTAACCATACGCGGTTTGAAGTTCGGAGAGAGAAGTTATTACACTTGGCTTAGAGGGATGGCGAGTATCAACTATACTCAACTTACGGAGGTGGCGAGTATTACCCATACTTGTCTTACAAAGGTGGCGAGTATTAACCATACTCAGCTTATAGAGGTGACGAGTATTAACCTTATTCGACTTACAGAGTGGAGAGTATTAACCATACTCGGCTTATGGAAAGTGTTAATCATGCTCGACTTGTGTAAGGTATTTTGAAAGTCTTAGAAGGGGCGAGTGCAGTCCATACTCAGCTTGGAGATCTGACCATACTCGGCTCAAGGAGTAGGTTTTATAGATGGTGGCAGGCTTTTGCATTGACCATATTCGAGGGGGCGAGCGTTAGTCGCACTCGGCTTAAATCATTCAAACATAATCTACATTTGCAAAATAAAGCTCATAGATGCTAAAGAACTATTACAGGAAAATGATAGTAAATTCTGAGAGGATAGCTGGTGATTCCAGAGCATGCCTAGGAGCTAAATCCTAACCCCGTACAGGTGTACATCAAAGTGTCCATTTTATTGAAAGAAACAAAAATATATCGAAAAAGAAATCTAGACTTTAATTAATGTTAATGCTGCGAGTGCTAGTCTCAGGGTCCTTTCCGTTTCTAGAAGATCGAGGACCAGCTTGAGGATCTTGGGCAGAAGATTGTGACGGCATGGCCTATGGGTTCTTCTTGACATATTCGGGAAACTCCCCTCGCCTGACCCTATCCTCGATGAGATCGCGTAAGTGCCTGCATTCATTGGTGTTGTGGCCAGCGATGTTGTGAAACCTGCAGTGCTTTCCTGAATCGAGCTCTTTCTAGGTCGGCCCTCTTCGAGGAGGTCTTGGGAAAGGCAGGGACCCTCGTACATCAAGATAGATGTCAAGAAAGGAAGAATTGAGCCCGGTATACTGATCGTACTTATCCTCTCTTCGAGGTAGTACGTTGCGTTCATTCTTCTCTAGGGCTTTTCCTCTTCCTTTATTCTACCCATTGGTGTGAGATGGACCTCGTTGTTTGGTGTTTAGGACTTTGAGGCTCTCCATTTCAATGCTGGCATCTTCTTATCGGAGGAATCTTTCGACCTCTACATAGAATTCTTCTATGTCCTTGGGAGGATCTCTGGTCAAAGAGATTGAGAATTCTGATCGGTTTCGAACACCTGCAATGGCGGCCATAAGCACCATCAATGGCTCGGGTCGATCGACGGATGCCATGGTTGCATTGAATCTTTCGAGGAAGGATCGAAGTGTTTCTCCCGGACGTTGCTTGATGGAGGTGAAGAACATGACACTTTTCGGTCGAGAAGTATGAACTCTAAACTGCTCGATGAAGCGGGTGACCAGTGTATTCCAACTGTTGATGGACTCCATTGTTTTCTATCGAAACCACATGCCAGTTATATCTGTAAGGAAGAGTGGGAAGCATTTGACCATAATATTGGTTGATGCGCCGATCACTTCCATATGGCGCATATATCGCATGAGGTGGATAGTCGGGTCGGTCCGACCATTGTAGGGTTAAATAACATGAAACTTGAAGTCCAGAGGATTATGGGAGTTCCTGATTTCCCTAGTGAAGGGGTTGCGATATATGTTATCTATATCCTATTGAGAAGAATTGCCTCGGGTGAATCGTCAGACGATGCTTGCAAGCTGGCTTCCATCTCCGAGGAGTCGTTGCCATGAATCCAGCTCTGCATTCGGGAGAGTTCCATCACTAGGGTTCAATGAAAGCATGCTCGGAAGGGTGGCCGCTGATTAGGCCCGACCTCCTAGAGTTGAGTGAAGGTGAGGGTTCATCGCAGTCGTTGGTTCTAGGCAGACTGGCCCCTCTTGAACAAAATGAGGATCGGATGAAGCTGTACCCATGACTGAAGGTCCGGGACGATCCAGCATAGCATGTGATGTTTGAGGCTCTTCGATGTCCTTGCCCAGGTGATGATAATCTGGGAACCAGTACGGTAGAGTGGTCTCCTTGGTTCAAAGGAAAGGCTCCACCAGCTCCTCGTTGATGGAACGACGGCGTAAGGCGAGTTTGCGGTAAGATACTGGGTTGTAATGGGAATGACGTTGATCCTGACTGACCCAGAGGCAAAGTGGTCTAGCGACGTAGATCTTGATCACAGGCCTCCTTTGAATCTGCAGCTGTGGCTGCCCTAGTCGCTGGAAGCGATACTCCTGGCTGTGATTGGACGGGAGGTGGAACCGAGCCAGAAGGAAGAAAAGGTGTGATCTGATCATTGGCCTACTTCTGTGCAGACTGAAGACCAGTTGCTTCCCCAGTCCTGGTCGGTGGAGGAATTGATGTTGAAGCATTTAATCCCATCTCCACTCAATAAACAAGGTGATCCATCAATTGATGTTGTCATTCGAGGAGTTTACCCTGAGATGTCATATGGCCTCTGAATTCGGCTATAATCTTATCCATGTCGTCCCGGGTGAGATATCGGGACACGTCTCATGAGAGGAGGCTTCCTGACTTGCCTCTGCGCATTTGTCTCGGCTGCATCGACATTCATGGGACGGGAAGATGTTGCATCTTTCTACCGTTTGTTCGCCATAGTTCAGAATTAGCAGAAGGATGAAGGGTATGTCAGAGGGTTCCTCCCTTAGTGGCATGCCGAAGTGTTGACATCAAAAGTTGTTCACTAGTGACAGTCAATCTTCAATCTTGTGGAGAGCACACGAATATTGATTATGACATGCAAGAAAGTAAAGAAAACAGGGAACACGCAAGGCTTTTTATAGTGGTTCATCAAAGATGGTGCCTACGTCCACTTTATATGTATTAATCTTTTCTTTTTGATTACAAGTACAAAGCTTTTTTTCTATTTTGAGGAAGAAGAAGTAGTATCCCTCTTTTAACTTAACCATGGAGAAGCTTTGAATTCAATGGGGAGGTTCAACTGAAAGTTGTAACAGCCGAAAGTAGAAATTGGAGAATTCCCTTTTCCATTTTAAGAATGGGTGTATTTATAGGTAAAGAAATGGGCTGAGCGGGCCGCCACATGGCTTTCCTCTTTTTGGAACTTCGACATGTGGAGATCGATCAATGGAAGTAGTTGCGGCGATGAGACCCGGTCTACTGCTGATTAATAGTATCCTCAGAAATAGTGGCTTACGTGGCCATCGCAGTGAGGTGTATCAAAAGTAGATATTTGTCTGGAGATGGTTGATCGCCTTTATTACCTTGAGAGTCGAGCTGAGTATTGAATGACTCAGCTGGATACTTCTTGATGAATCTGTGATATTCTGTCAATTCGATTTTAGAGGAAGCGGCTAACTCGGTCGGTTGAGAGGAGCGATTCATCCGGGCTTGATAAGTCGTTGCTTGAGGGAGACTTTCTCGAGTCAGTCTTGGTTCGGCTGTCCTTGAAGGAAGTTGGCGTAACCCAAACTCTGTATAGGTGTTACTGAAGTGTGTGCAGCTCAAACTAGTCGATCAACTGATGCTGGCAGACGAAATTCAGGGTATTGGGCTTCGATTTGATCTTTTATAGCTCTTTGCGAAAAAGTTGGTCAAAAATAGTCCATTGATATCTGCTCCCACTTCCACATAGGAACATCCAATGGTTGAAGCAATCCGCGCGGCTTCTTCTGTTCAGCTTTTACCAACTGATAGTTCATACACTTGGAAATGAATTTTCCGACATCCCTCTTCACTCTTTCCTAGTAATAAGCTCGTCTTGTGTCCCGATACATCTTATTACCACCAGGATGAATCGTCAACTTTGAGTGATGGAATTCGCTCAGAACCCCATCTCTCAGTCCGTCGATATCAAGAACAACCAATCGTCCTTGTTTCCGAAGCCAACCTTCTTGATCAACCTCGAATTCCTTATCATCTAGTACCAACTTCTGGATAATCTTGACAAGCTTTGCATCACGCTTTTGGCTCTTGCCAATCCTTTCGACGAGAGTAGGTCTTACCGATAAGCTTGCCAACATTTTAGTTTCCAACTCACACCTTGGTCTGAAATCAAATCCTGGCAAGTACTCGAGGTGTTTCTATTCCAAAAACATTACTCCCAAATTTGCTTGTCTTCGACTCAATGCATCCGCCATTGCGTTACATTTACTAGGAGTATAGGCTATACCAAAATCATACGATGCCAGAAATTTTACCCACCGTCTTGTGATCCATAAACAACTCGAGTCGAACTCCTAACAGGTAATGTCTCAACGTCTTCAGAGCAAACACAATCGCCGCCAATTCCAAATCATGAGTTGGATAATTCCTTTCGTGCGGCTTCAGCTGTAGACTTGCGTATGACACAACCTTATCCTTCTGCATTAGCACTGCTCCAAGTCCAATACCACATGCATAAGTGTATACCGCCATTTCTTCATTCCTACTTCGAATCGTAAAAACATGAGCACTCGTCGGTCTCTCTTTCATGATTCCAAAAGTTTGTTCGCACTTCGTATCCCCATGTGAACACCTAATTATTTCTCGTCAGTCCTGTTATTGGTGCAGCTATCTTGGAGAAATCCTTGATAAACTGAAGATAATATCTCGCAAACCAAAGGAAACTCCAAACATCCATCACACTCTTAGGTCTATCCCAGTCCTGGATTGTTGCCACCTTAATAGGGTCAATCGCTATTCCATTTCCAGAAACAACACGAACAAAGAACCTCACTTCGTTTTTCTAGAAGTGACACTTTAAAAACATAGCTTTCAACTGATGCTTTCGCAAGATTTCCAAAACGACCCGTAAGTGCATCTTATGCTCTTCCTCATTCTGGGAGTAAACCGGAATATCATCCACGAATATAAGAACAAAGTTGTTCAACTAATCTTTGAAAACCCTATTAATAAGATCCATGAAATACGTTGGCATGTTAGTCAACCCAAACAGCATCACCAACCATTCGAAGAAACCAGATGGTGTCCTAAAAGCAGTTTTTGACACACTATCCTTTTCCACCCTCAACAGGTGGAATCTTGTTGCTAAATCCATCTAAGAAAACACCTTAGCCTCGTGAAGCTGATCGAACAAGTCATCTATCCTTGGCAATAAATACTTATTCTTTTTTGTCACCTTCTTCAGCCGACCTACACACAATTTCAATGATCCATCATCCTTGGTCGCAAACACAACTGGTGCACCCCATTCGGACATGCTTCTTCGAATAAATTCTTTTCCTAAAAGGTGGCAATCCCTCCACCTCTAACTCTAGCTATTCCTTAGGCGTCATCCACCTAAGAGGCATAACGATAAGTCTAGCACCTTCGACTAAATCGATTCTGAATCAATCTCACGATGCGGCAGCAATCTCTTGACCTCGTCAAAGACATTAACGAATTCACTAGCGATCAATCACACACAAAGAAGCAACCATGACTTGACAACACCAGACCATGACAAATCATATACAAACTGGACGAACCCCCAACTGAATTAGTCACAATCAATGGTCTATCCCTAATCTCGGGGTCCAAACCCAAGTGGCACACAAGCTCACGACGAACTTCTCGTTCTTCTGGTAAGGAGTCTCAATATCTAAACGAGCATACTTGGACAGAGCTTCAAAATCAGAAACATAATCCAACACTGGTAGACCATTCTGTTTTAGCTCAACAAACTTCTTAAACAGAATTGACTTCTGAATGGTAGAGATAAAGTTCGTCTCATACTTGGCTTGGAAATGCTTCCTATGAAATCTCATCTTTTGGAGTCCCTAGAATGACAAAGTTCCACTAATCCATGGCTCTACTCTGTAGCTGCCTCGATGCAAGCTTTCTCTTAGTTGCATCATCGATGGCTAAGTCTCCAAAAATCCGAGTACAAGCATCTAACCACTCCTGAATCTCTTTAGTTGGTTTTGTCCCTTTAAAATGGTTTTTCTACAAGAGAAGTGAAGTCCTTATACAAGTTCGTGAAGTCCACAACCCTCGGTACTTGCACTTGAACCCCTACATCTACCATGGCTGTCTATTGAGCGGGTACCCTCCTCATGATCGCTGCCATTATGGCCTCGAAAATAGCTGGGAAATATGGTGTACCGCCATTTCCCCCTCTAGGAAAAGACTCCTCCCTAGTAGTATATCTCGAAGATTGACGACTCATTCTAAATCTAAAAATAGAATTTTTAGTCCATACATGAGAAAACTGCAAATGGAGCTCAAACACTATTATACTATACACAAATACATAGTATACATCCATCAGAAGTCTACAAGTACGTCTCTCATACGTTATTACGTCTTTGAACTTTGGCTAAACTCAATAACCAAAGCTATGATACCAAATGTAACGATCGCCCATAACTCCTGCACTTAACAAGGGAAATAATGTGCTGAAAGACATGCTAGACAGCTATGGACAATCATCGAGGTAGGTAAACACAAGTGGAACCTGTCGTATAATTCACAGCAAAAGGACAAAGTATAATAGAACATATATAACACGCAATAATAGTGAAGCTGAATTGAGTAGAATTTTAAACTTTTCTATAACACCATGAAAATATCCATAAGACCTTGGATAACACTATAAGAGTCTATACAATAAGCCTCACTACAAACACTCAAAGAATACATCAAACAGCGGAAACAACAAATACTAGATAGTAAAAAATAATATGCTAGCCTCCAGCTCGTCAACGCACATCACCAACATCCTCACCAAGATCAAATACCAATTACCTACTACTCATCTTGCTCATCCAACAAATGGATGAACAACCCATGGTAATAAGAGGAAACATAAAACCTTGAGTCATGAAACAGCCTTAGTGAGCGATAAAACAACAATCTAACATCATCAATAAAGTATACGAGAATAGGCAGATTAATCAACTAATCCACCAATATCAACCGAGAAGAACCCAAACACGTCTTCCCCACATCGACAGTGATAGCCTTTACAATCAAGAAGAAACAAATAACACATTCATGGCAATCGGTTATCACCACCGTAATCGATATTAACATATCCCGAGCACAAGCCTCGAAGGCATAAACCAACATCAGACAAGCACCCAAGAGATATCTCCTTCGACGTCGAATAATCTACACAAGATGCTACAAGCAAAACAATCATCATCCATGACTATGGCTATTACCACCAATCCTGCTTCGAAACCATCGTTAATCGTATGACCGACTAAACACCTTGCAATCGACTATCAAGGGCAAACGGTAAACCCCGGTTCTAGCAAAACTTCATACACCATATGAAGAAACGTATTTAGGCCTGTCGAGCTTCCCAGGGTACTAGACCAGTCACTTCTAGTCTTTTAGGCGTCCCTATTATACCTCTGCTTTGAGTCTGCTAGAACCCACGACAATGATAATCCCTCGTCCTAACTCAAGTCGTCATCACTGACAACTATTCATAAGCTCCAAACACACTTGAGTAGCCATTATCTACAACTCAACACCCTTGAGTCGTCTTCCTATTCATTGCATTACGACTATCAACAAAAACTTCATGATGTTTCATACATTCCTCCATGGATTCGCGTTGAAGCTAGAGCCATCATCGAGTAAAAAAAGTTTCATTTGGTCGATACTGCATGTCATAGCATTTCCAGTTTTTTTGCTATGAAAAACTGGCTACAGTGTCAAAACAGCCTTTTACAGCATTTCTGAAATGCTATTATATCTTCTTGTTCAATTCTGGCACTCTGGAACTTAGTACTCTGAAAACTGTGTAAATCCCCAGCGCGTGCCTTGGAAACTTGCTATTTTACCATGCGCAGCATGTCTTATCACTTGGTACTTGCCAAATCTTCAAATCAGGTACTTGCCACGTTCAAAAGCCATGATGTGCGCATGGCAAAACTACCCCTTTTTGCGTGTTGTGCATATGGCAAATCACTTAAGTTCCGCCCAATCCATGGGAAATGATAGTATTTGGCCTGATCCATGCTACTTTATTTAGCCAGATAAATGGAAATTGCCCTATCCATAGCATATCGCCCGATCCATGCTATGAAAATTGCCCAATCCATGAAAATTGCCCCCATCCATAGCATTTCACCCAATCCATGCTATGAAAACTTTCAGATCCATGAAAAATTGCCCGATTCATAGCATTTTGCCCAATCCAAGCTATGAAAACTTCTAGATCCATGAAAAATTTCCTGATCCATAGCATTTCGCCCGATCCATGCTATGAAAACTTCTAGATCCATGAAAAATTGCCCGATCACCCAATTTCACTCGCGCAACACGCCCGACCACCAATCCATCTCAAACACCACCGATCCATCTCAACACCAACAATCCAATCTCAAACACCACCGATCCATCTCAAACACCACCGATCAATCTCAAAGACTATCAATCGATCTCAAACACCACCGATCTAAATTCAATCAACAAATCAACCATTGATTCAAGCAATAACCAACAAACATTAAAACAACAATTCAACAAATGGTCAAATCAATAAATGGATCTAAACATTGAATTAATATATGAAATTATAATTTATTAGTTGCTAAATTAGATCCTCTAGTGATTTGAGTTAAAATCATACTTACATCGATTAGATATATGAAAAAATAACTTGAAATGATGAACATAAGACCAAACAACCCATATACTCGATTGAATCCGTGTGAGAGATGCTATCACTCACCTGTTCTTTGTATTAACTTGAAATCACTCAATTTTCTATCCGGATAGCGAAGATTTATCTCAAAATCTCTTGATCTGATGCGGTCTCCCTTGTCTCGATGTAGATCTTGCTTCTCTTGATGTATATCTTCAATCCCTTTACGTAGATCTAGAATTTTAATGGTGGAAAGTTGTATTTGATTAAGCAAGAAGAATCATATGCTCAACCAAATGAGAGAATGAAGAAAAGTAACCCTCTTTCCATCTCTCTAAACCTCTATTTATAGCCAACATCACACTAATGGGCTACTTCAATTCATCCCATTAATAACTAGCCAAACATAAACATAATGCCATGAAACATTTAAATCGTGATTCCTTCTAAACCCCTAAACCAAATCTTTAATTGACCACACTACGGAATTGGAAACGTCATTTGCTTTCCAATGAAATCGATCCAGCACCAGATTCGATCCCAGTCAAAAGTTATGCCATGTACAAAACTGACGAGGGCAAAATGGTCATAGATAAGATTGGGCCAAATTATGGACATGTCTCACATACCCATAAACAACATACTAAAATATGATAATTATCCAATCCTTAGGAAATTAAATAAAAATATTTTACGATCCTCCGATACATAGAATGCGGGTCGTTACATCGTAGGTTCCTAATATACATGAGACTACGTAATTAAGCGACTATGTATTTATATAGGTATGCTTTTACGAAATAAATTCCATGTACCATAGGGCAATGAGCACTTTTTGAAAGGAATATAATATGTCTTTTTAACATGGTTCATTCCTAGAAGAGTTGGAAGTTAGTTATGACCTTAATATGTTTATAATTAAAATAACAATAATAATGATGTTAATGATTATTTATATTTTTTACGTTTGGTATACTTGGGTGGTTTGACTTACAAAATAGTGAAAACTACGATCGATTGAAAAATCAAATAAACACCAAAAATAGGAACTGACTTAATCAACTAACTTTAACTTTTGTAACAACCCGAATTTTATAACATGTTAAAACAAGAAATCAGGGCAGAATTAAATTATAAATTAAGAATCAAGCGAAACGGGTTGCGTCGTTGCGTTCGTCTCGGAATTCTGGTTGGAAACGAGTCCGAAATTTCGTAAATCGGAGTCCGTATGACCAAGATATGGCCTCTAGAAGTTTCACGAAAAATCAGAGAACGAAAACAGATTTTCGAAATTCGAATTTAGCCCCAAACAGACTGGGCGGGAAAATTTCCCGCCCAGCCCCAGGTCGACTGGGGAGTCGACTGGGTAGTCGACCCCCCAGGGACCAGGTCGACTGCCCAGTCGACCTGGGTGTCGACCTGGGGGTCGACCTCCCTGTTCAAGCCAGGTTGGCCTGTGTGCACCTACAGGGTCTTGTGGTCTGGTATGTTGGCCTGTGATGATTTTGATGGTTCAGATCTAAACTAGGGTTAATCTAAGGGCCTAAACTAGTCCTAACTTTTATAAAAACACCTTAAGACCTAACCTAAATCACTAAAAAAATCATTCTAGCAACTAAGTGTTGCCAAAATGCTCCTAAATCATGGCCTCCATCTTCATCATTGAGAGCTTGAGAGTTCTAAACTAAAGCTAAGGCAAAGGAGCAATCTTTCTCCATCAAATCAAGGAGCTACTTATATTCTCAAGGCTTCTAGTGTTGCTACATCATTCCTAGAGCTTCTACAACGATTCTATGACGATTCTTGCTCCTAATTCGCTAGCCACGCTTGATGCTTTTAGATTGAAAAGATAACTTGAATATGACATGTGATAAAGTTGAAATTGAATCTATGCATGATAATCGATCCATGCTCATTCTTGTTCATTTTGGATCTTGACCTTTGGGGATGTTGCTATGACATTAATTTGGACCTATGCATGTTGCAAATCACTCTTTCATATCCTTATCATGCATGTAATGATGTTTTTCTCTCGGATCTTGTTTTATGCAAAGTTTCTACCTCCCCCTATTTATCTTCTCTTGATGAACCTTGGTCGATTTCGGACCTAGGCCTAAACTACGATTTACATGCGGTTTGTATACGGGGGAATATTGGGATTTCACCTATTTGGACATGGGTGTGTGGTAGAATTGATTGCATAACATGAACAAGGGGAATTTGGGGTATTGCCAATGTAATTTGCAAGTTTGGGCATACATGAATTGGCATATGAGTTAAATCACGAGTTTTGGGGACTATGTAAGTTAAATCAAGGGATTGGGCTTATGTAAATTAGGCATAAGTGGAATTGGGAACATGAACCATGATGTGGGTTTATTTGGGCATGAACGTGACAAAAATGTAACTTTGGTTAGAACTTGATTTGGGTAAATTGGCATAAACTTGACATACATGCAAATAGGCGAGATTTGGACATATGGGAAGTGGCTAGAATTGGGTACACATTTTGATGGACATGTAATTGGGAACTTGGGAATATGCTTAGTAATATGTAAAGTGGGGATTTGACATAGGTGACATATATGAAATTAACAATCTAACGGATGCCTTCGACACGAGGTTAGACTTGGGTTGTGGTGTAATTCTGCCCGGAACCGCCCGGCATATCCAGTGACCACAACAATAATAGTCTAATGTGAGAGGTCGTAGGCAAAGATTAGATTGTGGTAATGTTTGAACCCGAGGTTGGAATGGATTTGCGGTGTAATTCTGCCCGGAACCGCCCGGCGTATCCAGTGACCGCAAATAAGTCCAATGTGAGAGGTTGATGCATTAGTAAATAATAAATGAATATGATATAGATGGGTGGGTTAAGTAACTTGATTAGACTAATGACACTTAACCAATATGACATGGACGGGTGGATTAAGTAACTTGATTAGACTAATGACACTCAACCAATATGACGTGGATGGGTGGGTTAAGTAAGACCGGACTTGATTACTTGATGACACTTAACCAGATAACACGATTAGAGGATGGGATAGTTTAACCTGAATGGGTCGATAACACCCGACTAGTATAGCGCGATGCATGGTAAGGTTAAGTAAACTCACAAGGGTAACACTTAACCGTTATAATTTGACTAGTGGATGGGGTTAGGTTAACATATACATAACCAATCTAACATGATAACTTGATGGGGTTAAGACATGAATCGTTTGAATATACTTAACCAATCTAACATGATAACTTGATGGGGTTAAGTCATGAATCGCTTGAATATACTTAACCAATCTAACATGATAACTTGATGGGGTTAAGTCATGAATCGCTTGAATATACTTAACCAATCTAACACGGTAACTTGATGGGGTTAAGTCACGAATCGCTTGAATATACTTAACCAATCTAACACGGTAATTTGATGGGGTTAAGCTTAAATATACTTAACCAATTTGATACGATGATTGAGATAGGGTTAAGTCATGAACCACTGGAATACGCTTAACCAACTTGACACGTGATTCGTAGGGCTAAGTCATGAACTTGAAGGACAACACTTAGCCAACTTGACATGACATGTAGACGGGTTAGTTCACGAACTTGAATGACCACAGTTAACCATCTTGACATGCTAGACTGATAGGGGTTAAGTCTTGAATTTAGATGACAAAACTTAACCTGCTGGACAGAAACCCTAGTTACGCGGTCCTTTTCAGCAGTAACCCTCTTGAATGTATCACGATACCCTAGGGACTAGGCTAGGGTGGGGCACGATTACTGGGCTGACTGCAAGCGACCAAAACGACGGCTGAGTTTGGTGCGCCATTGTAGGTTCAGGCGGACTATGGTCGTGCACGTAGTCCGGAGTTGAAAAAGCAGGCGTGGGCACCAGTAGTTGTACACTGTGCGTGCTTGGAAATGGTGTCAGTGGTTGACACCCTAGGGCTTGATACACCCTAGGGTGGACCTAGCACAGAGTAGCTACATTCGTGATTGGGCCGTATGATACCGACACACGACGAGTTAGGACTTGTAGGGAGCCGATTGATTAGATCGTTACGTGGAAAAAGGGCGTTGTTCGATAGGTAGCATAATCCCTAGTGGTCCTAGGTGGCATAAACCTTGATCGAATCTAGAAAACGTCCAATAGGTAGCATAATCCCTACTGGTCCTTGGTGGCGTAAATCCTAGATGAACACGCGATAATTCATGATAAGGGAATCTGGCCAGAACAAGGATGGCAATCCGAGCAATTTCAAGGATGGTGACACTACGTTGTAGTGGTACAGAATAACATGATGGAACCAGTACGATATACGGCAAGGGACTATACATATACATGGAAGGGATGATACGAGTTAGGATGCTAGTACGGTTGGTGCAGAGGACGTTAGACATGCGATGATATTCCAGGTTTATCTTGTTATCTTGTTACCTTGGTTATCCTGTTACCTTGGTTATCTTGTTACTTGAGCTTATCTTGTTATCTTAGTTTGATATGTTTATCTTGTCATCATGTTTATGTTTATTTTTAGTTTATACATGTCATGTTACCTTTACCTGTTTTTAGGCTGAAAGTAGCTAGGACTTACCAGTCTTTATGACTGACCCCGTTTTGTTTCGCCTCTTTTTTCTTCCGTTTCCCCCCCCCCCCTCCCAGGTTTTCAGGGAGGAAATGCTGCTACTTAGTGCGGATTTTCTGCTTCAAGATCATCATCTATGGCTTGGACTTTTCTTGGCTATGGCTATTTTACTGTTTTACTTGGGGAATAATTTATGACTATGGTTTTATGCTTCTTTATTATTGCAAGACAGGTTTCGATGTAAGTAATTAAATGGCACTTTGATGTAAAAGGTTTTTGACCTTACTACTTTTATAAAGAAATAAAATCATGTTTTCTTCCGCTGTTTTATATGTTCTGTCTTGTAATATTTTCTGTGCATGTTTACCTAGATAATACTCCACCAAAGCTAGTGCATTCCCTTTGTGAGTGACCCTAGCGGAGGTGGGGTGTTACATTTGGTATCAGAGCCAGGTTACCAGACTGGGCAAAAGTTTTTAAAACCTTCTGAAACTATTTTCAAAGCCATTTTACAAAGAGGTATTTTTCAAGAAAAGTTTTAAAGAAAAAGGCTATTCCACAAAAAAGCCATTAGCACTATCCTGTGATCGAATCTCTTTTCCTTTCTTTCCTCCACCTGTAGTCACAGTAGTTTTAACTATGACTAATCCTTTTCTAGCTACGTAAATGTTTTCCGTGCGATGGAGGAAGTTCTCAAGAGACCTGTTACCGCGTTATACAAGAAAGGATAGGAGTGGTTAAGGCGAATGAGGCTCAGAACAAGAAGGTAGTTAAGTACTATAGGACAAGGACATGGGCAAAGAACAAGATCGTCGAGAGGGCAATTGTATGCTCTCACTACTAGCATGCCTAAGAGGGGTGGTAACGTTTCTGGTAAAAGTTTAGCTTTTCCCTTTCTATCATCCCGTTAGGACTTTGTTTTGTACATCGCATCCTTTTTAAATCCTGTTTCGATAGTTGGGTCCCTGCACCTTAGTACTAGCACAATAGAGGGTCCCGTTTTTGTCTCAAATCCTGTTGGGGGATCGTCCCATTTATTCATGACTTGTTTGGATTTGAGGACATCAATGACTTTTGGGAATAATGCTTATGTTTTTGAGCTATGGGTTGATTCTAGGAATGGAGTGGTTATCCAGTAAGGGTGCCATTCTCGGTTCTGAAAGGAGGGTAGTTAGACTCTTGACTTGCCTCGGTAATACCCTCGAAGTCTCGTGTAACCTTTAGGGTTCTGTCATGATTGGTTACCTAGAATCTCTTGATGCATTTGTTGGTAATCCATTCTAGTAGTGTTTGCCACTAAGACGGATGGTTCATTTCGATTGTGCATGCGTTATGGAAATCTCTCTAGTAAGTACACTTGGTAACATGGTTGGCATCTGTTTGTTTTCAAGAGATAGTTCTTCTGCATGAAATGCCGTATAGTGAGTAAACGAGATCCAGAGTTCACTAGTGAATTTTGGAGAACTTGCATGAAAACCGTGAGTACACGGATATGGTTGAGCCAAGTATACTAGATGGAGAATGAGTAAAAGTGGAACGAGAGGCGACAATGAAATGAGTTCCAGCTTGTGTTTGGAAATAGGAATTAAGAAGTTACGGAATCATGAAGTTAGAGACAGCCAAAGCACAATGGTGTTAAGCTCAAGGAAATGTGACTTAGAAGACTAAAGACTAGATACGCACATCATATCTCTTTTTAAGAGTATATCCTTGATCCCTGTTTTTCTGTAGAGCTTACTCGCATGCTATCTTTTATGCATATCCTCTCGGTCCTATTTTCGATCTTATTTCTGTTGCAAACTCCATAGGGGGTATGACTCATTGGTTAGTAATACATGTCAGGGTTGGAAGGTGTCCGTTAGGTTGACTAAACCTTTTGGGCTTTATAGGATATGGGTTGGCCTTTGAAAGGGATTTCTTGTAATCCAAAAAGGAGTTTATCTTGCTTATCTTCTCGATCCTATATTGAGAACCTTAGGTAGAACCCTATGGATGCAAACATGTATTTGAAACATGTTATGATTGATGTTTGCGAAATGGTTGCAAGTGGTCGCAAGTGGTTGCTCGTGGATGCATGAATACACATTAGGCACTAGATCGGCTCAGACACATTTTCATGTTGCATATGCATGAGTGTTTATACTTGTTTATGGATGAAATTGAATGTGTTATCATGTGAATATTGCATATGGATGAATGTTTGTGCACACATATAGTATTTATGTGACTAGGACTATTTGCATACATGTGGATTCATGGCACTAAACATATTTTGCATTTAGAAGATCAATCAGGCCTGATCATTTGCATTAGATAAGGAACATATACACACACTTTCTGCATATGTTCATATGGCATTAGAAATCTTTTAAGGACAATGGTTGCTTGTGGATGATGTTTTGAGTAGATGGATGATGGATGGTAGGATACGTTCTTCCTAACTTAGAGATTTCGGGGACGAAATCCTTTAAGGTGGGGAGAATGCAACAACCCGAATTTTATAACATGTTAAAACAAGAAATCAGGGCAGAATTAACTTATAAATTAAGAATCAAGCAAAACGGGTTGCGCCGTTGCGTTTGCCTCGGAATTCTGGTTGGAAACGAGTCCGAAATTTCGTAAATCGGAGTCCGTATGACCGAGATATGGCCTCTAGAAGTTTCACGAAAAATCAAAAAACGAAAACAGATTTTCGAAATTCGAATTTAGCCCCAAACAGACTGGGCGGGAAAATTTCCCGCCCAGCCCCAGGTCGACTGGGTAGTCGACCCCCCAGGGACCAGGTCGACTGCCTAGTCGACCTGGGTGTCGACCTGGGGGTCGACCTCCCTGGTCGAGCCAGGTTGGCCTGTGTGCACCTACAGGGTCTTGTGGTCTGGTTTGTTGGCCTGTGATGATTTTGATGGTTCAGATCTAAACTAGGGTTAATCTAAGGGCCTAAACTAGTCCTAACTTCTATAAAAACACCCTAAGACCTAACCTAAATCACTAAAAAAATCATTCTAGCAACTAAGTGCTGCCAAAATGCTCCTAAATCATGGCCTCCATCTTCATCATTGAGAGCTTGAGAGTTCTAAACTAAAGCTAAGGCAAAGGAGCAATCTTTCTCCATCAAATCAAGGAGCTACTTATATTCTCAAGGCTTCTAGTGTTGCTACATCATTCCTAGAGCTTCTACAACGATTCTATGACGATTCTTGCTCCTAATTCGCTAGCCACGCTTGATGCTTTTAGATTGAAACGATAACTTGAATATGACATGTGATAAAGTTGAAATTGAATCTATGCATGATAATCGATCCATGCTCATTCTTGTTCATTTTGGATCTTGACCTTTGGGGATGTTGCTATGACATTAATTTGGACCTATGCATGTTGCAAATCACTCTTTCATATCCTTATCATGCATGTAATGATGTTTTTCTCTCGGATCTTGTTTTATGCAAAGTTTCTACCTCCCCCTATTTATCTTCTTTTGATGAACCTTGGTCGATTTCGGACCTAGGCCTAAACTACGATTTACATGCGGTTTGTATACGGGGGAATATTGGGATTTCACCTATTTGGACATGGGTGTGTGGTAGAATTGATTGCATAACATGAACAAGGGGAATTTGGGGTATTGCCAATGTAATTTGCAAGTTTGGGCATACATGAATTGGCATATGAGTTAAATCACGAGTTTTGGGGACTATGTAAGTTAAATCAAGGGATTGGGCTTATGTAAATTAGGCATAAGTGGAATTGGGAACATGAACCATGATGTGGGTTTATTTGGGCATGAACGTGACAAAAATGTAACTTTGGCTAGAACTTGATTTGGGTAAATTGGCATAAACTTGACATACATGCAAATAGGCGAGATTTGGACATATGGGAAGTAGCTAGAATTGGGTACACATTTTGATGGACATGTAATTGGGAACTTGGGAATATGCTTAGTAATATGTAAAGTGGGGATTTGACTTAGGTGACATATATGAAATTAACAATCTAACGGATTCCTTCGACACGAGGTTAGACTTGAGTTGTGGTGTAATTCTGCCCGGAACCGCCCAGCATATCCAGTGACCACAACAATAATAGTCTAATGTGAGAGGTCGTAGGCAAAGATTAGATTGTGGTAATGTTTGAACCCGAGGTTGGAATGGATTTGCGGTGTAATTCTGCCCGGAACCACCCAGCGTATCCAGTGACCGCAAATAAGTCCAATGTGAGAGGTTGATGCATTAGTAAATAATAAATGAATATGATATAGATGGGTGGGTTAAGTAACTTGATTAGACTAATGACACTTAACCAATATGACATGGATGGGTGGATTAAGTAACTTGATTAGACTAATGACACTCAACCAATATGACGTGGATGGGTGGGTTAAGTAAGACCGGACTTGATTACTTGATGACACTTAACCAGATAACACGATTAGAGGATGGGATAGTTTAACCTGAATGGGTCGATAACACCCGACTAGTATAGCGCGATGCATGGTAAGGTTAACTAAACTCACAAGGGTAACATTTAACCGTTATAATTTGACTAGTGGATGGGGTTAGGTTAACATATACATAACCAATCTAACATGATAACTTGATGGGGTTAAGTCATGAATCGCTTGAATATACTTAACCAATCTAACATGATAACTTGATGGGGTTAAGACATGAATCGTTTGAATATACTTAACCAATCTAACATGATAACTTGATGGGGATAAGTCTTGAATCGCTTGAATATACTTAACCAATCTAACATGATAACTTGATTGGGTTAAGTCATGAATCGCATGAATATACTTAACCAATCTAACACGGTAACTTGATGGGGTTAAGTCACGAATCGCTTGAATATACTTAACAAATCTAACACGGTAATTTGATGGGGTTAAGCTTAAATATACTTAACCAATTTGATTCGATGATTGAGATAGGGTTAAGTCATGAACCGCTGGAATACGCTTAACCAACTTGACACGTGATTCGTAGGGCTAAGTCGTGAACTTGAAGGACAACACTTAGCCAACTTGACATGACATGTAGACGAGTTAGGTCACGAACTTGAATGACCACAGTTAACTATCTTGACATGCTAGACTGATAGGGGTTAAGTCTTGAATTTAGATGACAACACTTAACCTGCTGGACGGAAACCCTAGTTATGCGGTCCTTTTCAGCAGTAACCCTCTTGAATGTATCACGATACCCTAGGGACTAGGCTAGGGTGGGGCACGATTACTGGGCTGATTGTAAGCGACCAAAACGACGGCTGAGTTTGGTGCGCCATTGTAGGTTCAGGCGGACTATGGTCGTGCACGTAGTCTGGAGTTGAAAAAGCAGGCGTGGGCACCAGTAGTTGTACACTGTGCGTGCTTGGAAATGGTGTCAGTGGTTGACACCCTAGGGCTTGATACACCCTAGGGTGGACCTAGCACAGAGTAGCTACATTCGTGATTGGGCCGTATGACACCGACACACGACGAGTTAGGACATGTAGGGAGCCGATCGATTAGATCGTTACGTGGAAAAAGGGCGTTGTTCGATAGGTAGCATAATCCCTAGTGGTCCTAGGTGGCATAAACCTTGATCGAATCTAGAAAACGTCCAATATGTAGCATAATCCCTAGTGGTCCTAGGTGGCGTAAATCCTAGATAAACACGCGATAATTCATGATAAGGGAATCTGACCAGAACAAGGATGACAGTCCGAACAATTTCAAGGATGGCGACACTACGTTGTAGTGGTACAGAATAACATGATGGAAACAGTACGATATACGGCAAGGGACTATACATATACATGGAAGGGATGATACGAGTTAGGATGCTAGTACGGTTGGTGCAGAGGACATTAGACATGCGATGATATTCCGGGTTTATCTTGTTATCTTGTTACCTTGGTTATCCTGTTACCTTGGTTATCTTGTTACTTGAGCTTATCTTGTTATCTTAGTTTGATCTGTTTATCTTGTCATCATGTTTATGTTTATTTTCAGTTTATACATGTCATGTTACCTTTACCTGTTTTTAGGCTGAAAGTAGCTAGGACTTACCAGTCTTTATGACTGACCCCGTTTTGTTTCGCCTCTTTTTTATTCCGTTCCCCCCCCCCCCAGGTTTTCAGGGAGGAAATGCTGCTACTTAGTGCGGATTTTCTGCTTCAAGATCATCATCTATGGCTTGGACTTTTCTTGGCCATGACTATTTTGCTCTTTTACTTGGGGAATAATTTATGACTATGGTTTTATGCTTCTTTATTATTGCAAGACAGGTTTTGATGTAAGTAATTTAATAGCACTTTGATGTAAAAGGTTTTAGACCTTACTACTTTTATAAAGAAATAAAATCATGTTTTCTTCCGCTGTTTTATATGTTCTATCTTGTAATATTTTCTGTGCATGTTTACCTAGATAATACTGCACCAAAGCTAGTGCATTCCCTTTGTGAGTGACCCTAGCGGAGGTGGGGTGTTACAACTTTAGTGTACTTGGCTTGTTTAGTTAAAAAATAATGGAGACTATGAAAACTTTCAAATCCTTATCTTGCTATAGCTAGTATTTAGCTTCCCCGAAATCAAGCGATCTACTTTCGGATAACTTGAAGTATGAAGATTTTCACTATTTAGCTTTTTAAACTCATAAAACTTATTCTTTTCTCCCCAATCACTAAACAAATAAGCGATATACGTGATTGTTAAGTTTAATTCTGTAAAAACAAGCATGACTCCCTGGTTATCGATATCTAATTGGTTAATTACATCATAATGCATTATAATTAGCACATCAGAAAAATTGTTGGGGATGTGAGAGTAACTTCTGGTCAAATCAAGTAAATTGACAATATCTGGTGTTAACACTAGAAGAATTTACTAGTTTAGAAGTGATTAAAGCCTTGTTGCTTACATTACAGTATCTGGTTCTAATTTTATTTCTAGAATGCTCACCTCCTAGAAAAGGGCTTGATGAGATGTCATCGTAATAAAAATCTGCTTCCTTCAGTCTATTACTTTCACTAAATTGGGGAATTGTCTGATTGGGGGCATTTTTGGGGATGATAGAGCAACTCATGGTCAAATCAAGTAAAATAAACAAAACATCATGTTTGCAATAGAATAATTTATGATTTGGAATTAATTAAAGCCTTGTTACTTTCCTTGTAGGACCTAGTTCTAATTTGAGTTCTAGAATGTCTTTTCCAAAAAGTGAAACGAGATGTTATTGGTATTGAGACCTGCTTCCTTTAGTCCATAACTTTCACTACACTGGAGAATTGAACGGTTGTATCTCCCATGGGATATCATACAAAACATTTCCGTGCATTGTAAGTAGTCATCAACTCTTAAGAGTTGTCAAGTTCACAAATGTTTTGATTTGGAGTTTTCTTTGATTAGTGTATTATTTTCTCGATTTTAGATGCAGAATATAGTATTCTACTTTGATTTTATCAAAAGATGACTGATATCAATATATTTTCCTATGTGGTGCATTATAATTTTCTCTTTCCATAAAAAGTATATGATAGTAGTAAGAACAATTGTAACACCCCGTAATATGCACCCTAATTAGACATAGATATTGATATTAAGAATAATTAATACAATAATAACAAGTTGAAAATATGAATATATAATATTTAGGAATTAGGCCACGAAAATATTACCATTGTATTCGAAGTAGATACTAGCCCATTTTCATGTTTTATTTATTGAAAACACTGTTCGTATATAAAAGAAACGTACACAAAAATTTTGAACAATAAAATAATATGCATATATATATATATATATACATATTTGAATTTGAAATTATAGGAATAAATCTGGAATAATATATATATCGTTGGCATAAGGTAATTTTTCATATTCAAATTCCAAAGTTGTGTGTGTGTATATACATGTAATAGAGGACGACATTTAAAAGAACGAAATCAAATCAATTACGTTAATTTGTAAATAATAACAAAATGGATGTGCATGTGAATTAGATCCACTACACCCAAAACCTAAGGGGGTCGACTGCTACCTCTTAAAGGGGTCAAACAATTGGTCGACTACCCACTTAGGGAAGGTGTCGACCGCCCTGAAGGCTGGAGAGTGGGTGGCGGCTAGGTTTAAGTTACATTATTTATATTTTTAGGTAACCTGGATGATTCAGATTTTGTAATTTATGTCTGATGGTTACTAAATATTTCAGCACTTATAAATAGAGCCCTATCCTCCTATATAAATACCATATCCACTCTAGACCCTACCTGCATTCTATCTCTTCTCCATCTTATTTTAGATCCATTTATGTTAGGTTAGTTCTTCTCCTCCCTTTATTCTAATCTAATTAGGATTACCGGGTCTAAACTTTTATATATGTATATGATTCTATATTGATTCCTATACAATACAATATTATAGAAGAAATATTTGGAGAATGTTTGTGTGAGGCAGTAATCCAAATTTAGATTTATTCATGATTTCTTCCTCTATCCATATTGATTGGGAATTCTTTTTAATTTTACCTATTTTTTCATAATTGATAGTATGAATTTAGATTGATTACACCTATAGGAATTTGGGATTTTACTAAAATAAAACATAACAAATCTCTAATACTACAAAAATGGTCAATCTAGTTATTTGTTTTGGCTTTTTATTATCGATATAATTAAAATGGGATTTTTATTGTTCTTAGCTGTGAATGTAAATTCATGTTTTAGTCTGTTTTATGTTCCTTTCTTTTTGTTGTAAATCTTAAATTAACACAAAAGTGAGGATTGGGGTACCATAGCTTATGTATGTTTAAATCTTTTTTTATATAAAATAGTAGATTTAGGCATAATAAAAAAATGTCATCAAAATACTTTCTTTTGTACAAATCACACAAAGTGGAAGTAAAATAGTACTAGAATGAATATAAGGATATTAATATAGCTTATTCAGCTTTTCCTTTTTTTTTATTGAAATAATCTTAAAAGCCTAAGTCATAAGTTTATCTTTTATTGTGTTATATGCTTAGTTCCATATTGATGCTTCAAATTATAATGAATATTTATATGCTATGTTGTAGAATTTGGGAAGTATATCTTCATTTGGAGAAAGGATTGACATTTTCGCATGTAATATGTTTCCTTTTACGTATACCACCAATTAAGCCTTTATATATTTATATTTATTAAATAACGTAATTTATGCATCTTAACTGTGTATTTATTGCGTTAAATTAGGAAGTAGTACTAAATGTCCCTTTTAGGAAAATTTGCGTGATGTGCATGTTGTAATGGCTTTTAAAATTATTGAATGACATGTAGACGAGAGGTTAATCCCTACTTGTAGTAGAAATTTAACGACTCGTCCTGCCGCCCGATTCAAACCGATCGTTAAACCGACTTAAACCGATCAACAAGACATATCGATTGGATCGATTGGGGTTCCAACACATCAAATAGAAACAAAAGACTTTTCATTATCATCATTAAAATATTACATCAGAGTACATGAATATCAGAGTAAAATAAATTACAGTAAAGCACAACGGAAATATAAATACATAACTCTCAGCTGAAAACTTAGAATGCTCTGGACATAGCTCTAGCTTCAATCCAGAATCCCACTCAATAAATCTGTAAAACAAAGACGACCCAGTTGCCCTAGTGTAAATAAGGGCACCCGAGTTTGCAAAAGAAAAAAAAACTATCAGTCAGTCATGATACTTGTGTGAAAGCACAAATCAATCATTCTTAACTTTATTTAAAAGTAAGGTATATCACAGGACCATGCCGTATAACATGGAAGGGGTTTCCTCCACATGAATACCAATCACAAAACCGAAGACTAAAATGGTTTCATATTTAGAGTTATTAAATCAAATCTACTTCCTTAACATTAAGAACTAGACAACAAACCATAATCCATATTTTATAATCATCAGCCAAGTTCAAAACTTCGAAATCCATGTTGTGAAAAATGAAGCTATTATAGGACTCAAGTCTCATCACACAGTGCAACACAAACCATAGGAAAGAGTTTTACCTTATAATAGCCAAATATGCTTGATATTCTTTAAAACAAATATTTTGATATTATTATTAATGTCTAGGTGTGGAAATCACTTTCGCAAATAAATGTATAAATCTTAGCTCGCATAATGTCCCATCCCATTACGTTGGCTATATAGTATACAACTTGAAGATGTCTCGAATTGGAATTTGGATTTCGACCATGAACCAATGCAAAGTACCTTCATTAACCACATTTGGAACACTCTAGCAAATGTCTCAGGAATCAACTATTGATTCCTTGGATCGACAGAGCCGGTTAGCACTAAACACTGCTGATTGGAATCTTACCTAAACATAATGTTCCCCCAGTCGTATTTGACCGTCACACAAGGCACATTGACTATCATCTACATAAGTAAATTTGCCTAGGCTCCATACCATGTCAACCTTATTCAGCAAGAAGGGAACGTTAACCCATATCTCTACTATCCACTATCCTACTTTCGGCTCATACCGAGGTGTGAGGCCCTTGAGTCATCTCCACAAATCTCTGCTTTTCAATAAAAGCCTTGATCTGTCTACCAACAGCACTCAGCATGCCACATTGTCAATCCATAACATATGATTGGTGTCTATTAGTATATAACCCTCTGAGCACATACATCTCAATGGAGGGTGTTGAGCTAAGAGAATAAATTCTCAACCACTAACTGACATTACATCAATCAAAATTAATCGGTTACGTTGCAAAATACAACGTCAGACACACATTCCATTTTCAAGTCCATTTTTTGTTTGAACGAAACCAAAGGCACTCTATTCCTCATCCAATTTAAGAGAGAGGCCCTTGAACATCCGGGTAATCAACAAGTATGTCCGGACTACTACCACTACAACCCCTTAACGAGAGCTACCCATATCCAAGGCATCAACAAGCAATCCATTCGATGTGAAAATTTTCAGTCTTCCACCATCTTCGACTTTTAATCATCATATAATTATTCAAAATTAGTTAAATCTAGTCTTTTAGAAATAATTAAAGTTTAAATAAAATCCTTATTGGATTATAACCCACTAGCTAAGTCTCCTTTAATAAGATTAAATCTTATTTTCACATTTGGTTAAGCTATTTAGGCTTCCAAAATAAACTATTCAATTCTGTTAACCTTATAAAAAGGTATGCTGAAGGTTTATATTCAACTGGTGGATTTAAAAATCCTTGTCTCTAAATGTTTCTTAGAAACTGCTATAAAAGGCATTACAAAATAGCCTATTTCTTGATAATAGGATTTTATGATTCAAAACCATATGAAATTGGTTATAACCTCTTTCTAATCATTTATAATAATTTTTCCTTATTTTATTTATTTAGAAAT
This sequence comes from Allium sativum, assembly GCA_030737875.1. Classification (NCBI taxonomy): domain Eukaryota; kingdom Viridiplantae; phylum Streptophyta; class Magnoliopsida; order Asparagales; family Amaryllidaceae; genus Allium; species Allium sativum. The sequence goes on along the minus strand of CM060909.1, from coordinate 412,288,679 downwards.
AGGCCATTTCAGTCTGATGATGTTTTAAGTCATTAAACCACACTAGCGCTGTTTTTATACAAATTTAATTTGAACATATTTTGAAATCTAATCGTTGGATTTTAAAACTCCACCTATCATTTGAAATATCTTTTCATTTCTAATCTATGTTTTCGGTTTTGGGAAAATCAGATGGTCGGATCTCCCGATATATCAATTTGAAGTTACAGGTCGAAATTCGCGAACTACCGCAGTGCGACAAGTTCTATTCTGACCATAATTTGACGTATATTATAAACCACGTCGAATCACTTCTAAAGTAGTTAAAAATAATTTTTGGAAATATATTTTCTATTTTTCACTTCAAAATTCAATATCTTCAATAAGTGACTATTATAATATTATTTTTCAAACTTCAATATTTTAAACCTAATTTTTCCTGATATCCATTATAAAAATAAATAAGAAAGTTTTTAATAGAAATTTCTTTTAAAACCTTTCCTAAATACCCTAACCGTACTTCAGTTTTTCTAATTGCTATTCATTTAAAAATAAAAATTTGAATAGGCATTAACTATCTGAAATTCCAAAACCATTTCTATATTTTGCTAATGTTCATCATAGTGAATTATATTTTGCATCCATCCAAAATCGAACATCAGTTTTCAACTTTTATTTTTCACCAATTATTATATTAATAAAATAATCATTAAAATCACTTTTATGAATTGTGACTGTAACACCCCATAATTTTAAAATATTAAAATTAACAGATTAAAGAATACTTAATTTTTAGAAGAAGAATTAAGGGAAACATGGTGCGCCATTGCGTTCGTCTCGGAATTCTGCTTGGGATTGAGTCCGGGTTTGCGTAAATCAGAAATCGTATGGAGAAGTTATAAGCCTTAGAAGTTTGTATACGCATAAGGAAGAATATATATAATAATTATAGAACCTTCAAAATAGTTCAAAAACCTAAATCCAAACAAAGCGTGCTGAGTGGGAAAATTCCCGCTCGTGGGTGTCGACCCCCCTTAGGGGGTGTCGACCCCCCCTCCCGGGTAGGTCTGGGCAGAATTCGTTTTACATACCTGGACTTGATTCTGGGTCTGATTCATTGGTTCTAGGCTATAAATATTGTCCCCTATTCTCCTATTTTCTTCATTGGAGATCATGGGAGCCATATGCTGTCGGGTTGCAAACTGAAACAGAATCAAGTCCTACAACCACGGTTTAGCTAATCAAATTCAGATCAATTCTCTCTCAATTATCTAAACCTAACGCTGTGAGTTTCTAGTCACTTTTAGGTTTAAATAAATGACAGTGAATCATAAGGACAATGAATTGGAAATGTTGTAAAGTACGAATCTATGCCAGTATTAAATCTCAAACTATGTAGATCTTGACAGATATATTTCTCAAGGTCTGAAATAATTGTGGTTATTATGTGATGTTGCCTATGTAGATCTTGACTTGTAATTGTATTATGGAAAAGGTGAATATGTTAATTTGGACAAGTTATGATATTGATTAGATCTAGTTCTTTATGTAAATCACCTTACATCTGTCATATTGTAATAAATTTGGATATGTTATAAAATTAGACATGTGAATTTATCCTTAGATCTAAACATGCTACTATGCCACCCTTACTATGATGGATCTGAATTGCTGGATATTTAAATGATTAGTTTAGATCTCATTTTTGTTCACTTTGACATCATAGAAATTGTCACAAGTTCATATGACAACCTTTTGACTATGTTAATCTATGTTATGCCAAATCGTATTCGATGATCACTTGTGTTACATCCCTATTAGCTTTACTTTTCATCACTTATGGCTAGGCAAATTATTTAGCCTAGGCATGCCGTCAATTTTGTGAGGACGTTAGTTAGAAATGGTGGAAAAAGTAAATATTGGAATAATTGGGAGATAAACATTTTTGGACTAGTAATTCAAATTGTTGATAGAATGGGCAATAACACCCAAAAAAAGGTAAGATTAATTAATTGATAAATTAATTAATAAATGGAATGTTTAGCAATTATAATTAGGAATTATAGTAACACTTATGACATGAGGTTGGGTAACATTAGTGGCGGAAGTCTTCCCGCGGACCCGACCGGCATATCCAGCAGGCACTAATGTTGAACCTAATGTGAGAGGTCTAAGTGTGTAAATATGACTCGTGCTAAGACACGAGGTTAGGCCCAACTGTGGAATAAGACTGACCGGACCCGACCGGCATATCCAACATCCACACGTTGTTGGCCTAATGTGGGAGGTCTAGCCCAATAGAACCATAATTGGACATGGTAATGAGAAAGGACTACTTAACCTAATTTAATCCATAAGAACTTTATGATCATGAACATAAGTTAGGGTTAAGTAAAATCGATTGGATAGTGGGTGGGTTAATTATAACTGAAGGAGGTGGGTAATGTTTATATATATAGGCCCGCAAACTTAATCTGGTAAAGTTATGTAATTAAAGCTCACCCTTTTAGGGTAAGCATAACTAGTATAGGCTATGTAATTAAAGATCACCCTTTTAGGGTATACATAGTCAGTGGAAAACCTAGTGGGGATACAAGACAAAAGGGGAGAGCTTGTATCATATTGTGTGGGACCGATTTCAGTTAGTAACCCATATTCGGTATCAAAGTAGGGAACTACGTACTAGGCGGGGAAGGGGCACACTTACTGATTGATTATAAGAGATCCAAAACGTGACGGGTGGTGTATACGACGCAAACCGATCGGGGACATGTGCGTGCATGGGCCTGCGGGGACAAGACGACCGTGACACCAGTAGATATGACTGTGCACATATTAGGTTGCCACTTTAGGGAAGTGATACCCCCTACTGTGGGACCAGCACAGGGTATCTACAGAGTAGGGAACCGATCAATTAGGGTAGTGGTTAGGGTACACTGGGATGTATGCCCTGAGTCTACCAACTTATAGTGGAAGGGATCATCTCATTTTAGATTATACTAGTAATAGTGCAGAGTAGTTATTAGTGAAGCATGTATACACCTTACCTTGTCTACCTTGTCACACCTGCCATTTGTATAGTGATCTCTCTTATCCACTTTATGCATGTCATGATTACCTTTATTTATTTACTAGCTAAAAGTTACTAGACTGGCCAGACTTTATGTCCGACCCCTTTTGTTTTTCCTTCTCTCTTCCATTCCCCCCTCCCCCCACCCAGCCCTAGGTTCTCGGGAAGGAAACATTCAGGCTTGACCATGATTTTGCTTGATTGCTGGAGCTGCTGATATGTATGGATCAAGCTCCTATTCTCGTCGCAATGGCTATATTTTGTTATTGGGGAATTTTCTTTCTTTTATGTACTCTGATATTTTTAAAGTACAAGACAATGGTTTTTATGTTGTAATGGGTTTTTATATTTTGGACAAATGATGCTTTAGACCACGATATTTTGATAATTAATAAAAAAAATATTTCCACTACAAATTTTTTTATATTTGTCTTGCAATATTCTGTGTCTGTTACCTAAACACTTCACGAAATATAATGCATTCCCTTTGTGAGTGACATTAACGGACATGGGGTGTAACACTTGGTATCAGAGCTGAAGGTTACCAGATTAGATAAGAGTTTTTGAAAAATATTTTCAAAATTAGTTTTAAAAGAAAGTATTTTCAAAATGAAAAGTCTATTTTGAAAAACATTCCCCAAAAATCCATATGTAGCAGTCCTCGGTCCTCTATCCAAATTTCTTCCTTTTCCTTTTTTCCAGCATGTCTGGGGAACAAAACCTCCCTAATATCCCAGAGGGCGTCACTATACTCGGATGGTTCCGTTGGTATCTGGAGGCCACGGCGCCAGCCGAAGGCCAAAGAGATGTTCCTCCCCCAGCTGCACTAGTCATTCCTCCTCCCCTTCCAAGAGCAGATAACTTCGCCAAGATCTGCAAGGACTTCCGTGCTATGGGAGCGAAGCCATTCCATGGGAATGAGTCATTCATAGAAGCTCGGAATTGGCTCAAGGAGATTGAGGACTTATTCGTAATCTTTGAAGTGGAGGACCGAAGGAAAATTCAATTAGCTGCTTGGCTGTTAAATGGTGAAGCCTCATTTTGGTGGGAAGTCACCCAAGCTGGACGTCTGGTAGAGACTCGGGAAGACTTTAGACAGAGGTTCGAAATGAAATTTTTTCCCCAAGTGGAGCAAAGCATACAGATGGAGAGGTTCTTAGCACTCAAACAAAGAAATTTGATGGTGAAGGAATATGTGAACAAGTTCAACCAGCTGGCAAGGTTTGGGATAGAGTTGGTAGACACACTGCACAAAAAGGCCTTGCGGTTTGTTAAGGGGCTGAATGAGCCTTTACATGGTTTAGCTATGTCCCATCTTCCAATGGGTGCCACGTTTGAAAAGCTTGTTGATATGGCCCTAATGCATGAGGAGGACAAGGGGAAAAGAAGGAAGTGAAAGCTGAGGAGTCATTGCAGAATAAGAAGGTGTGGCCCAAGAAGGGGCAGCAGCAACATCAACGGCAGCAACAACAACAGCAACATCGAAAGAAAGGAGGGAATAATGACAAAGGCAGGGATAAGAGAAAATGTCACCATTGTGGGAAGGAAAGTCACTTGGTTAACGATTGTAAGAAAAGAAAGATCAGTTGCTTTAACTGTGGAGAGCTTGGACACTACTCTAAAGAGTGCCCAAAGAAACAAGGACCGCAGGGACAAGGTCAAAGAGTTGAAACTTCTGGAGGGCAGGTGTAGGCTCTTGCGATCAGTGCTCCTGAAAGAGGTAGAAAGATTTTCATATAAAGTTTAGTTTCTCTTTAAAATCATCTAGTTAGCACACTTTTTGATTCTGGTGCTTCACACTCGTTTATATCTAGTTCTGTAGTTGAATCTCTGCACTTAATTACTAGTATCATAGTAGATCCTGTAGTTTTTTCAAACCTCATTGGTGGTTCGGCTCATTTATCGATGATTTGTTGGGTTTCAAATTATCTGTGTTAGGCGCCGAATTTGAATGTGACGCTTATGTGCTTGGGTTTTTGGGCTATGGGTTGATTCTAGGAATGGACTGGCTTACTACGTATGGGATGTTCTGGATTGGGAGAGGAGGGTTGTTAGGCTCCTGACTTGTCATGGGAGGACCCTCGAAGTTTCTAGTGACCCATAAGGGTCTGTTTTGCTTAGTTTCTTAGAATCTCTTGATGCATCTATAGAGGATTTGCAATTTGTCCCAGTAGTCCGAGATTTTTCTGATGTTTTTGATGAGGTATGGGGTTTACCTCCGAGGCACGAGATCGATTTTCATATATATCAGGTGGACAACGGAAAACCAGTTGCATTACCCGTGCGTCACATGGCTCCAAGGGAAAGGAGGAAGCTGAGTAATCAAGTAGGGGAGCTGCTTGAAAAAGGGTTTATTGGACGAAGCATATCTGAATGGGGTGCTCCAGTAGTATTCGTAACTAAGGCAGATGGTTTGCTTCGTTTGTGTGTTGACAACAGAGAGTTGAATCAACTCACCTAGGAGAATAGACGCCCGCTTCCGAGGATTGATGATTTATTTGATCATCTTGTTGGTGCCTCGGTGATTTTCAGTTAGATTTGGCTATGGGTTCCACCAGCTGAGGGTGGCTGAAGACAGCATAGATAAAACTGCTTTTAGAACTCCGTACGGTTTCTTTGAATGGCTAATGATGCCTTTTGGGCTGACAAATGCACCCGCCACTTTTGTTGATTTAATGAGTAGGGTTATTCGGGAATTCCGAAACAAATTTGTCGTATTCTACGTTGATGATATTTTGATCTTCTCCAAGAACGAAGAAGAGTATGCCCAACATATGAGGGAAGTCTTGAGAACTCTCCGTGACCATCAGCTTAAAGAAAAATTCTCCAAATGCCACTTTTGGAGAAAGGAAGTGAGATTCTTGGGGCATGTAGTCTCCAAAGAAGGGACAACTGTAGATTCCGCGAAGGTGGTTGTAGTGCAAAATTAGCAGATTCCTAAAAACGCGACTGAGATGAGAAGCTTCCTTGGGTTGGCAGGTTACTATAGGAAGTTCATTAAGGACTTCGCGAAGATATCAGTCCCTCTCACCAGGCTGACTAAGAAGAATTTGGTGTTTGCATGGGATATAGAATATGAGGTTGCTTTCCAATGACTGAAGAGGGCTCTGACAATAGCCCCAGTCTTGGCCTTACATGGTGGATGTAAAGTATTTACCGTTTACACTGACATGTGTGTTACAGAGCTTGGTGCGGTTCTAATGCAAGAGGGGAAGGTAATATGTTATGGGGGAACGCAGTTGCGGGTTCTTGAAAAGAACTACTCCACCCATGATCTAGACCTAGCTGCCATAGTATTCACGTTAAAGACATGACGTCATTATTTGCTTGGAGAAAGGTTCGAGCTGTACACCGACCATAAATCTCTCAAGTACCTATTCTCACAGAAGGATCTCAACTTAAGGCAACAATGGTGGATGGAGTTCTTAGCTTCATATGATTTTGAGATTGCTTACACCCTCGGCAAGGGTAATGTGGTGGCAGATGAACTAAGTAGGCGGAGGGTGGCCCTGAGTCCTCTGTTTGTGGAAAGAAAGAACTTGGAGTTCATATCAGATTTTGATTTTAGACCCTCCATCGAAGTTTGCCTGATTTATTTGCATCCTTGGAGATACGACCGACTCTTGTGGAGCAGATAGGAGCTTCGCAATAAGGTGACCTACAGTTTCTAGACATCATGGATAAGCTCAGAAGAAAGGAGACTTCTACTCACCTCAGTAGGTATGCCATAGATGAAAAGGGGTGGTTGTGACGAGATGGAAGACTTTGCTTTCCTCAAACTGGAAGCTTAATAAAGGCAGTCCTAGAAGAAGCCCACTATTCTAAGATGACCATACATCCAGGCGGTGACAAGATGTATAGAGACATGAAGAGGGTTTTCTTTTGGGCTGGGATGAAGAAGGACGTGGTCGATGGATTACTTCATCCGTTGGAGGTCCCGCAGTGGAAATGGTAGAGCGTCTCTATGGATTTCATAGATGGTTTGCCTAGATCGAAGAAAGGTAATACCAGTATTTGGGTGATAGTGGACAGACTCACTAAGAGTGCTCACTTTATTCCAGTTAAAAGTAAAAGGACGGCACCATGGTTGGCAACAATTTATGTTCGTGAGATAGTTCGTCTCCACGGAGTTCCTTCCAGCATCGTGAGCGATCGTGACCCCATCTTTACCACGAATTTTGGAGGGGTTTGCAAGAAGCATTGGGTACATAGTTGTGTTTGAGCACCGCTTATCATCCTCAGACCGACGGCCAGACGGAGAGGGTGAACAGAATTCTAGAAGATCTTCTGAGGCTGTGCATCCTTGACTTCGGAGGGACTTGAGAAGAGCATCTTCCCTTAGTAGAGTTTGCCTATAATAATAACTATCAAGCCAGCATCGGTATGGCACCCTTCGAAGCATTGTACGGGCGACCCTATAGGTCTCCAACTTGTTGGTGGGAATCTATAGAAAAATTGTTACTTGGGCCAGATATGGTTAGGGAGACATCTGAGAAGATTGACCTTATTCGACGGTGAATGAAAACAGCTTAAGATAGGCATAAGTCCTATGCAGACAAGAGGAGAACCGACATCGAGTTTGAAGTGGGAGACTTAGTTTTCATCAAAGTATCGCCTTTGAGAAATGCAGTCTGCTTCGGTTCAGTAGGGAAGTTGGCAACTAGGTTTGTGGGACCCTTTCCCATAGGCGAGAGAATTGGCCAAATGGCCTATATAGTAAAACTCCCGGAAAATTTGCCCAGTGTACATGATGTCTTTCATGTCTCTCATCTGCGGAAGTGCCTGCATGACACCGCAGAAGTCATTGAGCCGAGTATATTGGAAGAAGTGGAGGTGGAACGGAAGGCGACAGTCAGATGATTCCCTACCCGTATTCTTGGATCGAAAGTTAAGAAGCTGCGCAACAAAGAAATCAAATTGGTAAAGGTCCATTGGGGAGACAACCCAGAAGACACAACTTGGGAAATCGAAGATAGAATTCGTGCTTCGTACCCTTTCCTTTTTGAGGGTATGTTCTTAACTCCTTTTTCCAAAGCTTTATCTATGCCTATTTTTGTCAATCGAGCATATCTTATCCCTAGTATTTTCGACCTTTAGATAGGAGTCCTATAGATGAAAACATGTGTTTGAAACATGTTATGTTTGATGGATGCTAGTGGATGCAAGTGTTTGCTAGTGGTTTCCTGTGGACGCATGCACACACACATTAGGCACTAGATCGGCTCAATCGCTCTCTCATACTGCATATGGATGCATATGCATTTTCTTTTCTTTTAAGGATGAAAATGGATGAGTTAGCATATGGATGTTGCACTTGGACGAATGGACGTGCATACATATAGAACTTACATGTTATACTAGGATTATTTGCATACATATTGGATTCATGGCACTAATCGTACATCACATTAAGGAGGTCAATTGGATCAGTAGAGCGCCTGATTTTCGCATTAGTATTGGAACATATACACACACCTCTGCATATACTCATGTAAGCATTAGAAATCTTTTAAGGACAATGGATGCTTGTGGATGATGGATGAGTAGATGGATGATGGATGTTAGGGTACGTTCTTCTTAACTTGAAGATTTCGGGGAGGAAATCCTTTAAGGAGGGGAGAATGTAACACCCCATAATTTTAAAAAATTAAAATTAACAGATTAAATAATACTTAATTTTTAGAAGAAGAATTAAGGGAAACGGGCTACGCCACTAAGTTCGTCTCGGAATTCTACTTGGGATAGAGTCCTTGTTTGCATAAATCGGATATCTTATGGAGAAGTTATAAGCCTTAGAAGTTTGTATACGCATAAGGAAGAACATATATATATATATATATATAATAATTCCAGAACCTTCAAAACAGTTCAAAAATAAAAATCCAACCAAAGCGGGCTGAGCGGGAAAATCCCCGCTCGTGGGTGTCAAACCCCCTTAGGGGGTGTCGACAGGGGTGTCAACCCCCCTATAAGGGTGTCGACCCCCTCGCGCAGGTCTAGGCAGAATTCGTTTTACGTACCTGGACTTGATTCTGGGTCTGATTCATTGGTTCTAGGCTATAAATATGGTCCCCTATTCTCCTATTTTCTTCATTGGAGAAAATGGGAGCCATATGCTGTCGGGTTGCAAACTGAAACAGAATCAAGTCCTACAACCGCAGTTTAGCTAACCAAATTCAGAAATCATATCTATTCTCTCTCAATTCTCTAAACCTAATGTTGCGAGTTTCTAGTCACTTATAGGCTTAAATAAATGATAGTGAATCGTGAAAGACAATGAATTGGATATGTTGTAAAGTATGAAACTATGCCATTATTAAATCTTAAACTATGTAGATCTTGATAGATCTATTTCTCTAGGTCTGAAATAATTGTGATTATTCTATGATGTTGCCTATGTAGACCTTGACTTGTAATTGTATTACGGAAAAGGTGAATATGTTAATTTGGACAAGTTAAGACATTGATTAGATCTGGTTCTTTATGTAAATCACCTTACACCTGTCATATTGTGATAAATTTGGACATGTTATAAAATTAGACATGTGAATTTATCCTTAGTTCTAAACATGCTACTGTGTCACCCTTACTATGTTGGGTCTGAATTGCTGGATATTTAAATGATTAGTTTAGATCTCATTTTTGTTCACTTTGACGTCATAGAAATTGTCACAAGTTCATATGACAACCTTATGACTATGTTAATCTATGTTATGTCAAATCATATTCAATGATCACTTATGTTACATCCCTATTACCTTTATTTTTCATCACTTATGGCTAGGCTAATTATTTAGACTGTGCATGCCGTCAATTTTGTGAGGACGTTAGTTAGAAATGGGGGAAAAAAGTAAATATTGGCATGATTGGGAAATAAACATTTTTGGACTAGTAATTCAAACTGTTGATAGAATGGGCAATAACACCAAAAAAAAGGTAAGATTAACCCAATTAATTGATAAACGGAATGTTTAGCAGTTATAATTAGGAATTATATTAACACTTATGACAAGAGGTTAGGTTACATTAGTGGCAGAAGTCTGCCCGGACCCGGCCGGCATATCCAGCAGCCACTAATGTTAAACTCAACGTGATAGGTCTAAGTATGTAAATACAGCTCAGGCTAAGACACGAGGTTAGGCCCAACTGTGGAATAAGACCGCCCAGACCTGACCGGCATATCCAGCATCCACAAGTTGTAGGCCTAATGTGGGAGGTCTAGCCCAATATAACTATAATTGGACATGGTAATGAGAAAGGAATTCTTAATGTAATTTAATCCATAAGAAATGTATGATTATCAACATAATTAGGGTTAACTAAAATGGATTGAATAGTGGGTGGGTTAAATACAACCGAAGGGGTGGGTAATATTTATATATATAGGCCCACAAACTTAACCTAGTAAAGTTATGTAATTAAAGATCACCCTTTTAGGGTAAGAATAACTGGTATAGGGCTATGTAATTAAAGATCACCCTTTTAGGGTATACATAGTCAGTGGAAAACCTAGCGGGGATACAAGACAAAAGGGGAGAGATTGTATCATATTGTGCGGGACCCATTTCAGTCAGTAACCCGTATTCGGTATCAGAGTAGGGAACTCCGTACTAGGCGGAGAAGGGGCACGCTTACCAATTGATTATAAGAGATCCAAAAGTGACGGGTGGTGTAGACGGCGCAAACCAACCAATGACATGTGCGTGCATGGGCTGGGCCGAGTGGGACAAGACGACCGTGGCACCAGTAGATATGACTGTGCACATATTGGGTTGCCACTTTAGGGAAGTGATACCCACTACTATGGGACCAGCACAGGGTATCTACAGAGTAGGAAGCCGATCAATTAGGTAGTGGTTATGGTACACTGGGATGTATGCCCTAAGTCTACCAACTTATAGTGGAAGGGATCATCTCATTTTAGATTATACTAGTAATAGTGCAGAGTAGTTATTAGTGAAGCATGTATACACCTTACCTTATCTGCCTTGTTACACTGCCATTTGTATAGTGATCTCTCTTATCCACTTTATGTATGTCATGATTACCTTTATTTACTAGCTAAAAGTTACTAGACTCGCCATACTTCATGTCTGACCCCTTTTGTTTTTCCTTCTCTCTTCCGTCCCCCCCTTCCCCCCATGGTTCTCAGGGAGGAAACACTCATGCTTGACCATGATTTTGCTTGATTACTGGAGCTGGTGATATGTATGGATCAAGCTCATATTCTCGTTGCAATGGCTATATTTTGTTATTGGGGAATTTTCTTTCTTTTATGTACTCTGATATTTCTGAAGTACAAGATTGTGGTTTTTATGTTGTAATGGGTTTTTATATTTCAGACAAATGATGCTTTGGACCATGATATTTTGATGATTAATAAAGTTGTTTATTTTCGCTACAATTTTTTTTAAATCTGTCTTGTAATATTATGTGTGTGTTTACCAAAACGTTTCATGAAACTTAATGCATTCTCTTTGTGAGTGACATTGACGGATGTGGGGTGTCACAGTGACATAACCAGTGAGCCAATAGTTATAATTTTTGGCCATATCAACTATGGTAATCACAAACCATATAATCAATAACCATGGTAACATCCAATCACAACTATTGTGATATAGTTTGTACCATATAAGCCGTAAACTATTTAAGCTTATATGGTTTTATCAATCAACAGATTAACCGCAATCAATTAACATATATATTCAACATCAATGGGATTCATTCCCATATACAATAACCAATATCAAGTTAAATTTTCATATCAGCAACCATTTAAGTTTCAAACCCATCCCAATGTCCACAAATTCAGTTCTATACATCGTACGTGCAAATTACAATGTAAACCTCACTTAAAGGTCAGACCTTTTTCATACTATACCATATTAAACTACAGCAAACATTGTCAAACCCCGATATAAACTCATATACAAAACCATATGTTATTATAAACTCAAACAAGTTCATATACATATAGTTAATAAGTAACTAATCAATTCGTTCATAGTTGCTCACATTTTAACATCAAATAATACATACATAACTAATTATCACCTCATAACCATCATTAACTATTTCTAACCACACATATATTATTAACTATTTCTAACTAAATTAATTAACAAATGCGAGCTAAGAGTTCTCTTTTTTTTTGAACAAATGTTAGTGTTTTCACTATTGGTTTCCATTCCTTATATCTTTAGTCGTAGGATATACTGGACCCACTGAACGATTTCAGCAGCCTCCCGGTGTCACCGAAATATTTCTGCAGAAAATTGGGCAGGGGTTCGACGCTATAGGGTTTCGGAAATTGACCAACAAATAAATGGACATATATTGGGTTTTTGGAGCAAACGGGGTATGGTCTAGGGGGAAATGGAGTTTGGTTTCAAGGAGGTATGGCCGGGGGCTGCTGTGTGCGCACGGGTAGGACGCAGGTATGGCTGGAGGAGGCGGGTGTAGGCTGTCTTGGGTGGAGGAGGGGCGAGTTTTTTTTGAAAATGGGGGAGAAAAGTGGTTGTTTTGGAGTTTTAAGGGGTGTAGGAGCTTTTAAGGGAGGAAGGGGCCCACGGTAGGGGGATGGTGGAATTGGAGGTGTTAAAGGGAGGTAGCGGCAGCAAGCTTTGGGCTGAAGGGGGCAGTGGAGAGAGATAAAAGGGTGAAAGTAAGGATAGAAATGAAAAGCAAAGTGAAAATGGAAGGTGGGTGCTAGTATCTATAGGAAAAAATGTTTTAATGGATCATGGAGGTGCCATCATGAGATTAAAGGTAGAAAGCACAATTTGGGGATTCTTAGCTTGGCACCTCAAAAGAAACACAAATATTATATAACTAGTTTAAGGTGTGAACGCGAACTTTAGATACGTTCAGTCTATTACGCGTCATTTAGTCGTGTGACCACATATTTATTCTGTTTTCGACGAAATTTGGAATCTCAACATATTTTTTGATGCAGTTTCAACGAAACTGATTTCATCGAATTCTGAGTCTGTTTTCTCAAAAAATGCCCATTCGAGCTCAATGTGAGTTCAAATTATTGATCGGTTTACACTTCAATTTCGTACAGCCACATATTAATCCCGAATGGCACAAAATTTGAAATCCTATCAAATTTCCACCTTTCGGATCCGATAAACCTGGTTTCGTCTTACGAGATCATCTGCAAAATTTCTATTTTCTAGACTATCATAATAATATTAAAAAATCGAATTTCAAAAAGCTTGGTAAATCAATTTTAAAAGTTTACTAATCTTGTCTTAACTATTTAGTAAGTCGTTCTCAAATACTTGTCTAAAAAATTATAATTTCGGTGAACAGTGTCAAATTTTCATTTTTGACCAAAATTGGTTGGACTGATAAGTTGATAAATTTAAATAACTTATCTGATAGTTATAGTTTCTGGAATCATATTAAAAAATGAGTGTATGTATCCAGAACCATGGGCAGTTATTTCGAATTCTTAAAACTTGAATTTTCAAATATCAGAATTTACGTATTGTTACACGAAATCTGCCCGAAATCACACAACAAATCTAGTAGCTACAAGTAGTCAGATTAATATATGACATCTAGTGCCATAAGCCATTTAGTGTGTGATAGGCCCACCTTATGAAGGTATGAAGTGGCTGTTTGTCGTATTTGGGTATTAAGTGGTTAGGACTTGGTCTGCACCTAAATGTTCATCCCTTGGGTTTTGGTTAAAGTCAAGGTGTCCGCTTTATTAGGTATTAAAAGATCCGTAAGTCCTCATTTCTCTAATACTTATAAGGTATTAAATGTCCTTGAATAAGATATTAAATGATGCACGAACGAGTAGAGTAATTTTTCATAATTATCCACTTCTTATCTAAGGGCTATGTGATGGAATACCCAGGGATGGGCTACTAACAGTTTCACCGAACATGTAAAGGAAAACGCTAGTGTAGCAACCCGAATTTTTTAAACTAATTTAAAATTTTAATTTTAGCTATTTTAATGGGTTTTGAATATTTAAAATGATTTATTTTAAATAATAACGATTTAAAATTTATTTTAATTATAAAATAATCCCAAAATGGCGCGGTAGTTTGAAAATTCGATTTTTAATTTCAATTGAATATAGAAAATTATATATAAATCGGATTTCAGTAAAACAAGAAACAATTGAATTTGTTTAATTATATCTTTCTAATGAGTGAGAAAAATTCAGATTTCATAATATAAATTGAAAGTTATGTCCAGTTTAAAATTTAGAATAGTTGCTATGGAATTTAATTATATTTCATTATATATAAAGCACTTAAAAATAGCCATTTTGCATAGGACTTCCGCTTTCGACAAAACCACTTTTGTTGGATTCGGAATGTCAAATTATTGTTAAGTTTCAAATTTCATAATTTTTGGAATTAATATGTAAGAATAGTAAATTTAAACATGTTTTGAAAATCCAGTTTAAATATAATCGGCCAGAAAAAGGCCATATCCAAATGGTATCCAAATTCGACGAAATTAGTTTTGTTAGGATCATATCATCAAATCATAGCCAGATTTATTTTTCTGTAATTTTTGGAGTCAGTATGTGGTCTCGGTAAATTAAAATGTACGTTGAAATTCAATATTGACCGTTATAGTAATTTATATTTTAACTTTGATAAAAAAATGATCGAAATAGTCGAATTGGCTTATGAATCATATCCCATTATGTTCGGAATGGGGGTATTTAGCTAGGAATGACAGTCGTTGGGTTTGATTTGGAGTTCACGACGATTTTGACTTTTCAAGCGAATAAAATAAAATTATAGGTATATATAAATACCCCATTGGCCCATTCAAACCCTAACCCTTGTTCAAAATAACCGTCGTCGCATTCCTTCTTTCAATGCCCCAAATCATCCTGAATTCATCTCCAATTATCTCTAAATCCAATCGTTATTTTTCCAAACACAGACACGAAAATTAGAGAGCTCGTTGAGATCTTAAATGGGAGCAACCATGATCTGAATTAATGGCGTGTGTCTTTAATTTTTGAGGCTCAAAGGGTCGTCGCTAGATCGGAGTTTCTGGGCGTAGGAGGGGAACGGGTTGGTCGTGGTTCGAGGGGATGGCGCGGGGTTCGAAGGTCTTCGTCGTGGTACAGTTCGATGGTGGTCCGGTGGATTGAATGGCGCGCAGTGTTGAGGGATTGAAGTCGAAGAATGGGTTCAACGGGTGGAACGATGATACAGGAAGATAATGATGTAATTAGGGGTTTAATTATAAATTAATTATTAATTACATATCTCGATAAAGTAACTAATGTATTGACTATTATAACTTCTTCATACGAGTTCGGAATCCGACGGTTTCTGTTGCATTGCGGTCATGGCAACGTAAACTAAAACACAGAACTGACCAGAATGGAAACGGAGTACATTGAATTATTGAGCTAAATTAAATGATCTTTTAATTTAGTTCAAAAATAAAATCTTCAAATAAAGAATGACGGAGTGGAAACCAATGTGAGAATTCTCTCACTAAAATATCTGTACAGTTATTTATTTATTTTAATGAAAATATATGAATTGCCAGTGTCAATTTTCATCTGTTGTATGTGACATTGTTTGAGTTCAACACATGAACTTTTCACGACTCATCTGCACAAGAAGCGTTGTTTGAATATACGACACCTGTATTTCAAACAATGTGGATACACTTTGTGGTTGTTGAAATGAGATATAAATATCCATTTATTATTTAAATAGTGAAAACTGGTTAATTAGAAAAATAATTCAAACCAAATTTGAGTTGGTTAAATTTATTAACCAATAATTTATCTGAATAAACTGTTGTTGTTTTAAAACCCCACACGGGTATTGGGATGATATTGGACATACATTAATCCCAATGTTTAGTGGTATGTCGATCAATTGATTGACAGACTATTGTAAACGTTATTTATTTATTTATTTTAATGCTTATACAGTTATAATATGACTCTGGATGATGTTGGAACATTGAATGATTATTTATCATTATTGTTGAATACATGCGATGTATGAAATCCATATAATTGAATTATATGGTAATTGATTGAGTTGCATTCCGATTCAGAAATAATGAATATTTTAAAATAATATTCAGTAAAGAATCAAAATATGATTTTGATGTCTGATTTTGAATGGACATGAAAATATTGAAACATATCAAGCCGAATTAAGGAAATATACGCCATTTTTACCCAAATAGGTTTATCAATCAATTTTATTTATTTTATAATAAATATCGAAAAGGAAATGGATTTCAAAATCAGATATTTTGAAAATATTATCATTTTAATATTATAATGATATGGAATATTCAATCTTGATTTAAAATTGAAAATGAAGTCGAAATCATTTTTAAATGAATTTATAAATGATTTATAAAATACGTTTTAAATGGAAATCAACGATATTATACACACACATAGATATATATATATATATAATAGCTTGAATAGAACGTGCCGTATAGCGACCATTCGCGAATTTCAACCATTAACTTCAAATTGATGTAATGGGAGATCCGACCGTCGGATTCTCCTAAAACTGGAACTATTGGGTTCGTATCAAAAAGATATTTCCAATGAATATAAGAGATGTAAATTTTAACGGTTGGATTTCAAATTATGTCCAAGTCAATTTCAGAAAAGGTCGCTATGGATGCAACTCGGTAGCCGTTATTGGAACCCAACTGAAATCACTACAACAAAATGACCCTATTACAACGGTGGAAAACAGTTGTAAAAGGCTTTTTACAACGGTGGAGCCACCATCGTCTATTACGAAGTTGTAATAGACTGAAATCTTTTACAACTTTTATACACCGTTGCGACACTGTTGTTAAATGTATATTTTACAACTGTTTTCCACCGTTGTAGTAATACATATTACAACATTTTTGCACTGTTGTAGTAATTCCTACTACAATTAATTATAATAATATGATTTTTGTTTCTTTATACATTACATTTCATATAAAAATAAATATTTATACTGAATAAAATGATACTACACTGAACTGAAATAATCAATTAAATATTTTATTTCAATATTTGAATTAGTACAACTTTGTGATCCACTATCGTACAACTCACTTTTACATAATACAGTCATAACAATACATACATTCCTCACTACAAACCGATCGCTCAACAAATCCGAGTTAGACGGTCTAGCTCTAAGCTTAGCAATGCATCGTTCTATGAAGGCCGTAAACTTGTAGATTAAGTATGATAGAATGTTCAGACAGTATACTAATATACAATAAGAGTGGACCTAGATTAGAAAAAAGCAACTACTCCTCAATGGGAGACAGTATATTAAATGAAATTTGTGACTTTTTCTGCACAATTTGTTGAGCTGTTCTGTATTCAGTCGCATACTCTAATAATTCCCCAATCTTAAGAACTACGAGTGAACCCTGATAACAAATAAACTCAAAAGGAAAGTCATGGACTTACCTACTAATAATTTTACCCCATTTTTAGTTGAATATACGGACTGATTCAAAATTGTAATCATAAAAAAGGAGACGAGGAAGGAGGAACTTACATTTAGCGAGCCTCGAAATTTTAGTAGAAGTATCATCGATAGCAGATCCAATAGACGAAGCCTTCCTATAGTAAAATTCACATTAGTGCTCTTGAGTCTGTAATAAAGAGAACGTAATTCCATTACTCGATCCCGATAGCTAGAGAATGGACTATAGAGAAGGGTATATATAATAGATTATGTGCCCATGTTATACACATTTTCACAAACTGAACCATATAAGAAATCCCATACATATACTCAAGTGTATATATATTTTCTACCTTAAACAGTTTTACCAGTATTTCGTTTTCCCTCATACAAATACCCTTTATGTATTTAGTAAGCTTATGTTACCAAGCGCAACTAAACAGTGTCTATCTTTTTTAAACATCAGCATTAAAAACATTTCAAACAACCATTTATCAATAGCATCTTACACTGTATCCCCAACCTATTACTGGCACAAGCTTCCGGACCATTTCTAATAGAAAACGTATTCACGTATTAACTGTTCATTGTTTTGCAAATGGGTTTTTGCACTATCAAATACTACAGTTCATTACATCAACTTAATTCACATGACGCAGATTTTTAAATAAGTTAATCATGCTGAGCATGTAAAAAAATACACAGACCAGGATGTTATAGTTGAACATGGCTACATATCTGTTTACATATTTCTGTTTGCAATTAAGCATACAAACATAACCAGATGCAAACCAATTTCCAGTAACTTGATTATACACATTCTTACAGCATATTAAAGTGCAGTTCACAAACACACATATCACTACATATCAGGTGAAAGCTCCAAATATATACCGCACAGTTTATTCAACTCAAATGCAGGCAAACTGTAACTAGAACAGTTTTATGACCCTTGACATCCTAACCATCCCAATTTCTTTACTCAAATCAGGTTAAATCCTATTACTTATTGGTATTCATACCCCAATCCTGATGTGAATACCCAAATAAGGCATCAATATTTTTATTTATTTTGGTACACAAACATTTAGTAATTACTATTTCGCCCCATGTCAACCATCACAGACATAATACACAATCATTCAACCCAGAAATACATATTAATCACCGCATACAAGCATCTGCACACCAAACCATCAATTTATGCATATCTATATCAAACAGTCGGCATGAATATCACCATACTAAGCATTCAGAGAAATATACTTGCAAATCAGCTTCCTATTAAAGGTCATAGTGCCTAAAAGAGGGAAATACACTCACCTTAAACTCGATTAGCTTCTAGATCTCGATTTCTCTCCGTAGTTCCTCTGTTTGGGTTGCGATCTCCCCCAGATCTACTGTCGCTTCCCCTTGGAAACCATTTCTCTCACAAATTCGTTCTATTTGATGTGAGACGTTGGTCGATTTGTTGGTTTCCCCAATTCGATTTCTAGGGCTTCGGCCATTTTTAAGTTTTTTTAGAACGAGAGAATGAAATGGAAACCGATGGCCTATTTTCTTTTAGGGTGCGTTTTTTACAGGTCCCTATTAAGTTTCAAAATAGAAAAAAAACCCGGTGATAAAAACAATATAAAATACATCCCTATTTTTGAAATTCGGCTGAAAACATTCCAGTTCTACCCTTTTGCAATTACAAAACTTTCCAACTCATCATTTAATCATTCAAACCGCACCTTTAATCTCGCTCAAAACCGTATTTCCATGATTTTGCAAAACAATCAATCAAAAAATCGCTGTTTGACTGATCAAAAAATCTTTAAAAAAAACGTAATGTAGAATCAAAAGCCGATGGTCATAGTTTTAATGAAGATCATGCAAATATTCAAAATAATTGCACATTTATATGCAACAATGATCAGTAGTAGTTTCCTAAAAAGAATATTTACAGATTAATTGTTTGCAGTTACTACTTGTTTCTTACAGTATAGACATGCCAAAATATTTAGTACAAATGAGGCAAATGAATGTTCAAAAAAACTGCATACATTTATTCAGATATAACAAATATTTGCATACATTTCAGCTTGAAAAAAAACTGGTAATTAAAACCAAATTTACAACAAAATACTGAACTGATTGTATTACATCACAAAAATGTTTACAACAAATGGTAAAAGTCAACAATAAAACCAAGTGTCTTTTGAAGAACAAGTTCTTTTGTTATGGCCCAGCTTACTCCAGAAACCACTTCTAGTACTCCTAATGTGCGATTCCATTCCCAAGCTTCAACAACATTAATACACCAATAATCGCAGGAACACTGTTATACAAAGAAGAAAATCAAAATTAGTAAGCCTAATGTGCGATAATCAAATTACATAAACATCTGCAGATTAATATAAATACATGCGTACGTACAGTTCAGCAAAATAACATTAATATCTGCATATTTATATGCAAGGATTCTAAATATATGCATACAAATATGCATATATTTTAAATATATGTTTTTCTGCGTGTCTGGTAAAAAGTTGCATACAGATATGCATATATTTAGAATAGATGAATATTTGTAGGCAATTTTTTAATAAAAATGTTGAAAACAGATAATAAACATATATGCATATTTGTATACATATATGTATAATATATGCATACTTATACTCAACTTTTCTGAGCACATGCAAACCCAAATGCTCTAACAATAGTTTCATACTTGAATTTGTCGAGAAACATGCAATTTTTTAAATGAATAATCAATCAAATTAGATTACTATAAATATATGCGTACAATTCAACAAGATAACTCAAATATCTGCATATTTATATGCGTACGATTCAGCAAAATAACAATACTGTTCTAACAATAAGTTTTTCTTCGGGTCTGGAAAAAAGTTGCATACACATATGCATATATTTGAAATAGATGCATATGTGTACGCAAATTTTTAACAGAAATGTTGAAAACATATAGTAAGTTATGAAATTAAGTAAACAGAAGGACAAAAATTAAAAATCGACATCAAGAGGATCAAAATTCAAACAAACCTGAAATCCATATTCTCAACAAACCACAAAACCACACAGTTTCATCCCCTTCCAAAACTCAAAGCCACAAGGAGCCGTCCATCACAGTTCCCTCTGCCAGGCCCCTTTCTAACCAAGCCAAGTATACTGTTCTTCCATCAGAAGATCCGCAAAATCAACTCAACTCCAAATTCCAAACAGCAAAAACACCTAAAATCCAATTCGATTCAACTCCAAAACCAAAATCACTGTTTCTAAAAATCCGTATTAATATTAGTTTCATACCTGTTCTCAATTTCTGAAAATACGCTTCGGAAATCGAAAAAATCAAAGAAAAAATATCGCAACTTGTTTGATTGTAGAGGGAATTCTTTTTTGATACTTTGGATTTGTTGATTGAAGTAGAAATGGAAGAAGTTTCAAGCCGCCATTAACGAGGAAGAAATTTGAAGATGACGGCGCCGCCATGACAGACAACAATATGATGCGTGAAAAAAAATGAAACCCTAATACGTGTTTACGCGGAGACTAATTACATCATCAATTAGTGAAAAGGGCATTTCTGGTATAAAAAAAATCACTGTTTGAAAATAGGGATGAATTTTATATGTTTCAAAAGGGGAGGATGTGAGCCTAATTAAGTTTAGTTTTAAGGATGTGAGCCTAATTTTCACTTTCTTTTATTTGCTTCAAACGGCTAGGGTTTCACCATTGCCAATGTCCATTTTGCCCTTAGATTTAATGTTAACCCTTATAAAACTTAAGCCCCAAATCATAACACTAAAACAAAATTTTCATGTCACATACACAATATACAAACAAATGTGTATGTTTATTCGCCATTTTAATCATGCACAATTTCACATATTCATCATGTACATATCACGAATGATTTATTTATTCACCCCAAATATTATGGATTTAATTGAAATCAATATAATCTAGGATCATCAAATTTGGGTTCTCACATTGTTAATCTCTACGTCTTAATTGTTAATAGCAATCATTGATTATTCATAATTAACATTAATTAATATATTTTAATTATTAACTTTTAATAGTAATTATGTAATATTAACTATATTTTTTAATTATTCTTCTTAATTGCTAAGTATTAAATATTACGGATTGATTATTAATTATTACTTCCTAATTGATTATTAATAGTAATTATTAGTTATTAATTATAAATAATCAACATAAATGTATTAAATATTAATTATTAGTTGTTAATTATATTAAACTATAGTCATATATTACAACAATCAAAAAATAGAAGTTGTGATAGGCTTTTATTACAACTATCAAAATAACACAGTTGTTAAAAATAAGTTTATTACAACTTTTTTGGGAAAAAGTTGTAAAAAAACATATATTACAACGATGCTTTTACCACCGTTGTAAAATTAAAGTTGTAATATGGTGTTTTTGTTGTAGTGAATGGCGCTATTAAAATTATTAAAAATATGGAAAAATTGTGTAAAATCATAATAAATGATTTGGAAAGATCGTGGGTGAAAAATTCCATACTTGAAAGGATATGTATCGAAATGAACTAGTTAATAACTATAATAATAGTCTAACGATTTTTAGAAATAATAAATTGGATTGAAATAGAAACCGATATAATTTATATTTAGAGCCTTGTATTTGATATCAAATTGGATTTTGGGGTTTTTAGTGAATATTATTTTAAAATAACAGTCGTTCTTTAACCCAATTAATAGTGAAGATATGATTTTGAGTTTATAAATCTTTTTACTAAGATTTATTGGAAATTTTCCAAAGTAAATTTTTCCAATTTAATATATTAAATTGGAATTGAATGGAATTCGATTGGTAATAATCGAGATGAGCTTCGGTAAAGGAAGACCGTTACTATTTATGAAATTTAAAAGGCTTTGATGTTATTCCATTTATATTATTAGTTTGATACGGAAATTTATATCAATTATATATTGATCAGTTTCCACGAAGATTCCATATTTAATGGAAGTGGATTTGGGTTTATGGTGAATTGTGTTTTAAACGACATTAGTTCCTTGACCTAGTTAAAGTTAAGATTAATTTCTTAAGGTTGAATAACCATAAAGTAATGATTTTTGATATTAAAACCAAGTTGGAGTTTTAATGAATCTTTAATTAGTTTGAAATGTGGATAAGGTAATTAAATTTATCGAATTCAAGAAATGATCGAGAATGGAGTACCACCAGTTTTACTCCATGCGATAGTTAAATCTTTAATTAGATTTGAAATGTGAAATGTAATTAATTTTATCGATAAAACCGGGGGTGCTAGATATGGAGTACTATCAGTTTTGCTCCATGGGATGAATAGGTTGGGATGGGAAAAATAAAGTAGATTATTACTTCGGTAAGGCTCGATAATCCCGACTAGTTTTATCAACCTTAATTTGGTTTAAAATTGTTAAAGGATAAAATAAAATCTTTTGAAATTGATATCCAAAGGAAGATTAAAGAATAAGTTAAAAAGAATTCATCTTCGATAATCCCTAGTGATGTGAATATTTGAATAAAGGAATATTATGAATTGAATTGTGGCGTATGATGAGTTTTTATAGCACTTGATTATTGATGATAAAATACGTGAGTTATTCGAAAAGACCGGGTTTATCCCATTCTGAATAATCGATACGACGATGAAAGTCGATGAAGATGGTGGTTGAAGACTAGAGATCTTCACATCGTTTCGATGATTACTGATGTCTTGATTGGGCTGTACACCCAAGACAAGGTAATAAATGGTGATCGTCCAGACGTACTTGGGGATCGACCGGACATGTGAGGACCTCTCTCCTGTATTGGACATATGGGACGAGGAACAAGGTGCCTCCGGTTTCGTTCAGACCCGGAACGGACTAATAAATGGACGTGTGTTTGACATTGGATTTCATTCTGTGTTGATTGATTTTTATTAAATATATATCTGTTTGGTGGCGAAGAATTTATCATCTTTCTTAACACCCTTCTCTGAGACGTACAAGCTTAGAGGTTATATATTGATAGACATCAGTCGCATGGCGTGGATTGTCAATGTGGCATGCTAAGATGCAAATGAACAAGGCTTTTTTTGAAAAGCAGAGTCTTGTGGTTGATGATAAAAGCACAACTTTAATTAGCATAGCTTTGTGTATAGCGTTAATTCACGAGCCTCACACCCTGGTATGAGTCAAAAACGGGATAGTGACCAAAAATGTAGCAGCCCGAACTTCCCCGATTTCCGAAGAGATGAGAAAGCACGGATTGCTGTGAGGACAAGACAAATCAGAACATAGATGGAATTGCATTTCATTGTTTATTACAACAATGCCATCAGATTACAACAATATACAGAGTATAAATGAATATTACACAGAAATATCTGAGATTTAAATTACATTTAAATACATAGCAGCGAAAAATAATACAATACACAACTAAAAGAGATATACGGATACAAAGCTTTCCGGATATCATTCCAACTGTAAACCAGGATTCTGTGAATATAAATCTGCAAAACCAAAACTACTAGCTGCGCGTGTCAAAAATAAGGGCACCCAGAGTTTAGGTTACAACAATAAACCCCAGGTCAGTCATGTGACTGGTGTGAGAACTAAAACAGTTATTAATCTTTATTTTAAAGTTCGGTAAATCAAGGAACCATGCTGTATAACACGGAACGGGTTTCCTCCCAAGAATACCAGAGCATAAAACAACAGCGCAATGCTAAATAAAGAACAATGAAGCTATTATAAGACCCAGGTCCCATCACACAATGCAACGCAAGCCGGAGGATAGGGTTTTTACCTTATAATAGCCAAGAATGCTTGATACGTTTAAAACAAATCATTTGATACTATTATAAGTGCATAGTGTATAAAACAACTTCAAATCATAAGTATCAATCATAGACGGCATAAGCGCCCCATCCCACCATGTCGCCATACTAGGCTCTACAAATAAAACCGCAAATGTCACGTATTTGGAAATTGGATTTCCATCTATGAACTGAGGCAAAAGATAGTCCTCACCGATTCGAGACTGTCTAGCCCGAGTCTCAGGATCAGAGCTCGAGTGACCCTTGGATCGTCAGGGCCGGTCCACCGATGTGGATTAAAATGCCTGAACACTGCGTTTTGCCGCCCTTTGGGGCGTAAGCGAGCCAACGAATAACTCCATCGGACCCGGATCGTCTGATCTAACCGAGGCGCCTCGCAACAGCAACAACCACACAGGTGAAAAGTATATAAATGTCAGGGTTGGTAGGTCACTGACACCACCCTAGCTAGAAGGAAACGCATGCCCTCCCTGAGGTCCTTCTCCCGTTTTTGGTTCACAACCGGGGTGTGAGGCCCGCGAATTCACGTTACACAATGCTATGCCACACAGGCGATGCTTTGATCATCAACCACAAGACTTTGCTTTTCAATAGAAGCCTTGATCATTTGCATCTTAGCATGCCACACAGGCAAACCACTCTATGCAACCGATATCAGTCACACAGAATGAAATCCAATATCAGACACACAGTCCATTTAAAAGTCCGTTCTGGGTCTGAACGAAACCGAAGGCACTTTCCTCGCATATCCATCGATCTCCAAGCACATCTGGACGACCACCGACTGATTCCCTCATCTTGGGTGTACAGCCCAATCAAGATCATCAGTAATCATCCAAACGATGTGAAGACTTCCGGTCTTCAACCACCGTCTTCATCTTCGACACCACGTCGAAACAGTTATTCAGAATGGGATAAACTCGGTCTTTCTGAAAAACTCGCGTATATATATAATAAACACGTGTTACACAAACACAACATACGCCTCATTCCAATTCAGAATATTCTTTTATTCAAATATTCTTATATTTTGGGAAAGGTTCCCATTAATTTTATCAAAGATAAATTCTTTAAATTTATTCTTTAATCTCCTTTGAATATCAATTCAAACTAGTCGGGATTAGCGAACTACACCAAAGTAATCATTTATTTTAATTTCCCAATCCCAACCTATTCATCCCATGAAGTAAAACTGGTTATACTTCATATCTAACACCACGGTGTTATCGGTAAATTCAATTACCATTTCACGTTTAAATCTAATTAAAGATTTAACTATCGCCTGGAGCAAAACTGGTGATACTCCATTCTAACACCTTTTCAATTTAATTAAAGATTCACTAAAACTCCACTTAGTTTTAATCTTTAACTGGGTTAAAGAATCAGTGTCATTTAAAACACGGTTCACGATAAACCCAAAATCATATTCCATTAATTATCGGGTTAAAGAACAAGTGTTATTTAAAACACTGTTCACGATAAACCCAAAAATCAATATCAATTCAATTCCAATTAAATATTATTTAATTGGTACACTTCATTAAATCTAAATAAAAAGATTTAATCTTTTCTCAACTTGGTTCAAGAACAGTGTTAGTCAAGACACCATTCACGACAAACCCAAATCACATTTGATATTAAATACAAGGCTCTGAATAGAAAATATATCGGCTTATATTCAATATCAAATTCTACGACCAACAGATATCGTATTGGAAATAACGATATATATATCTACATCTTTCAAACTTCCATAACAACATCTGTATAATCACGAAATCCAACATCGAAATACTCCGAAGACAATTTCGATTCAAATCCATTCCAATGCAATCATTGGAAATTCTGGTTATTTTTAAAACCCTTTTCAAATTCAATTTATTTAAAAACAAATAGAATTTTAATTCTAGTTCAAAACTAGTTCAATTCGATAAAAATCTATTTTTATCTTTTCAAATATGGAGTTTTTCATCCCGATTCTTCACAAATCATTTCTTATGATTTCACACAAATTATTACTATTTTTAATAATTTTATCAAGGCCCGTACAGTCGATTTCCATCAACGGCCATCGAACTGCACTTACAGCGACCTTTTTCAAATTTGATTTGGACATAATTCCAAATCCAACCGTTAGATTTCTAATTTCTCACATTCGTTAGAAAGATCTTTTCGATATGAACCCAACGGTTCCGGTTTTAGGAGAATCCGACGGTCGGATCTCCCGCAATATCCGTTTGAAGTCAATGGTCGAAATTCGCGAACTGCCGCGGCGCGGCGCGTTCTATTCAGGCCAATATATTATATATATAGTATATATATAATATATACTTCGTCGATTTCCTTTTGAAAACGTATTATATAAATCGTTTTTAAATTCGTTTTCAAAACGATTTCAACTTCATTTCAAATTCAAATCAAAATTGAAATTTTCCTTATAAATTCGTTTTAAATTCATTTCAAATTGATTTCAATTCAAATTGATTTCTAATTCAATTTCAGTTCATTTTCAGTTCAATTCAATTTCAATTCGAATTCATTTATATTCAATTTCAATTCGAATTCACTTATATTCAATTTCAATTCGAATTCACTTATATTCAATTTCAATTCGAATTCATTTCTATTCAGTTTCAGTTCGAATTTCAATTCTTTTCAAAATATCAGATTTTGAAATCACTTTCGATATTCATTATAAAATGAATGAAATCGATATAAATATCGTTCACGTCAAAATGGCGTCAATCTAATCAACACGGCTTCATATATTTCTATTTTCAAATATTCTATTTCAAATATTTCTTTTTCAAATATTTCTATTCAAATATTTCTTTTTCAAATATTTCTATTCAAAACTGGAATAAAGCCCAATCAATTACCATATAATGTTAATTATATGGATTTTCTATACCACATGTACACAATAACAACGATGAATAATCAACCATCATCCAAAGTGCATTCTACACTGTATAAGCATCAAATATAAATATTTAACGCTCATAACAGTCTATCAATCAATCGATCGACATACAACTAATTATTGGGATTAGTGTATGTCATATATCATCCCAATACCCGTGTGGGGTTTTCAAACCATCAAACACAGATTTTATTTGTGCAGTTGGGCGATGTGTAAAATTTATCGTCCCAATCAATATCAGTCAATGTGTGTATATAAACAAATCGTCCGATCTGTTTATTTTTATTTCATTTCATATACACGTTAAAAATTCTATTTTTAACTATAAAATATTTTCCACTATAAAATATTTTATTTCATTTCACATCACATCACACAATCAACTACACAAAAAAATCAAACAAACAAGCATACAAGCCGTCCATGGTATGTGGACGACGGGTGTCAGGTGCTACTAAACACCGTCTGCATCCTAGTATATATTTTAACTAGAAATAAATTAAAGAGTGAGAAGTTCTCACAGAATTGCTAATCCAATCCCACGACTCTTCTTATGTAGAAATCTTCGCCGTTCTTGCCTCTTGGCACTTCCTTTGCCCGTATTCTCTACATATGTAAAAATCGAATTTTTACTTCGCTATTCAATATATAAAAATTGAATTTTTACTTCGCTATTCAATATATAAAAATCGAATTTTTACTTCGCTATTCAGTATATAAAAATTGAATTTTTACTATGCTATTCAATATATAAAAATCGAATTTTTACTTCGCTATTCAATATACAAAAATCGAATTTTTACTTCGCTATTCAATATATAAAAATCGAATTTTTACTTTGTTGTTCAATATATAAAAATCGAATTTTTACTTTGTTGTTCAATATATAAGAATCGAATTTTTACTTCGCTATTCAATATATAAAAATCGAATTTTTACTTCGCTATTCAATATATAAAAATCATATTTTTACAATGCCACTAGTATAAAAATTATAATTTTAACCTTTCTATATTATAAAAATTATATTTTTACTGTCTACATTAGATAAAAATCATATCTTTATGTCTTCTATAAATTAAAAATCGAATTTTTATTCTTTCTAAAATATAAAAATCCTATTTTTATCCTCTACATCACATGAAAAAAAATATTTTCAACTTCTTTCTATAATATAAAAATTTCGCCTTTATTTTCAAAGCTAATCATATATGAAAAAAAAATCAGTTTTTATAACTAAGTAAATAAATAAATGAAATCATAAAAACATACCTTTAATCGTTGGTGAATGGGGGATCGGAGGCGAAGCAGGTGGTTCTGAAGTGGAGGGGGGTGTCGGAGTGGGTGGAAGAAGAAGAAGAAGCAGCGGCCGCAGCAGCAGGAGGAGGGGGGGTCACGCGCGCCGTTCGAGGTAGGAGGTTTAGCACGTCGCGCGGCAGGAGAGAGGGGGGGTATCGCGGTCGGCTGCAGGGGGGTCGCGGTCGGCTGCTAGGTTTTTTTTTCTTTCTCTGAAATCGATTTGGAAAATGAGGGGAGAGGGAGAGAGAATAAAGAAGGGGCCATATAATATAATATATATTTAATTATTTTATTTTCCACTAAAAAGTAACTTTTTCATTCGAACTCGAAACGAGGCCCACCGCCTGTCGTCCATAGCTAATTACCCACATTCCGAACACAATGGGATATGTATCGCAAGCTGATTTGATCTTTTCGATCAGTTTTCGTCAAAATTAACATATAACTCTATATATTGAATTCGAACGCACGTTTCAATTTATCGGGGCCAAATACTAACTAGAAAAATTCCCGAAAAATATTTTCTAGCTTCGTGTTGACGATACAGTCCTAACAAAACTAATTTCGTCAAATTCTGAGACCGTTGGAAAAATGACCATTTTCCAGTCGATTAAATTCAACTAAAACTGGTCAAACGCGTTTTCCTTTGCCACGCTCACATATTGATTCGAAAATTTATGAAATTTGAAACCTAGCAATAATTTAACATCACGGATCCAACAAAAGTGGTTTCATCTAAATCCGAGGTCGTTTGCAAAATTCCCATTTTTAAGGGCCTGAATTTCATAGCGACTATTCAGAATTTTCAACTGGACGTATCTTTTGATTCCCGCTATGAAATTTCGATTTTTCGGATTCTTTGGAAAGATAGTCACAATTAGATTCCATTATTTTTGGTTTCACTAAAATCCGGTTTATTTTGCACCCGGTACATTCAATTGAAGTTTGAAATCGAATTATCGAACTACCGTGCCATTTTCAATTCCTTTTATAAATATAAATAAATATTTATATTCTATCGTCGATTCAAATGAATATATACGTTCGAATTATATTCGAAATAAATTTCTCGTCGATATTATTTAAAATAGTTCATTTTAAATAATCAAAATTCGCTAAAATTGCCAAAATAAAAATTTTAAACTGGCCCAGATTTCCGGGTCATTACAATCTCCCCCACTTAAAACTTTTCGTCCCCGAAAAGGAACGAAGCCGAAAGTTCTTTTACAAACCAACTCAACTTTCATTATTTTTATTATGGCTTAAGTTCTTCAACTTTTCAGTTTCTAAGAACTTTTCAAAAACTTCAAAAGTTTGGCTAACACCCTAAATTTTTGAAAAATTTCGCCATAACCTCACCTGCACCGGGAGCACGGGAAAATCCCGAAATTGCCATACAGGCCCTCTGATCTCAAAAAGAAAAAGAAAAAGCCAAGCGGCTCATAAAATCATCATCACCCAAACAAAACAGTAAATTATAGTAAACATGTACCTATTGTCGGGCAAACAAATTTTATTCTCTACTCTAGCCTCCTTGCTATGACCTGTTCAATGTAAGTACATGTATATGCAGGCAAATGCGACCAAATTTCAATATAATTCACTATTTGATTCAATTTGGATATATGGTACAAATTTATCAAACAAATAAACAAACAACACAAACATCAATCAATTAGATGGTTATCATTTCCAATTCATAACTTTGATATATAGTCAAAAATCACATTTTTGATGCCAAATCACAACAATAAGCCCTATCTAGTTTCGGTTCTCACACCAGTCAATTGGAAATATATAGAAATCTCACTTTCGAAACTCGAAAATAAATACTGGCGACGGTGCCTCATCACCAGAATTATCCCCGGGCAACTAGAGTATGATTCTATAACCATCCAGTATATTAAAACTTCGAATACACGTTTGCAAGACGTATATGCAAAATCTTTATATATCGGATTGTCCAAATCAATATAAATAAATAATCAAATACGAATAATTGATTTAAATTTTCAAAACAAAATTTGTTTCATTTTAAAAATATACTCTTCACACTCGTTCTAGGATACTACTGATCCCATCTCTAACGAGTCATTCTCATTGGATTTTACTAATCCAATTCTGATGAATTCTTTCGTATGGTTCTAATGTGCCTTGTTCTCTAGCTTTGTAAACCAAAGCTCTGATACCAAAATGTAGCAGCCCGAACTTCCCCGATTTCCGAAGAGATGAGAAAGCACGGATTGTTGTGAGGACAAGACAAATCAGATCGCAGACGGAATTGCATTTCATTGTTTATTACAACAATGCCATCAGATTACAACAATATACAGAGTATAAATGAATATTACACAGAAATATCAGAGATTTAAATTACATTTAAATACATAGCAGCGGAAAATAATACAATACACAACAAGAAGAGATATACGGATACAAAGATTTCCGGATATCATTCCAGCTGTAAACCAGGATCCTGTGAATATAAATCTGCAAAACCAAAACTCCTAGCTGCCCGTGTCGAAAATAAGGGCACCCAGAGTTTAGGTTACAACAATAAACCCCAGGTCAGTCATGTGACTGGTGTGAGAACTAAAACAGTTATTAATCTTTATTTTAAAGTTCGGTAAATCAACGGTCCACGCCGTATAACACGGAACGGGTTTCCTCCCAAGAATACCAGTGCATAAAACAACAGCGCAATGCTAAATAAAGAACAATGAAGCTATTATAAGACCCAGGTACCATCACACAATGCAACGCAAGCCGGAGGATAGGTTTTTTTACCTTATAATAGCCAAGAATGATTGATACGTTTAAAATAAATCATTTGATACTATTATAAGTGCATAGTGTACAAAACAACTTCAAATCATAAGTATCAATCATAGACGGCATAAGCGCCCCCATCCCACTATGTCGCCATACTAGGCTCTACAAATAAAATCGCAAATGTCACGTATTTGGAAATTGGATTTCCATCTATGAACCGAGGCAAAAGATAGTCCTCACCGATTCGAGACTGTCTAGCCCGAGTCTCAGGATCAGAGCTCGAGTGACCCTTGGATCGTCAGGGCCGGTCCACCGATGTGGATTAAAATGTCTGAACACTGCGTTTCGCCGCCCTTTGGGGCGTAAGCGAGCCAACGAATGACTCCATCGGACCCGGATCGTCCGATCTAACCGAGGCGCCTCGCAACAGCAACAACCACACAGATGAAAAGTATATAAATGTCAGGGCTGGTAGGTCACTGACACCACCCTAGCTAGAAGGAAACGCATGCCCTCCCTGAGGTCCTTCTCCCGTTTTTGGTTCACAACCGGGGTGTGAGGCTCGCGAATTCACGTTACACAAAGCTATGCCACACAGGCGGTGCTTTGATCATCAACCACAAGACTTTGCTTTTCAACAGAAGCCTTGATCATTTGCATCTTAGCATGCCACACAGGCAAACCACTCTATGCAACCGATATCAGTCACACAGAATGAAATCCAATGTCAGACACACAGTCCATTTACAAGTCCGTTCTGGGTCTGAACGAAACCGGAGGCACTTTCCTTGCATATCCATCGATCTTCAAGCACATCTGGACGACCACCGACTGATTCCCTCATCTTGGGTGTACAGCCCAATCAAGATCATCAGTAATCACCCAAACGATGTGAAGACTTCCGGTCTTCAACCACCGTCTTCATCTTCGACACCACGTCGAAACAGTTATTCAGAATGGGATAAACCCGGTCTTTCTGAACTACTCGCGTATATATATAATAAACACGTGTTACACAAACACAACATACGCCTCATTCCAATTCAGAATATTCTTTTATTCAAATATTCTTATATTTTGGGAAAGGTTCCCATTAATTTTATCAAAGATAAATTCTTTAAATTTATTCTTTAATCTCCTTTGAATATCAATTCAAACTAGTCGGGATTAGCGAACCACACCGAAGTAATCATTTATTTTAATTTCCCTATCCCAACCTATTCATCCCATGAAGTAAAACTGGTTATACTTCATATCTAACACCATGGTGTTATCGGTAAATTCAATTACCATTTCACGTTTAAATATAATTAAAGATTTAACTATTTCCTGGAGCAAAACTGGTGATACTCCATTCTAACACCTTTTCAATCTAATTAAAGATTCATTAAAACTCCACTTAGTTTTAATCTTTATCTGGGTTAAAGAATCAATGTCATTTAAAACACGGTTCACGATAAACCCAAAATCACATTCCATTAATTATCGGGTTAAAGAACAAGTGTTATTTAAAACACTGTTCACGATAAACCCAAAAATCAATATCAATTCAATTCCAATTAAATATTATTTAATTGGTACACTTCATTAAATCTAAATAAAAAGATTTAATCTTTTCTCAACTGGGTTCAAGAACAGTGTTAGTCAAGACACCATTCACGATAAACCCAAATCACATTTGATATTAAATACAAGGCTCTGAATAGAAAATATACCGGCTTATATTCAATATCGAATTCTACGACCAACAGATATCGTATTGGAAATAACGATATATATATCTATATCTTTCAAACTTCCATAACAACATCTGTATAATCACGAAATCCAACATCGAAATACTCCAAAGACAATTTCGATTCAAATCCATTTCAATGAAATCATTGGAAATTCTGTTTATTTTTAAAACCCTTTTCAAATTCAATTTATTTAAAAACAAATAGAATTTTAATTCTAGTTCAAAACTAGTTCAATTCGATAAAAATCTATTTTTATCTTTTCAAATATGGAGTTTTTCATCCCGATTCTTCACAAATCATTTCTTATGATTTTACACAAATTATTACTATTTTTAATAATTTTATCAAGGCCCGTACAATCGATTTCCATCAACGGCCATCGAACTGCACTTACAGCGACCTTTTTCAAATTTGATTTGGACATAATTCCTAATCCAACCGTTAGATTTCTAATTTCTCACATTCGTTAGAAAGCTCTTTTCGATACGAACCCAACGGTTCCAGTTTTAGGAGAATCCGACGGTCGGATCTCCCGCAATATCCGTTTGAAGTCAATGGTCGAAATTCGCGAACTGCCGCGGCGCGGCGCATTCTATTCAGGCCATTATATTATATATATAATATATATATATATATAATATATATACTTCGTCGATTTCTTTTTTAAAACGTATTATATAAATTGTTTTTAAATTCGTTTTCAAAACGATTTCAACTTCATTTCAAATTCAAATCAAAATTGAAATTTTCCTTATAAATTCGTTTTAAATTCATTTCAAATTGATTTCAATTCAAATTGATTTCTAATTCAATTTCAGTTCGTTTTCAGTTCAATTTCAATTCGAATACATTTATATTCAATTTCAATTCGAATTCACTTATATTCAATTTCAATTCGAATTCATTTCTATTCAGTTTCAGTTCGAATTTCAATTCTTTTCAAAATATCAGATTTTGAAATCACTTTCGATACTCATTATAAAATGAATGAAATCGATATAAATATCGTTCACGTCAAAATGGCGTCAATCTAATCAACACTGCTTCATATATTTCTATTTTCAAATATTTCTTTTTCAAATATTTCTATTCAAATATTTCTTTTTCAAATATTTCTATTCAAAACTGGAATAAAGCCCAATCAATTACCATATAATGTTAATTATATGGATTTTCTACACCACATGTACACAATAACAACGATGAATAATCAACCATCATCCAAAGTGCATTCCACACTGTATAAGCATCAAATATAAATACTTAACGCTCATAACAGTCTGTCAATCAATCGATCGACATACAACTAATTATTGGGATTAGTGTATGTCATATATCATCCCAATACCCATGTGGGGTTTTCAAACCATCAAACACAGATTTTATTTGTGCAGTTGGGCGATGTGTAAAATTTATCGTCCCAATCAATATCAGTCAATGTGTGTATATAAACAAATCGTCCGATCTGTTTATTTTTATTTCATTTCATATACACGTTAAAAATTCTATTTTTAACTATAAAATATTTTCCACTATAAAATATTTTATTTCATTTCACATCACATCACACAATCAACTACACAACAAAATCAAACAAACAAGCATACAAGCCGTCCATGGTCTGTGTACGACGGGTGTCGGGTGCTACTAAACACCGTCTGCATCCTAGTATATATTTTAACTAGAAATAAATTAAAGAGTGAGAAGTTCTCACAGAATTGCTAATCCAATCCCACGACTCTTCTTATGTAGAAATCTTCGCCGTTCTTGCCTCTTGTCACTTCCTTTGCCCGTATTCTCTACATATGTAAAAATCGAATTTTTACTTCGCTATTCAATATATAAAAATCGAATTTTTACTTCGCTATTCAATATATAAAAATCGAATTTTTACTTCGCTATTCAATATATAAAAATCGAATTTTTACTATGCTATTCAATATATAAAAATCGAATTTTCACTTCGCTATTCAATATATAAAAATCGAATTTTTACTATGCTATTCAATATATAAAAATCGAATTTTTACTTCGCTATTCAATATATAAAAATCGAATTTTTACTTTGTTGTTCAATATATAAAAATCGAATTTTTACTTTGTTGTTCAATATATAAAAATCGAATTTTTACTTCGCTATTCAATATATAAAAATCGAATTTTTACTTCGCTATTCAATATATAAAAATCATATTTTTACAATGCTACTAGTATGAAAATTATATTTTAAACCTTTCTATATTATAAAAATTATATTTTTACTATCTACATTAGATAAAAATCATATCTTTATATCTTCTATAAATTAAAAATCGAATTTTTATTCTTTCTAAAATATAAAAATCCTATTTTTATCCTCTACATCACATGAAAAAAAAATATTTTCAACTTCTTTCTATAATATAAAAATTTCGCATTTATTTTCAAAGCTAATCATATATGAAAAAAAATCAGTTTTTATAACTAAGTAAATAAATAAATGAAATCATAAAAACATACCTTTAATCGTTGGTGAATGGGGGATCGGAGGCGAAGCAGGTGGTTCTGAAGTGGAGGGGGGTGTCGGAGTGGGTGGAAGAAGAAGAAGCAGCGGCCGCAGCAGCAGGAGGACGGGGGGTCATGCGCGTCGTTCGAGGTAGGGGGTTTAGCGCGTCGCGCGGTAGGAGAGGGGGGGTATCGCGGTCGGCTGCGGGGGGGTATCGCGGTCGGCGGTAGGGGGGTCGCGGTCGGCTACAGGGTGGGTCGCGGTCGGCTGCTAGGGTTTTTTTTCTTTCTCTGAAATCAATTTGGAAAATGAGGGGAGAGGGAGAGAGAATAAAGAAGGGGGCCATATAATATAATATATATTTAATTATTTTATTTTCCACTAAAAAGTAACTTTTTCATTCGAACTCGAAACGAGGCCCACCGCCTGTCGTCCATAGCTAATTACCCCCATTCCGAACACAATGGGATATGTATCGCAAGCTGATTTGATCTTTTCGACCAGTTTTCATCAAAATTAACATATAACTCTATATATTGAATTCGAACGCACGTTTCAATTTATCGGGGCCACATACTAACTAGAAAAATTCCCAAAAATTATTTTCTAGCTTCGTGTTGACGATACGGTCCTAAAAAAACTAATTTCATCAAATTCTGAGACCGTTGGAAAAATGTCCATTTTCCAGTCGATTAAATTCAACTAAAACTGGTCAAACGCGTTTTCCTTTGCCACGCTCACATATTGATTCGAAAATTTATGAAATTTGAAACCTATCAATAATTTAACATCACGGATCCAACAAAAGTGGTTTCATCTAAATCCGAGATCGTTTGCAAAATTCCCATTTTTAAGGGCCTGAATTTCATAGCGACTATTCAAAATTTTCAACTGGACGTATCTTTTGATTCCCGCTATGAAATTTCGATTTTTTGGATTCTTTGGAAAGATAGTCACAATTAGATTCCATTATTTTTTGTTTCACTAAAATCCGGTTTATTTTGCACCCGGTACATTCAATTGAAGTTTGAAATCGAATTATCGAACTACCGCGCCATTTTCAATTCCTTTTATAAATATAAATAAATATTTATATTCTATCGTCGATTCAAACGAATATATATGTTCGAATTATATTCGAAATAAATTTCTCGTCGATATCATTTAAAATATTTCATTTTAAATAATCAAAATTCGCTAAAATTGCCAAAATAAAATTTTTAAACTGGCCCAGATTTCCGGGTCATTACAAAGAACTTGCGTTTCTTTCTAGCTAGAAGTCATGTCAGTTGGTGTCAGAGCTTTGGTTTACAAAGCTAGAGAATAAGGCACATTAGAACCGAATGAGAGAACTTATCACAGATAGGTTTAGTAATATGCTATAAGAATAACTCGTTAGAGAAGGGGTTAGAAATACCCTACAATGAGTTAGAAGAGTGCTATTTATAGAAATGAGTTTTGTTTTGGAAATTATAGCTCATTATACATATTTGAGTATTTTATTTTATATTGATTTTTGGACTATCAGGTATATGAAATTTTGCATATACGCCTAGCTAACGTATATACGAAGCTTCAAATATACTGGATAGGTATAGAATCACACTCTAGTCGCCCGGAGATGATTCTGATGATCACTATAGCATCATCAGCATTTATGTTCGAGTTTTGAAAGTGGGATATCTATATATTTCCAATTGACTGGTGTGGGAACCAAAACATAGTTAGAATTTATTGTTGGTGATTTAGCGTGGAAAATATGATTTTAAGTACATAAAATTTTATGTTTGAAAAGTTAACCAACTAATTGATTGCTGGTTGTGATGTGTGATTATTAGTTCAACTAAATAAAAATATTTGAACTAAATAAAGATGTATTAATTGGCTAGGATTTCACCTGTAATGACAGCTAGATAGTAACTCTAAGGTCCACCGAGAGGGTCATAGATGACATTGAGTGTCTACCTAAACTTCGATATTAAGTGGTTGATTACTATCTCTCGCATTACGTTGAGAGAATATATATAGCATACTCTACTAGGAAACAAGGTCATAAGTGACCAGCGTCCACCAAAGGGTATTAGAGATCATAGGAATCTGCCAATAGGGTATCAAGAGATCATAGTAATCCACCTATATTTATGATGGCCTTAAGTGACCAAAGGAGTTCACCTCTTTCCTTTTAAAGTATAAATTCGTATATGTGTGTTTATATTCGCCTAGACATGAACCTGATAGATTTTATACAGCTAAGTATAGTAAATAGGTTTCCTTTTTAATCTTAAAGAATTTTTATACACTAGAACTATTGTGGTGATC
This sequence comes from Allium sativum, assembly GCA_030737875.1. Classification (NCBI taxonomy): domain Eukaryota; kingdom Viridiplantae; phylum Streptophyta; class Magnoliopsida; order Asparagales; family Amaryllidaceae; genus Allium; species Allium sativum. Next base: position 412,250,763 of record CM060909.1, on the reverse strand, counting down.
CACCTCTTCTTAACACCATGGGTTAGATAAGATGGTAGCGCATGCTTGATGATGACATGGAAGAAGGAGCTTGGAGATCTTTATCTAGTTTACCATTACTATTATATCTAGTATCCGATTGTATCTCCGTAATAATTATGATGCACCTTGGCTCATGCCATATGGGATTTGATTTGACGTATTTGAGTTTTATGAGAATTTAATGAAATGGTGTACATCAATTTGATTATTATATTTTATCCATTCCGTTGTGAGATCTGATTTCATTTTTGTCTGGATTTGTTATTTTCATTTATTATAGAAACCAATGACTTTCTTAGAATGACTCTAAGTTCTTGTAACGACCCGTATTTCATGATATTTTAATTAATCTATTTAATTATATAAATAGTAATTCAGAGAAATAAATGGATGTATAATTAATTAATATTGAATATTTAATTAATATAAATAATAGAATAATATATTTATTTTTGAAATAGTCTTAAATAGTGAATTGACGATATAATGTGAATTGGACAATTTAAAATATATATAATTCAGTTAGGAATTGAATTCGAATAACGAATATATTATTTGAACAAAGTTTGAACGTATAATTATATTATAACTATAATTGAGCCCGTAATGGCGCTGCAGTTCGCTATTTGGTGATTCGAACTTCAACTGAATATACAGAATCCGTTTTAAATCCGATTTCTGTGAAACAAGAAACGTTCGGAGCTGGGGAAGTATATTTTTCTAAGGGAAGAGAAAAAATGGGATTTCATTGTGTAGATTTTGATTTATGTCCAGATCAAATTTTCAAAAACTCGCTATGGAATTCCTTTATAATTAATATTGATTTATTTATATAATAAAAGGATTTTAAATATAAATCGAATATCGATATAACTGGGAATTTTGAAATGCCGAATTATAAATCCAATTGGAGCTGTATGATATTCTGTGTGAATACATATACGATAATATATATTTATTTATATTTAATTTAATTGTTTTTAAATATATTTATATAATTAAATGGGTTATTTAGAGCCTTAAAAATAGGCAATTTTGCAAACACCTCCGTTTTCAGTGAAACTAATTTTGTTGGATCCGCCATATTAAATTATTGCTAGATTTCAATTTTCGTGATTTTTGAAGTCAGTGTGTGGCCATACCAGATTTTAATGTGAAAAACAGTCGATATTTTGATGGTTAAAAGTACGCTGTGTGACCAAGCGAAGTCGGCATTCGACGAAACCAGTTTCGTTGGGTCCGTAATATCGAACTGAAGGTGTATGCCCATTTCTGTTATTTTTGGGTATCGTGTGTAATCACACGAATTTTTAGAAGGCAACAACGAATATAAAATGAATATAAAATTAAAATATCTCAACACAAAAATATCTAAGTCTTCCTATATATACCCCGATATCCTCTCAAACCCTTACTCAGTTTTTTCCCGTGATCAAAAGAGGGCCAAGCTTCATTTTTCTCAGCCGCCAACATTCTCTTCCTCCAGTAAAAAAGTTTGATTCTCATAAATTGAAAATAAAATCCAAACTAAATCTATAAATTATGAAATGAGTTTTTATGTGTTCCTTCAAGCTCGCGCTTCTTTACCTTCGAGTTTGAAATGGTGCGACGCTTATTTCGTGATACTGGAAAATGCACAGCCGAGCTAGGGTGCGGGTTTTGGGAGTTTTTAGAAATCGAATTGCAAAAACAAAGTCGATAATTGAATTTCTGGCATTGAATAGCTCGAGTTTTGAATTCCTTATGAAGTTCCGCTCCAAAAGATGTCGCACCAATCACTGCGTGAACCAGGTTGAGTCTCGAAATCGCAGGTCAGAAACTAGTTGCAAACTGGAGGAAATTTGGGCGGTTTTGATGAGGAATTGATGAGAAAAATAGTGGTGGTATTTGTTCTGGGTTTAGTGAAATGGTTAAAGAGAACGTGGAGATCAAAGAAGGCGCAATGGCCATTTGGAAATTATGAGGAGCGACATTGTGAACAGGGGAGAAGAGAGGTTGGCGGATGGGCTTTAGGACGTAAATGGGCCAACAATGAAATGGTTATGCCCAATGTTTAAATTAGTTATTTTAGTTAATTGCCTTTAATTGTATTAATTTTGTAAGTCATAACTTGGTTATACGTGAACGAAATTCAGCGAAACAAGACCCATTGGGATCATATGGGCGAGAGCAACCCAATGGAATTGACTGGGAGTGAATCCGAGCTCGTTGCAATTTATAGCAAAATAAATTGTCTGTTTGAATCAAGCGATGGTTATCGTTATTAACGATGATCGTACAATGTGAGTAAATCTCACAAACTCTAAACAGTTATATTTTTGTAACGTATTTTTAGAACTGATAAATGTTGGTTGATTGCTGTGTGTTAACTGTTTGGTTGAATTGCTTTTGTATTGGTTGAAATTATAGATAACGATATATATATATATATAAATCGTTAATAAAATATTGATTCTGTTTAGCAGAATATTTCATATTGAAATGAAATCAATGTTAATTATTGTTTAACATCTATGGATGCAGGGAAACGGGTTGGGGGAATCGACTGGATTCCTCAACATTTATTTTTACTGTTTTCATATATTGTGATATATGATGTGATATATAATCTGTTATTGATTGGACATGTTTGGATGATATTGATCACTGTGATTTGGTATTTTAAATACCATAAGAAAAACAGGGATATAGAAAGAGAAATTTTCAAAGAGTTATTGAAAATGAATTATTTATAAATAGAATAAAGGAATATTTATTGGGAAAAATAAATAGAGTTAATGAAATGGAGTTAATCGAATTTAGTATTCGAAGGAGTTTACCGAATTTAGTTATTCGAAACGAGTAAATAGAATATGGTATTCGAAAGTTAGTAAATGGAATATGGTATTCAAAAGTTAGTCGAGTTAGTCAGGTTAAACGAATATGGCTAGTCGAGTTAGTCGAGTTAAACGAACATGGTTAGTTGAGTCGAGTTAATCGATTATAATTAATCGAAAGGAGTTAGTCGATTATAATTAATCAAAAGGAGTTAGTCGAATGTAGTTATTCGAAAGGAGTTAGTCGAATATGGTATTCGAAAGGAGTTAATCAAACCAAGTTAGTCAAGTATGGTTAATCGAACCAAGTTAGTCGAGTATGGCTAGTCAAACCAAGTTAGTCGAGTACGGCTAGTCAAACTAAGTTAGTCGAGTATGGTTATTCAAATCGAGTTAGTCAAACCAAGTTAATCGAATCAAGTTAGCCGAGTATAGTTATTCGAGATAGAGTTAAAACAGACATAGTTATTCAGTATGAGTTGCCATTTAGCACGACTGCTAGTGTAATTCGCAAGGCTGCAGATAGCCTACGGCGGTCGAAAGTTTCCTGAGGGAATCAGGCTTAACCATTGTGATCGCTGCGATCTAGCGTCAATCTAATGGAGTTAAATCGAATATTAGCTATTCGAGATAGAGTCCAAACAAAATATAGTTATTCGAAGATAAGTTAATCGAATATTAGTTATTCGATAGGAGTTAAAGAAATAGAGTTAACCATAAGAGTTAATCAATTAGACTCAATCAAATATTAGTTATTAGAGAGAATGAGTTATCGAATATAGTTTATTCGAAAGAGTTAATCGAATGTAGTTTATTCGAAAGAGTTAATCGAATATAGTTTATTCAAAGGAGATATTATCGAATATAGTTTATTCGAGAGAGAGTTAATCGAATAGAGATTACTCGAAAGGGAGTTATTCGTCGAATTCGATTATATCGAATTCGGGAAAGTATTATTTACTTTCCAGTTTATAAATCAACATTTATTTATTTATAAATAAATTAGTTGTTAGGTTAATTATTCAAAGTAAGAATAAAAGTTAGATAGTTAAGTTTGGTATTTCAGAAGTAGGGTTTATAACGTTGACGTTATAATAAATGTTTTTATAAAGAAGTGGATTCGTAATCTGAATCCGAGAATTTGCATAAGCAAATGATTGTAGAAATTGAAGCGGTGAGCTTTATCTATTGCAAGGTTAAGAACGTTGTTCAATTAAGGTCTGAGAGGTAATTATACCCTAACTTGATTGACCGTGAAACGAACTAAGGAATAGTTGAGGTTCGATGGCGAAGATTTATTGTAGATAAAATAAGTTAATAAGCGATAAATGGATTGAGGGGTCATAACGATGTTTATACAATGTTCATTTGAAATCCATATAAATGGGTGTTGGGAACGTTTTCCAAATATAATCAGAGATATTTTCTAACCATAGAAAATGAAATGTTCTGTTGATATGTAAATAAACTATGGAAATGTTTTCCAGTGTTAAAACATATATTTTCTAAATATAGAAAATAAGGGAATATGAATATATATATATATATATGATGGATTAATAGAAATCCCAATTGGGAATAAGATTGTTGTTTGTACATGGACATGTTTTCATTTGATAGTTAAATCACTGGCTATCAAAGTTTTTACCATTTTACGTTGTTAATATGGGGAGACCGGTTGGATTATTATCCAAAGAACCACTCCGTATTGGCATAAGCGTTGCAGAATCATATATGCCGAAGATAATTGAAGACGGAGTAAAGTGCAAGGGTTGTTGTATAAGTCCTAGGTAGAGATTGCCTAGTATAGATGTATGGAATTGTGCCTTCGGTTTATCCAGTCCCATGACAACTCGAATGGATGAATGTCTGACAGAGTATATCTGGTAGATCGCGCAAGTTGATCGTTTCAAATGTATTTACGTTAGTGGCAGAGGAATTCGTTTCTCTTAGCTTATACCCATGGTATTTTTGGGGAAATCAATTTGTGATTTGACGGGTATGATGATGTGGCATTCAAAGTAAATGAAGATGTGATCTGTATAGAGATACGTTATAACCTCAAGCCTCATCAACTGGGAAATGACAGAAATCGGGCAGGCAACATGGCTAAGTGGGCCGCACCCAATTAGGGTATATTGTCACCATCTAGAGAATATTCATATTTGTACTTCTTTCAATTCTGTATCTCCCGGGAACGGTTATGTTGGAATACTAACCGAGGGGCGGCAATATATTCGATACATTCAAGAGAAATGAATGGTCGGTCATGTGTGGCCGAGTTGCAAGATATTCTTGTTGAACTCTAGTGTATCGCTTCTAGAGTACACTGAGCGGAAGGTGGATCCATACCTTGTCATAGTTGGAATCCATTCCTCAAATAAGAGCCCGCGTATTTGATTGTATATTATATATGTAGAACGTTAGATGCAAGCGTTTCAGCTAGATTTCTATTTACTTGATCTAGACATTATTATAATATCAGACAAGTATTGTTTTAGAAATATTTTGGGTTTTCATAGGGTAAAAGCCATCCATGTTTATGTGTGAATCGGTCTTAGATTATCCTCTGTTTCAAAAGAAATTTTGAAAGTTAAATCAAATGATTTGAGTTTACTCACACCAGTCCATGTTGCTTAACTGGTACGTCTGATAGGGGGTTCTCTCTTCACGGTTTGGTGGCGAACAGGAGACTCTTACCCCTACAGGTCCTGCAATATAGCGGGTTGGTCGAGTCGAGAGGCTGGCCGTAATGCATGGAGTTGGGGTACCTCTGTAAGCCATAGGGGGAGGCTAGCCCTCTGCCTTTGGGGATGAGGGACGGTTGAAAAGCCAACCAAATTTCCCTCGACCGTTACAGTGGTATCAGAGCTTAAGGTTAAGTAATTACCTTGGCTCTGTGGCGTGACTCAGTAGAGATGGGGTTAGTAACACCCTGGATTGAGTATGAGTGTACATATACGAGAGCATATTTGTTATTGATACAAAAATTGTTATATATTGTGGAGACTTATTGGTTGAGTTATTTATGGGTTCTGGTCGATCAGTTTGATCCACTGTATCGGTAGGGGTTTATAAAAACTTGAATACGATAGGCCGACACTGTATGGTTTGAAAAGAGGGTAAATGAAATAAGTTAACCCAAATTTTATTTTGATATAAAGAAAATATATGTTGGAAATATTATAGGTTATTGGATGTGTTGGTCGTAATAATAATCAAATAAGATTATAAAATGTGGAATGGTTATGTAAATAACCAATCAGGATTCACAAAGTGAAATATATGAAATCAAGATGAACTGAATCTGAATTTAAATCAGAATTGGAATTAAAACCCTGGAAGGTTATAAAAGTGTTTGTAAATGAATCTGGGTTAAATATATGTGAATTTTAAAATCCTGGGAGATTTTAAATTGTTTTACAAGTCGTGTGAATGGTATTTTGAATTGATTTCAAAATGGAAGTGTTTAGAAATGGTTTTGAAAGTGATATAGTATTGAACTCACTTCGGTCGCTAGAAAATAAATTCCAATGTTTATCCGGACATCATCGGTGTTCATTTTCGAGTGTGTAAGTGACGGATTACTACCAAAGAGATATTTTTGAACTGTTTGAGAAAAGCAAGTGGTTTAAATTTCGAATAGAAGTATTTGAATGTAGAAGAAAAAACTAATTAAGTGGTTTAAAACTCTCAGGAAGGATTGTTTGATTTGAAAACAAATTAAATTAGAATTTGTAAAAGCAAACTGGAATTTGAATTGAAACCAATTAAGTGGAAATCGAATTGTAATAGAAAATATCAAATAAAATTCGATTGGGAGATATCTGGACTTACGTTGGATTGATGAGTTAAGAAATTAAAAATCGAGAATGGAACTTTGGTTTGAAATAAAATTCGACTTAGGTATAAGCGAATAATTGTGTTGGAGATAAAAGTGATTTGAGTTTGATTGGGATGGCCTTGGTATATGCTGAATTGGCAGCAGATGGAAAGGATAAAATGATATGCCCGACAAAAAGGTACAAGTTTATATTTCTGTTGGATATGATATTTATGAGCCGAATTTGGCAAGCCGCTTGGCTATTTGATTTTCTTTTGGGTTGGAGAAGGCCCAGAGAGGCGAGTTGTAGTTGTACCGATTGAGCAATACAAAGGAGGTGCTTGCGAAATTTTTTAGAAATTTCGGGTGTTAGAATATTTTTAGGATTTTTGAAAATTTTCGTTAATTGAAATAAAGTAATATTTAGTTGAAATTAAATTGGTTCAATTGAAACTAAAATTTAAAGAAATAATTTTTACCCACTCAATAGGGTTTGTTTTTACCTTAGCAATTTCGAGGACGAAATTATTTTAAGTGGAAAGAATATAACGACCCGTATTTCACTGTATTTTAATTAATCTATTTAATTATATAAATAGTAATTCAAAGAATTAAATGGATGTCTAATTAAATAATATTGAATATTTAATTAATATAAATAATAGAATAACATATTTATTTCTGAAATAGTCGGAAATAGTGAATTGACGATATAATGTGAACTGGACAATTTAAAATATATATAATTCAGTTTGGAATTGAATTCGAATAACGAATATATTATTTGAACGAAGTTTGAACGTATAATTATATTATAATTATAATCGAGCCCGTAATGGCGCTATAGTTCGCTATTTGGCGATTCGAACTTCAACTGAATATACAGAATCCGTTTTAAATCGGATTTCTGTGAAACAAGAAACGTTCGGAGCTGGGAAAGTATATTTTTCTAACGGAAGAGAAAAATCGGGATTTCATTGTGTAGATTTTGATTTATGTCCAAATCAAATTTTCGAAAAGTCGCTATGGAATTCTTTTATAATTAATATCGATTTATTTATATTATAAAAGGATTTTAAATATAAATCGAAAATCGATATAACTGGGAATTGAAATACCGAGTTATAAATCCAATTGGAGCTGTATGATATTCTGTGTAAATATATATATGATAATATATATTTATTTATATTTAATTATTTTTAAATATATTTATATATTTAAATGGGTTATTTAGAGCTTTAAAAATCGCCAGTTTTGCAAATGACCTCCGTTTTCGACGAAACTAATTTTGTTGGATCCGCAATATTAAATTATTGCTAGAATTCAATTTTTGTGATTTTTGAAGTCAGTGAGTGGCCATACCGAATTTTAATGTGAAAAACAGTTGATATTTTGACGGTTAAAAATACGATGTGTGACCAAACGGAGTCGGAATTCGATGAAACCAGTTTCCTTTGGTCCGTAACATCGAACTGAAGGTGTATGTCCATTTCTGTTATTTTTGGGTATCGTGTGTGATCACACGAATTTTTAGAAGGCAACAACGAATATAAAATGAATATAAAACTAAAATATCTCAACATAAAAATATCTAAGTCTTCCTATATATACCCCGATATCCTCTCAAACCCTTACTCAGTTTTTTTTCCCCAATCTAAAGAAGGCCACGCTTCATTTTTCTCGGCCGCCAACATTTTCTTCCTCTAGTAAAAAAGTTCGATCCTCATAAATTGAAAATAAAATCCAAACTAAATCTATAAATTCTGAAATGAGTTTTTATGTGTTCCTTCAAGCTCGCGCTTCTTTACCTTCGAGTTTGAAATGGTGCGATGCTTATTTCGTGATACTGGAAAAAGCACAGCCGAGCTAGGGTGCGGGCTTTGGGAGTTTTTAGAAATTGGATTGCAAAAACAAAGTCGATAATTGAATTCCTGGCATTTAATAGCTCGATTTTTGATTTCCTTGTGAAGTTCCGCTCCAAAAGATTTCGCACCAATTACTGCGTGAACCAGGTTGAGTCTCGAAATCGCAGCTCAGAAACTAGATGTGAACTGGAGGAAATTTGGGCGGTTTTGATGAGGATTTGATGAGAAAATAGTGGTGGTATTTGTTTTGGGTTTAGTGAAATGGTTAGGGAGAACGTTGAGATCAAAGAAGGCGCAATGGCCATTTGGAAATTCTGAGGAGCGACATTGTGAACAGGGGAGAAGAGAGGCTGGCGGATGGGCTTTAGGACGTAAATGGGCCAACAAAGAAATGGTTAAGCCCAATGTTTAAATTAGTTATTTTAGTTAATTGCCTTTAATTGTATTAACTTGTGTAAGTCACAACTTGGTCATACGTGAACGAAATTCAGCGAAACAAGACCCGTCGGGATCATATGGGCGAGAGTAACCCAATGGAATTGACTGGGAGTGAATCCGAGCTCGTTACAATTTATAGCAAAATAAATTGTCCGTTTGAATCAAGCGATGGTTATCATTATTAACGATGATCGTCCAATGAGTAAATCTCACAAACTCTGAACAGTTATATTTTTGTAACGTATTTTTAGAACTGATAAATGTTGGTTGATTGTTGTGTGTTAACTGTTTGGTTGAATTACTTATGTATTGGTTGAAATTATAGATAACAATATATATATATATATATATCGTTAATCAAATATTGATTCTGTTTAGCAGAATATTTCATATTGAAATGAAATCGATGTTAATTATTGTTTAACATCTGTGGATGCAGGGAAATAGGTTGGGCGAATCCGACTAGATTCCTCAACATTTATTTTTACTATTTTCATATATTGTGATATATGATGCGATATATAATCTGTTACTGATTGGATATGTTTGGATGATATTGGTCATTGTGATTTGGTATTTTAAATACCATAAGAAATACAGAGATATAGAAAGAGAAATTTTCAAAGAGTTATTGAAAATGAATTATTTATAAATAGAATAAAAGAATATTTATTTAGAAAATAAATAGAATAAAGGAATTGTTATTGGGAAAAATAAATAGAGTTAATGAAAAGTAGTTAATCGAATTTAGTATTCGAAGGAGTTAATCGAATTTAGTTATTCGAAACGAGTAAAGAGAATATGGTATTCGAAAGTTAGTAAATCGAATATGGTATTCAAAAGTTAGCCGAGTTAGTCAAGTTAAACGAATATGGTTGGTCGAGTCGAGTTAGTCGAGTTAAACGAACATGGTTAGTCGAGTCGAGTTAATCGATTATAATTAATCGAAAGGAGTTAGTCGATTATAATTAATCGAAAGGAGTTAGTCGAATGTAGTTATTCGAAAGGAGTTAGTCGAATATGGTATTCGAAAGGAGTTAATCGAAACAAGTTAGTCAAGTATGGTTAATTGAACCAAGTTAGTCGAGTATGGTTAGTAAAACCAAGTTAGTCGAGTATGGTTAGTCAAACCAAGTTAGTCGAGTATGGTTAGTCAAATTGAGTTAGTCAAACCAAGTTAATCGAATCGAGTTAGTCAAGTATAGTTATTCGAGATAGAGTTAAAACAGACATAGTTATTCAGTATGAGTTGCCATTTAGGACGACTACTAGCATAATTCGCAGGGCTGCAGATAGCCTACGGCGGTCGAATGTTTCCTGAGGGAATCAGGCGTAACCATTGTGATCACTGCGATCTAGCGTCAGTCAAATGGAGTCAAATCGAATATTAGCTATTTGAGATAGAGTCCAAACAAATATAGTTATTCGAAGATAAGTTAATTGAATATTAGTTATTAGATAGGAGTTAATGAAATAGAGTTAACCATAAGAGTTAATCAATTAGAGTCAATCAAATGTTAGTTATTCGAGAGAACGCGTTATAGTTTATTCGAAAGAGTTAATCGAATATAGTTTATTCAAAGGAGATATTATCGAATATAGTTTATTCGAGAGAGAGTTAATCGAATAGAGATTACTCGAAAGGGAGTTATTCGTCGAATTCAATTATATCGAATTCGGGAAAGTATTATTTACTTTCCAGTTTATAGATCAAGAATTATTTATTTATATATAAATTAGTTATAGGTTAATTATTCAAAGTAAGAATAAAAGTTAGATAGTTAAGTTAGGTATTCAAAAGTAGGGTTTATAACGTTGACGTTATAATAAATGTTTTTATAAAGAAGTGGATTCGTAATCTGAATCCGAGAATTTGCATAAGCAAATGATTGTAGAAATTGAAGCGGTGAGCTTTATCTATTGCAAGGTTAAGAACGTTGTTCAATTAAGGTCTGAGAGGTAATTATACCCTAACTTGATTGACCTTGAAACGAACTAAGGAATAGTTGAGGTTCGATGGCGAAGATTTATTGTAGATAAAATAAGTTAATAAGCGATAAATGGATTGAGGGGTCATAACGATGTTTATACAATGTTCATTTGAAATCCATATAAATGGGTGTTGGGAACGTTTTCCAAATATAATCAGAGATATTTTCTAACCATAGAAAATGAAATGTTCTGTTGATATGTAAATAAACTATGGAAATGTTTTCCAGTGTTAAAACATATATTTTCTAAATATAGAAAATAAGGGAATATGAATATATATATATGATGGATTAATAGAAATCCCAATTGGGAATAAGATTGTTGTTTGTACACGGACATGTTTTCATTTGATAGTTAAATCACTGGCTATCAAAGTTTTTACCATTTTACGTTGTTAATATGGGGAGACCGGTTGGATTATTATCCAAAGAACCACTCCGTATTGGCATAAGCGTTGCAGAATCATATATGCCGAAGATAATTGAAGACGGAGTAAAGTGCAAGGGTTGTTGTATAAGTCCTAGGTAGAGATTGCCTAGTATAGATGTATGGAATTGTGCCTTCGGTTTATCCAGTCCCATGACAACTCGAATGGATGAATGTCTGACAGAGTATATCTGGTAGATCGCGCAAGTTGATCGTTTCAAATGTATTTACGTTAGTGGCAGAGGAATTCGTTTCTCTTAGCTTATACCCATGGTATTTTTGGGGAAATCAATTTGTGATTTGACGGGTATGATGATGTGGCATTCAAAGTAAATGAAGATGTGATTTGTATAGAGATACGTTATAACCTCAAGCCTCATCAACTAGGAAATGACAGAAATCGGGCAGGCAACATGGCTAAGTGGGACGCACCCAATTAGGGTATATTGTCACCATCTAGAGAATATTCATATTTGTACTTCTTTCAATTTTGTATCTCCCGGGAACGGTTATGTTGGAATACTAACCGAGGGGTGGCAATATATTCGATACATTCAAGAGAAATGAATGATCGATCATGTGTGGCCGAGTTACAAGATGTTCTTGTTGAACTCGATTGTATCGCTTCTAGAGTACACTGAGCGGAAGGTGGATCCATACCTTGTCATAGTTGGAATCCATTCCCTAATTAAGATCCCGCGGTTTTGATTGTATATTATATACGTAGAACGTTAGATGCAAGCATTTCTGCTAGATTTCTATTTACTTGATCTAGACATTATTATAATATCAGACAAGTATCGTTTTGAAATATTTTAGGTTATCATAAGGTAAAAGCCATCTGTGTTTATGTGTGGATCGGTCTTATGATTATCCTTTGTTTCAAAAGAAAATTTGAAAGTTAAATCAAATGATTTGAGTTTACTCACACCAGTCACATGACTGACCCAGAGTTTATTTTGTTTTGTTTTCCCTAAACTCTTGGGTGCCCAATTTTGTATGGGCAGTCAAGTAGTCGGGATTTACAGATACTTGAAGAGCTGGAGCAGGAGGCTTCAGGATTATATAGCTATTGTTATTACCGCTGTGTTGTAAGTGTTATACTCTAACAATGATATTGTATACAGATACTGTTTTGTTTCAAAGTTATGTTATGAAATATATTTATTCGTTCCGCTGTGAGATTCGTGTTTACTCTGATGTTGTATGTTCTTCTTCTATTCTAAGTTTCTGTCTTATCTATTCTCACCCACTAATGTCTTTCATGGACTATTTGGCGTTTTCGATGCTTGAATAGTCGACATAGTGCTGTATGTCGATATCCAGGATTGTGAAATCCCCAGTCATTACAGTTCTAGCGGGTCATTTTTGGGTGGGGAATTAGGACCATTCCGGGAGGTAGTTACATTATGTATCAGATCCCAGGTTACCTGTTTACCTATATATTATACGTATGAGAGGCGTACTTGTTATTTTGAAAAATATTTTTCAATTTTTTACTATATATAAGTATATATATTTAAAGTACGCATATCTTTATATGATATTTATTAGACCATTTAGGAAAGGCTTAATCTTATTTACTAGAAATACCCTTGAAACCATATAGTGATTTAGCAATTTCCTTGTCAATTTAAAAACCTACAAGCACATAACGCCAGCAAAAGACAAAAAGTTGAAAAAGTGGAAAGGGTTGGAATTCGCTATTCAACAGGCAATAAACGAAAATTAATTTAGTGGCTATTTATCAGTTATGGGGAGGATAAGGGGGAAATAAATAGAATGAGTTTGAAGTAGATGTCCGTTAGGCCAACCATTAATTAGAACAAATTAATGTCCATTGCAAATGAATATGTTATTCTTTAATACGAAACAAAAGTACAGATTTTGTTAATGGTATAAACTTCCATATATATGGAAACTGGAAATTTAAGGAGAGCGTTAAAAGGTCATTAATTGAAAGGACATAAGAAATGATGAAATTAATGATATGATCAAGACCATTTAGACCAAGATATGAATATTTGACTTTGAATTAGAAATTAAATGTTCATAAGAATGAGTGTTACTTATATAGATAAAATGGACATAAAGGACATTTATAAAGTAAAGAATTATGAATATCAAGAAACGGAATAATGAGAACACGGAAGCAAGTATTTAAGAAAAGAGACAAACTTCCATAGGAAATTGGACATCAATCTCTGCCAAAAAGATTGTAGGTAAAATAAGAAAGTTCAAAGGAAAAGAATATATATTTTTTGAATTTGGCAAAAGGGATTTGCTAGAAAACCTACCAAAATGTTTATTTTTGATAAATTTTAAACATACCACAAAACTAATTTGAAAAAAAACTGAAATTTTAAAGAAAAGGTGAAACATTTTGTAGATAAAATTAAGTTATGAAAATCTTCCTAATTTAGAGGATGGAAATAAGATTTTTGAAATATTTCTGGAGGACTTTATAAAAAATTACCATACACTACAAGAAAAGTGGCTTTCAACAATACTAAAAGACAGCATTTTCCGCCGACTGTTGTTGTTGAACCTTTTGGTAAGTAGAAAGATCTTAAAACAACATAGCAAAACATTGTATAAATAAGGCAGTCTAAAAATAATTGGCGGTCTTTCAATTAATTTTAGAGGTCGCGCTGTTTCATTATTACCTTCTTCTGTTTCCGCCTCTCATATCATCCTTATCCGAAAATTTCATTTTCCCTCTTTTCTGAACTTTCCCTCCCTGCGTTCTTTTTTATTTCCTTTTTCCACATTTTAATTTTTCTTATATTTTGCATGTTCTTCAATTTTATTAATCTTCACTTCCCTAATTTGCCATTAATACCTCAGGTACGTCCTTTTTACTGTATAACCCTAATTTAACTTGTTCAGATTTAATTGATTAGTCGGTTTTTATATTAATTTCAGTCGTTGATCCCAATTTTCATACCACAGGTACTTATGTTTGTTGTATGATAATTATCTAGTATATTTTTGTCCGGTAGTATCCCAAATCTGAGATTTAATATGTTTCCAATTAATAGTGATAGTCCGAGTCTGAAATTCAACTCCAATAGTGGACTTTGATCGAAAGAGAACTCATATTTGGTAAATCTCCCTAGTACTTGTGTCTTCCCGACTGCTGAATCACCGACCACCACGATTTTAAATATGTTATACATCTCTTCTGATTCATTGTTTACCTTTGTGGCTACCAAAGTTGGGTGCACAATTGAGGTATGTAAGTCGAATGGATGCTTAATGGCTTGATTTAATTGCCTAGTATTTTATATATGTTTTCAAGTTGTACAACTATTATGATTAGGTTTTTTTTGTCTGTGGAAAGAATGAGTTTTTAACATGAAAGAATGCACCAGCTACTTTTTATAACAAACACATACATTTACCTTGTTGATAATTATGACATCCAATAATGACCTCAACTTATTAATTCATACCAGTTAGGCTAATTATGGCTAATAGAACAATATTTAGCTATGTTAAGTTCATTTCTTAATTCGACCTTTCTGTTTAATGTGATTATCAAAGATGAGAGGCTTTTAATTTCCTCTTAATCAATACAATTTTAATTATGTTATATTATCTCCTATAATTCAAATCATACAAGAGACCAACTTTATAACCATGATAAATGATTATACTATTGATCGGTAAAACATTAGTATTGTGGTATCATATGTGTTGTGGTATCACTTCATAAATTAGCATCACTGAAATTGTTTTTGAGATCTTTTGGACCCATGTTGACATCTAATGTGTTGATATGCGGTCCAAGCATGAATCACAATGTTAACTTTTTGTTAGTTCACTTTACGTATGAATGAGTCACTACGTGCTATTTATCAAGTGGCTCTCCTTCTTACTCTGGAATTCTTGGAAAAGGCATCCTAGGTTTGAACAATGACTCCGTCGACCATGCAGAGAAAGTCAAAAGCACCTGCATTTTCAACACATTATATATATATATATATAAACACATAAATACATATTGTTCCCAAAATGAATGTACAAGTAGTCGGTCATGTTCATATTTTCAATGTGTTTAATGCTCACAAACCTAATGAATTAAATGCCTTCAAAGGAGTCACAAAAACCACCTTTTCAATGGAATTATTGGATTTATTGTGGTGCTTCAAGTATAGGGACTATAAATTATGAAGTTATATATACTACCTCAGAAGTTTTAAGGATTTAAACTAACTAAAATGCTTGCATGCATATATTTATATTTTTTTCTAGATTTTGATTATTAAGTTCCTTCGGAAATTTACATCGGCTGTGTGGCTTAGTTGGCAGCTATGGCTAGTTTCACTTCAATCCAGTTTCCCAAACCATCCATTGATTCTGAAATCGAGAAAAGGGGTCGGTTTAAGGGTCATGTTTCCTGTGCAACATTCATACTGGTTTGGAATCTACATGGTTAGGTTGGACAACTACATGGTTAGTCTTTCTTTAATTTCCATTTAGTTGTTTCTATGGCCTAAATTATTAATAGCCAAGCTTTTGGGGTTCATTATCAGAACGTTGGTAGAATATATTTTGGTCAGTTAACAAATGCAGTTGGCTCTTTTACATTAGATTCATGGAATAGGCTTGGACTTGTTGTGTTGCAACTTGAGTTCTTTGTTGCCAATTTAATCAGAGAGTTTAAGTTTATTTGGTTAGCCCGGTCAAGGAAATTCTTGGAATCTCAAACTTATGACAGAAGCTACATTTTCTCCAAAATTCAAATAGTTTTATTTTGGTTGATTAAGTTTATGTTGACATAAGTTATATGTACTATGTCAGTGCGTTTATGTTGCATTTTCAAAGAAGCTCAAGCTAAATGACGTATCTGCTCAATCTTATGCATATTGGCACTGATTCTAATTTTCTTAACATGTTCATGTTACCGGCTACAGCTAGACAAACGATTATCACTATGTTACAACATCTAACGTTAGGCTAAATGAAGAAGTTGATAGTTCTCATTGTCGTTCCAACCATGGATGATGTTGTTTACTCATTTGAAACTAATGCGATGAAGTTCTAAGATGGCAGTCATTTTTTTTATTTTAAACTTGGAATCAGACATGGTAAACTTTACATCATGTGCACTACTGAACCTTTTTGTTTTATGTTTTATTACTCATCAATTGATTTGTAAAATTTTCAGTGAGCTCGCTAAACTTCTATGTGCATAGAGCAGCATTTAACCACTAGATAAGTATAGAACTTATATTAAATAATTACGTTTTAAAAGGTGATTGTGATTTACTTAATAGTAAGCATAATGCGCTAAAAAATAAGAGAAGAACACATGATTCATAGCTCAAGCTTTTAGCGGTTAGTTGAAACAACCGATGTAGAATGGTAATGTTGGGCCTTGCCGACATGGCTTGCAATGTGAAATTTAAGAAGTACAAAATATGAAGTATTTAGAAAGAACACCAATGATTTACTAGTCCAACTTACATGCATGTTGGTATTGGATTTAGATGAAATTGATTATTTACTGACGAAAATGGCAGAAATTGAAACTCTACTGGAGGAAGCTGCCGAGCTTGTAGACGTTTCTCAGCCACAAAAACCAAGCTATTATAGTTATCCTATTTGTATTTTCTATTACGCAGGATAGTTCTAACTAATATCTCAATGAGAATGATATTATGCCTTGTTTTTTGCAGTAAATAAACAAATTATTTTTTGTTAATCAATGGATTAAACCTGTCGCAAAACAGAACAGACACTTAAAATTCACCCTTTATAATAATTACTATTGTTTATTTCAATAAAATATTTTAGTGGAAAATATTTTATGGCTAAAAATATAATTTTTAACGTGTATATAAAATAAATAGTAATAAACAAATCGGACGATTTGTTTTTATACATGATTTGACTGATATTGATTGGGACGATAAATTTTACACATCGCCCAACTGCACAAATAAAAATATGTGTTTGTTGATGTGAAACCCCACACGGGTGTTGGGATGAAATTGAGCATACACGAGTCCCAATAATTAGCTGTATGTCGATCGATAGATTGATAGGCTGTTATAAGCGTTAAATATTTATATTTGATGCTTATGCTGTGTAGAATGCACTTTGGGTGATGGTTGCCTGTGTTTGATTATTGTAGTGTACGTATGTGTATGAAATCCATATAATTAACACTATATGGTAGTTGATTGGGCTTTATTCCAATTTGGAAAATTTATATTCATGTGTTGAATAGAAGAAAATTAATGTGTTGAATAAAATATAAATTCATGTGTTGAATAAAATATATATTCATGTGTTGAATAGAAGAAAATTCATGTGTTGAATAAAATATAATTTCATGTGTTGAATAAAATATGATTTTTATAGTATAGAAAAAATAAAAATACGATTTTTATATTATAGAAAGAATAAAAATATGATTTTTATATTATAGAAAGATTGATACCAGGGGTCAAGGTGTGACGAGAAGGAATTTCGCTCGGTCCGAACCAGTCGCTAAACCGATCCAGGCCGTTCGAAACGCCCTATCGTTTGAGAACACGACAAAACAGAACGCATACAGAAGAACATTTCATTGTATATAACAACAATGCATCAGATTACAAGAATATACAGAGTATAAATGAATATTACACAGAAATATCAGAGATTTAAATTACATTTAAATACCTAGCAGCGGAAAAATAATACAATACACAACTAGAAGTAGATATACGGATACAAAGCTTTCCGGATATCATTCCAGCTGTAAACCAGGATCCTGTGAATATAAATCTGCAAAACCAAAACTACTAGCTGCCCGTGTCAAAATAAGGGCACCCAGAGTTTAGGTTAAAACAATAAACTCCAGGTCAGTCATGTGACTGGTGTGAGAACTAAAACAGTTATTAATCTTTATTTTAAAACATTAGGTAAATCAAGGGACCACGCCGTATAACACGGAACGGGTTTCCTCCCAAGAATACCCGTGCATAAAACCAACAGCGCAATGCTAAATAAAGAAAAATGAAGCTGTTATAAGACCCAGGTCCCATCACACAATGCAACGCAGTCGAGGATAGGGTTTTCCCTTATAACAGCCAAAGAATGCTTGATACGTTTAAAACAAACCATTTGATACTAATATAAGTGCATAGTGTATAAAACACTTCAAATCATAAGTATCAATCATAGGCGGCATGAGCGCCCCATCCCACTATGTCGCCATATATAGGTTATACAATCGAAATCGCAAAGTCTCGTATTTGGAAATTGGACTTCCATCTATGAACCGAGGCAAAAGATAGTCCTCAACCGATTCGAGACGCTCTAGCCCGTGTCTCAGGATCAGAGCTCGAGTGACCCTTGGAGCGACAGGGCCGGTCCACCGATGTGGATTAAAATGCCTGAACACTGCGTTTCCCCACCCTTTGGGGTGTCAATGAGCCAACAAATGACTCCATCGGTTCGAGAACGACCGATCAATCCGAGGCGCCTCGCAACAGCAACAACCACATAAGTCAAACTCGTCAGGGCGTGTAAAACCACTGACGCCACTTTTTAGCTAGAAGGAAACGCATGCCCTCCCTGAGGTCCGTCTCCCGTTTTTGGTTCATACCTGGTGTGAAACACGCGAGGTAAACGCTACACAAAGCTACGCCACAAAGGCCGTGCTTTGATCATCACCACAAGACTTTGCTTTTCAACAGAAGCCTTGATCATTTGCATCTTAGCATGCCACACAGGCAAGCCATCCTATGCAACCGATATCAGTCACACAGAATGAAATCCGATGTCAGACACACAGTCCATTTACAAGTCCGTTCTGGGTCTGAACGAAACCGGAGGCACCTAGTACCCCGCATATCCATCGATCTCCAAGCACGTCTGGACGATCACTAACTGTTTCCATCTTCTTGGGTGTACAGCCCAATCAAGATCATCAGTTATCACCCAAACGACGTGAAGACCTCCGGTCTTCGACCATCGTCTTCATCTTCGACTTATCGTCGTATCAGTTATTCAGAATGGGATAAACCCGGTCTTTCCGAATAACTCGCGTATATATTATAAAAGTGTTACACAAACACAACATACGCCTCATTCCAACTCATTAGTCATTAACCGTAAATTAATCAAGAGAATAATTCCCCAAATATTAACCCCGAAGGCCGAAACCAACATCAGATCAATATCCAGAAAACCATTCTACTTAGCTAACCGACAGTTAGTTTCTAAATTTCACGTTCAAATCTAATTAAAGATTTAACTATCGCCTGGAGCAAAACTGGTGATACTCCATTCTCGATCTTTTCAATCTAATTAAAGATTCATTAAAACTCCACTTAGTTTTAATTTGTGACTGGGTTAAAGAATCAGTGTCATTTAAAACACGGTTCACGATAAACCCAAAGTCACATCCCATTAATTATCGGGTTAAAGAACAAGTGTTATTTAAAACACTGTTCACGATAAACCCAAAAATCAATATCCATTCAATTTCAATTAAATATTATTTAATTGGTACACTTCATTAAATCTAAATAAAAAGATTTAATCTTTTCTCAACTGGGTTCAAGAACAGTGTTAGTGAAGACACCATTCACGACAAACCCAAATCACATTCATTAATTATCGGGTTAAAGAACAAGTGTTATTTAAAACACTGTTCACGATAAACCCAAAAATCAATATCAATTCAATTCCAATTAAATATTATTTAATTGGTACACTTCATTAAATCTAAATAAAAAGATTTAATCTTTTCTCAACTGGGTTCAAGAACAGTGTTCGTGAAGACACCATTCACGACAAACCCAAATCACATTCGATATTCAATACAAGGCTCTGAATAGAAAATATATCGGCTTATATTCAATATCAAATTCTACGACTAACAAATGTCGTATTGGAAATAACGATATAAATATATATATCTTTCAAATTTCCATAACAACACCTGTATAATCACGAATTCCAACATCGAAATATTCCGAAGACAATTTCGATTCAAATCCACTCCAATGCAATCATTGGAAATTTTGGTTATTTTTAAAACCCTTTTTAAATTCAATTTATTTATTTAAAAATAAATAGAATTATATTTCTAGTTCAAAACTAGTTCATTTCGATAAAAATCCATTTTTATCTTTTCAAATATGGAGTTTTTCATCCCAATTCTTTCTAAATCATTTCTTATGATTTTACACAAATTATTGCTATTTTTAATAATTTTATCAAGGCCCGTACAGTCGATTTCCATCAACGGCCATCGAACTGCACTTACAGCGACCTTTTTCGAATTTGATTTGGACATAATTCCAAATCCAACCGTTAGATTTCAAATTTCTAATATTCGTTAGAAAGCTCTTTTCGATACGGACCCAACGGTTCCGGTTTTAGGAGAATCCGACGGTCGGATCTCCCGTAATGTCCGTTTGAAATAAATGGTCGAAATTCGCGAACTGCCGCGGCGCGGCGCGTTCTATTCAGGCCATTATATTATATATAATATATATAATATATATTTCGTCGATTTCTATTTAAAACGAATTATATAAATAGTTTTAAAATCGCTTCAAAAGCTATTTCAACTTTCTTTTCAATTCAAATCAAAATTGAATTCTTCTTTATAAATTCGTTTTAAAATTCATTTCTATTCAATTCAAATTTCAATTCAATTTGAATTCATTTCAATTCACTTTCGATTCAATTTGAATTCGTTTTCAATTCAATTCATTTCGAAATCGTTTTCAATTCATTTCATTTCGAAATCGTTTTCAATTCAATTCATTTCGAAATCGTTTTCAATTCAATTCATTTCGAAATCGTTTTCAATTCAATTCATTTCGAAATCGTTTTCAATTCAATTCATTTCGAAATCGTTAAAATCGATATAAATATCGTTCACGTCAAAATGGCGTCAATCTAATCAACACGGCTTCATAAATTTCTATTTTCAAATATTCTATTTCAAATATTTCTTTTTCAAAATAGTTGTTATTATCAAAATATTTCGTTCAACACATGACCAATCTCAATGGATGAGTACTGTCAACAAATGAACTTTTATTTTATAATATTCTTTATTTTTCAAATTGGAATGAGGCCCAATCAATTACCATATAAAGTTAATTATATGGATTTTCATACAACACATGTATATAATAACATTGAAAATAATCAACCATCAACCAAAGTGCACTACACTGTATAAGCATCAAATATAGATATCTAACGCTTACAACAGCATGTCAATCAATCGATCGACATATTTAATCAATCAGGATGAGTGAACTTCAAATTTCATCCCAACACCCGTGTGGGGTTTCAAACAATCAAACACCTATTTTATTTGTGCTGTTGGGCGATGTGTAAAATTTATCGTCCCAATCAATGTCATTCAAATAGGTGTACATAAACAAACCGTCCGGTTTATAAATGAATATTTTATTTTATTCACTTCACGTTAAAAATTATATTTTTAACGATAAAACATTTTATTTCAATCTATGAATTTCTATTCAATTCATTTATTCTATAAAATGATATTTTTATTTTTCTAACATATTTTAGAAAATTTCGGCGGCATAACGGTACGATACTAGAAACGGGACAAGGCCTAGCCTTATCCCCGGTCTAGTGAAGGCCCACGCCATTCACACATCAATCAAATCAATTTCATCATGCAAACCACAAAGTTTGGAGTAAGAGTCTAACCTAGCCTTACTCCTTCGCCTTATAACGGCGCACGTCTAATCCTAACCAATTTATCGATTCGATTTTTTTCACACCACAAACCACATTCAAACCAATATCGCAATCAATTACCAAACAGCCAAACAAACAAGTCCATGGTCTGTGGACGATTGTGTCGGGTGCTACTAAACACCGTCTGCATCCTAGTATATATATATAACTAGAAAATAAATTAAAGAGTGAGAAATTCTCACATATAGCTATCCTAGCTCCTCGGCTCTTCTTTTGCAGAAGTCTTCATCGTTTCGCCTTTTTGTCACCTTCGTTGCTGCTTTCACTACATACGTAAAAATCACATTTTTACTTCGCTATTCAATATATATAATAATCGAATTTTTACTTCGATGTTCAATATATAAAAATCGAATTTTTATTTCAAAGTTCAATATATAAAAATCGAATTTTTATTTCAAAGTTCAATATATAAAAATCGAATTTTTATTTCAAAGTTCAATTTATAAAAATCGAATTTTTATTTCAAAGTTCAATTTATAAAAATCGAATTTTTATTTCAAAGTTCAATATATAAAAATCATATTTTTATTTCGAAGTTCAATAGATAAAAATCATATTTTTATTTCGAAGTTCAATAGATAAAAATCATATTTTTATTTCGAAGTTCAATAGATAAAAATCATATTTTTATTAGTTTAAAAATCGAATCTTTTATCATTTAAAAATCATAACTTTTATCGTTTAAAAATCATAACTTTTATCGTTTAAAAATCATAACTTTTATAGTTTAAAAATCATAACTCTTATAGTTTAAAAATCATAACTTCTATAGTTTAAAAATCATAACTTTTATAGTTTAAAAATCATAACTCTTATAGTTTAAAAATCATAACTTCTATAGTTTAAAAATCATAACTTCTATAGTTTAAAAATCATAACTTTTATAGTTTAAAAATCATAACTTTTATCGTTTAAAAATCATTTATAAAAAATCAAATTTTGCCTAATTTTATATATAAACAAAGCATTGTTTTATATATAAATAATTTTTCAAGGGTTTCAAATAAACAAATAAAATCAGATCTAAAAGAAAAAGAAGAAAAAAAAATATATAATAAAAATAAATAGGAAGGCTTACTGTTGTTTTTTTTTCTTTTTCTCTTCAGCGAAAGGGGGGCGTCCGACGCTCACGGAGGGGGGGGTTTCTCCACATCGGCGGCGGCTATTGAATGGTGGCGGCGCTCACAGGATTGGGGGGGCGAGTTCTGCAGAGGAGGAGAGGAAGGCGTCGCGAGATAGGAGGTTGGAGGAGGTGGAGGAGATGGATCAGAGGTCAGCGATTGGAACTGGGGGGGCGGCGCCACGTTGGCGGCGGCGTGGAAGCTCCGACGACGGGAAGAGTTTTTTTTTCTTTTATTTCTTTTTTCTGCTGAAATCGGTTATGAAGGGAAAGGGGGGGGGGGCAGCGGGTTAAAGGAGGAAGGTTTTTTTTTTTTTTATATATATTATTTAATTTCTAAAAGTTGACTTTCACATACGACCTCGAAACGAGGCCCACCGCCTGTCGTCCATAGCGTTTTACCCCCATTCCGAACACAATGGGATATGTACCGCAAGCTGATTCAATCGTTTCAATCAGTTTCCGTTTAATTTACTTTTAAATCAGTATATTGAATTTTAAACGTACATTTCAAAATACCGGGGTCACATGCTAACTCTATAAATTGCAGAAAAATATTTTCTAGCTTCGTATTGACGATACGGTCCTAACAAAACTAGTTTCGTCGAATTCTGAGATCGTTTGAAAAATGGCCAATTTCCAGTCGATTAAAATCAACTGAAACTGGTCAAACGCGTTTTCCTTCGCCACGCTCACATATTGATTCGAAAAATTATGAAATTTGAAACCTAGCAATAACTTGACCCTGCGGATCTAACAAAAGTGGTTTCGTCGAAATCCGAGGTCGTTTGCAAAATGTCCATTTTTAAGGGCCTGAATTCCATAGCGACTATTCAGAATTTTCAACTGGACACATCTTTTGATTCCCGATATGAAATCTTGATTTTTCGGATTCGTTGGAAAGATATTCACAAAGGGATCCCATTATTTTTGGTTTCACTAAAATCCGGATTGTTTTGCACCCGGTACATTCAATTGAAGTTTGAAATCGAATTATCGAACTACCGCGCCATTTTCAATTCTATTTATAATTATATATAAATATTATATATTCTAACGACGCCGTATATAATATATACGTTCTAAATATATTCAAAATAAATTTCTTGTCGATATTATTTAAAATAATTCATTTTAAATAATCAAAATTCGCTAAAATTGCTAAAATAAAAATTTTAAACTGGCCCAGATTTTCGGGTTGTTACACAAGGCGTGGCGGTTTCTCACGTTGGGGGTTTCGACGGGATCTGTAGGCGGTGGAAGAGGAGAGAGGAGGTGCGGCAAGAGGAGGGGGTTGGTCTCACCGTCGATTGCCAGAGGGGGGTCCGGCGTTGGCGGCTAGGTCTGGGGAAGGGCGTCGATTGCCAGAGGGGGGTCCGGCGTTGGCGGCTAGGTCTGGGGAAGGGCGTCGATCGCTTTTTGTTTTTTTTCTTTTCCTTTTTTTTTGATTTCGAACGGGGGGGCTGAAGTGGAAAAGGGGTTATGGGAAGAGGGGTATAAAATATATATATTATATTATTATTTTCGTTTTATTCTCTAAAAAGATGGGTTTTCATTCGAACCCCAAATCCAATCCAACGACTGTCGCCCCTAGCTAACTACCCATATTCCGAACGCAATGGGATATGTTTCACAAGCCAATTTGACTGTTTCGATCAGTTTTTATCAAATTCAAAATATAAAAGTATATATTTAATTTTGAACGTATATTTCAATTTAACAGGGCCACATACGGACTCTAAAAATTTCAGAAAAATTCTTTCTAGCTTCGTATTGACGATATAGACCTAACAAAACTAATTTCGTCAAATTCTGAGACCGTTTGAAAAATGGCCATTTTCTGGTCGATCTAATTTAATTGAAACTACTAAAACACGTTTAACTTCACTATGATCACACATTGATTCAGAAAATTATGAATTTTTAAACCTAGTAATAATTTGACATCACGGACCCAACAAAAGTGGTTTTGTCGAAAACGAAGGTCATTTGCAAAATTTCTGTTTTTAAGGGCCAAAATTCTATAACGACTATTCTGAATTTTCAACAGGACATAACTTTTTATTCCCGCTATGAATTTTCAATTTTTCGGATTCGTTGGAAAGATATTTTCAAATAGATTCAAATATTTTTGGTTTCGCCTAATTCCGGTTTATTTTGAATCTTGTACATTCATTTGAAATTTGAAATCGAATTTTCGAACTACCGCGCCATTTTCAATTCCTTTTATATTTAAAATAAAATATTTATATTCTAACGTCGATCTATATAAATATATTCATTCTAATTCTATTCAAAATAAATTTATCGTCGTTATTATTTAAAATAATTCATTTTAAATAAACAAAATTTGCTAAAATTGCCGAAATAAAAAATTTAAATTGGCTCAGATTTCCGAGTTATTACAATTTCCATAGATTTTTTAAACTTTTCTGTCGGAGACCATGGAAGCATCGACCTTGAGTGGTTATGTGATGCTTGTCCACAAAAGGCCAAGCAAGATGTCAATATAATTCTAGTTTATTTTCTGACATCTTTAAACTCATTATATAATGCGTATGCAGTACCTATAATTCCACAATCACCATCCAAAAAACTATTTTCTTGATATTTGTTTGCACCCATTATATTCTCTAAATAAAGTATAGAGCACAACCGTTAACATGTATCTTCCTTACTCGGTAATGTAATATTTCTAATGCAAGTACCACAGGGGTGCAGTGCACCATATAGTGGTGAATCTGCATGGTGCAGAATACCACTTTGTGGTGCATCTGCACCGCTGCAATGGATCACCAGTATTGCATATTTGCACACAACAGTAGTGCAAATGCAACACTACAGCAGTTGCACTACATAGTGGTACATATACTGTTGTGCAACTGCTGCAGTGGTGCAACAACACCACTATGTGTTGCATCTGCTGCACTTATTGTGCAAATGCACCATATTGGTGCACTGCACCACTCAGTGGTGTAGCAGGACCACTTTGTGGTTCATTTGGTGTTTCTAAAATTTGGTCAAATTTGTTGTATTGTACGGGACATCCTTTATTGAATCATTGGTAATATTTGGTCAATCTTTGGAAATAATGGAAAATATCGGAATTAACAACACCCTAGGTCACTTAATTTGAACACTATAGCTATTCTTCAATAGTCTAAGTACCTTGATCATGTGTCAAATTTAATGCACAGACATAACAGCAATTTTGAAGCAATGGTGTATAATATGATAGAAGGTTATAGAAGGATTGCAGTTGTACCTTAGGCACAGGTGGATTTCAGTGATAGTTGATTATGGAGAAAGCAATAACTTTTAATTTATGGATTTTTTTTATTTTAAAGATCTCGTGACTTTGTTCTACGGATATCGTATAAATTTAGTTTGTGGTGTTATTTTTGTTTATGGAAATTATGTAAACTTGGTTTTATTGATGATGTCTTTGTGTATGAATATTGTGTTATATAATTCATGTAAATGATTAATAGTTGTATGTTTATACAATAGCTTTTTATTTGATTCGAGCATATTATTGATATATATTTACATGCTGGTGATATGTATGCGCATGAATATTTTGATACTACAATATGTAAATGATGTGATATATGTACAAAAACACTGTAGAATAAAGAACATGTAAACTTGCAGGAATGCTGTGATATATAGCAAAACACTGTAGAATAAAAAACATGTAAACTTCTAGAAATGTTGAGATATGTGGAAAAACGCTATAGAAAAGGGAAGATGACAACATTTCTAAAACAATATAAAACACTGTACAAACATAAGAACAACACTTCAGAAACGCGGTGGTATGTCAATTTTCTACGGCGTTGTGGTATGTATTGTGATATTTCCATTACCTATCACAACTTGTCGGTGGACAACGTTCATCAAAACACTATTAAATGCTATCACACATTTTTCAACACTGTGAATGGACAAATTTCTTATAGTGAGATATACAAAATAGTATTGTAATTTTTGAGAAAACAGAAGATGAATTTTTTAAAAAGGACAGATAGTAAATTGTAAACGATAAAGAAAATTTACGTTCATGTGTTTTAATATAAATAGAAAAGAAATGTAAGTTCTTTAAAAACCAACAAGCAACGAATAATTTTAATAATAAACTTATTACCATCACAACATCCATGTAGCAGCTTTTTAAATTTAAATGATTTAAAAGGTTTCAACTTTTTCTTGTTTTACCATATCTTCTATGTTAAGTTTAGCATGAAGTAAAGGAATTAAAAAAAATCTTTCTTTCATGATTTTACACTAGCGGTAACACCATATTTGATATTTAATTAGAAATAAAGAAGATAGAAAAGTAAATTATGTAAAATAAAAAAATACGAGTAGAACAAATTGAAATTAATTACTCTAAATAAATTGATTCTATAATTTATTATCGTTGAATGTATTTTGAAAATCATCCTTAAGATGCAAGTAATTAGAATGAAAACGGAGCCTTCACTTATATTTAAAGCTTTTCAAAATTCAAACATAGATTTATGTAAAGTTTAAAATGAGTAAACAAGCATATGACAGTAAAAGTTTTAAAATATAATTATATAAAAGGGTTATTAAATCTCATTGCTTAAAAGTGTACAAACTTTGAATAATATTTCAAAGGTATTATAAAAAGTAGCGGCCTATTTTGAGAATATAGCGATGAATGTTGTTAAAGGGCTTAACTTCACTTGATCTAATTTTGAATACTTGTTATTAAGGTTTTCTTTTCAAAATTAAACGAGCAACTATTTTGTTAAACTTTAAAAGTGTCTATGGTTTTTGAAAAGTTTTAAAAATGAAATTCAAAATGTTAATGAAGATAAGGGTTAAAAAGAAAGAGAAATTATTTCACTCTTAATTTAAGAATTATGAACCCTTGATAAATTCTTTCAAAACTTTGCAAATTTAAAAAGAGGTAAATATTGTTCATCAATGAAATGTTATATAAGAAATAAATGAATTCATAATGTTTACTTTAAAAAGATTCATGTTGTTACTACCAAAATAAAGCATCCAAACAGGCTGGCAGTGAAGAGGTAACAAATCACCACAAGTAGAAAGGAGTCATCCATCAACAAAGCCAGACACAATAAAAAGATGATAGCGTAAGGAAATATTCTGGGAGATATATAATCGAAACCATCATCGGAGTATAGAGCTCGAAATCTATACGAAGAAGGCATACCTGCAGGGTAAGCCCAGAACAAAAGGAAAGATAACAGAAGGACTCCCAGAACCTGAAGCCCATGAGGCGGAAAACAAGGATCCATGCAAATAGGACGTAGAAGGACGAGAAAGGATATCGGTTTTAATTCGCTTAATACCGATACATCAAGAAACAATAACATTAACAATACAAGGAAATCATCCAGAAGCTATTCGCCTAGACCCCCAGTAGATGATTACCGGAAGGACGCTCTAATAAGTGACCAACAAAGCACTAGAAGCAACCTCCCAGAGAAGTAAGAACACGCTTCAAGAGCCTACCGATAGGCAAGCCAGAATCCTGGAAGGAAGACAAGCTATCCACACTAATCTGCTTAGTGTTGATACCGACAGGGGTGACGGATCCGACAGCCTTTCACGTGAATCACAAAGGCAAGATCCGCAAAGTGTTGATATCCAGACCGAAAGCCTACATCCGTAAGCCACTACCTTCCGAAAGCTATCCTCACCGACAAACTCGAGACCTATGTAAAGTACATGAACAAGCAATCAAGAAAAGTGTTCCGCAAACCGAAACCCCCTTCCTGGGAGCAAGAACTGGCACATCTAAAAGATATAGGCAAAACCTTCATAACCTAAAAAAAGGTAGTCGAGAGCTAGTACTTCCGGAACTAGAGGGAAAAGCGGCCGACGGGGTACTGCTGTCCTAATAGTAAAAGGGCCCCTGATTTTTCTATAAATGAGACCCCAAGGGTCTCATTTTCGGGGGATTTTCTCATTCTCATTCTTGTACTCTTTTATCTAAAGTAAACCCTAATTCCTAAATCAAATTGGGGATTTTGGTTATAATCACTTGTGTATTCTAAATCAAAGATCGATAAAGAGTGAATCAATACATAGAACATTTTCTTTTGAGTCTCTCATGTATTTTGTTAATTATCATCAGTGCAGTATGTTCTGTGTTATCTACATGCTTACAAGTTCTTGTCCAAGCATAAAACCTTCCGCAAAATTAGTGTGGATTCCCTTCCTACGAGCCAGTTAGCCTATACCGAGGGTTGTGCTTAGGAAGCCCTTATCCCAAGATAACTGTTGGTTATTGGTTCGCTTAAGCATGATGCTCACCCTATTGAGGGAAGAGTAACTAATCTTTCGAGCTCAAAACCTTGATGTCTAGGAAATGGTGAACAACTCAAACTCGTGAAAGCTAAGTAAACCAATTTTTTCCTTAGGTCCACTTTCGTAGATTTATCTCCAGTGTTGACGAAAAATATTGTTAACATTTTGGAGCTAAAAGGAGGGCTTGAAAATCCGCTCCAGTGGTTAACCTAACCTTATATCTAACTGTGTCGTTTCGTCCCTGGTTGCACTAAGCTCTGAAGAAGAAGAAAACATGAATAGAAGGTCTCTACGAGTAACTAATGAGTTTCCCATGGTTGCTTCAAGCATTAATGAGCTATGAACGGTCGTGAAGGTTAGGATGGGAATCTTACTTATTCAAGATAAGGAAAAAGACGTAGAGCCTTATGATTCAGATCATTGGAGCATTAACCCTTTCCATTTGGGACCAAACCCAGTCTTTTCCTTAGGCGATTCCATAACAAAAGGATATAACCCCTTTCTTCATATCAAGAGAGCTATTCAAGAACAAGCTAAAGGAACAATATTCGAATGGGGAATCGATAGAGGTTCCGCTCACCTTGCTACAAAAGAATCTGAAAGGGACACACCGTTGCGTCAAGATATAGTAAAAAGAAAATTTGAAAATAAAGGGAATCGAGTGGAAAGAAGATCAAGTTGCAACATCAAAAGAAATCCTTTGAGTCTAGGTTACCGAAAGGGTGTGAAATCACTACATCAATCGAGTGTATCTACTTCCTAAATAAACATGAATTGAACTTTTGGCCATCACTAAAGAAGAAACCTTAGAATGAAACCAAGTTGAGAGGACCTTATTGCTACTACCATATGATGAATGGACACGAAACCAACCATTTCCAAGTCTTAGAAGGGCTGATCATCAACTTCCTAAGCCAAGGAAAGTTACATAGATATGTAAAGAAAACATAGCTAACTACAGCAAGAAATGCTTTGAGAAATGGATTGTCTACTTGGCTAAGGGTGCAAGAACCCTCTCGAAGCTCGAAATAACACAAGGCAGGTCAAATCAAATGGATGAAAACCCTTGTCACCGCCATGTGGGCCAGGTCAAGGCACCCCCAGAGGGGGGGTGGTGTGTAAGCCTTTCTCCGCGCCCAAATCAGAAAGGGCCAGGTTAAAGCATCAAAAGCGTAAGCCTCCGACCCATACTGGCAACGGTCATGATGGAGCATCTAATTAGCATGCCATGCCTCTAGTCGTAGAAGAGTATGCTATGCCTCTACTATGAACTAAGCACGCCCAACCTTTGCTCGCAGAAGAGCACGTCCTATCTTTGCTTATGTTCCGCGTTACCCGCAGAAGGGAACACAAACCCCTATCATCGCCTATGATGGTAAGGATAGGGAACCCCTTAGGTGTAATGTAAGCTTCTATCACTTCCTACGATGGACAGGGTAGAGCATCAAAAGAGTAAGCCTTGATTCTGCGTCTACGTTGGCCCAGTTTAAGCATCTAAAACCTAATCATCATCAACAGTGGTCAGGATAAGGCGCCTCCTAGAGGGAGGTCAGGTACTTCCTTGGGCCCTACTTGTGGATAAGCTAGCCAAGCGCACCGGAAGCACATGCCTAGAGAGTGGCCAACAAAGCACATACATCCTCTGCTTTATTAACCAAAAGCCTAAAGAGTGGCTCAAGAAGCACGTACATCCTTTCCTTCCAAAATCAAACCCAAAGGGGAAACAAAGCTAATTACCAGAAATGGGTTTCTGGTCTTCTATTAATACCCGAATCTAGGTCGGTTCGGGGCTTCTGCTAATACCTGAATCTGGGTTAGTTTGGGATTTCTATTTAATACCTAAATCTGGGTTAGTTCGAGACGTCTATTGAAACATCAAAAATGAGTTCCTAGTTCTTTATGGAGTGATCCGAGTAGGGAGCAGAGCCAAAGTTTCTATTATTACTGGAAGAGAAATTCCTGGATTTCATCCTAAAATTATGGTTTGAAACATCAGCCGAAGTCTCTTTTAAATTACCAAGAAAAGCATCTGATCACCTCTTGTAAGTACCCTCATTTAGGTCACGAAGACTTAGATTTACACTTCCGAAGAAGGATGGATGAAACAAGAATTGAAGGAAAATGCAATGTCTATTATTCAGAAGGTTTTCTTGGAAAAGATAAGTAATCCTCTTTCTTGGTCAGGGAGATTTCTTAAACTTATCACGTACAAATCATTATTGTCTTTATACAGCACAAGAAAAAGTCACATTACAAGTGGTACGTACACGATTAACCAGTTCATTTACAAGAATTACATCATTTACTATCTAAACATAGGTATGTGCACATTACAATTACAAACATTATCAAATCTCCTGCCTCCCTTCATCCTCAGATAAAGATGGATTGATGGCATGATGAATTGTGATACTTAGGATCTTATTAAGCTTACGCATCTTTTTGCTAACTTCCCCAAGATTATCAAAAGGTTGGACCAAAAGTCTCAAAGCCCTAACATAAGCTCTGCATATGACACTGAGAGATTTGTTGTCCTTCTCCAACTCAAAAACATTTACATGTAGGTCGTGTCTTTCCCCTTGTAAAAGCCTGATTTGATCAACATACCGGTTAAAAAATGAATCCTTAATCAATTTGGTGTTGTAAATTCTTTTCATCTCGGCTATTACCTTCTTCCACTAGTCAAAAATGACTGATTCTTCTAACCCTCGAGGAGGGTTCTTCAAATGATTTTTTCTTTTTGAGGAACGACGGCCCTAGTAGCGGTCGCGACACTAGACGGCCGAGACGCCGTTATAATAGGGATATTTTTGAAGGAATGTTCCCAAGTCTCGCATTCTGCACTGATGTTATCTAATTCAATTTCCAAGTTAATGACTCGTTGGCATGAACCTCTTAACTCATCTTGGAATTCAATAGAAAGCTTAGTCTTTATATATGTCTTCAATCCGAGTATAAGCCTATTTGTCTTTTCTACTTGACCTTTCATGACTTCTATTCTTTCATTCAAATGCCTGATAGATAAAGTTTGAAATAAGATCATACTTTCTCGAGATGTAGAAGGAACCTCGTTGGTTAATATTGCGTTGTCTTGAGACATCAAAGTTTCATGACGATCTACCTACTAACAAGAATAAAGGATAGTTATGCATAAACCTTTATTCATTGGAATAGTGTCATATTTCTTTAAAAAGGCACTTTATATAAATATTATTCAAAACCAATTTCTGTAGGCTTTGATGAACACATGGATCAGAAAGAATTGCGAGGGTTCTCATACACTTATCAATACATTTATTGTTTACATGTCAACTCAGCATGCTCGATCCTAAGTCTTTCTAAAATCGCCTCTCGGTCTTCACCCAAGAAGATAAGGGAAAGCCGAGGAAATTTCATGTAAACACTTTTGAGTTCTTCTAGAAAGCGTTTTCTCTTGAAAACATCAGTAGACTATCGAATATTCCTTTCTCAATCTACAAATCAAATGTAGCACATCTTCATGATAAGTAAGGTTCTGTCATAGCATATATAAAAGAATTACCATACATATATAGTAGACGGAATCCCATGCATGTTTTATACAATCACAACATTAAGGTAACAAATATTCCTCCGGTTCGTACAAAATCGACCTTTAAACAATTCGGTGGTAAACCTATCTTTTTTATACTCAAGCTTTTTTGGAGGAAGATCCCTAGGAATTGAAAGAACCCTCTTGAGGTTCCAATAATTCCCGGGATGCGGGTCAACTCCACATTCGTCTTAATAGAGTCTATGAAGATGACATATTAGGCCACCACTATGTTCTCCGAAGAAGGAAAAGTCCACTGTTGGGTACCGCTTGTAGACCTCATATAAAAAGTTTACTAATATATCTCTATCCTCAATCAACATCCAAATTAAGGTCATCAATTCCTTCTTTTCCTCTTAGAGAGCTTCCTTATGCTTACGGGCTTTTCTTAGTCAAGGTGCGGCCTTGTGCTCTTTGTAACGCATAAGCTTAGACGCACTCTTTTCTAAGTCATGATATCTCCGGGATAATGTATTATAATCCTTTAATTATCGTCCTTTGAGAAAAAAGAAAGCGTTGCGAAAACAATACCTGGGAAGGGGGAACCTCAGGTTGGGTAGGCTGTTCTCTTTCTAAGGATTCAGGAGTACCACTTTTCTTGATGGAAGGAGCTTTGGATGCTTGAGCAACATGAGAACCTCCAACATTAGGATTATTTCCTGTGTAATCATGTGATACATCAGGAGCAGCAGAAGGACTGCTACCCCCTTTATCATGATCATCTCGGCAGTCGTCGCCACTAGGGTCATCGCTATCATCACCTATATCCTCCTTAGCAAAAGCCGAAAACTCCTCTTCCTCACCAGAGTCGTTAGAAAGGCCCTCAATGAATAGAAGATCCTCGGCTTTAGGTGTAACACCCCACCTCCACAAGGGTCACTTTCAAAGGGAATGCACTAGTTTTGGTGGAGTATTATCTAGGTAAACATGCACAGAGGTATTACAAGGCAGAACATAAATAAAGCAGCGGTAGAAATTAAAAACCAACTTTTTATTATTTCCAAGAAAAGAGCCAAAAGCTCATATATCCAAGATACAAATTATTCCATTACATCAAGTTCATAGTAAAGAAGCATAAACTTTAAAACAAAAGTAAATTATTCCCCATAAATAGCAAAAACAGCCATAGCATAGCCCAAGACCAAACCGTACATGAGCTGTCAGAAAGCAAGTTGAATCCAAGCTAAGAGCTAATGTTTCCTCCCTGGGAACCTGGGGGGGAAACGAAAGAAAAAGGGGCGAAAGAAAAAGGGTCAGTCATAAAGACTGGTAAGCCCTAGTGACTTTCAGTATGAAAACTAGTAAAGGTAACATGATATGTGAAAACTGGAATTAAACATAAGGATGATAACAGAACTAGTTGGATAATTAAGATAACAAGATAAGTCAAGTCTGGCATCGCATGTTCAAGGTTCGCTGCACCAACTGTACTAATATTCTAACCCATATCAAGTATTAACCATGAAATGATCCCTTAGCCCAGTATCATGAAGTGACCCATTACGGGGTCCTACGGTACGATCTACTAATCGATCGGCTCCCTACAAGTCCTAGCTCGTCATGTGTCTGTGTCATACGGCCCTATCCAGAAATGTAGTTACCTATGCTTGGTCCACCATAGTGTGTATCAAGTCCTATAGTGCCAACCACCGACACGAATCAAGCACGCACAGTGTAAATCTACGGGTGCCCAATGCCTGCTTTTTCAACTCCGGACTATGTGCACGACCATAGCCCGCCTGAACCTACAATGGTGCACCTACTCAGCCGTCGTTCTGGTCGCTTACAATCAGCCCAGTAATCGTGCCCCACCCTGCCTAGTCCCAGGGTATCGTGATACATCTAAGTGGGTTACTGCTGAAAAGGACCGCGTAACTAGGGTTTCTAATGGGTTAAGTGTTGTCATTCAAATTCGTGACTTAACCCTATCCTGATCATGTATCAAGTTGGTTAAGTGTGTTCAAGCAGTTCATGACTTAACCCTATCAAGTCATCGTGTCAAGTTGGTTAAGTATATTCAAATGGTTCATGACTTAACCCTATCATGTGGCATTAATTCATTAGTGCACGCCAACCGCTCACATTAGACTAACTGTTGTGGTTACTGGATTTGCCGGGCGGTTCCGGGCAGATTTACACCACAACATAGTCTAACCTCGGGTTTTTACGTGCAATATGACCAACTACCCACCTTGGATCCGTTTGTTTGCAGCCACTGGATTTGCCGGGCGGTTCCGGGAAAATTTACACTGCAAACTCAACCCAACCTCGAGTTGGCCATTTTTCAAGTTTATCTAACCGTCATGCCCACATTCAAGTTTTCATGTTTAGATTCATGTCGAGTTTTCAAGCCATGTTTTATGTCAAATCGTGTCAAGTTCATGTCCATATTCAGGTTCAAGTCATAATAATGTTCATGCTCAAGTTTAAAGCTAATTCATATTTTACCTAATCTACCCAAATCGTATTCCCATCGCACGAAGGTTCGAATCGATACAAATAAATCTAATTAGGGAGTGACATA
The DNA here is from genome assembly GCA_030737875.1 of Allium sativum. Lineage (NCBI taxonomy): Eukaryota > Viridiplantae > Streptophyta > Magnoliopsida > Asparagales > Amaryllidaceae > Allium > Allium sativum. The sequence continues at coordinate 412,215,097 of CM060909.1, read as the reverse complement.
AAAAGAAATGGGTATAAGGTGGCAAGAGTGATTACTAGCATAACATGATATGACTTGAAATAAAACATTACTGGCATATGAAATATTGGCCTCAAACATAAAGATTCCAAATCTAGCAAGATAAGGTACTAGTCAAAATAACAGTTGTCACAAGGTGATAGTATAGTCATGGTAACGACTGTTATAAGGTGATAGTATAGTCATGGTAACGATTGTCATAAGATGATAGTATAGTCATAGTTAACGATTGTCATAAGATGATAATCATAAACATGTGGCTAATAACAGATTCAACATGATTATAAGAGGGGTTTCTCTTTTTGATTTACAACATGAATAGGCCCCAAATCGATGTCATAGCAATATTCAAGTGTCAAGATCCAAGATGAACAAGAATGAATGTAAACAGTCATCATACATAGGTCCAATTTCAATTTTACATCATATTCATAATACATGTACAGTTTAAATCTGAAAATAACTAGGGCTTACAGATCGTGGTTCGAGAATTTAGAAAGAGAGAGTCGACGTTGAATATGCTTAGTCAAGTCCTAATAGAAGTCCCCTAATCAGCAATCCCTTTAACGCAGTCTCAACGTAGTAGAAGCAGTCTCTCTCTCAAACTTTTCAACCAGAATCAGAGCAGCATAAGGTCAGAAAGAAATTTGGTGTAGAGAGACTGGTGTTAGGGGCTGTATTTATAGGGTCAGGTCAACGAATGTGGACAGAAACGAGGCCAAATACATCAGACTGAATCCAGCTTCAAAAATGGACTCGGGCACCAGGTCGACACTATGGTCGACCTGGTTCTGGGTAGGTCGACTACAAAGTCGACCCCCAGGTCGACCAGGTCCTGGGCGGGAAATTTCCCGCCCAGTCCATTGGGAGGTTTGAAATTCGAATTTTGAATTTGCATTGAGTCTGTTTTGAACTTGAAAATTTCTGAAAACTTCGAATGGTCATAACATGGTCATACGGACTCCGATTTTCGAAAACTTGGACTCGTTTCCAAGTAGAATTTCGAGACGAACGCAATGGCATAACCCGTTTTCTTTGATTCTTATTTTAAAAATTAATTCTGCCCTGATTTATGGTTATTACACGTTATAAAAACACAGGTTGTTACATTCTCCCCTCCTTAAAGGATTTCGTCCTCGAAATCTCTAAGTTAGGGAGGATGTGTCCTACCATCCAATCATCCATCTACTCAAAGCATCATCCACAGGAAACCATTGTCCTTAAAAGACTTCTAGTGTTGTATGAACATATGCAAAAAGTATGTGTATATGTACTTATCTAATGCAAAAGATCAGGCGGTTACTGATTCAGTAAACCTCCTTAATGCAAAATATGTTAGTGTCATGAATCCAACATGTATGCAAATTCCTAATATAGTTTATAATCTCTACATGAGTGCACAGTCATTCATCCATATGCAACATCCAAGTGATAGCATAAAAAGCTCCATCCATGTACAAGTATAAGCACCCATGCATATGCAACATGAAAATGTGACTGAGCCGATCTAGTGCCTAATGTGTGTCATGCATCCACTAGCAACCATTTGCAACCACTTGCAACCATTTGCAACCATCAACCATAACATGTTTCAATCACATGTTTACATCCATATGGTCCAACCTAAGGTTCTCAAGATAAGATCGAGAAGATAACAAGACAAACATAGATATTAGAAGCATGATACGAAAAGGTTTTCAAGGAAAAAGAGATCGAGAATGTACCCTCAAAAAGAAATGGGTAAAGCGCGCGTATCTTTTCTTCGGTTTCCCAAGTTGCGTCCTCTTGGGCTTCACTCCACTGCACTTTCACTAGCTTGACTTCTCGATTCCTTAGCTTCTTAATCTCCATTCCTAAGATAAGAATCGGAACTCGCCTCAATGTTGCTTCTTTCTCCCTTTCTACGTCTTCAAGGATGCTTGGCTCAATCACTTCGGCTGACTCATGCAAACACTTCGGAGATGCGAGACGTGAAAGACATTGTGTACTCCGGACAACTTCTCGGGTAAGTCTACCTTGTAGGCCATCCGTCCAATTCTCTCAATGATGGGGAACGGTCCTACGAACCTTGGTGCTAGCTTTCCAACTGCTCCAAAACGAACTACATTGTGTAACGGAGAAACCTTTATAAAGACCATATCTCCGACTTCGAATTCTAAGTCTATCCTTCTCTGGTCCGCATAAGATTTCTGTCTATCTTGGGTCGTTTTCATCCGTCTTCGTATCAACTCAATCTTCTCAGAAGTGTCCCTTATCATGTCGGGCCCAAGTATAAGTCTGTTTGTCGTCTCCCACCAACAAGTTGGCGACTTGCACGGTCTTCCATATAGGGCTTCGAACGGTGCCATTCCGATGCTAGCTTGGTAACTATTATTATACGCATACTCCACGAGAGGAAGATGGTCTTCCCAAGTACCACCAAAGTCAAGAATGCATAGCCTCAGGAGAGCTTCTAGTATCCTATTTACCCTTTCGGTTTGTCCATCCGTCTGTGGGTGATAGGCCGTGCTTAAGTTCAGTTGTGTTCCCATTGCTTCTTGCAGACTATTCCAAAACTGGCTAGTGAAAATCGGGTCACGATCACTAACTATACTAGAAGGAACTCCATGCAATCGTACTATTTCTCGAAGGTAAATAGATGCTAGCCCTGATGCGGTCCTCTTGCTCTTCACCGGAATGAAGTGAGGGCTTTTCGTGAGTCTATCAACTATGACCCATATGCTAGTATTTCCCTTCCTAGACCTAGGCAGTCCATCCACGAAATCCATCGAGATACTCTCCCATTTCCATTGCGGAACTTCCAAAGGATGTAATAGTCCACCAGGCTTCTTCGACTCGGCCTTTACTTGTTGGCACACCATGCACCTCGAGACGAATTCTGCCACGTCCTTTTTCATTCCGGCCCAAAAGAAAATGCGCTTCATATCCCTGTACATCTTATCCCCTCCGGGATGTATAGTCATCTTCGAGTGATGCACCTCTTCGAGAACTCTCCTTACTAATTCTCCCACTTGTGGGACACATAACCTTCCATCATGCCTTAGCCATCCCTTGTCATCTATGGCATACCTACTGAGGTGACTCGACGTCTCACCCCTAATCAGCTTGTCCATGATTTCAAATATCTGCGGGTCTTCCTTCTGTGAAGTCCCTACTTGATCTAAAAGTGTAGGTCTTAGCTCAAGAGATGCAAGCGTAGAAGTCAATGACTCAACAGTAGGTGTAAAATTAAAGGTTGCTATAAACTCAAGGCTTTTCATTTCAACAAACAAGGGGCTCAAAGTCAGCCTTTTTCTACTTAGCGCGTCTGCCACCACATTACCCTTGCCAGGGGTATAAGCTATATCGAAGTCATATGATTCCAAGAACTCCCTCCACCGCTGTTGTCTCAGATTCAAGTCTTTCTGTGAGAAGAGGTACTTAAGCGATTTGTGGTCTGTATACAGCTCGAACCTCTCCCCTAGAAGATAATAGCGCCAAGCTTTAAGTGCAAAAACAATCGCGGCCAACTCCAAGTCATGCGTGGGATAGTTTTTCTCATGAACTTTAAGTTTTCTGCCCCCGTAGCATATTACTCTTCCTTCCTGCATTAGGACAGCGCCTAATCCCATGCCGCACGCATCTGTGTACACGGTAAACATCTTACCTCCATCGAGTAATGCTAAAACTGGAGCTGTGGTGAGGGCTTTCTTAAGTTTCTGAAAAGCAGCGTCACATTCTATGTCCCATGCAAAAGGTAGGTTCTTCTTTGTTAATTTAGTAAGAGGGGCTGAAATCTTAGCGAAGACCCTAATGAACTTCCTGTAGTAGCCCGCCAAACTGAGAAAGCTCCTCACCTCCGTTGCATTCTTAGGAATTTTCCAGTCCTGTACCGCAACTACCTTTGCGGGGTCCACGGCTATGCCTTGCTTAGAAACTACACGTCCAAGGAACCGAACTTCCTTCCCCCAAAAATGGCATTTGGAGAACTTAGCCTTTAACTGGTGTGCTCTAAGCGTTTCCATGACTTCCTTGAGATGTCTAGCATGCTCTTCTTCATCTTTTGAGAAGATCAAAATATCATCCACGAAAACTACCACAAACTTGTTAAGGAACTCCCGAAACACCCTGCTCATCAAATCTACAAAGTACGCGGGTGCATTCATTAACCCAAACGGCATGACGAGCCATTCGAAGAACCCATCCGGAGTCCTAAACGCAGTTTTGTCAATGCTATCCTCAGCCACTCTGAGCTGATGGAATCCTGTGGCTAGATCGAGTTGAGAGAAAACAGATGCTCCCACAAGCTGGTCAAACAAATCGTCGATTCTTGGTAGTGGGTGCCTATTCTTCTTTGTCAGCTTGTTTAACTCACGATAATCTACGCACAGACGAAGTGATCCATCCGCCTTAGTAGCGAATACCACCGGAGCACCCCATTCAGAAATGCTTCGTCTTATGAAATTTTTCTCAAGCAACTCGTTGATTTGTTTACTGAGCTCTCTTCTTTCTCGTGGGGCCATGTGCTTAACGGGCAATGAAATTGGCTTAGCATTATCAACAAGATAAATTCGGAACTCTATCTCGCGTTTAGGAGGTAATCCCCTCACTTCATCAAAGGCACCTGGATATTCTCGGACCACTCTTACAGATTGCAAATTATCGTCGGACGAGTCAAGGGATTCAAGATAACATAACATGAACGGACCCTTAGGGTTACAAGAAATTTCAAGGGTATTACCAAGGCGAGTCACGAGCCTCACTACCCTTCGTTCACAATCAAGAATGGCTCCATAATTGGACAGCCAATCCATACCTAGGATCAAACCGTATCCCATGAATCCGAGAACATAAGCATTACACGTGAATTCTACGCTTAAGATAGAGATCCTCAAATCCACACGCATCATAGATAAATGGGCGGAGCCCCCAATTGGATTTGAAACTATAACTGGATCCTCAACCAGACTAGTACTTAGGTGCAGATTTTCAACAATATCAGAAGAAATAAAAGTACGCGATGCGCCAGAGTCAAATAAAGTTCGAACAGGAAAGCCAGAAATGCAAACAAGGCTTTCTACGGAAATATTACTACCTCGGTCAGGAACTGGAGCGGTGTTGAGAGCATGCAACTGCCCTCCAGAAGGCCATGCTCGCTGAGTCTGCCCTTGCCCCTGCCCTTGCTTCTTGGGGGCAATCCTTGCTGATGTGTCCAGTATCTCCACAATGAAAGCATTCACCCAACTTCCTCTTCTTCCTTCTACAGTCTTTAGCTAGATGTCCAGTAATACCACAGAAGTTGCACTTCCTCGTCTCACGTGATTTGTTGTTGCTCTTGTTATTCTTATTATTCTTTTTGTTCCCCTTCTTGAAGTCAGCCTTCTTATTCTGAGTTTCAGTAGGCTTAACCTCCTTCTTGCTATTCTTGTCTTCCTCATGGAGTAGAACCATATCCACCAAGCTTTCAAAGGTCGCCCCTATGGGTATATGAGTTAGGGCCAAGCTGTGTAGTGGCTCGTTCAATCCTCGAGCAAAGCGTATAGCCTTTCGCTGGGCTGTGTTGACCAAATCCAAACCGAACCGAGCAAGCTGATTAAACTTATTCACGTACTCCCTCACAGACATATCCCCTTGCTTGAGTGCTAGGAACCTCTCCATCTGAAGGTTCTCCTCTGCCGACGATATGAATTTGAGCCCAAACCTTTCTCTAAAGTCTGCCCAAGTCTCAACTGGCCTGGTAGCGTTGGTGACTTCCCACCAAAATGCAGCTTCCTCTTTCAACAACCATGTTGAAAACTGAACTTTCCTATCGTCCTCCATATCAAAGATAATGAACAAGTCTTCTGTCTCCTTCAGCCAGTTTCGTGCCTCAATGAAGGTTTCAGCCCCAACGAAGTTCTTCCCGCCCATCGCTTTAAAATCTTTGCATATTTTGGCAAAGGCGGTACCAGGAGGAGGAGGAACCGCGGCCACTGGAGGAGGAGGAGGAGGGATGTCTGTCGTGCCCGCGTCGTTGGCTCTGGCTTCTAAGTACATTCGGAACCAACCAGGCACGGGTATTCCCTCAGGAAGGTTAAGATCGGCCATGCTGAAAAATGAAAAGAAAAGATTCAAACGAGGAAACAAAGGGAAGTGCTAATGGCTTCTTGGGGAATAACCTTTTTAAACATAAAATTTTTCTTGAAAAATGCTTCTTTATAAATAGTTTTGAAAACTGTTTCGGAAGGTTTTTAAAACTTTTTCCCATCATGGTAACCTTCTGCTCTGATACCAAATTATAACACCCCACCTCCACTAGGGTCACTCTCAAAGGGAATGCACTAGTTTTGGTGGAGTATTATCTAGGTAAACATGCACAGAGGTATCACAAGGCAGAACATAAATAAAGCAGCGGTAGAAATTAAAAACCAACTTTTTATTATTTCCAAGAAAAGAGCCAAAATTTCATATATCCAAGATACAAATTATTCCATTACATCAAGTTCATAGTAAAGAAACATAAACTTTAAAACAAAAGTAAATTATTCCCCATAAATAGCAGAAGCAGCCATAGCATAGCCCAAGACCAAACCGTACATGAGCTGTCAGAAAGCAAGTTGAATCCAAGCTAAGAGCTAGTGTTTCCTCCCTGGGAACCTGGGAGGGGGGAAACGAAAGAAAAAGGGGCGAAAGAAAAAGGGTCAGTCATAAAGACTGGTAAGCCCTAGTGACTTTCAGTATGAAAACTAGTAAAGGTAACATGATATGTGAAAACTGGAATTAAACATAAGGATGATAACAGAACTAGTTGGATAATTAAGATAACAAGATAAGTCAAGTCTGGCATCGCATGTTCATGGTTCGTTGCACCAACTGTACTAGTATTCTAACCCATATCAAGTATTAACCATGAAATGATCCCTTAGCCCAGTGTCATTAAGTGACCCACTACAGGGTCCTACGGTACGATCTACTAATCGATCAGCTCCCTACAAGTCCTAGCTCGTCATGTGTCTGTGTCATACGGCCCTATCCAGAAATGTATTAACCTGTGCTAGGTCCACCATAGGGTGTATCAAGTCCTATGGTGCTAACCACCGACACGAATCAAGCACGCACAGTGTAAATCTACGGGTGCCCAATGCCTGCTTTTTCAACTCCGGACTACGTGCACGACCATAGCCTGCCTGAACCTACAATGGCACACTTACTCAGCCGTCGTTCTGGTCGCTTACAATCAGCCCAGTAATCGTGCCCCACCCTGCCTAGTCCCAGGTTATCGTGATACATCTAAGTGGGTTACTGCTGAAAAGGACCGCGTAACTAGGGTTTCTAATGGGTTAAGTGTTGTCATTCAAATTCGTGACTTAACCCTATCCTGATCATGTATCAAGTTGGTTAAGTGTGTTCAAGCAGTTCATGACTTAACCCTATCAAGTCATCGTGTCAAGTTGGTTAAGTATATTCAAGTGGTCCATGACTTAACCCTATCATGTGGCATTAATTCATTAGTGCACGCCAACCTCTCACATTAGACTAACTGTTGTGGTTACTGGATTTGCCGGGCGGTTCCGAGCAGATTTACACCACAACATAGTCTAACCTCGGGTTTTTACGTGCAATATGACCAACTACCCACATTGGATCCTGTTGTTTGCAGCCACTGGATTTGCCGGGCGGTTCCAGGCAGATTTACACTGCAAACTCAACCCAACCTCGAGTTGGCCATTTTTCAAGTTTATCTAACCGTCATGCCCACGTTCAAGTTTTCATGTTTAGATTCATGTCGAGTTTTCAAGTCATGTTTTATGTCAAATCGTGTCAAGTTCATGTCCATATTCAGGTTCAAGTCATAATAATGTTCATGCTCAAGTTTAAAGTTAATTCATATTTTACCTAATCTACCCAAATCATATTCCCATCGCACGAAGGTTCGAATCTATACAAATAAATCTAATTAGGGAGTGACATAAAAAAGAAATGGGTATAAGGTGGCAAGAGTGATTACTAGCATAGCATGATATGACTTGAAATAAAACATTACTGGCATATGAAATATTGGCCTCAAACATAAAGATTCCAAATCTAGCAAGATAAGGTACTAGTCAAAATAACAATAGTCACAAGGTGATAGTATAGTCATGGTAACGACTGTCATAAGGTGATAGTATAGTCATGGTAACGATTGTCATAAGATGATAGTATAGTCATAGTTAACGATTGTCATAAGATGATAATCATAAACATGTGGCTAATAACAGATTCAACATGATAATAAGAGGGGTTTCTCTTTTTGATTTACAACATGAATAGGCCCCAAATCGATGTCATAGCAATATTCAAGAGTCAAGATCCAAGATGAACAAGAATGAATGTAAACAGTCATCATACATAGGTCCAATTTCAATTTTACATCATATTCATAATACATGTACAGTTTAAATCTAAAAATAACTGGGGCTTATAGATCGTGGTTCGAGAATTTAGAAAGAGAGAGTCGACGTTGAATATGCTTAGTCAAGTCCTAATAGAAGTCCCCTAATCAGCAATCCCTTTAACGCAGTCTCAACGTAGTAGAAGCAGTCCCTCTCTCAAACTTTTCAACCAGAATCAGATCAGCATAAGGTCAGAAAGAAATTTGGTGTAGAGAGACTGGTGTTAGGGGCTGTATTTATAGGGTCAGGTCAACGAATGTGGACAGAAACAAGGCCAAATACATCAGACTGAATCCAGCTTCAAAAATGGACTCGGGCACCAGGATGACCCCCAGGTCGGCACTATGGTCGACCCCCAGGTCGACACTATGGTAGACCTGGTCCTGGGTAGGTCGACTACATAGTCGACCCCCAGGTCGACCTAGTCCTGGGTGGGAAATTTCCTGCCCAGTCCATTGGGAGGTTTGAAATTTGAATTTTGAATTCGAATTGAGTCTGTTTTGAACTTGAAAATTTCTGAAAACTTCGAATGGTCATAACTTGGTCATACGGACTCCGATTTTCGAAAACTTGGACTCGTTTCCAAGCAGAATTTCGAGACGAACGCAATGGTGTAACCCGTTTCCCTTGATTCTTATTTTAAAAATTAATTCTGCCCTGATTTATGGTTATTACACGTTATAAAAACATGGGTTGTTACATTAGGCCTATCACTCTCTAGCATCTCGACCCTTTACTGGGCCTTGCTAATCCTCTCCATGGCCCTATCCTTAATAGAAGAAGGGATAGTGGTGAATTGCCTCTCCGGAAGAATCCAAAGGTTATTGGATATAACATGAAATAAGGCATGTTCATAATACTCAGTCTTGGTCTGCGAAAGATGGACTTGCAGAAAGTCAGAATCCTTCCTTTCCCCTCATAAATTATCTTCGTAGCATGAGAGAGCTACTCATCCTTCCTCTTAAGTTCGTCAACACGATTAACAACGTTTTCTGCCATTTGGTACTCTATGACCGAAACTTGGTCAGGCACTAAATTACTCATTTTCCTCTCCTTTTCGAGAGATGTTTCGACATGTTCAAGGGAAACTTTCAACCTATCGCATTTGTCACTTAAGGCCTCATTAGCTTCCCGAAGTCGAGTAACTACGGGTGAAGGTAATGAGGCAGTGGCCTTAGACAAAAGCCATCTTTTGATAAACTTGACAAGAGAAGGGATTCACCTAGCCACCATAAAAAGTTAAAGACAAGGGAAAAATTGTAGAAGAGAAATTTATACTGAAAGCTGCCAATTAACTGGATGTTGATTAAAACTCTCCTCATTTGAAGGGGTGGAAGGTGATGAAACATTCATAATTTCAGGAGAAGAAATAGCAAGCTTCACAAGCTCATCAAAGCCCATTGAGGAAGCAGGAAGTCTCGGGGGATCGACATGTTGAGAAGGGGATGTTTGAGTCATGGCTTACTTGCCCAATTCTGGCATGCTTGAAAAGGTTGACGGCAGGACACGATCTTCACATTCATCGCCAGGGTTACCATTGGGGGAAATAATAATATACACTTCAGTAGAATCAACAGCAGGGACTGTAAAGGCAGAAATTTCCTGATCATCAACCTCAACGTTGGCATCTTAAGGAAGAGGAACGAAAGTGCCAAACCTCAATCTTTTAGCCAGTGGCTCGTTGGATGATTCGGCCAACCTCTTGAGAGCAACAGTGATGGATTGATCTAGAGCATCGGTAAGAATTACGGCTTCAAAAGCCAAGGCCCCTGATCAAATATAAGATACGAAAGAAATTTTAGGAATGAATGCCTTATGGATTAAAGCTATTTGAAAGGGAAGGTAACAACTCCTATAAGGATACCTAAAAACAAGGTAGAGGAAGTAGTAAATGCATTCGAACCCAAAGTCAAATGCTTGGATTCTACTAAGTGGATGGGTGGACGCCCTAAGATCTTTTGCCCATTGAGAAGGAGATTATATTGGCATAATTTATCCAAATCAGCAAAGATGATTGGCTTCACAGCTCCTCAAATGCTTTAGAGATGATTTCAAGAACATAGGACTCACTCTCCATTAAAGCAGCTCTCTTAGATGCAGGATCTGAAAAGGCGAATAAAATTAAGAAATGCTCAGAAAAGGATGATTACCCATGAAAAAGCAGGGGAACTCACCAAAATCTGCAAAGTTTCCTGAACTTCCAGTTGGGCATCTGATGAAAAAGAACTAGTCTCCCTAAGGCATAATTATGCTAGTGCCTTCATTAATAATTCTCCTCCAAGGGTGGGCACGTAATATGGGCGAGTCTACCTCTTTTGAAAACCATACCAAATGATAAATGAGACTAGGAGCAAGGAAGCCTGACCGGATTCAAGTGCCAGTATTTTGAGACAAAGAAGCAAATTTTAAGTTTTGGAAGAAGCCGGGTAGGAGCAATCGCTAGGTCCTGCAAGAGTCAAGATATAAAAGTCGAGAAAGCAAAGAAGCCTCTATGCCAAATGTGGATGGATGAATATGCAAAGTAACCTTCCGGAGAATTTCTAATGCTATCTTAACTAGTGGTAGGGGTGGCACCTACATCAAACATCCTAAAGTCGTTAAGAATAAAATCCACTTTATCCTGGGAAGTAATTAATGACCTCTTCAAAGCAATAGGATTCTTTTCCTAAAAGGTGCGGAGAACACCGAGTTTCGGTTGACTAAAACTCTTCTCCTCAGACATAGTGCTGCTAGGTGATATAATTTCATAAACACGTGAATTAGCACCACGTTCATAATAAGTGAATAACATGTAGAATTATTTAACGATTGATACATGAACCATTGCATATCAGAAGGGTCCTAGATATTAATCTAGCTAGTTAGAATTCATACTAACTCCACATTCACTTAGAAACTATGAAGCCCTTAATGATGATAAAGTTAGTCATCCTAGCACCTAAAAATAAAAAAATGGTGCCGAGAAGACTAAATAGAACTGGTAACGAATATACCAAGACCAAGTGGTTCTAAATCATCACAGGGAGCCTGATTGGCCCTTGGGTCCGACAAACGTGAAAACAAAGTCAAAAGGTTATGGCAGTAAAACTCTTAGACTTTATCGACACCCAAAAACCGAAGAGCAAACCAGTCCTTTGGCAACCCTGTCGGATAATTCACCATTCTTGGATTAATATGGCACTTACATATCAAATAAAAGCAGAAGTCGGTGTCAGTAAAGTCAGGAAAAACAGGCCAATAATATTGACGATGTGTTCACTGGAAGCGAAAGCATAGATTGCATTTTATAAAAGTAAATATCTTTTCTTATGAGAATTGTACACCTCAGATCCTAAAAAGCGACATCGGGAGAGAGCAATTGTATAGTTCACAGGGGATCGTAATCTAAAATCACCTCTAATTGGATGATTTGCATTTAACATGCTAAACCCTAATTTGGTTCGAGTATTTAGTATTACATTTCTACTCGTAGTTAAAAGTGAAATTACTCACTAGGGATTAAATCAGAAATATTCGAAAAAGCAACACTAATTCTCAATGAACAGTAATCTGGTTTGAGAAATTTATGTGGCAGGTAAAAATGAGGTAGAAGAAGCAATGGTAATTATACCAAATTACCGTTAATCCAAGTCATACAGACAAGAGTCAATCAACGGGTCCAATTAGGGGAGATCAAGAGACAGAGAGCTAAAGCGCCGAAAGGACATCGAAGTTTGACTTGGAAAGTCGAAATTACCCCTTCACCCGGGGATGCTACTACAAAAAGAAAACACCGAAACAGGCTAGGGGTAAAGAGGTAACAGATCACCACAAGTAGAAAGGAGTCTTCCGTTAACAATGCCCGACACAAGAAAAAGCCGAAAACATAAGGAAATATTATGGGGGATATGCAACCGACACCATCATGGGAGTACAAAGATCGAAATCTATATGAACAAGACATACCGGCAGGGTATTCCCAGCACAAAAGGAAAGATAACAGAAGGACTCCTGGAACTAGAAGCCGATGAGGTGGAAAACCGGGAACCTTGCAAATCGGGACCTAGAAGGATGAGAAAGGCTATCAATATTAACTCGCTCAATACTGATGCACCAAGAAGCAATAGCATCAACAGTATATGGAAATCATCCGGGAACCATTCGCCGAGAACCCCGTAGATGATTACTGAAAGGACGCTCTAATAAGTAATTAACAAAGCACCGGAAGCAACCTCCCTGAGAAGTAAGAATACGCTTCAAGAGCCTGCCGATAGGCAAGCTAGAATCCTCGAAGGAAGACAAGCTATCCACACTAATCTGCTTTGCGTCGATACCGAAAGGGGTGACGAATCCGACAGCCTTTCATGTGGATCACAAAGGAAAGCTCCGCAGAGTGTTAGTATCAAAACTGGAAGCCAACATGCAAACCTTCCGAACACCATTCGCGCTGACAAACTCCAGACCCATACAAAGTACATGAACAAGCAATCAAGAAAAGAGTTCTGCAAACCAGAACCCTCCGCCCCGAAGCAAGAACCAGCACATCTAAAAACAATAGGCAGAACCTTTAGAACCTAAAGAAAAAGCGGCCAAGAGGGGAAAAGCGCCAAAAAGGGGGTGTTGTTGGCCCAATAGCAGAAGGCCCCCTGATTTTTCTATAAATAAGACCCTAGGGGTCTTGTTTTCGGGGGATTTTCGCATTCTCATTTGCATTCTTGTACTCTTTTCTCTAGAGTAAACCCTAATTCCTAAATCAAATTAGGGATTTTGATTATAATCACTTGTGTATTCTAAATTAAAGATCGATAAAGAGTGGATCAATACTTAGAACATTTTCGTTTGAGTCTCTCATGTAATTTGTTAGTTATCGCTGGTGCTGTATGTTGTGTGCTTTCTACATGCTTACAAGTTCTTGCCCAAGCCTAAACCCTTCCTCAAAATCAGTGTGGAACCCCTTCCTATAAGCCATTTATCCCTTACTGAGGGTTGTGCTTAGGAAGCCCTTATCCAAGATAATTGTTGTTTCTTGAGTTGCTGAAGCTTGATGCTTACCCCATTAAGGGAAGTGTAACTAATCTTTCAGGCTCAAAACCTTGATGTCCTGGAAACGATGAACTAAATAAACTCGTGAAAGCTAAATAAACCTATTTTCCCCTTAGGTCCACTTCCATAAACCTATCCCCGGTGTTGACGAAAAATATCGTTAATACATGTTAAAGAAACGAGGAACATTAATCTTTTTGTAAAAAGTTATAGTTTTTTAGGAAAAATGAAAATTTAATACTTTAAGGAGGTATTAATGATCATTTTTTAACTCAGTAAATTTTGGTGAATTGTTTGAATATATGTATAAAAATAATAAAAGTAATAATTTTGTGAAAATATATTGATTTTTGTAACCATTAAGATTATACATTTACAAAATAAATAACTGGAGTAAATAAGGGTAGCAAATTAGATAAGTTAGTGTCGGGTTCTAGGATTAAATAAGAATAAGTGGTACAACCTAATTTGAAATTATTTGTATCAGTTTCAAAGAACTATATTTGAAAGTTGATGTAGAGTAATGATTTCTAGAATCATAGTTCAGTTGTAAACTAGGTTGCCCTAAATTGTGTAGTTTATAAATTTGTTCGTTTATAACTGTGCCTTGCGACTAGTAGTATACATATATAGAAATAGCGTAAATTATATGATTTATGATTTTCGAATTTACGATTCATGGGTATTAACTACAAATTTAGTGGGCAATAAATTTGTAATTAATAAGGTAAAAAAGGAATTAGTAGGGACTGATTAAAGAGAATTTAATTAGGGAAATGGATGAATTTCCAAACTTGAAAGAGCTTGAAAAAGAATTAATTTTTGAGGATTTCTCAAGTAAATTAAAGAAGTTGAGAGAGGACTGGTTAAGTGGTCCAATTCGACTTTTATGGACATACTAATTAGGATTATGAATGGACCACATCTATGAGAAAAGTAAAATTAAAAAAAATGAGTAGAATAAAAAGTACTGGAATGATATGTTAAGTTTGGAATAAAGGATTAAGACTTCAATGTTTTTTATACCACTTGATTATAAGTGATAATTTTCAAAATAATCTTCTTCTCTTTGGCTTTGAGATTATAATGCTTGTAATCTCTGGTTTTTTTAACAAAAGGTAAATAATATATAGAAAAAGGGAGTATAAAGTCATTCTCCAACGGCTCACAAAACAATATTGTAGTTTATAGACAACTACAAATACTAAATCTAAATGAAATACAACCTAGAAAAAGAAATAACCCCATGGCTAAGACCTCCACCACCATAAGCAAGAGGTTCTTATCCAATGAGAAAAAATCTAGGGGTTCACACAAATAAACAGATTCCATAAACTCCAAATACTGCTAAATCCAGACCTAAGAGAGGCAGTTACGACAACGATCCTAACCGAGCCCAAAGCTGAAGCGTTGTCATCAATGCCTTTAGTGGAGATCCCTAAAAAACTAGAATCCACAAAAACCAATAGCAAGTACCTTAGCCATTTCTCATACTTTAACACATGCACTAAGTAACAGCTAAATCGGACGGGGGGGAGAAAGAGAGACGGCATGAAACACACAAAGCAATCAGTGTTGTATATCAGTTTATGGCATCTCCTGCTATATATGATTGGGGCATACTGAAACATATTTTGAGTAATCTTAAGGAAACTTTTGGGCAAGGAATTGAGTACAAGAATCATAGGATGTAAGAGTTGAATGTTTCTGTGATGCTGATTGGACCGGAACAAAACCAGATAGGAAATCTATTTTTTGGTTTTGTGTATTTCTAGGAGGAAATTTGATTTCATGGAAAAGCAAGAAACAAAATGTTGTTTCTAGATCGAGTGTTGAATCCGAGTGTAGAGATATGACAAAGACAATTTGTGAGGTAATATGGGTAGATCATTTTATGTTTGAAGTTGGGATAAATATTGTTAAACCAATAACTCTCTATTGTGATAATCAGACTGCAATGCATATTACATCTAATCCAGTGTTTTATGACAGAACGAATCATATAGAAGTAGACTGTCACTTCATTAGGGAGAAAGTTCAACTGGGACTAGTTCTGACAGAGCAATTAAGACTGAGGAGAAGGTGGATGATATGTTTACAAATGCACAAAATGGTGCTAGTATCAAGTATTTGTGTAGCATGTTAGGCATGATAATATCTATGCACCAACTTGAGGGGGAGTGTTGCAAGTAAAAGTTGTATATATGTAAATATGTATATAGTGTCATGTTTAGTGTAAATATGCTATTGGTGTCATGCTGTAAGAACAAACAGCTTGGTGCCGACACCAAAGCCAAGAAGGCGATACCGAAGCCAATATCAAGAATATAATACAAGAAGCCGATACCGAAGTCGATGCTAAGGAGATAATACAAGAAGCAGATACTGAAGCCGATACCAAAGAAGATAATACAAGAAAACGATACTGAAGCCGATACCAAAGCCAGAAGTAATGAAGCCGATACTAAAGCCAAGGAAATGATATAAAAGTCGATCACAAGAAGTAATGATGTCGATGCTGGAAGGCGATATCAAGAAAAAATGTCAGTGGCATAGATGTAATTTTTCATTTCATTCCTTGTATAAATAGTGGTGTACTGTTGTTTGAAAATTAATGAAAAAGTTTATCTTCTCTTTCCATATAGTTTCTTTTTCATTTATTATAGAACTTGGTCCGCTCCTGAGGGTTCATCCCTTGGGTTTGGACTAAAGTCATGGGCTATGCCTTTATTAGGTATTAAGAGATCCATAGGACTTCCTTTCTCTAGTAATTATAAGGTATTAAATGGCCTTGAATAAGATATTAAACGATATTAAATGATGTACGAATGAGTGAGGCAGTTCTCTAGAAGTTGTCCGTTTCTTATCTAGGAGCCATGTGAGGGCACACCTAGGGATGGGTATTAAGAGTTTCACCGAACATGTAAGAGAAATCTCATGTCTAAAGGAAGTATTATGTGGCTAATATTTAAACTATAATGACAGCTAGAGAGTAACATAAGGGTTCATCATGAGGGTTATAAATGGTGTTGAGTGTATACCTAAACCCCGGTACTAATTGCTAATTACTAACTATCGAATTACATTGAGAGAACATATATATATATATATATTGTAATCTACTAGGAAACGAGGTCACAAGTGACTAGGGTCTTCCAAAGGGTATTAACTGATCATAGGAATCCTCTCATAGGCTATTAAGTGATTGTAGGAGTCCTCCCATATTTATGATGGCCTTAAGTGATCAGAAGAATTCACCTTTTTCTTTTAAAAGTAGAAACTCATATGTGTGTGTTTATATTCGCTTAGACATAAACCTGATAGGTTTTATACTACTATGTATTAGAAATAGGCTTCCCATCTAAGTTTAAAGAATTTTTATTCACCACACATTTGTTCTAATCCCCTCCTCTTAACAACACAAGGTTAGGTAGAATGGTAGCGCATGTTTGAAAGAAGGATCTTAGGAATGGCAATCTTTATCAAGTTTACCATTATTATTATATCTAGTATCTGATTATATTTCTGCAATCACTATGATGTACCTTCACTCATTTATTATGGCATTGGGACTGGGTCTGATGTACTCGACATTTATGAGATTTTATGATATGATACATTTATTTGAATGTTATATTTTGTCCATTCCGATGTGAGATCTGATTTCATTTTAGTCTGGTTCGATTATTTTCATTTCTTATAGAAACCAGTGACTTGCTTAGAATGGCTCTAAGTTCCGATAGGTTCTTTTGGGTTGGTATTTAGTCCCGTTCTGGATGTGTTGTTACAACCATATAGGCTTTGTTGATTTCAGACTTTCTACTTTTGATTTTTTCTTTGGGATATATGGTGTACTTTCTCTAATTTTTTAAAGTAGAGTTAAGGATTGAGCTTTAGCTTGTTTTATGCAATGTACCAATATGTGTTTTAAGTACACATAGTAAAAAAAATGATCTACAATTGATAGGTCTTTTAAAAAACATGTAGTATTTCCATGTTTGTTCCACTTTATGCATCGTTCTCAACCTGTTTATCATTACAAAAAAGCACAGTGTGCCATTTTAGGGCAACATGCATTATTCCAAATTAAATCATTCCAATCAACTTTAATTTTATTTCCTTCGATATAATCCGAAGTATTCTTAAAAGAAAATTTTCCTTTAAATGATAATTTTGCATGTCTTTTGATATTTTTTAAAAATCCAAACATCCCAAAGATAGATATAGAGGTAGGAATTTGATGAGCGAAATGAACTCCTTCATATACATCAGGAGTCCATTGATGAAAAGGGGTCGGGGAAAAGCTTGAACTTAATTTCTGCAGTGATGGATATAAGTGCAATAGAAATTCCTAGGGAGTTATGCATATGTATATATCCATTTCTACCTGTCTTCTTTGAGATTGGTATCGACTTCAACTTTATTTATTGATGAATTGAATATGGAATAAGCTAGTTGCAGTTGTATATTCCACAAAGAATTTTGAATGGTACTTTCAACTTTGGAATTAGCACCTTCAAATTGATATAAGTTGCACTAGCCTAGTAAATTATTCGAAGATATATCATTGATCCATAGATCAAACAAAAAGCTGGTGCTCTTACCATCTTTTAGTTTTCATTCACAGTTCACTTTTAGATGTTTTTCTAAGTATAAGAATAGTGATTTTCCATCGACACACTCCATAATTTTCCTTCTAATATAATTGACCTTCACCCATCTATCCCATGAGGATTTTTCGTCCATGAATTTTCAAAACTCCTTTAAATTAAATATTTCACTCAATTCTTTAAAAAGAAAATTGAAATTGTTTGGAAGAGAAACCGACCAGAGACGTAAAACCCTCCCTAATGCACCTAGCCTGGACCGCGAGCGTCACATGAGTGGTTGATCTTAGAGTATGACATGGTAAACTCTTAGTATGCCATTAAGGGTTTCGAACCCCACGCCACTGTTACCATGGCGCAAGCCCTTAACCACTAGGCTATTACTGCGGACATATCTTTAAAGTTTCTTTAGTCTTATCCTTTAGATTTATTTTGTTTAGTGATTGTATTCCATGCAACTTTATGTAGTTTCCAATTTTGAATGAAATTTTCACATAAATTTACAATTCCATTTATTGCGTTAATTGGAATATTATCAAATTAGATCTAGTGTTGAGAAACTGCTATGTAAGTAAGTTATAATATTCTAATTATAGATAAGAACTTGCTTGACCAATGATCAATTTTATTTTGAATTATATCGTGCAATTCGGAATAATCTCTAATCATTTACCTGAATTGAACTTTAAGGTAGGTATATGTATTTGATTGGTAAGTGACCTTTTAAAATTTTGAATGATCAAGAATTTCTTTTTTCTGTTGCAGTTTTTACAGAAAGTAATCTTGGTCTTACTTTCATTGAATTGAATCCTCACATATTTCTTGATATTTTCATAGATTTCCTTAATAAATTTAACACTCTGAATGTCTTTATTTAAAAAAAAATAAGTAATTCATCTGCATATAAAAGATGAGTGATGCAAGGAAAAATTATATTGATCAGTTTTATGTTATTGTGAAATTGTTCCTTCTCCATTTATGATGCAAATAATTCCATTATTATGGTGAATATGTATGGAGAAAGTGTATCTCGTTGCATAATTTTTCTGTTTCTACTTATGAAGTCATAAGGATATCTACTAACTAGAATGGATCAAACTGCATATAAAATACACAATTTAACTAAATTATAAAGAAATTCATCGAACCTTAGTTGTTTCATCATATGAATAATAAAAAGCCTACATATTTCGTCAAATGCTTTGTGAGGATCAACTTTAGTACTCATTTTTTGGTTTAACACTTTGATTAAAATATCTAAATATTTCATGGGTTGATAAAATGTTTTCAACAATAAGCCTGCTAGAAACAAAGGCGCCTTAATTTTCAGAAATTAAATATTTGGATTTTTTATTCTAATAATTAAAATAATTGCAATGATTCTATATAGGAAATTGCAGCATGCTAGAGGCCCTTAGTCTTCAAGACAATCTGGAACGTTCATTTCATGCACATGGGTGATGAATGTATGACTAATATTTATTCACAATTTGACCAGAGATGAAAAATTCATTTATAGCTTCGAATAAAGAAAGTTTTATATCTCCCTAGTGGGATTTATAAAATATGGCCCCAAAACCATTATGACTAGAGATTTTATTTTCTTTAGCATTGAAGATAATATTTTTTTTGTATCATCTAAGCAAACTTGGGCAAGCAGAATTTCTTTACTATCAGCATGAAGCATATATTTAGTTACAATTATAAGAAATAATATTTAGTCCATTATTATAGTTATACAAATCATAAAAATTGGAGATAGCCTCATTTTCATTTTGAGAAGCTTAGAAATTATCCTGTTATTACTAAATAATTTTCTAATCTCATTCTTATGCCTGATGTTAGATATATTGGCACAGAAAAATTTACTAGATGTATCTCCACTTGTAAACAAAAAAATGGCTTTTTATTTTAAGCCGACTTCTTCTGCATGTAGCATACTGATTATTTTATTTTTACATTAAAAAAATTATTAACATGCATTGTGTTTGAGTTGTCAAAGTTATTACTGTCTTGCTGTTTTATATACTCCTTCCTAACTAGATTGATTTCATTTGTTTTCTTATTTTGTTAGAAAGTTTAAGATTATCTTTTGTGATTTGATGGATTTTTCTGAATTTATACTGAGTGGTTCCCTTTTTTAGTTTGAAGACTTTTGCTGATAACGTTCCTATGCTCATTGTTGAGCCATTTTTAAAATTAAAGGAAAAATTGACTTTAACAATATTATTCTGAGAAAATATTATTTGCAAAAAATTATGGTCATTAGTTGCTTGAAGAAGAGAAGAGTATAACACTTAAAATTAAGAAAAAAATGTAGATAAAAGCTTGATTAATCAAATTTTATCTAATTTATAGTGAGCATTTAAAATTCACCTAATTTCCAAGTAAACTTAATTCCAATTATTATTGGTTCAATAAGACCAGTTTATAAAATAAAGATGGAGGAGTTTCAATTTTTGGAAAGGGATTTAAATCACCATCTTTTCTAAAGCATGTGTGACTACAAAAAAAAATCTGCAATAATAATCCATGGATTAGATATATTTTGATTAATAAGATCAACTATGTTCCATAGCCATAATCTATCATTTTCAAAATTAGAGGCATAAACACAAGCCATACCTAAATGCAACCCACCTTTATTTTTGAATTTTCAAGTAATAACTGAAAATTAATGAAATGGTTTATCAATTCCCAAACTCTTGTCTCAAGTAATAATTATATCACTATTTCCTCTCATTCATTTATTATTCACCCCAGTTATTAAGTATTGATGGCCAGAAATATCCTTATCATCTAATTTGTGTTACAATATACCTTTTTTGGTAGGCTTATAAGAACAAGGCAAACTAGAAAGTTCTATTTATCTTTTAGAGCAGTTCAACCCATTGACATTCCATGCAATAATAGATAACTATAATACAAAGGTTATATAATCACAGAGAAGCTCTAAGATGTCTTCCTTTCCTAGCCTCCTTCCTTTTTCTCATAAGTGGCTTTGTCTTTCTCATTTAGTTATGTTTTCCAATTTGGATGAAATATTTGTTTCTAAGCTTATCTTAAGTATTGAATTGTCTTTTCCTTTCCTTTTTCCCAGTTTTCATAAAGCAGTAGAATTTGGAAGTTTTTTGCAACTTCAATTAAAAGCATTTGGATGTTGGTTTGTTTGGTTTTTCTTAAACAAGGACCACTTAAGTATCATTGTCCTTGTTTCTTTCAAGTTCCAGATTATCCTTATGTAACACCCCGTAAAATAAACCTAAAATATACATAAGATAATTTAAATTAAAATAAATAATAATAATAAGTAAAAAATTAATGAGCTGAAAAATAAAATTTTGATAATTTGGAACTGGGCCACAGAATTATTAATATTGTGTTCGTGGACGGATTCTGATCCATTTTCATATTTTATTTACTGAAAATGGAGTCCGTATAAAGAAGATATTAATAAAACAAGTTATGCATAAATATTTGCGCACAAGGTTTGAAATTCAAATTTATAAAATATAAATCTGGAATATAATTAACTATAGATTAACATTAAAAATATTCCACGAGGATTTGAATTTGTGTATATGTTCATATGCAAAAGGGGCAAAAAATAATCAACATATGGAAAGAAATCAAAGCCATTAATTCAGAAATGAATAGAAAATAATTTTACAGCAGATTCAAAATCTCATGGCTCGACCCTAGAGGGTTGACCTCCACTATAGGAGGGGGTTGACCTAGGGATCGACCGTCCTCTTATATAGGGTGTCGCCTGACGGAAGGGTGGGCAGGAGAGGTTGTATTTTTTTATAGTTTTGCATCAATAGACCATCCAGATTAAATCAAACTAATCCAACGATGTATACACACAGCTACCAGTATAAATACAGCTCCCTAGGCTCACTCTAAATCCTACTCTCATTTCATTCTACGCCTCCATATTGTCCTTCTATCATTGATAATTCCAGAAAAAGGTTAGGATTCTCTTCCATTCCTCTAACCTCCATTGTATCTATTTTAATCTAGACTCATATAGATTTGGATTTTGGAATTTAGTTATACATAAATATGAGATTCTAAGATTTAATTCCTATATATATTATATTAAAAGGACTGGAGTACAATTTCGATGGCTGAATACTGATCTAATTCCACACAAAAACTATTTTTCTTCAATCTCAAATCACTGTGAGTAGAAACATTATAAGTTGCTATTTTTTTATCTTTTGTAGTATAGATTTGGGTTTTTACACCTGTATGGGATTTGGATTAAAACGAAAATAAAATACTATAAACCTACCTAATCCTATATTTTGTTTATTGCAGAAATGGTCAATCAAAAGTGATATGTTGGGTTTGTGTTATCGGAATAATAAAAGTTAGGCTACGGGCGTTGTGAAATTCTTAGTTTTTGGGTCTGATATTATTCTTAATTTAAATATTCATCTATGTTTGTGTACTAAAATATAAGATTTGAGTATTGTAGGTTTATAGGTTTAGGCATCTACTTTAAATAGATTTGTCTAAACGTATTATATGTTACGTACTAGAATCTTAAGTTTTTATATGCAAAATAAAATAAAAAGTGAAGTAGCGCCAAAAGTAAGGTTTTGCATATGTAATTGGACTATTGCACTTTGTCTATACTTTTATTATTTAAGTAATTATTCAAACCTAGGTTGCAAGTTTTACTTGTATATGTTGTTATTTCCCTTTTTATCATTGAATGAGAATATACATGTTGGGCAAAGTTAATTGATATGAAAATTAACTTGCATACCTTAACTGTGGTTATTAGGATTGATATTACATGTTAGGTCATTATTAACGTGCATTAAATTTATGCCTATTTGTTAATATATTTATAGCGTAATTAAACATAATATTAAAGTGTACTAAATACATCTAAATAAAGCAATAGAATTTGAATGTCCCCTTAGGAAATTGTATATATGTGAGTTTAATGCTTTTAATTATAATTAATGACACACAGAAATGAGGTTAACCATTACTTGTAGTATAAGCTTGTTCAGAACCGACCTACGTATTTAACAACTACAAGTAAGGCTATTTAAAGTGAGAATCTATGTGTCATGGTTCCATTATGATTAGTACAGTAAGACACGAGCTTAAGCATAACTTGTAGTAGAAGCGATCTCGGAATCATCTAGAAAATTCAGCATCTACAAGTGGTCGGTTCAATGTGGGATGCCCACTGTGTGTGCGCGCGTGTGAAGTAGACCT
This sequence comes from Allium sativum, assembly GCA_030737875.1. Classification (NCBI taxonomy): domain Eukaryota; kingdom Viridiplantae; phylum Streptophyta; class Magnoliopsida; order Asparagales; family Amaryllidaceae; genus Allium; species Allium sativum. The sequence goes on along the minus strand of CM060909.1, from coordinate 412,191,816 downwards.
GCCTTGGGAAGGTATTGAGTGGCTGACTTACCTTATTGGGGGTATTAAGTGGTTAGGACTAGGTTTGCTCCTAAAGTTCACTCCTTGTATCTAGACCAAATTCATAGAACCCGCCCTTATTAGGTCTTAAATGGTCATTGTGTCCGCCTTTTTCTTATAATGTATTGAATGGTCCTAGTAGACATATGAGTGGGGTGGTTATCCGGACGTGATCGCTTTTTATCTAGGGCTTAGTGAGGGCTAACCTAGGGATGGGCCACTAAGAGTTCCACCAATCATGTAAGGGGAACCACCTATCTGAGGGAAGTATTAAGTTGCTAGGAGCTCACCCGTAACACCAGTTAAATAGTAATGCATGGGTCCACCAATGGGGTCTTAAATGACAATGAGGGTCTACCCTAGCCCGTTATCCTATTACAATGGTGAGAATATTTAATAGTGCTTATGCTTATAAGACAGGGTACTAAGTGAGTAGGGTCAGCCATAGGTACTAAGCGATAGTGGAAGTCCATCCAAGAATAAATATAAGGTAATGGCCTTAAGTAACTGAATGGTAGTCTGCCTCGGAAGGTATTAAGCGATGATGGAGAATCCACCCGAAAATAAATAAGCAGTAGTAGGTCTTAAGTGACTGTAGGTTAGTCCACCTCATAAATTTATGTCATTGATTGTGTATTGTGTAGACATAACATGAAGAATTTATACTACCAAATATAGGAAATAGTTGCTCCATAAACCTAAGTGATTTTCATTCATCATACTTTATGTTCTAACCTCCCTCTTCTTAAAATAAACATGTTAGTAGGCGGGGATGCTTGGGATTAATAATGATTAGTGATGCTTTTGAGATGGAACCCGACGATGGAGGCTTTTAGTTACTTAGAGGGGTATTGTTATCATTATGTTATTGGGATAGTTGTTGATGTACCTTTTATTTCTTAAGACTCATTGTATCTAACATTTATGATGGTTTTATTTAAGTATAACTATTTTGAGATATTATATTTTATCCCTTTCACTGTGTGAGAATCTGATTTCATTTAGATTGCTATGTTTTACCTGTTTTTGTATTTTCTTATAGAAAACAACGATCCATTTAGAATGGCTCTAAATTCTAATAGTCCTTTTCTGGGTCAAAATTTAGGCCGTGGCGGTATCAGAGCATACGTTACTCAATTACGAGAATATATACGTAAGAGAGATGTATTTGTTATATGAAAAGGTTTTTAAAACTATATATTTGTACAGTACCCCGAAGACATGCGCAGTCATACTACGCAACCTTTATCTTTCTTCCTTTTTAGCCTAAATATTATCTTAGGAAGTCCACTGAAAGGTTTTTCCTTTTTCAAATATTACATATGGTTGATAATTAGCCCGAGAAGGGGAACCCAGTAAGGCTTCAATACTTGCCTAAATGATTCCAAAAGTACCTTAGGACCATGGAACAGGTCCCTACTGTCGCTCCTACCCCAGCAAAACCAGCAGCTCAACCCTTTGACGGGGTTTTCAAATTTCCTCAACTCTTCAAAGATTTCATGAATTTAATAGATAAACCATTTTTGGGAATCGAAAGCTTCCTTGAAGCTAAATCATGGGTAACTGAGTATAAACAGATCTTCGAACGGCCAACTAAAGTGTAGGGTAATGACTTGGCATTTGAAGGGAGATGCCCTAGAGTGGTGGAACATGATTTCATAAGAGAGTATGGGTAGAATGTTTATTTGGGAGGAGCTTAAGACCCGTTTTGAAATTAAGTTCTTACCCAATGCCGAGATGAGCCTACAGATAGAAAATTTCATTCAGCTCAAGTAATGAGAGTTAAGTCTGGGAGAGTATTTAGCAAGATTTACGGAGTTATTCAAATTTGGGATAGGATTGGAGGACATCCCTAAGAATAAAGCATTGTGGTTTGTTAAGGGACTGAATTCACTGTTGAGGAAAATGTTATTGGCTCAAGTGACGTTTGGAGCTACGTTCGAGGCACTTGTTGAGATAGTTATCTTGTATACGATTGAAGAAATGAAGGAAGTTAAGGATGAGAATGGGGAAGATGCCTCGAGTTTTGGAAAGAACAAAAAGAAAATTTATTGGCTAAAGAAGAAGAAAGGGTAAAATTTAAGGAGGCTAAGGTATGTTAGAGGTGCCATAAAAAGGGCCATGAGGCCAAGGATTGTATGGTGAGCCTGAAAGTGGAATTCAAAGGAAAGTGCTTCACTTGTCATGAGGATAGACACTTAACAAGGAACTGCGCTAAACCTAAAAGAGGGCAGAGTTGGCAAAATTATGCTTTGGAGGTAGCGCCGCTTAGATCATAGACAACCAGCTTTCGAAGGTATAATCTCTGTTTTAGGAATTTCTATGTTTACCTTATTTGATTTGGCAGCAACCCACTACTTCATTGCTAGAATGATTATTGATTCCTTAAATATTCCCTTGTCCCTTGTTAGCAGTCCGATAAGGGTGTCTAACCTTATCAAAGGAGTTATGCAACTTTCGCTTATGTGTAAATACGTAGTATTAGACATCGACGACATTGATTTATTTTGCAATGCATATGTACTAGATTTCAAGGGGCATGGTCTCATATTAGAGATGGATTGGCTATCATTTTATAGGGTCATCCTTAATTATGATAGAAGAGTTATTCGCTTAAGAAGTCGTGGAGGTCGTAGCTTAGAGATCCCTTGTAGGACTGGGAATTGGGATTCGTTCTTATTGCATTTTGTGTCATCTAATTTTTAAGGACCATCTTCGGTACTCGTTGTGTACGAGTTTCTAGATGTCTTCGAGGAAGTCGTGGGACTTCCACCCCACTGAGAAATCATCATTGACCTTTAGAAGGACGCGATGCTAGTAGCATTGTCATTAAGGAACGCAACTCCTAGGGAAAGGACATAGTTGGACAGATAAATCTCTGAGTTATTGTGGAAAGGGTTTATTCGAAAGAGTATGTCTAAGTGGGGTGCGCCAGTAGTATTTGCTACCAAATCCAATTGATCTTTAAGATTGTGTCTAGACTATAGGGACTGAACAAGCTTACTAAGAAGAATAGATAGCCCTTCCTAGGACTGATGACCTCTTTGACCATTTGGGAGGCTGCCAAATCTTTTCTCAGTTAGATCTGGAAAAAAGATTTCACTAGTTGAGGATTTTCGAAGAAAGTAAACATAAGACAACATTTAGGGCGCTAGATGGATTATTTGAGTGGGAGTTATCCCCTTCGGTTTAATGAAAGTCCTTGATTTCTTTGCAGATCTTATGAGTAAGGTATCTAAGGGCATTCTCAACAAGATAGTGGTTGTGTTTTTAGATGGCATTCTTATCTTTTCAAAGGACTTTGAGGAGGATGAGGATCATTTGAGAAAGGTCCTATGAATTCCGAGGGAAAATCAATTTAAGGTCAAGTTTTCGAAATGTCACTTTTGGAAGGAAGAACTCAAACTTCTTAGACACATTGTCTCGGGGAAAGGATTGGCCTTAGACTCGACTAAGTTAGAGTTTGTTCAAGAGTGGAGGATACCCCCACAATGTGATGGAGGTTAGAAGCTTTCTTGGGTTAGCGGGTAATTATCGGAAATTTATTAAGGACTTCATGAGGATTGCAGCCCTTCTAACCTAGTTAGTGAAAAAGAATTGTGATTTTGTGTGGAGCGAGAAGTGTTATCTTGCTTTCGAACGGTTGAAGGAATCTCTCAGGAGTGCGCCAATCCTTATTATTGCAGATGGAAAGAAGATGTTCATAGTTTACACCGATGCTTGTCAGACTGGGTTAGGAGTGGTACTCATGTAAGAGGGTAGAGTAGTTGCCTATGCAAGTAGACAACTTAAGGACCATGAAAAGAGTACCTCATCCCTGACTTAGAGTTGGCAGTTGTGGTTTTTTTCCTAAAGATGTGGACACACTACCTTTAGAAGAAAAGTTTGAGCTTTTTACCGACCGTAAGTCTCTTAGATATTTTTGTTTTGTCAGCGAGATTTGAGCCTTCGACAATAGTGATGGATGGAGCATCTAGCATCGTTTGAGTTTTCTATTCAGTATACCCTTGGGAAGGGTAATGCCATTGCCGATGCTTTGAGTCGGAGGAATGCTACCCTAAATGTGAATACTGTGTGGAAATAGTTAGAGTTTCTTTCTTGTTTCAATTTGAAGTTGCCATTTGAAGCAACTCAAGGATTCTAAGGGGCCATGGAAGTAAGACTTGTCTTGATAGAAAGAATCAAGTGCGAGCAAGACCTCATAACAGTTGATGATGTTGAAGGAAAAGATTTCCAAGGGAGATCCTTTTTCCCATTCGGATAGATATTCTGTTGATAGCAGTGGTAGTTTGAGAAGGGACAATCGACTTTTATCCCTATGAATGGAGACCTTTAAAGGGGAATTGTAGAGGAGTGTCATCGATCGAGGATGACCATACATCCCGGAGGGGATAAAATGTTTAGGGATATGAAAAGACGTTGGGAAGTAATGAAGATGAATGTTGTAGATTTTTATCTAGATGTTTGACTTGTCAAAAGGTTAAGGCAGAGCAAGGTAGGCTTGAGGGTTATTGTGTTACTGTTACTACTAAAATTAACCCTTAACGTAGGCTTACAGTGAAGGGGTGAACACAAGCACAGAATAATCTCCCAGAAGCAAAAAGCCAAATGAAAGAAAGAACCAGAAATATGGAAGAATGATCTGAGAGCAGCATAAACCGATACCTTTCTAGGAGAAAGGAACTCAAAAAATATAGAGTACCTGCATGGCCTATCCGACAGGGTCCATCCGACAAAGGTCAACCCAAGAAGAAGGATTTCATGGCGAAAGGTCGCCTAAATCAGAAGTTAAAGAAGAAAGAGGTAAGAACTCCACCAACGGAAACCCGGAAGGGTTATCGGTATTAATCTACTTGATATCGATATGTCAACAGGCAAAGACATCAAGAAAACCAAGCTAGAGATGCATAAGGATTATCCGGAACCAGCTTCCAAAACATCAGTTGCATAAATAATGAAAGGATCCATTGATAAACAATAGAAGCATCACCGGGAGCCATCTTCCGAGAAACCAGACTATTCCAAAAGCTCTACCGGAAGGCTAACCGGAACCCTGGCAGAGATATAGGCCATTTGTTTTAATCTGCCTAGTACAGAGACCGACAACGGCTTCGAACCGGCGGTTATCTACATACGTAATGAGGGAAAGATCCTCTAAGTATTCATGAGAAAGCTGGAAGCCTACATCCAGAAGCTTACGTCCAAGAGCCTACACCTAGGAGCTACTGGCGGGAGTTCAAATGTCACCTGAAAGCCACCACATCAGCAAGTCCATATCAATCTCAAAGAAGCCCCAATTGACGAGGACCCTCACTTTGAGTACTAAAATTAGCACCATGAAGACGGCCGAAAGACAAATGTCCAAGACCAAGGAAAAGAGCATCCGACAAGGGCCCATGCAGGCCCAATAGCCTAACACCAGAAGGGGTCCCGAATTCTCTATAAATAAAACCCTAGGGGCCACATAGAGTGGAACAAAATTTTCATTTCTAAATCTTCTTCTCTCTTCTTTCTTCTTCTTCTTGAGGGAAAAAACCCCGAATTTCCAAATTGGATTGAGGATTACCTCAACACTTGTAATATGTCTACAATTTATGAATGAAGATTCCAAGTCTTAAACATCTTGCGATTTGATAATCTTGTTGTGCCATTATGACGAAATAGGGAGTTAACATTAACCTTTCGTATGAGAAAGTTGATCATGGCACCTTTGTGAAGAAGGAAGAGCTTCATAGAAATTCGAAGTCCTTTTTCTTCTATCTCGAAGGTTTTGCGATGCTAATCGGCGCTCTCATGATGAGCCTAATGCTTCCTAACCTCATAAAAAAGGGGGTCGTCTACAGGCTTATAACTTGATATCTAACGCAATCCATGCCCTTCGTGCCGATTTGATGCAGAATGATTATCTGAGTTAATGAGCAATGTGATGCCCTCTTTCCCAAATATAGAGAAGCATTAGCCTGTTTTCTTCTTACCACAATATATAACATTGTATTCGTGATCTAGGGAGTAATTGATTCCATAAGACCTTAGTTGTGTCAAGCTAAATGGTCCTTCTTCCGGTTATTTCGGAACTCCACTGTACTATAAGTGGAACATTCATCCCTTGAGGGAAGGATATCTAATCTTCATGATTGGGATTTTGATGCTCAAGGAAAAGTAAACTTCGCTTAGCAACGCTAGTCTCTGGATATCCTTCTGCAACCCTGGGTCATGATTGCATCAAAATCCTTGAACCCATGTCGTACATAACTTAATTCGAGTGTTGACGGAAAATAACGTTAACATTTTGGCGCTAGAAGGAGGGCCTGAATCTCCGACCTTATGGTTAATCTATCAAAAATTAACTTGAAAGTTGTATTGCTCCATGACCGGAAAGATGAAATCAAAAAGATTGGAAGAGTAAGGAATCAGCTCCTGATGCAACCCTTGAAGGAAACATGGATCTAACGCTTAATCTGAATAATAGCGAAAGGGGAGCCACATCCAACCCAACACAACCGCCAAATGCCATGGAAGATAATGTCGCAAGAATTGTGGTATTGGAGAAGCAACTCCAAGAGATGCAAGCACAGATGAATGCTACACAAGTACAGAAGTCTTCGAGACTCACCAAATCTATTCAAAGAGAAACGAATGAGTCTGTGAAAAGAAAGGCTCCCATTCAACACTCTAAAGCAAAGAAGAAGCTAAAAGTGACTTCCTCTAAGAAGAAGAAGTCCTGCTTGACAGGAGTTAACCATCAAGGAAATTAATGCGAGTAGGAATCGTCCGAGAGTTCCACTTCCAAAGGTTATGACCCTAAAAGAGAAAACTATGAAAACATGGAGGCTTATCTTAAAGATATCGCTCAGAAGACCGTAAAAGACTTGCTAGGAAGCAAAGGGAAGAGGACCCAAGATGACAGAGTTAACGACAACAAAAGGGTAGCCCCTTTCATTGATGAAATTATGAACACTCAAGAGTGAAGGTTCCAACCATAAAGTATCTCGGGACAACCGACCCCGACGATCACCTAATGGCTTTCGATAGCCAGATGGATCTCTACAATGCTTTCGAAGTCATCAGATGTCGCCTTTTCCCGATGACCTTTCAAGGGGCGACAACCAAGTGGTATCGCCATTATAGAGAAAACACCATTTACTCGTGGAAATGGTTCTCCTATGAATTTTCTTTGCAGTTCTGCATTTGCAAAGATCCAATTGTTGACTACGTAGTCATCACTAACATAAAACAGAGGAAAGGGGAGTCTCTTGGAGATTATCTGAAAAGGTTCAACTTCGAAGCATTGAAGGCCAAGGATATGAACGACCGTGATAGATTGATCGTCGTGCATTCGGGGTTAATCGAAAACAGCCCTTTCTGGAAAGAATTATATATTCACGGCTGCAAAGACTTACAAGACTTCCATTTCCAAGTCGATAAGTTTATTTGCATGGACGAATTGTACTTCACAAAGGGAAAGTTCGGTCCTCGAGGGGAAAGAGGAAGGCCGAACTTTGGACGAAATCCCCCGGAAGGAAATCAAAAGAGATCAAGGTGGGAAGATTCTAATACCAAATCGGTTGCTCTAAACAAGCCCATCTCGTTTGTATGTATGTTGCAAGAGAAAGAGTTAATAACTTCCCCGTCTCGTTCAAAGCCAAGAATTGCCCTGACCCTTATTCCGGTGGCAAGTATTGTGAATTCCACAAAACTAGCGGACATAAGACTGACGAGTGCAGGGTATTGAACGGGATTATTCAGAAGATAATCCGAGATTGACATCTGAAAGAATTCATTTTAAAAAGACAACCTCAGATCAGCATATAAGTGGACAACAGAAGGTTTCAGTAAATGTGATAGGGACTACTATGGAAGAGGGCAACATAGACTTGGGTCAGCCCATAAATCGAATCAATGTGATCCAAGGAGGACCACACCCTGCTGGAAACTGTCGGAGAGCAAGGAGTCATGTAACACCCCACCTCAGCTAGGGTCACTCTCAAAGGGAATGCACTAGTTTTGGTGGAGTATTATCTAGGTAAACATGCACAGAGGTATCACAAGGCAGAACATAAATAAAGCAGCGGTAGAAATTAAAAACCAACTTTTTATTATTTCCAAGAAAAGAGCCAAAAGCTCATATATCCAAGATACAAATTATTCCATTACATCAAGTTCATAGTAAAGAAGCATAAACTTAAAAAAAAAAGTAAATTATTCCCCATAAATAGCAGAAGCAACCATAGCATAGCCCAAGACCAAACCGTACATGAGCTGTCAGAAAGCAAGTTGAATCCAAGCTAAGAGCTAGTGTTTCCTCCCTGGGAACCTGGGGGGAAACGAAAGAAAAAGGGGCGAAAGAAAAAGGGTCAGTCATAAAGACTGGTAAGCCCTAGTGACTTTCAGTATGAAAACTAGTAAAGGTAACATGATATGTGAAAACTGGAATTAAACATAAGGATGATAACAGAACTAGTTGGATAATTAAGATAACAAGATAAGTCAAGTCTGGCATCGCATGTTCAAGGTTCGCTGCACCAACTGTACTAGTATTCTAACCCATATTAAGTATTAACCATGAAATGATCCCTTAGCCCAGTGTCATGAAGTGACCCATTACGGGGTCCTACGGTACGATCTACTAATCGATCGGCTCCCTACAAGTCCTAGCTCGTCATGTGTCTGTGTCATACGGCTCTATCCAGAAATGTAGTTACATGTGCTAGGTCCACCATAGGGTGTATCAAGTCCTATGGAGCCAACCACCGACACGAATCAAGCACGCACAGTGTAAATCTACGGGTTCCCAATGCTTGCTGTTTCAACTCCGGACTACGTGCACGACCATAGCCCGCCTGATCCTACAATGGCGCACCTACTCAGCCGTCGTTCTGGTCGCTTACAATCAGCCCAGTAATCGTGCCCCACCCTGCCTAGTCCCAGGGTATCGTGATAAATCTAAGTGGGTTACTGCTGAAAAGGACCGCGTAACTAGGGTTTCTAATGGGTTAAGTTTTGTCATTCAAATTCGTGACTTAACCCTATCCAGATCATGTATCAAGTTGGTTAAGTGCGTTCAAGCAGTTCATGACTTAACCCTATCAAGTCATTGTGTCAAGTTGGTTAAGTATATTCAAGTGGTTCATGACTTAACCCTATCATGTGGCATTAATTCATTAGTGCACACCAACCTCTCACATTAGACTAACTGTTGTGGTTACTGGATTTGTCGGGCGGTTCCGGGCAGATTTACACCACAACATAGTCTAACCTCGGGTTTTTACGTGCAATATGACCAACTACCCACCTTGGATCCGTTTGTTTGCAGCCACTGGATTTGCCGGGCGGTTCCGGGAAAATTTACACTGCAAACTCAACCCAACCTCGAGTTGGCCATTTTTCAAGTTTATCTAACCGTCATGCCCACATTCAAGTTTTCATGTTTAGATTCATGTCGAGTTTTCAAGCCATGTTTTATGTCAAATCGTGTCAAGTTCATGTCCATATTCAGGTTCAAGTCATAATAATGTTCATGCTCAAGTTTAAAGCTAATTCATATTTTACCTAATCTACCCAAATCGTATTCCCATCGCACGAAGGTTCGAATCGATACAAATAAATCTAATTAGGGAGTGACATAAAAAGAAATGGGTATAAGGTGGCAAGAGTGATTACTAGCATAACATGATATGACTTGAAATAAAACATTACTGGCATATGAAATATTGGCCTCAAACATAAAGATTCCAAATCTAGCAAGATAAGGTACTAGTCAAAATAACAGTTGTCACAAGGTGATAGTATAGTCATGGTAACGACTGTTATAAGGTGATAGTATAGTCATGGTAACGATTGTCATAAGATGATAGTATAGTCATAGTTAACGATTGTCATAAGATGATAATCATAAACATGTGGCTAATAACAGATTCAACATGATAATAAGAGGGGTTTCTCTTTTTGATTTACAACATGAATATGCCCCAAATCGATGTCATAGCAATATTCAAGAGTCAATATCCAAGATGAACAAGAATGAATGTAAACAGTCATCATACATAGGTCCAATTTCAATTTTACATCATATTCATAATACATGTACAGTTTAAATCTGAAAATAACTGGGGCTTACAGATCGTGGTTCGAGAATTTTGAAAGAGAGAGTCGACGTTGAATATGCTTAGTCAAGTCCTAATAGAAGTCCCCTAATCAGCAATCCCTTTAACGCAGTCTCAACGTAGTAGAAGCAGTCCCTCTCTCAAACTTTTCAACCAGGATCAAAGCAGCATAAGGTCCGAAAGAAATTTGGTGTAGAGAGACTGGTGTTAGGGGCTGTATTTATAGGGTCAGGTCAACGAATGTGGACAGAAACGAGGCCAAATACATCAGACTGAATCCAGCTTCAAAAATGGACTCGGGCACCAGGTCGACCCCTAGGTCGACACTATGGTCGACCCCGAGGTCGACACTATGGTCGACCTGGTCCTGGGTAGGTCGACTACATAGTCGACCCCCAGGTCGACCTGGTCCTGGGCGGGAAATTTCCCGCCCAGTCCATTGGGAGGTTTGAAATTCGAATTTTGAATTCGAACTGAGTCTGTTTTGAACTTGAAAATTTCTGAAAACTTCAAATGGTCATAACTTGGTCATACGGACTCCGATTTTCGAAAACTTGGACTCGTTCCAAGCATAATTTCGAGATGAACGCAATGGCGTAACCCATTTCCCTTGATTCTTATTTTAAAAATTAATTCTGCCCTGATTTATGGTTATTACACGTTATAAAAACACGGGTTGTTACAAGTCAATACATGAAGGAAGCCATGGAGGGAATCTTCTCCATTTAAGAAGAACCATCATTGAAGAATGCACTTTATGCTCTCAAAATGCACAACCTAGTGGTCTCTCCAGAAGAAATGAGGAAGGGGGTCCGCCATCCACATAATGATCCCCTTATGATAACGACATAAATTGGGCTCTCTGTTGTTTCCAAAATCCTTATGGATACTGGGAGTGTTATCAATGTCATCTTCAAGCATGTTTTCGATCAGATGGGAATTTATGAGAAGAAGTTAGAGCCAAGCAATGAACCAATCTTCGGCTTCAACCACAAGGGGTCGACTCCGGTGGGGGCAAATAAACCTTCTAGTTCAAGTCGGACTATCCCCGCTTCACAGGACTTTTTAAACTCTCTTCGTTGTGATTGATCAACCATCCTAGTATAATGCCTTCTTTGGACGACCAACTTTGGAGGAGATGGACGCTTTTGTTTCTTCCAAGTATCTCATGTTAAATTTCCTAACCAAGCAGGGATGGGGTACTATCAGGGTGGAACAGTTTAGTTCCCGTGAATTATACTTTGCAACGATTGACAAATACAAGAGGGAGTGGTCTTCATACTTTAGTTCTTCTACTATTTTTATACCTTCGGATAAGTTATTCTTACATCCCACATTCGAAGCTAAAATAGAAATTAATAAGGCTAATAAGCGTGCAAATGGTAGGTACATTTCTTTGAAAAGAAAGAGGAAGAGAGCCGATGATGTGAACTTGGCTGAAGAAGGAGAAATTATCATGGATTTAGATTCTAGAGGGGACATTGAAAGAATAAACCAATAAAAGACGTGGAAGAGGTGAATGTTGATTCAAAGGATATGTCGAAAGTTGTCAACATAGGGAGAAGGCTGACAAAGCCTCTTAGGGGAAACCTAATTCAGCTCCTGCAACTCAACAAAGACGTCTTAGCCTGGACCCATTTAGACATGACTGGTATCGATCCTTCTACTATGAGTCATGCCTTAAACATTGACCCTTCAGTGATCCCGATTCGACAAAAGAACAGAGAATACAATAGAGACCAGTTAGAAGCCTTGAAGGAGGAAGCCAAAAGGCTAGAAGCTAATGGGGTTATATGAGAAGTCCTTTACCCGAAATGGTTGGCCAATCCCGTGCTAGTGAAGAAATCCAATGGGAAGTGGAGAACGTGTGTTAATTACACGGATTAAACAAGGCTTGCCCGAAGGACTATTATCCCCTTCCGCGGATTGACCAGTTAGTTGATGCCACGAGTGGTCACAAGATACTATCCTTTATCGATGCTTACTCAGGGTACAACCAAATTCCGATGCATAAACCTGACGACGAGCATACAACCTTTATCACTGATTAGGGAACATTCTACTATAAAGTGATGCCCTTTGGATTGAATAATGCGGGAGCAACATACCAAAGACTGGTAAGCAGTATGTTCGAAGAACAAATAGGGTGCAATATGGAAGTACATGTGGATGACATGCTAGTGAAATCCACCAAAACAGAGAACCATTTAAAGGACTTGGAAGAAATGTTCAATGTCTTGAGGATTTACTGATTAACATGTAAAAACGTTTATTCTTTGTGCTCAAATTTTATCTTTATTGTAAATAAATAAATAAATATTACATTAGGTATTCGTATATTTTCACAGATTGTTAATCAATCTTCATGCACCCCTAAAAAGCAAAGATATTACACAAGAAGAAGATCAATTTTGAAGATTTTATCCTATGTGCTTTTGAAGTCTAATAAGAGTCCTTGTTTGGAAGAATTAATCACATGCAAATCTTTTTTCATTCAATTAGCCATATGGAAGATTTGGAAGATATTCACCATGATATGCTCAGATATTCTTAAAGATTATTTCCAAACAAGCTTAGTCAAGAAAGGCATGTGATATGATAATAATTCTTGGAAAAGAGACCTATATATTCATAGATCTTATTAGGGTTTGGCCCATTGTAAATGGTGTGCCATTTATTCTTATGTAATATCTTTGCAAAATCAGAAGCGTCACACATAAGTTCGAGGGGTTGAGTCCAATCAAGGGGTTGAATGATGGGAGTTGTGGTCAAGATTGACTTAAGAGTTTCGAAAGATGTTTTGCAATCATTGGAAAATAAAAATTTAATGTCTTTGGCAAGTAAGTTAGAGAGAGGTTTTGAAATTTTCGATAAATCCTTAATGAATCTTCTATAGAATCCCGCATGGCCAAGAAATGAACGAACGTCCTTAACAGACTTAAGAGGGGTGGATTATCAATCAAGTCGATGACTATTTTCCTGACGACCAAATCCTTTCGATCTCTAACACCCCTTGGTACGCTGACATTGTGAATTATCTTGTCACGCAGCAAACACCTGCTGAATGGTCGAAACAAGATAGACAAAAATTTCTGTCTAAGGTCCGAAATTTCTATTGGGACGACCCATACCTTTTCAAATATTGTCCAGACCAAATCATCCGAAGATGTGTGCCCGATCATGAACACCAAAGTATTCTCTCTTTCTCACATGACCATGCTTGTGGCGGTCATTTTGGAGAAAGAAAAACTATTGTAAAAGTATTGCGAAGCGGTTTTTATTGGCCCACACTCTTTCATGATACTTTCGAATTTTGCTCTAAATGTGTTCGATGTCAAAGAACGGGTCAAATAACTAAGCGAAACATAATGCCTCTCAACCCCATTTTAGTAATTGAATTGTTTGATGTTTGGGCATCGATTTCGTGGGACCATTCCCTAACTCATTCGGGAATCTTTATATCTTGCTTGTGGTAGACTAGTCTCAAAATGGGTTGAAGCCATCCCAACCAAAACCAACGATAATAAGGTTGTTATCAAATTCCTCAATGAAAACATCTTTTCACGCTTTGGCACACCTCGAGTTATCATTAGTGGTAATGGAACTCACGTGCTTTTGAATCCTTGCCCAAGAAGTACTCAATCGCACGCAAGCTGTCGACCCCTTACTATCCACAAACAAGTGGGCAAGTAGAAGTTTCCAATAGATGAATCAAGCTAATCCTTGAGAAAACCGTGAATTCCAACAGAAAAGATTGGTCCTTAAAACTAATTGATGCACTTTGGGCTTTTCGCACTGCCTACAAAACCAATCTAGGGATGTCACCATATCGGTTAGTCTTTGGAATGACCTGTCACTTACCTATTGAATTGAAGCATTGTGCTCTTTGGGCAATTAAACTTTTGAATTTTGACTTAGCGAAGGCCAGCTCCAATAGGAAGTTATAGATTTCAAAATTAGAGGAATTAAGAAATGAAGCATATGAAAATGCAAGAATCTTTAAAGAAAGAACCAAAGCCCAACATGACAAGAACATACTTTGTAAGGAATTTAACGTTTGTTAAAAAGTTCTTTTATACGACTCTAGACTTCACTTGTTTCCAGAAAAACTCATATCTCGATGGACTGGACCTTATATTGTGAAAACAGTATGTCCTCATGGAGCAGTTGAAATTGAAAATCTTAAGGATGGAAAAGTCTTCAAAGTAAACGGTCAACGACTGAAACCATTTCTGGAATTTGAGCAATGCGAAGGCGATGACCTTATTGATCTTCGTGAGCCTGATCATCCCCGGTGAAATCTGGTGGTACATGTTCTTTTTCTTTTATTTAACATTTTTTTTCTTTTATTTTGGTCTGCATACCTTAGGCAGTTGAGACACTGTCTCAATCTAGTGTGGGGGAGTCAAGTCTCCATCACATCTCAAAAAAAACCATATGTTTTTCCCCTTTATAGAAAAAAAAGAAAAAAACACACAAACACGACTCATTTTAGAGTGATACCACGAAATAAGTTTAAAATTTTTAGTCAGTTGATAGTATATTTTTCTCTCAACTTAGATCAAATAAGAAATATAATGAAAAGAAGAATTTTGAGGGATAATAGTGTAACCGGTACATAGGGAGATTCTTAGGTGATGGCCGTGAAATCTATTCTATATTGTAGTCTTTGTTTAAATGAGTAGAGGACTTAAAATACTTATATTGGCTTTTCGAATCTTTAAAACTAAGTTGTGTTAAGATGAATTCATCTAACTCTCTCTTGTTCTTATATTTTCAATAATAATAATAGCAATCCAAGGTATCCAACATTGCTTGTATATCTAGCGTTGGTGTGCAAACCCGCCAAACTCTATCCAACATGTTGTTGACAAAGTCAGCTTTGGTATATCTTAGTATCATTTTATGAATTGGACACCTAAGGATTACCGACATGTTGTTGACAAAGTCAGCGCCGGTCTGCACAATCCGCCAAGCTCTATCCCAACTCTTCGTCAGTCCGGAAGGCAGTGTATGGATGGTATACCTTGGTCTTTTAAGTTAGGTGTATGTAATTAATCATAAATTTGAAATTTTATAGATAGAGAATAAGCAATGATGCCCAAACATTTCTTGACCTTATTGGTTTGACTAGCCATACATAAAGAAATTAGAATACCACTTTACTAATTGTGACAAATAAACTAAGAATATATTTCATGGCTGCACTAACTTATCAACTGAACCAACTGGCCAAACTAGAATTTAACATTTGAAAATTGAATTGTGTTGAAAATTTGTGACAAGTTGAGGTATTTAAAATAAAATCAAATGGCCAGAAATTGTTAACTTAATTTGTTGTACCACTTTGCTAAACCAAGTCGTGTTTTCAATTTTTGTTTTCATTTGCATATGTTCATTTCATTCATGTAGTTACATTAGAACCACAACATACTGCATTTGGATTTTGTAGGTAGTATCTTCTGAAAACCCTCACGAGACACCACTCATCGTACTAGAGACACCTAGAGGTTTAACGGCTTGTTGTATACGCTCAATGCAATCGTGTTTCCTATGAAAGTGTGACCTATCTAGTTTAGCTTTTCATTTTTTTCCTTTCTTTCTTTTTACTCGAGGACGAGTAAAAGATAAGTGTGGACATGTAAAAGTGTTTATTTTTTATGCTCATATTTTATCTTTATTGTAAATAAATAAATTTTACATCGTATATTTTCACAGGTTGTTCCTCAATCCTCATGCACCCCATAAAAAGCAAAGATATTACACAAGAAGAAGATCAATTTTGAAGATTTTATCCTATGTGCTTTTGGAGTCTAATAAGCATCTTTGTTTGGAAGAATTAATCACATGCAAATCTTTTATCAATCAATTAGCCACATGGAAGATTGGAAGATATGGAAGATATTCACCATGATATGCTCAGATATTCCTAAAGATTATTTCCAAACAAGCTTAGTCAAGAAAGGCATGTGACATGATAATAATTCTTGGAAAAGAGGCCCATATATTCATAGATTTGATTAGGGTTTGGCCAATCTCACCTATAAATATATGTTGTAACCATTGTAAATGGGTGTGCCATTTATTCTGTATTCTCTTTTATTCTAAATAAAGTTTTCTTCATTCTAGTTTTATTGTTCTTTTCTTTCATAACAATTTGTGTTATCTACTCAATTAATTTTGGTAGAACACGAATTGTTATTGTTATTTTATTGCATATTAGGACTGGCCGTTCAATTTTCAACGGCAATACTAATTTTAATTTCTGTTGTTATTGTTTGTTATTTCTGTTCTAGTAATTGTTCTCTGTTTTATTCGTTGAATTTAGTATTGATCTAATTAAATTCGGATCCATAATAAATTCAACAGCATTATTTCAAACCCATCTCCAAATATTGTCTAACTCGCCTAAGAATATATAAATAATAAAATTTAAAACACCTCCCTGTGATTCGACCTGCATATTACACGATCTGTGTGCTTGTAGTATTTATTTTAAAATTCGCTCTTTTCTAATTCCTAGAAAGCATCGATCAGTTAACAAATGAACTTAAACCAGCAAAAGTGTTCTTTTGGAGTTCAATCTGGAAAATTTCTGGGATATATGGTAAGTGAGTAGGGGATTGAAGCTAGTCCTAAACAAATCGAGGCCATAAGGACATGGAAGAACCTAGAACCAATAAAGAAGTCATGAGCTTAAACGGAATAGTAGCAGCCCTTAGTAGGTTTATTTCCAAAGCCACTGACAAGTGCATTCATTTCTTCGATGTTATTAAGAAAAAGAAGAATTTCGAATAGAACGAAGAATATGGGAGGGCATTCCAAGAATTGAAAGTTTATATGGGAACACCTCCAATTATATCCAGTCCCAAGAAGGAAGAAGATCTATACCAATATATGGTTGTTTCAAACCATGCGGTAAGCTCAGTCCTAATAAGAGAGAGTGATGGGACAACTCTCCATCTACTACGTTAGATGAAGGCTAAAGTACGCGGAAACCCGATACATTGTGATAGAGAAACTAGCGTATTACCTGATACTCACCGCACAGAAGCTCAGAGGGTACTTCCAAGCTTACACCGTTAGGGTTTTAACTGGTTTCCCGCTCAAGCAGGTGTTCAGTAAATTGGAAACCTTGGGGAGATTAATCAAATGGGTTATCAAGCTTAGCCAATATGAGATTGAGTTCGATCCTCGAGCAGCAATTAAAGGACAAGCCCTCGCAGACTTCGTGAATGAATGCACAAGCTTAATTTCGGAACAATCAGTTAAGGAGAATGACTTAAAGGCCAAGTGGCAACTTTTTGTAGATGGAGCTTCCAACGAACATGGAGTAGGGGCAGGTTACATTATAACTACACCTGACGGACACCGCTTGCACTATGCCATGAAGTTAGGGTTCCCGACAACTAACAACATAGCCGAGTATGAGCCAATGATAGTTGTTCTAAATATGGCACTACAGTTATGGATACCTTGGATAGAAATTTTTAGTGATTCACAACTAATGGTGAACCAGATAAAGCAAACCTATTAAACCAAGAATGCACGGCTAATCCTATATGTGAAATGGGTATTAAATATGCTTTCCTGGTTTGAGGATTTCTCGGTCCATTAGACACCCTGCGAGGAGAATACTCAAGAAGATTCACTCGCCAAATTAGCCAGTTCCCGGGGGGCCTGAAACTCGAGGAACTCCCGTGGGTTATCAGGAAATGCCTAGCATGGAGCTTGAAGAATCAGAAATAGGGAAAGAATTATTAGTCTTAACTAGATCCTAAGCCATGAGAAGGGGGAACGAAGTAAACGAAGAGGGAGCTCCAATAGGGAACCTCCCTTAACGAGAAAAAAATTGCCATCATAAAATTACATGGATGACTCCCATAGTAGACTACCTCCTAAATGGAACCTTGCCCCTTAGTAAGAAAAACACAGGAAGGATAAAACACCAAGCTCCAACATTTGTGATTACGGATGATATACTCTATAAAAAGGGACATTCGCTTCCTTACTTAAGATGTGTAAGATCTGAAGATGGGCTTAACCTATTGAAAGAAGCTCATGAGGGATGGTGTGGAGACCATTCGAGTGGAATTAAGCGGGAAAAAAGGGTCATGTGAAAAGGTTGTTATTGGCCATAGATAGTTAACCAAGCAGTTGAGTATGTCAAAAAATATGAAAAGTGTCAAAGGTACTCCAAAGTTCCCCGGCTTCCTCCTAGCGAGCTAACCACTATCTCAAGCCCCTGGCCATTCGACATATAGAGGATAGATTTAATCGAACCCTTACCTATCTCCAAAGGTGGATCTAAATATGTCATAGTACCCATCGACTAATTCATCAAATGGGTGGAGGTAGAACCCCTTCCGACAATCATGTCTAAAAAGGTGTTAAGATTTGTAATAAAGAATATTGTTACCCATTTTGGAATCCCTCACAAAACCATGTCCGAAAATGGTACACAATTCAAAAGTGAGGAATTCACTTGGTTTTGTGAGGAATTACCAAAAGTTTTTGCTCGGTAGTCCATCTGAAGGCCAACGGAGCTGTGGAAGACGCCAACAAGACTATAAAGACACTTCTTAAAAAGCGCCTAAACTAAGCCAATGGAAATTGGGCCGAAGAGTTGCCTTTAGTTCTTTGGGCATATAAAACCTCTGCTAAAACAGCAACAGGACACACCCCTTTTTCCTTAACATACGGACGCAAATCTATGCTTCCGGTTGAGGTTGAAATTCCATCGACTAGAAGGATAGCATATGCGTTTGATCGCAATCAAGGGTCAAGAAAGGAGTCCCTAGACTTAATACAAGGATTAAGAGATGAGGCTACAATCAGAACAACCGAATATCAAAGAAGGATTACGAAATACTACAACACAAAAGATAGGACTAGAATTTTTGCAAAGGGAAAATTAGTTTTACAAAAAGTCATGGCTAACGCAAAGAACCCAGCGGATGGCCCTCTCGGCCCAAATTGTGAAGGACACTTGGTCATCCATCAAGAAGTTATACCCGGAACATATTGGCTATGCATATTTAATGGGGATCTTGTCCCGAGAACTTGGAACTCCAAACATTTAAGATGGTACTTCTTAGCGATAAAGAAATAAAGAAAAAGGATTTTCATCTAAAGGTGAACGCATAATTAAGGGCACAGAAACCCTTTCGATGGCTTAAAAGAAACCCAAAAGGGATCAAGCTGAAAAAAGGATCCAATCCCTTGTCATCACCAAAATTGGTCAGGACGAGGCATCCCACGAAGGGGGATGGTGCGTTAGTCTTTCCGTACGACCAAACTAGAGGGGGGCTAGGTTAAAGCATTAAAAGTGTAAGCCTCCGTTTCACACTGGAAATGGTCGTGGCGGTGCATCTAAAATTAGCACGCCCTGCCTCTGCTCGTAGAAGAGTACACCTTGCCTCTGCTAGAACTAAGCATGTCCTATCTCTGCTCGCAGAAGAGCACGTCCTACCTCTCCTTATGTTCCGCGTTACCCGCATAAGGGAACGCAAACCCCTATAATCACCTACGATGGTCAAGATAGGGCACCCCTCGGAGGGGGTGGCATGTAAGCCTCTGTCTGTACCTACAATGGTCAGTATAGAGCGTCAAAAGAGTAAACCTTAGTTTTGTGCCTACGATGACCCCTTCTAAGTTTCTAAGACCTTATCATCACCTACGATGGTCAGGATAAGGTGCCTCCTGGAGGGAGGTTGGGTAAGTCCTTGGGCCCTCCTTGTGGATAAGCTAGCCAAGCGCACCGGACGCACAGCCTAGAGAGTGGCCAACAAAGCACGTACATCCTCTGCTTTGACATCATAAGCTCGGAGGGTGGCTCAAGAAGCACGTAAAACCTCTACTTCACAAATTAAATGCCAAAAGGGATTTACAGTCTTTTATTTATATTAATACCCGAATCTAGGTTGATTCATTTCTTCATAAATGCTGGAAGGATTTTCCGGTCCTCAATCTTTAAATACCCGAATCTGGGTGGATTTGGCTCTTCATAAATGCTCGAAGGAGTTTCCGGTCTTCTATCTATATTATTACCCGAATCTGGGTTGATTCGGCTCTTCATAAATGCCGGAAGGAGTTTCCGTCCTCAATCTTTAAATACTCGAATCTGGGTTGATTCGGCTCTTCACAAATATTGGAAAGGGCTTCCAGTCTTCTGTCCACATTAATACCCGAATTTAAGCTGATTTAGGTCACTATAAATACCTGAAGAGAATCTTTGGTCTTTAATCATCAAGTTATCCAAGCAAAAGTTGGATTAAAACTACTATCAAGGTAAAAAGTTGGCTCTCAATCTTTAAAGACCAGCGTTGAGAAATAACTCACAGATGAATAGAAAAATCTAGAAAGAAAATTTTGACTTGGAAAGCCGAAAACAACCCTTCACTAGGAGGTTCAAATGTTACTAGTAAAATTAACGCTTAATGTAGGCTGACAATGAAGAGGTATCGGAGGAACACAAGCACAAAATAATCTCCTAGAAGCAAAAACCAAATGAAAGAAAGGACCAGAAATAGGGAAGAACGATCTGAGAGCAGCATAAACCGATACCTTTCAGGAAGAAAGGAACATAAAAAATATAGATTACCAACAGGGTCTATCCGACATGGTCCATCCGATAAGGTCAACCCCAGTAGAAGGATTTTATGGTGAAAGGTCACCTAAATCAGAAGTTAAGAAAGAAAGATGCAAATAAACTCCACCAACGGAAAACCGAAAGGGATATCGGTGTTAATCTACTTGATATCGATATGTTAGCAGGAAAAGACATCCAGAAAACCAAGCTAGAGATGCATAAGGATTATCCAGAACTAGCTTCCAAAACATCAACGGCATAAATAACGAAAAGATACATTGATTTACAACAGAAGAATCACCGGATGCCACTATCCGGGAAACCAGACTATCCCAAAAGCTCTATCGGAAGGCTAACCGGAACCCTAACGGAGATACAGGCCATTCGTACTAATCTACCTAGTACAGAGACCAATAACGGTTTCGAACCAGCGGTTATCTACATACATAATGGGGCAATCTCCTCTAAGTATTCACGAGAAAGCCGGAAGCCTACATCCAGAAGCTTACGTCCGAGAGCCTACACCCTGGAGCTACTGTCGAGAGTTCAAATGTCACCCGAAAGTCACCACATCAGCAAGTCCATATCAATCTCAAAGAATCCCCAATTGATGGGGACCCTCACTTTAAGGACTAAAATTAGCACCACGAAGACGGCTGAAAGCCAAATGACCGAGCCAAAGGAAAAGAGCAGCCGACAAGGGCCTCTACAGGCCTAATAGCCTAACAGCAAAAGGGGTCTAAAGTTCTCTATATATAAAATTCCAGGGTCCACATAGAGGCGGATGAATTTTTCATTTTTGAATATTGTTCTTTCTTCTTTCTTCTTCTTCTTGAGGAAAAAACGAATTCACAAATTGGGTTGGAGATTACCTCAACTCTTGTAATACATCTATAATTTATGAACAAAGAATTCCAAGTCTTAAACATCTTGCAATTTAATAATCTTGTTGTGCCATTATGATGAAACAGGGAGTTAACTCTAATCTTTCGTATGAGAAAGTCGATCATGGCACCTTTGTGAAGCAGGAGGAGCTTCATAGAAATTCGAAGTCCTCTTCCTTCTATCTCGAGGCCTTTGCGACGCTAATCGGCGCTCTCATGATGAGCCTAATGCTTCCTAACATCAGAAAAAAAGGGGGTCGTCTGCAGGTTTACAACTTGATATCTAATGCAACCCGGGCATTTCCTGTCAGTTTGATGTGGAATAATTATCTGAGTTAATGACCCTCTTTCCCGAATTTGAAGAAGCATTAGCCTGTTTTCTTCTTATCACGATATATATCATTGTATTCGTGATCTAGGGAGTAATTGATTCCATAAGACCATAGTTATGTCAGGCTAAATGAACCTTCTTCAAGTTATTTTGGAACCCCATTGTACTATAAGTGGAACATTCATCCCTTGAGGGAAGGATATCTAATCTTCATGATTGGGATTCTGACGCTTAAGGAAAAGTAAACTTAGCTTAGTAACACTGGTCTCCGGATATCCTTCAACAACCCTGGGTCATGATTGCATCAAATTCCTTGAACTCATGTCCTACATAACTTAATCCGGGTGTGCTGACGGAAAATAACGTTAACAGTTACCCTTAGAGATTCCTACTTGGAAATGGGAACACATTTTGGTGGATTTTATTGATGGGTTTCAAAGGAGTCGGAATGGAAATGAAGCCATTAGGGTCGTTGTGGATCAATTAACGAATATTGCCCATTTATCCCAATCAATAAGTGTAGCACCATCGCTTCATTAGCCCAGTTATATGTGTTGACGGCAAAAAATGATGTAAACACCAAATATTCCAATTACTAGGAATAATTAATTTGGTTGTATAGACAAGAGCAGAAAGCAGCGAATAGCACAAGAGATTTATAGTGGTTCGGCCTCGTAAGGGGCCTACATCCACTTTGAAGCGTTGTTAGAATATTATTGATCACATAAGGTTATAAGGTTGAGACCATCTCATGACATCTCATTACATTCATATCAAAGCTATATGATGTCATCTCTAAGCTATATGATGTCACCTCTATGACATGATGTCATCAGTATCATATATGATGTCATAATTATCATATATTTAATATATTAGGGAAAATACACTTTTTCCCTTCTTCTTCCTCAAAGAGGAGATGCCATTAAAGGAGCTCTCTAGAGGTCCCAAGGTCTCATATTCCAACCCCTTTGAAGTGTGAAGTCATGGGGTACTTATAGGAAAGGGGTTAGGCAGGAGCAGGTGGGAG
Organism: Allium sativum; assembly: GCA_030737875.1. Taxonomy (NCBI): domain Eukaryota; kingdom Viridiplantae; phylum Streptophyta; class Magnoliopsida; order Asparagales; family Amaryllidaceae; genus Allium; species Allium sativum. The sequence goes on along the minus strand of CM060909.1, from coordinate 412,168,838 downwards.
TAAGTAGAAATAGGGGACTACACCCAGAAATTCGCATCTAGAACCTGCACATGCCAGAATTTCGCTCCCAGCCCTAGGGTGCGATTCACACGTCGCAGGGTGTGAAAATCATAGCCTTTGGGGGTGCGAAATTTGCACCTCTGGGTACGAATTTAGCACCCTACTGGGTGCGAGTTTCGCATCCTGCTGGGTGAGACTTTCGCACCTACTGGTTGCGAATTTCGCACCTGTTGGGTGCGAATTTCGCACCTGTTGGGTGCGAATTTCGCACCTGTTGGGTGCAGATTTCTCACCCTACTGGGTGCGGATTTCGCACCTACTGGATGCGGATTTCGCACCCTGCTAGGTGCGAATTTCGCACCCCTGATAGGTGCAAAATTTGCACCTTGAGGGGTACGAAGGTCGCCTTATGGGTGGCGCGAAGCCCATAGGTGTGGGTGTTTTGGTGACCCGAGGTTCGGGTTCACGGCTCGGACTGCGAGGTCTTTGTTTGGAGCAGCGACGTGGTTCACGGAAGTTGTTGGCTAAATCTTGACTTTGAGTCGATCTGGTAACTCTGAGCAACACACTCGTCAACAGAAATCGGATGGATCGGGCGGTGCCTACTGGTTTGACTTGTCGATCGCTGCCGGGACTATGGGGCCTCGGACCCCGACCGGCGTTGCGCCCAAACCCGCTTGACGGCTCGCCTTCGTCTCGGAGCTTGGCTCGCCCTCGGCTCGCCTTCGGCTCGACTGCGGACGGATACCGATGGAGTCGCGTTCAAGGGATGCGACATTCTACTAGTGGCCAGACTCAAGTCTTCTAGTACTGGCAATGCCTCTGGGCTGTAATATCATGTGATATGTTGAGTCGAGCGTGTCTTGTGTACTTTTGGGAACCGGACCAAAAGGTCGGTTAATATTTTCCCACTCAAAGTATGTTTTGTGTTAATGGGACATGCTTTGAAGTGAGATGAGTCTATTATGGGAGTCAACTTCTCCATGCGGTGCTTAGCGATTGGTCATAACCTTCCTCTTGAGTTGTATGCCGAGAGCGCACTGCTTTGGAGCGGTTGGGATGCCTTGTTGGAACATGTTGGTATGAGATTAGGATTCCAACATTGCTAAGAGCTTTGACTTGCTTAAGTCTTGTGGCTTGGGTTGAAACCTGCCCAAGGCGTTTAGTTCCAGTAGATTAATGACAACAAAAGTCAGTTGCCAACTCCCGATTGCATCGAAGTGCAAATGGTTCATTATCGGGTCATACTTGCGTACGCAATCCCGAGTTTGCACGTGGTTTGTGTGGTGCGATCTAAGCTGGGCTAGGTAATATGAAAGTGGATTGCATGCCATAGGCTTGTAATTGCGTAATTTAGCTTTTTGAGGAGTTTTCGGATAGAGAGTCGACCGTTTGGTGTGTACATTTGAACCCTTAAGTCTTATGGGCATGCATTTGAATCAAGTCGGTCTGCTCGATTGAGATTTCCAAAGCATGTATGCATGGTTATTTCCATGGCCTAGGCGCGCATAGCCCTAAGTGGTGGTTGAAACATTGTTAGGACGGAGCTTGACTGCATGGAGTATCTGCTGGATCACTTGGATTTGCGAGGCCAAAGTCATTCATCAATCCAAGCTAGTCCCACCGATCAAAGTTTCGGCAACTCATGCAGATGTCGTTGTTAGGACAATACTTGGCATATGTCATGGCATATAGTCGCATACATTTTCCTTTGAGGCATGATCGGTTCCAAATGCTAAGCGCGTGCACTTTGATGATTGGGCATTTGGTGAGTACACGAATGGTTGTTGAGTCGTGATTGACTTGGTAGTTGGAGCTTCGAAATATGATCATAGCTTGGTGTACGATCCCGAATTCCAATCCCAGAACGTTCGTTCGAGCTATGCCGATCCCCTGATGGTAGTTTCTTCCTTTCTTCTCTTCTCCAGACAGAAAATTAGCTTGAGGCATGGAGGATACAAAAATACTTCTTTTGAACTTTGGATGTTCGAGGTGTTGTTAGGTTTTCGGGAGAAGGGAAGAGAGATATCGAAAGTAAGAGGGCTTTCGGATTTGGCAGTCAAGAACGTAGAGCAATGGATCTTGGGGAATGGAATTAGGAATTCGGATAAATGTCGTCGAGTACGTGTGAATACGGGAATGGGCTTCGTATCTCGGACACTTAATAAACTATCCTGGTTTTTCAAGAGGTCGAAGTCGGTTTGAGAGACGTGATAATCCAGCAAGTGCATTAGAGCACGATGCATAACTTCGCATTTCGATGACTTGGTCTTGGCTCCAAGCTTGGGCTAGTAAAATTAAACATTTGCATGGCGCTCAATGAGCGGACAGTGATCAGTGAGTTTTGGTTTTGCGACGTTGTCCTCAAGGAATGGACTTGCTTGGACTGTCGGCCCAAATGCGTATATAGGATGTCGACACACAGTTGAGCTGTTAGGTTCGGGATCCGATCAATAAACCAACCTTGACGTAATTGCATCTTGACTCAGGCATTGAACTGGCGGTTAGTGATGGCCATGGCGTTAGTTGTTGAGGCTAAAGGTTGTCATCATGTTCTAGAGTGTCTGCTTTTTATGGAGTCCGACACTGATGGAAAGCCGAAAAGCCTCCAGAGCCTAGACTCTGGCTCTGGATTGCCTTCGTTGCGAGGTGAAGGTGCTCTCAAAATGGTGGCTCCAATGTATGCTGTGAAGATGACGCCAGTGCAGGGACTGAAGAGGATCTAATCGGGTCTTGAGATTGCCAAGACGGTGCGATAATTGGTAGAGGGCTACCCCAAGCCTGGGTATCTGCTAGATTTTGCTCGACGTCAGGGACGAGCTAGCAAGTTCGGATCATTGCTCAATGTTTCATGTCTGTTTTGTAGTTGAAGTTGAACATAACACAACTGGTTGGCGAATGATTCTAGAAATGAACTTAATCGGACTGGCCGCTTGGATATGCGCGTAAGATGTGGACATACGGTCGAGTCGTTAGTCTCCAACCCAATTATGTCATGGTCATTTTCCGATCTGAAAATGGTGTTAATGGTTACCGATAATCATGGTTTTAGTTATTAAAACTAGATGTCATCACTGCATTTCAGTTCTCTTGTAAGTAGGAAGCTTTGGCATCGTGAGGTGTAGGTCAGCTTCGCGTTGCGCTTAAGCATCAGTTTTCTAGCAGGGCGTCGAGACTTTGGGAACCCAATGAACGAGCCATGGGAACTCGAGAACTTGCATCAAGATATGAATTTTTTATTTTGCATACTGAGAACTTGTCTAAATTCCCATGTTCCTCGGGGAACTAGTGATTGTGTAGCTCCCCCTGTTTTTCGGTTCGGGCCTCTATGCCGGCCTGCTTAGTATCGGTGGAAGGTCAGAAGCTTCCAAGATCTGAGCTTTTGGGTCTAAGTTACCCTCAACGCGAGGTGTGCGTTACCTTTTAGAAATAGTTGGTTTGAAGCTTGCGGCGATGGTCAAGCTGATGCAAAGATAGATGGAGGACTGCCCCCAAACTCGAGTTCTTACCAACTGAAGAGGATGCGAGAGATGAACCCCCAGAAGTCAAATAGTTGCCTCTTTTGCTGGGCAGCCCCCTTGGAGGGGAGGTGACACTAGGCTTTTCCCCTGTGCTTCCTCAAGCGTCCGAGTCCCAGTTGGAGTTACAGTGGGAATATTTTGGAGAAGTAGAACCCGTGGTTTCGAGATCCCATATTTATATGAGTCTCTTCGGAGGAGGAGAATTTGTGGTTGGCCGAAGTGCTCACGCGACGAGTGCAGCTGACGTAAGCGTGCAAACAATGCAAGCTAAGGTGGAAGATCAGGATGCCTGGCTGGCAGTAAAGTCTGAGGAGCCGGAGAGGAAGAGGGACATGATGAGTCTGTCATAAAAGATGCCTGGGAAAAGGCTGGGCAAGATGCCGAGGAGAAATATGCCGCTATGGTGGCGAAGAAGTAAGTCGTTACTAAGGCGGAGAAGGAGAGGGCCTCTTAGTAGGCTAGGAAAAAGGAAAGCCATCGATGATGCCCATCAAAAGGGGGGCGAGGGTGATGGCGAGAGGCGCACATCGGTGTCTCATGAATCCATTACTCCTGTGAAGAGTAGAGCAGGGGAAGCGGTTCTGGAAGGAAGGGTCCCATCACTGGTGGTGACCTACCAAGTGCTGAACCTGTACAAAAAAAAGAAGAGAAAAGAGAAGGATTAGTAGCATCGGTAATTTTAAAGGAATTATAGATACTTAAGGTTAGGTGGACCGATAGTTTATACGAGTGCGGTCCTCGCTTTTGGTCCTTAAAGACAGTGTGGTATTCATGTACACCCTATCATCAGAGAGAAGAGATGTTAGACATGTAGTCTATTTAATGTATGTGTGTGTGTGAAAATGAAGTATGAATTAGTCAAGATCTCATTTCGTGCTAAGTGTTCGAACGTTCTTCTCATGTTTTCTGGCGTCCCGTACTTGCACAAGTGTACTTGTTGTTACACCAACAGAAATGCGATCGGAGGCTGCGCTCTGGGTCGATTATTCCAGAGGGGTGTGATAGAGCGCTGGCTTCTAGTAAGTTTCCCTCAACTCAGGAAACCCGTAGTTTGTGAAGGTAGGCAGAGCGCCTGCTGTTTTGGGTTGCCCGTGGTTAATCCCAAGTGTAGCAAAGGCATATGATGCCGTGTTATGCAGTCCGTCTGGTGTATGGCTCTCCCGTTGTTCATCGGGTTGTGGCGAGCGACGACTTCGTTTATTCATCGGAGAAAAGCCCGGATCATCAGCTCGTAGGTTCCGATCGTGGCCACGAGCTTCACCTAAGCCTTTAGAGCTTCGGGAAGAAAACAATTTAATGTCAGTGTCGATGTTGCGCCGAGATTCGACAGATGCTTGAATCCCGACCCGAGTGGTCGGTTGAAACCATGCGAGTAGTTAGTCTCGCGTTAGATTGGCTGATGGGCTGCCCCCAAGCCCTGGGACTTAAAGGCTGAACGATTTAACCTCGGTCTCAGTGCTGGGCCGAGATTCGAGTTAGTGGTTATTTATACTCAGTCGCGCCACAGGCCGGCGACTCGAATAGCGTTGCCGACTCCCATGCTCGGGGTGTAGGTCGTAGCCAGTGGTGTTTGTCATCGATGTGGGCTCGAGGCTTGGATGGCGGCATTGGTTCCCGTGATTGGGGTGTTGATGCGGCGATCCAGGGTGGTTATACGGAAGTCAGTTGTAGTGGTTAGTCAAACATGCCATGCATGGAGTAAGCGAGGAGTAAGCAAAAAAGGGACATGGGAAACAGAACATCATTTCTTCTGATAACTTTGGCAGTCATAACCCTTACAATGCTTTGAGTTGCAGGAAAACAAAATATCATTGGAAAGTGTAAAAGCTGCATATTAAGTTATGTAAAGTAGCAGCGAAGATGTTCACTATTCCACGCCCTTGGAAGCTCGACTCCATCCACGGTTGAGAGTTTGTAAGTTCCATTTCTAAGCTTCCGTTGTATGAATATGGGCCTAATGAGGAGCGAGGCTTACAGGTGGAGGAAAGACTCGTTTGAAGATGAGGTTACCGATGTGCGTTCGAGCAGCCTTCGGTTGAGCTTCCAGTCGTGCCCTTAAGTGGTCGGAGCATTAGTTGGAAGAGGATGGCTATGATACAGCGAAGAGGAGGTGTGTCTTGGAGAAGTGGCCTTGCTTTGTGTTTTCATTTCATTTTATTTAGCAGGCCTATATATACATAGGCTGGAATGAGGCATCTGTCCATGAATGGATGTTTCTGTTCGAATTGCAATGGTAACAACTATTGAAAAGGTTGCGACCCTTTACCAATAGGCATTTCTATCGGCAATTGCGCTAGAGGTCCCATTTTCTGACCTTTAAAACTTAATGTGTATGCCTTCTTTATGATATTGAATCATCCCTTTCGCCTCATCTCTTTTTTTTATGGGCGAGCTGATGGTGTTAATGAGTCGATGGCTGATATCTCCAATGATAACCTCGGGGACTGCTGTATCATAGAGGACGATCGTGGGGCTGACAGAGGACTGGAACTCTCGGGCTTGCTTCCAAACCTTTCTTTGGTAATGCTTCCTAAAGTGCCCCCTGTTGATTGGAGGGGGTCGGGAGCGCCGTATGGAGGACCAAAAAGGACACGGCACAACGAAAAGGTGGTGTCTTTTATAAGAGAAAGTTCGCCTTTGGTTTATGTTCTGCTTCCAATGAGGGAGGCATAGGCAGGGAGGAGTCACAAACTGGTTTCTCCGATGACAACCTAAAGTCAACAGCGCCATGGAAGTTGTAGTCCTGACGAGGCGGGGGGAAGATCTTGAGGAATTAGTTGTCGGTCGAGGTCATGTTTAGTGGGAGTATTTGATGAGTGTTGAGTAGCTTAGAGATCCCATGCACTGGGGATCCTCGATGAGCATCGAGTGGCTTGAAGGTCCCATGTAGTGAGAACCTTCGATAAGCATCGAGTGGCTCGGAGATCCTATGTAATGGGAGTTTTCGATGAGCGTTGAGTGACTCGGAGTTCCCATGCGGATGAGTTCCTCACTGTTGTTCTGCAAGCGACGAAACATGTTTGTGTTGTGTTCGCGGATGTTGTAGAATCGACAATATCCTATAGAGTCCCCTGGTGTGCTCGTTGAACTTTTAGGTCTTGGCCTTCCACATGATTGGGAATTGCATGCTGCGAGATAGATTTTTCCGGGGGTGTCCCTGAAAGCAGTACAACTGCGGAAAGAAGGAAGCCGAAGGCGCTTCCTTTTATTGTTGCGACTACCTTTGTCGGCTCGAGCAAGATTGCGCAGAGTGGTGGAATTAGAGTTGTTGGAGCCCTGGGCATCGCCACGAGGCAGGATGTTGAGGTGAGAAGCTTGATTCCTTTACGCTAACTTTCGACATAGGAAGTAGTCGGGGTTCATGCAGAAGATCTCCTGAATCTTTGACTGTTTTTTATCGTTCCATGCTCTAAATTTGGAATCAGGTGGTATACCCTTCGTAAGATGGACGAGTGCGATTTAAGGAGTAAGTTTCTTGACTTCGGCCAAGGCGGTGTGGGATCTTGCGAGATAGCCTTTGAGAGTTTCACGGGTGCCTTGGTAAATGTTCAAGACTGAGAGGATATCTATGGGCATTACGACATACATCCTGGACTGCGTGACCAATCTCCTAGTGAGTTAGTCGAGAGTAGAGATAGTTCAAGGTGGAAGTCGAGAGAACCCGGATAGAGCTGTCTTACATAAGGACGGGGAAGCACTTGCACTTTATGGCATTGGAGACGTGTAATGAACCCATGTGCCATTTATGGTGGCTAATGAAGCTTCGAGAATCATGGCTTCTTTAAGCATGGGATAAGTGTTGGCATGTCGAAGTGAATGGGTTACGCCTCGTACTGGTTTCTCTTGAGTGGTCAACGTTTCTTCGCTTATCTCTTATGATTATTCGGACCACGTAAGTGAGATATGCCAAAGTGGGATTTTCTAATGAAACCCATTAGTTTTGATAAACTTCGGGAGTTCCGTCGACGTCTTCTGTTGTACACATTTGGCTCGCTCTCTTTCATGTCATGGATGGTCTAGTTTTGGTATGGCTGTCGAGGTTGGGCGAGCTGGTGTGCACCCTGGTCCAGAAGTACTCTGGCCTGACGAGCTGCTGGAAGAGTGGGACTCTAGTTCCGAGTGGCAATAGTTGGGCTCTTTCGAGTAGAAGGTTGGTTACTCAGACCCGGTTTGTTACTATGTTCCTTGGCTGTAAATGATGATGGTTCGATAATCATCTCATTTCTGTTGCTGTTGCTGTCGTCGTATAAGTGTTGGAGCGGACGACGATGCTTTTAATGAGGCTGAACCTTCTTCCTCGATGTGGGCCCCTTGCTTCGAAAGAAGAAATTTCCGATGCGGTGTGCCGCGAGCCGGCGCGGTTCGGAGCAAGCTGAAGTAGAATGACGATGTGTTGACTTTCTTAGAATTGGCGCACAAGGTTGATGTTAATCTTCAACGCCTAGCGCGAGAGCTGCATTCGCATATTTCTTATTAAGCATGTGAATTTGTGCTTGAGTCACAGGAGCTTCGGGGGTCCATAAGTGGGAGGAGATCCATTTCCAGCGGGTCCTCTGCTGTTCGAGGCTGGCGAGAGGAACTAGTGTCAATTGCGGCCAACGGGTTGAGCGTTAGGTTTTGCCGGAATTCTGCTTAATGCCGGTGAGAGTCGTGATGCTTTTTGCACGTACTGCTCAAGGCGCTTCTCGTGGATAAGCTTTTCGATTGCGTCTTTGAGTTGACGGCAATCATTGGTATTATGCCCGTACATGCTGTGGTATCGACAGTACTTGCCAGTATTCTTCTCATGATTAGTGGATTCCCTATTGTACGGCTTTTTGTATTGAAGCGTGTTACATGTTTCCAGGTAGATTGTTTCCAAGTCTTCATTTGATGGGATGTAGGTCTCATATGCCCGGTGAGGGCTAGGCTTCTCGGTTCCGTAGGGACCTGGCTATTGTTACGGCTGACTTGCCGACTGTTATTCGGCCTTTGTCTGTAGCGACCTGCCCTCTTGTCCATATCGAAGAGCTTCCCTATCTATTTCCTTTTGATGCTGTCATTTATGGTATCCGCATGTGGATTGTTGGGAAGACCATCCCTGGAGAGTTGGTTTTGTCTCGCTTCTTGTTGACATAAGTATTGCCTAGCCTTTTCATGGAAAGCGTCAAGGCTTTTTAACTACTTCCGATCGATCCATGCCCCGAATTCGGAAGTAAGGAGGACACCTTTTGCTAACTGAAAAAGTATAGTGCAAGGATCTGGGTCTTCGACCTCGGCGAAGGCGATGTTGAACCTGGAGAGGTAGCTTTTGAGCGACTCAATGGGCCCTTGGTAAAGGTTGGAAAGAGTGAGGGCATTCTTTGGAGTTGGAATATGCATCATGAATTTCTTGACCAGCTGTGTCGCCAACTGGGCGAAGTTGTTAATGGAAACAAGTGGAAGGTGAGAGAACCATAACAAAGTGGTTCCTGATAAGAAGACTGGGAAGCACTTGCATTTGACCTGATCGTTGCCCCGGATCAAGTCCATTTGCCATTCATATTGATTTCGGGAGGCACAAAGATCGGTGGTGCCGTCGTAAAGCGGCATCTGTGGCATGCTGAAGCGTTACGGCCACTTAGCTTCATTTACCCTTCTTGTGAGGGGGTAACACCTAATGTGTGCTTCCTATGAATCGTGCACATTCCCTCGAATTTCCCTCATGATTCTTCGGACCATGTCGGGAAGATAATTTGGATGAGGATCCGCCATCGGAACCCATGGGTTTTGGCGAGGTTTCAGAGTTTTGTTGCGAGGGCGTCTTCTATGGTGGATGTCCGGATCGTCTTCCTCCATGTCCTCGACATCTATGATTGGGTCCTGGTGTAGACGCTAAGGTGGAGCAGGGTGATGCAGATCCTGCTCTGGAGGAGCGTGCGTCGTTGGAATAGTGGGCCCATCACCCTGGTTAGCGACCGTTGGGTTATGTCGAGGAAGAGGTTGGTTGGTAGGACCTGGTCCGTCATTGATGATCAAGCGAGAGCGGTCTCGGTACTGTGCCCCATCCCGCTATATGTGACTATAGTTTGGTCGTCATTGTCGTTATCAAGGGCGTTGGTGCGAATGACGACGTTGTTGATGAGACTAAACCTCCTCCTTTGATGTGGGCCCCTCGACTCGGAAGAGGAAGTTTCCTAGACAGTTGGTCGAGGTCGAGCGTTGTTCCAAGCTAATTGAAGTCGAGCGATGATGCGCTGACTTTCTTAAATTTGTCGCATAAGGTCGACGTTACTCCTTAATGCTTGATTAAGCCGATCGCTGTGCTCTCATATTTTTCATTAAGCGCACAGATTTAAGCTTGTGTTGAGGGTGCTTCGGGGTCCACAATAGGAGGGACAGTTTCATTAGTGGTCGGCATATCCGTCGGTAGAGGTTGTTGGGATGTACCGGCCTCAGCTGCGGCAGAAGAGCCAAGCATTGCTTTCTTTGGTCGCTTTGCCATCGTGAGCGGACTCGACAACAGGTTTAGCAAGGAACCTAAAGCTCGTCGGGGGTCGAGATGACAACGAGCGACAAAGGCGCAAAATTGAGTTCAATTCTCAGTGAAAGCATCAAATATTGACGACAAAAAATGTCGTAAACACCAAAGATTCCAATTACTAGGAATAATTAATTTGGTCGCATAGGCAAGAGAAGAAAGCAGTAAATAACACAAATGATTTATAGTGGTTCGGCCTCGTGAGGGGCCTACGTCCACTTTGAAGTGTTGTTAGAATATTATTGATCACAAAAGGTTATAAGGTTGAGACCATCTCATGACATCTCGTTACATTCATCTCAAAGCTATATGATGTCATCTCTAAGATATATGATGTCACCTCTAAGACATGATGTCATCAATATCATATATGATGTTATAATTATCATATATTTAATATATTAGGGAAAAGACACTTTTTCCCTTCTTCTTCCTCAAAGAGGAGATGCCATTAAAGGAGCTCTCTATGGGTCCCAAGGTCTCAAATTCCAACCCCTTTAAAGTGTGAAGTCATGGGGTATTTATAAGAAAGGGGTTAGGTAGGAGTAGGTGGGAGTAGGTAAAAATAGGGGACCACACCCAGAAATTCGCACCTGGAGCGTACACATGCCAGAATTTCGCACCCAGCCCTAGGGTGTGAATTTCGTACCTCGCATGGTGCGAAATTCACACCCTATGGGGGGTGCGAAATTCGCACTTCCCAGGGTGCGATTATCACCCCAGGGTACGAATTTCGCACCCTGCTGGGTGCGAGTTTCGCACCCTGCTAGGCGCGGATTTCGCACCCTGCTGGGCGCGGATTTCGCACCCTGCTGGGCGCGTATTTCGCACCCTGCTGGGCGCGGATTTCGCACCCTGCTGGGCGCGGATTTCGCATCTGCTGGGTGTGAATTTCACACCCTGAGGGGTACGATGGTCGCCTTATAGGTGGTGCGAAGGCCATAGGTGTGGGTGTTTTGGTGGCCCAAGGTTTGGATTCACGGCTCGGACTGCGAGGTCTTTGTTTGGCAATGTTTGGAGGAGCGGCGAGGTTCACGGAAGCTGTTGGCTGAATCCTGACTTTGAGTTGATCTGGTAATTCTGGGAAGCACATTTGTTGGTGGAAATCGGATGGATTGGGCGGTGCCCACTGGTTCGACCTGTCGATCGCCGCCAGGACTGTGGGTCCCCGGACCCCTACCAGCGATGCGCCCGGACCCGCTTGGCGTCTCGCCTTCGGCTCGGAGCACGCTCGCTTTCGGATCGACTGCGGACGGATACTGATGGAGATCGTGTTTGAGGGATACGACATTCCGCTAGTGGCCAGACTCGAGTCATCTGGTACTGGCAACGCCTCTGGGCTGTATCACGTGATATGTTGAGTCGAGCGTGTCTTGGGTACTTTTCGGAATCGAACCAAAATGCCGGTTAACATTATGTACATGAAATCCCGACTAGCATAGTTAGTGTTAGAGACTCTTTGTTTACTAGTAAATTTTGGAGGAGCCTACAAGCAGCTTTAGGGATAAAGCAAAGTTTGAGTATAATATATCACCTGCAAACTGATGGTCAAACAGAGAGAGTGAACAGAGTTTTTGAGGATCTGCTTAGAGCTTGCATCTTCGACTTCAGAGAATCTTAGACAAAGCACTTGCCATCGGTAGAGTTTTCGCATAATAATAGTTATCAAGCGACAGTTGGTATAGCCCTTTATGAACATTGTATGGGCGACCATGCAAATTGCCTACTTGGTGGTGGCAAACTATCAACAAGACCTTATCCGTGAATTTACGGAGAAAATCGCTTTGATTCAGCAAAGGGTGAAGGCTTCCCAGGATAGGCAGAAGTCATATGTGGATAGATGGAGGAAGGAACTTGGATCTAGCGTTGGAGATTTGGTATTTGTGAAAGTCTCCCCTCTTAGGAAGATAAACCGATTTGGAAATAGTAGGAAGTTGGTTCCCAGATTTATTGGGCCGTTTAAGATTATGAATAATATAGGGAAATTGCCTTATCGTATGGATCTTCCCGAGCATTTATCGGGGGTCCATAACGTTTTCCATGTTTCTCATCTTCGGAAATACCTTCATGATTCCACTGTCATGCTCGAGCTAGATGATATTCGGGACTTAGAGAGCTTCGAGTTGGAGTGTAGATTGCCCAGGGCTCCTTGTGCCACCGCAAAGATCGTTAAGCACAGAGTCAAAAGATTTCGCAACAAATCTATTCGCACAGAAAGAGTACAATAGGGAGATAATCCTGCGGAAAGCACCTGGGAAACCTAGCAGAAGATTAGGCAAGCTTTTCTCGAGTAGTTATTTCCTCTAAAATCCCTTTCGTGGTTGCATTGTGGTTGCCAGATTGGATGGTAGGAGATGGTTGCAACACGAATGCACCGTGCACACATATAGAATTATATGCGTATTATGATGTTTTACATACATACATTCAATATCACTTATTACACATACACGCTAGGACTGAGCTTACTTTAGCAAGTCTGTAGTACCTAATCGCTATGAGTTATGGATGTTTATAACATAACAAGGGTGTACAACATGGTTGTTAGTGCGAGTTGTGTTTTTCGCCCCTTCAAAAATATTTTGGGATGAAATCTCTTTTAAGGGAGGAGGATAAATTAATGGGCTGAAAATAGAAATTGTGGTAATTTGGAATTGGGCCATGAAAGTATTACTATTGTGTTCGTAGCGATATTTTGATCCATTTTCATATTTTATTTACTGAACAGAGTCCGTATGAAGATAATGTTAATAAAACAAGTTATGCGTAAATATTTACACACAAGGTTTGAAATTCAAATTGATTAAATATGAATCTGGAATATAATTAAGTATAGATTGGAATATAAATATATTCCATAAGAATTTGAATCTGTTTGTATATATTTATATGCAATGGAGACAAAGATAGTCAACATAAGGAAAGAAATCAAAGCCATTAACTCAAAAATTAATAGAAAACAAGGTTATAGGAGATTCAAAATGTCCTGGCTTGACCCCAAAAGATAGGTCGAGCTCCCTCCTAAAGGAAGTGTGGAGAGGTTGTATTTTTGTAGGGTGATTTTTGTAGTTTTGCATCAATAGACCATCCAGATTGAATCAAACTAATCCAACGATCTGTATACACACTTTCAACTAAAAATATAGCTCCCTAACCTCACTCTAAACCCTACTCTTGTTTCATTTTGCGCCCCCACATTGTCCTTCTGCAATTGCTAATTCCAGAAAAAGCTTAGGATTCTCTTCTATTCCTCTAACCTCTATTCTATCTTTTATAATCTAGATTTAGATTCTGAAATTTAGTTATATACATATATATATATATGAGATTCAAAGATTTTATTCTTATATATATATATATATATATTATATTAGAAGGATTAGAGTGATTTCGAAGGTTGATTCCAGACCGGGTTCTACACAAATCCTATTATTCTTCCGTCTCAAATCACTGTGAGCGGAAACCCTATAAGTTGTTAATTTCTATCTTTTGCAGTATGGATTTGAAATTTTATACCTGTATGGGATTTGGATAAAAACGAAGATAAAATACTATGGACCCTCCAAATCCTATATTTTGTTTATTTTGGAAATGAGAAATCAAAAGTGATATGTTAGGTTTGTGTTATTGGAATAAAAAAGTTAGGCTTCTGGCGTTGTGAAATTCTTAGTTTTTCGGTCTGATTCACGTGATTCTTACTTTTAATATTCATATATGTATATGTACTATAATATAAGATTTGAGTGTTGTAAATTAGTAGGTTTAAGCATCTATTTTAAATAGATTTGTTCGAACGTATTATATGCAACGTACTATGATCTTAAGTTTTTGAATGCAAAATAAAGGGGGTATGTGGTGGAAATCAGGGGGCATTTAGGGGTGCTGCACTATTTTGGGTGTCATTGGACGCTCGCCATATATATATATATATATATATATATATATATATATATATATATATATATACATACATATATGGGAAAGTCTAAAAGAACACAAAATATTAACGCAAAATTAAACACACAAAATCTGAGCCATTAGATCTCCTCCTAAATTACACCTCACACATAAAGACAAACAAATCGTGTGGTCCAGATTTTGTGTACATAGATTTGTGTCCAATTTTGTGTCCCTATAGTCGCTCCCTATATATATATATATATATATATATATATATATATATATATATATATGTGTGTGTGTGTGTGTGTGGGGGGGGGAGTCTATAGAGACACAAAATTTTAATATAAATGGTGACACAATTGATTTGCACCATCAGATCACTCCATGAATTGCACATCTCCATAAAGACAAAAAGATCCAACGGTTGAGCCTCTATGTTTCTCTCTTTGTGTCTAATTTTATGGTCAAATAGTCAGCCCTATATATATATATATATATATATATATATATATATATATATATATATATATATATATATATATATATTCTCAGCTCGAAGCTTTTATGAAGTTTTTGCTTCTACATATTGATTTATCAATATGTTAACATTAAAGTAATAGGAAATTTGCAAACATATCGTTAATGCATTTTGTTACTCCACTAAAGTCATTCGTATCCATAAATATACTAAAAAAAACCATTCGTTTTTGTAATAACTGATCAATATATTTAACAGCCAATTTAGGGTTACGTTGCACATTCAACGAGCAATTAAAACTATGTGTTAACCATAGAGAAAACCCCCAAAGCGTTAGACAATAAATTTCCAATGCCATCGAACGGAAGCCTAATCTAATATCTAATAATTTTAATTAACGGGCGAATTCGAATTGATCGCACCGAGAAGAGAATCTTAGTCCGCTCGTGCCTTAAACTTTCCTATAAATCAGGACCTTGCGCTCCCAACCAAATGCTTGAACCAACAACACCTAAACCACCAAATCAATATCTGCCTGCTCCTCCTTCCTCTTCAAATCTTCTTAAAAATAATAATTGCTCAAATAAAAATGGTAGACACACCCACTTCCACTTCATCAAACTCATCCTGCACTTCGTTCAGCTCCTTCGACGACATCTCCGTCAAATCTAACGACACCTCCGTTAAATTCGTCTGTAATTATGGCGGCAAGATCCTTCCTCACTACCACCACGGCCAGCTCCGTTACTTCGGCGGTGACCGTCGCATTCTCTCCGTCGACCGCTCTATTTCCTACTCAGGTACTCTATCTAACTGCTGTCCTGCTATGTACCCCCAATTCGATTCTCCAGAAACCCTAATTGTAAATTTTGTTCTTCCGCTCTGTTTAAACTCTTAAATCACGTTCGATTGCAGAACTGATGGAGAAGTTGAGCGAGTTAAGCGGGTACGAATCGGTCACGTTGAGATGCAAGCTGCCAAACGAAGATCTGGACGCGTTGATTACAATCAAATCGGACGATGGTTTGCTTAACCTCATCGAAGAATACGATTTCGTGAACAGAGGAAAAATCAATACGCTGAAAATAAAAGCGTTTCTATATGAAGTGAAATCATCGCCTTCGACTCCTTCGAAGTACTCGTGTAACAGATGGGTTAACCATCGGATTTATTCCAAAGCAGCGACGTCGCGTCTCTCTAACCAGAATGCGCGTCCGATTGTTCACCAGACTGCGCAAAGCAGTCATCATGCTGCCGCAAAAAGTCGTTAAATCGATGAAGAACGATAATGGGTTGAATAAATAAAGATGGCTTGTGATTGTACTAGAAGTTGAGGAGTGTTTATCAAGTTATTTGTTTTAATTTGGTCATTCGGATATATAAACTACAATTTCAAGTTCGTTTGTTTTTTTTAAGAACAAATTCAACATGAACGCTAGAAATTTGAGTTGAAGAGAAGATTTGGATTCCCATTTTTTTGGTTGGGGATTTTCAGATCGCTTTCTGTATTTTCTCGTGGTTATCACGTGCGTTTGTTATACGTGATTTGATCCGTTTCCTTTAACGGCTTGTTAAACGTCGTCTGTTATTTATAATGTTTGTTACATGTTACGTGTTGATTTGGTTGTCTTCTATTGACTAGTTTGTTTTCTTCTAGCTGTTATTTTGATTCGTTTAATATATAGGAAAAATAAACTTGTCGTATAGCCTATTAATGTCGTTATTTGTATTATTGATTTGATGCCATGGGTATTTGACAGGAATGCAAATGGGTCTACGAACAAATCGAGTGGACGGAGATGACAACAAAAATGAATGAGCTGAACTTGAGCTGGAAGATAAAAGGGAAAAAGAATCGGAATGGCAATTCTACACAATCGAAAAAATGTATGGATATCGAACGTGACTTTGGGCATGGTATGTTCAATGAACATCGTATGAGTTTGCGGTTATCTGAGCGGTGTATTTAACTTATGATTTTTAATTTAATTGTTTTATAATTAATTGTTAATTAATTGTACAGTACTTAGCAAAAATAGAAAATGATACAATGAATCAGCATAGCATTACAATGGTAATTTTATCTTGGCAAATTCTATTTACGCACAATAAATTACTATACATGCACCTCAAAAAAAAAGGAAAAAAAAATTCACATATACCACCTTTTACTTAGTAAACGCCATACATTTTCTAAAATCATCATCATTTTGAATAAAATATGCTTTTTTTTACTCATTTGACTAACTTTCTCGCTTATGCTTTCATCAAACCAAGGTGCCATAATTTCAAAATTTCCTAACTTTGCTTTTGTTCATAAACTTCAAATCGAAGTTAAAGTACTTTGTTATCTTTGTATAGAAAACTAAGTTCATTTTTTGAATGTATTAAAAAGTTGAACTGTTTAAAATTTAGTGTTAAATTAAAACATGATTTTATTTAAACAAAGGATTGAAAATTTTAATACTCTTAATAACATTAATATTAGTAATTAATTTTAATTTTAAACTTTATATTCGCTTAAAGTGAAAACAATTGAAATTGACTATATATATATATATATATATATATATATATATATATATATATATTGCTTGTAACGATATGAACATAATTTAATACTCAAAACTTAAGTTCGTGATGTATATGCAACTTTACCCGAGATTGAATATACATAATGCAAACAAGAAAGAATCTCATACAGTTTTCATTCTTTAATTTTTTTTAATAAGGGCATTTTGGTCTAAAACACTGTTTAAAATCTCATGGTATAAGTAAAGAAATTAATGATGTTTAAATAAAATTTGCCTTTTATCTTTTTTGCTATATGGAATTGTTGTCATTTTATTGTTTATTTGCCATTGAACTTATTTAGTTACTCTATATGTTACATTTTTCGTACTATAATATTCTTTAAGAAATTTCTTTGGGACAAGATCAAATCATTACCACAAGCCATTAAATTCAAATTATCATTTGTGCATTTGGATATGAAACACTGGATGATCATCGTAGCTACAACTTTTTTTTTTTTTTTTGTGTCGAATGACAATATTGACATATTCTTCAAAATAATAAATTATTTCTTTCATATTTCAAATTTTTTTTTTCAACTGCCATACTAGATATAAAGGGCAGTTAGGTTCAGATCCAGTTTAGATTTCAAAATATAAAAAAACTCCTTGTTTTAAAACTTCGTAAATTATGTCTATGTTTTTCGAAAAACACCAAAAAGTAACGTAAAAATTTCCTCAAAATTTAATTCAACGTATAATCATCCTCATATTTAAGAAAAAAAATGATTCAAAGATAAAAAGCAAAAATATTCACATTTCAGTGAATTTCAACATCTTTTCCGTAAATGTGCAGACATCGCAATAACTATTTCTAAAAATTACAGTTTTTCATGCAATTTTTTATCCTACACTTATTTAAACAGTGAAGTATTGCAGAAAAATCTTCAAAAAAATATAAAAATTGCATACAATTGAAAAACTTGCACAAAAATAAAAAATGTTTCATTTTTAGAAAAATTATAGTAAAAGAAGCCATTATTTGCAATAATTGCTGACATTTCAGTAATTATTTCCCACAATAACACACATATACAATACACTGTAAGATAATTGCCAGTATATCGGCAATTATTCAGAATAATTGCAGACATTGCCGCAACTTTTTTCTGTTTTGTTACCAGCAACACATTATGTGAATAATTGCTAAAATATCAGTAATTTTTCACAAAATGCTGATTTTACATTTTTTTTCTTTTAGAATCCTTCCTTGAATATTTACAATTTTTTGAATTTTTTTTATTTTCTTATGCAACAACGCGAAAAAGCTGAAAAACGCGTTGCTATAGTAAATAGGGACCTGCTTTACATAAATACTTAGGGAGGTAGCCGCATTGAATAAAATTTGGAAATAGGGATGTCTCCTTAATTTCCACTAGTTATAAATTGATAAATTTTACTATTTGATCTAAGTTCATTTCTAATATCATAAAAATGGAGAATATGATATCTAACATTAGGATATGGTATAGATAATCATTTTTTGGTAGATATACTGAATCAACTATATAATACCGTCCATATGAAGAATGCGGGAAGTTAGATGTTCTATCATTTACAATTGAATTTTGATGTTCTATCATTTACAATTGAATTAAAAAATTTACTATCATGCGTAGTACTTTCGCAATCATCCACGTTATAAGTAAACTATAATCAAACAAGCATTCT
Organism: Allium sativum; assembly: GCA_030737875.1. Classification (NCBI taxonomy): domain Eukaryota; kingdom Viridiplantae; phylum Streptophyta; class Magnoliopsida; order Asparagales; family Amaryllidaceae; genus Allium; species Allium sativum. The sequence goes on along the minus strand of CM060909.1, from coordinate 412,150,193 downwards.
ACTAATATATTTTTGTAGCATAACTTTTTCGTTCTATGTATGGAACTACTAGATCTCCAAGTAAACATATTACTACATGTGTACCGTCTATAACAACAACATAGTTCTTAAAATATGGGTAGTAATTGTTAGAACTTCTAGTATGAAATGAAACAATATTAAACCGTGGATCTTTTGGTTTGATAATATCTTTAGCGAACAATTGTACAACATTGAAAACAATACGAAAGCAAACTAAAATTGTGCCACATGATCTTTAGAATCTTTCGCTCATTTGTTGATTTGATACCCCTGCAGCTGTAATACACACAAATATGACAGTCATTTCTCGTTTACCAACATCTTCGTTGAAATCAAACTGTAAATGGATAACTATAACAATCCGGGTTTTTGGGGTTCGGGGAAAACATATTATAACACGTTTTGTAATTTTAAAATCAAGAAGAACAAGATACGACTTCAGGAGCCTAACTTATATACTAATTTAAGTTGAGAAAATAAAGAATTTGAGATTTATAAGTAATTATATGTATTGGAATAAATTGAATCCATTTAATGTAATAAGAAAATTTATTTCAATCTATGTTCGCTAAATAAATTTAAGATGAAATTAATAAAGTTGGTTAAATCTTGGGACATATATGTTTAATGAATTATTTTTCCAAATGTAATAATTTTGTGAAAGTATTGCTAAATAATATTTTGGTGAATATCGGATATATAAAATGTTGATTGGGAATTAGTATGAGAGTGTAAAATATATTTTCAATATAAAGTGTTAAGTTGTTTTAATGGTCATTGATAATTTGTAATTTTGTGTATAAAAAATGTACATTATAGAAATTATAAAATAAAATAAAAGTTGTGTTTAAAACCATGTTTGGAAATGGTTAAATAAATTTATAGAGTAATAATATAATAGTGAATATTAGTCTTAGGTCCTAAAAATCAAACTTAATATACAAAAACTTATCAAAAAACTATATGTATAAGTTAATGTTTCTAAGTTGAATATATATATTTATATGGCTAAATATATAAATGGATAACTTTCTTACTATGCCTTTTTTAGGACGAAAAGTTTTGAGTGGGGGAGAGTGTAACATCCCGTATTTTTGGACCATTTAAATTTTTGAATTTAATGAGACTTTAATTTTAATTATGGTTAGAATTTAAAGTTAAATGATTTAATTATGTTATTTTATGATGTAAACTAAATTTAATTGATTAAGGAATGAATTTCATCTTGTTATGGCACTGGTAATTTGTAGTGATTGTTAATGAAACTATAATTTGTTTGGTAATGACAAATACTGAAGTTTAAAATTTAATATTGGAGCATAATTGAAATTCTAATGAATTTGAGAAATAACCAAAGTTAGAATTTAATATAAATAAAATTTGAATTATAAAGTTTACTTGAATTCTATATTGATTTAAATGAAGTCAATAAACCTTTGATTTTAATTTAAAAGTGAATACACCAAAATTGAATATAATATATATTAATGAACCTATTAAAATTGTCATTTTGCAAACGATTTCGAAATTCGATGGAATCAGTTTCATTGGATCTGGAATTGTAAATTATTGTGAGATTTCAAGTTTCATGTCAATCAGATTTGTTATGTGATCGAGCGCGATATAAACGCGTATCGATTAACGATTTGAGATTTAAAATCACCATTCTTCAATCGATCTTGGATTTTGATGAAACTAATTTTATAAAATTCGCAATGGTAAGTTAATATAAGATTTGAAATTTCGTAGCGATTGGACTTACTATTTGGTCATGCGATACTGAAATGCATTAAAATTGATTTGAATAAATTAAATTGATTTCGATTAATTTAAAACGATATCTTTTGAGTACGATGAAATTAGGTCACGAGACATGTTCCTTTGGATATAGAAATATCGAAAACATTACTTTTGGTATATATATTATTCTAATTTGTTCGTAATTGTAAAAAAGAGATTTTTTGAACCTAAACGACAATTTGGGCCCAGTTCAGCTTAGAATGTAATCTTATTTATAACTTAACTCATTTGTTATCTTGAAGCCCAACCCTAACCCCAACAGCGTCCACTTCTCATTTGGTACATATCAAGAAATTTCTAATTTCCATTTCTTAATGACGATTAAACTCAAATCAAAACCTAACTTGTAACGACCCTGGATTTTCGATGTTTTAAAATATGAATTTTAGTTTAAATTTAGTATTGAAATGGATGTTTATACTTGAAATTTTGTTTAAAATTTTAAATCTGGTCTATTTCAACTTAGATTTTGAATAAGTTTGTATGTATAAATTAATTTCTATGTTCGAACCTAAATGGTTTACTTAAATTTAAATGTTATTAATACTTTAGCTAATTGAAATGCATATTGTTTGAATATTTATAAAATTTGATTTTGAAATTTAAGTTGAAAATTTATAATCTAATCTATTTTATTTAAATTTGGACTTTATTTAATTTAGTTTAACTTAAGATATTTGTATTGGTTTCAAAACGATGATTTAATTCGATATATTAATTTAAATGGTTTTGTCTAAACAATCATTATTAATGCTATAACCAATTGAAAATTTAATTTTGATTTAACTTGCGTATTGAAAATCTAGTTTATTTAGAACTTGGATTTTAATTTGAACAATTTACAGTTGTTGATTTATATGTTGCACTTGTGTGTTCAGATGCCCAAGTTCAAATTATTATGCGTTGTGAATATATGAATATTTCATGTGAAAAATAAACACTTCGAAATTTAAAATTGGCACTTGGGCCACTTGTCTTCTCGTTGTTGTGTAACAAACACCTGTCATTTTTCTCCTGCATTGTTCACTATACGGTTGTTTGCTTCTGCATCGTGTTCTCCTTTTTCTTCTTATCTTCGTTCACTTGATTTATTTCCTATCCACCTCATTTTCCTCAGCCAAATGAAAACCAACTTCCCCTACTTCACCAAAAAAAACCTTCCCCCTCTTCATTATTTTCTGGCTACAGCCGAAAGCTTTATCCAAACCCAAAAAGTATCCTCCTCACAAACGAAAACACTACCAAAACGAAATCACTCCAGCCCTCCACCATTTAATCATCGCTGCTATAAATCAAAGGTAGCTACCACCGCCTTCGTTTTCCATGAATCAATTTCTTGCTACCTCGTCATGCCACCACTTCGATTTCGAGCTGTCGAAACCACGTCGAAGCTCCAACACCTCAAATCATCGCAGTTAAAAGGTGAGCATACCTCACGATTACCTTAAATTGAGTTTCAACCTCAATATGATGTTAGAAATAGGATAGTAATTCGTAGTGAATTGCCATGATTTTGTTGCTTGCTATTTGCCTGTTCTACTGTCGTTTTGGCATTTGTTGGTACTTAGGTTGCTGCCTTTTGCTGCCCTTTACAGCATCGAACTTGCAAACTTTCCCTGATTACAGACCTAACTGATTGGTTTGTTGTTGGCTTCCTTTATCTCTGCGTTCCTGTCTTTTGAATGTTTGGATATTTGGGAACTTGTGATTTATGTATAGGGGTGGAGGCAGGAATATATTTGTGTATATATATACTCTGGCATGTGTATATACATATTGTTGACATATGTATATGCAAAAAATCGCCCACTGCTAGTGCCATATTTGTTCACTCCTGAGTATATGGAAATTACCATGCTTGTTATTTGTACATGTCATTGAAGATCAATGTTGTCTTATGACCTTGGTCTTAGTTTCTGCACCTTTGTATTGCTTATGCTTGCTCTTTCTCATATGTTTGCCCCGTCTCATGTTTCTTGCTGGTCATTTATGAGATTTCTATATATCGTAATATTGTAATTGATTTTCTCTTGTATTGAATAATCTTTCGTTATCAGTACATAGCTTCTGCCGACAATATATATAGTAGAAGAAAGAACGAAAAACATAAAGATGGGCTAAACAACAAGGCCCAATGATGTGTTAAAAGACTGAAGCCCATGTGGCTTATGTGATTAAGAGATCGGTTTGTTAAAGCTTTGCTCTATATACTTTAACACGCCCCCTCAAACCGATCTAGGGTTTTAATGTCTTCATCTCTGCGCCGCCACCAAATACTCTCAGCTCGCACCTCAATCTTTCGAAGTTTTTCCTTGATAAAGCTTTAGTAAAGATATCTGTTGTTTGATAGAAAGCTGGCACGTGTTTGATTGCAAGTTTTCCAGCTTCCGTTCGCTCTCTGATGAAGTGGAGATCAATCTCTATGTGTTTCATCCTCGAGTGTTGTATAGGAATGTTAGACAAGGCGATGGTGCTTTTATTGTCACACCAGAGCACTGGTTTCCTTGTGGACGGAAACCCTAATTCTTTGATTAGGGTTTCAACCCAAATAATTTCAGCTGTAGCCGACGCAATCGCTCTGTACTCTGCCTCGTTGCTCGATCTGGAGACAGTAGGCTGCTTCTTAGTGCACCACGAGACTGGATTTGATCCCATGAACAAACAATAGCCAGAAGTGGATCTCTGGTCATCTGGGTCGTTGGCCCAGTCTGCATCACTGTAAGAACTCAAATTCATGTCTTTTCCTGCTTTAATTGTTATTCCATAGTGCATAGTTCCCCGTAAATAGCGTAAAATTCTCTTGACAACCTTCCAATGCTCACTTAAAGGGTTAGCCATGAACTGACAAACCTTATTTACACTAAAACAAATTTCAGGTCTTGTGATAGTTAGGTATTGTAATGCTCCAACGATACTTCTGTATTGTTTGCTGTTGTCTATGCTATCACCCCTGTGTTTGGATAATCTTAGATTACTTGTCATGGGGGTAGAAATGGGTTTGGCTTGATCCATATTAGCTCTTTTGAGAATCTCACATATGTATTTCCTTTGAGACAAGAAAATTTCTGAATTTGAATTTCTTTGAACTTGAATGCCTAGGAAATAGTCCACCTCTCCCATGTCTCTTATAACAAAAATTTTATTTAGATGCAATATAATTCTGTTGATCCCTGTGCTGTCATTTCCTATTATGAGAATGTCATCAACATAGACAAGTATGTATACATATTTTTGATTGTAGATTCTGACGTATAAAGAATTATTTGATTTTGTGGCTATGTAACCCATGTCTGCCAGGGTATTTTTCAATTTGACATACCAAGCACTTGAGGCTTGTTTCAGACCATAAATGGCTTTGTTTAATTGACAAACATGATTTTCTTTGCCTCTGCATTCAAAACCCTTTGGCTGCTGCATGTAGACTTTTTCTTGTATCCATTTAGAAATGTATTACACACATCTAATTGTCTTATATCCCATCCATTCTGAATAGCTATGGTTAGAACAACCCTTATGGTCGTAGGTTTAACAACAGGGGAAAAAGTCTCATTAAAATCAAATCCATATTGTTGTGAAAAACTTCTTGCAACCAGCCTAGCCTTGTGTTTGATTATATTCCCTTCAGCATCTTTCTTCAATTTATAAGTCCACTTACATCCCATAATATTTTGACCTTTTGGTGTATTGACAAGGTCCCATGTTTTGTTTCTTGTCAATGCTTCATATTCCTCATTCATGGCCTTACGCCAAGATTCATGTTTGACTGCCTCTTCATATGTGAGTGGTTCAATAGTGTCTGCATCCTCTGTAGTTTCATTGTAGATTTTTGGTTTAAAGATGCCACTCTTGGCTCTTGTAGTCATATGATGCCCAAGTGGCTGTCTAGGGGCATTATCCTCATCTCTTTCTGTGTCTGGTGAGTCATCTTCACTATCCTGGTCCTGGTTGCTGTTGTTGTTGTCACTGTCAAAACTTTGATGTGGGTTGTCGTCTTCACTTAAGTGTTCACTTGTGCTGTATCCAGACCTGGTGCTGGAGACAGTGGGAGTTGCCATAGTCATTTCAGGTGTCACATTGTTCTCATGTTGCCAGGTGTTTTTAGTTAATGTAGGAATAGTTCCCACAGTGGTTTTAGATTGGACATTACTTGCTTTACCTTTGTTTTTCTTTTCTGCAAAAGGAAACAGTTGTTCATTAAAAACAACATGTCTAGATATAAAAACTTTTCCTTTCTCATCTAAGCACTTGTACCCTTTTTGATTGTCTGAATAGCCCAAAAAAGTACAAGTGCTTGATCTCAAGGAAAGCTTGTGGTTGTTGTAGGGTCTGAGGCATGGAAAACACAAGCATCCAAATGTTCTCATGAATCTGTAATCTGGTTTCTTATCAAACAGAATTTCATGAGGACATTTGTGATGTAGAACTTTGGTTGGCATCCTGTTGATCAAATAAACACTTGTGTCAAATGCCTCAGTCCAGTATTTCAAAGGTAAAGAAGACATAGACAACAATGTTAATCCTGTTTCAACAATGTGTCTATGTTTTCTTTCCACAATGCCATTTTTTTGATGTATATGGGCAAGTAGTTCTGTGAGTGATGCCTTTTTGGCTGAACACATGCTTGAGAGGTAAAAACTCACTGCCCCCATCTGTTTGTACAGTTTTAATGTTGCAGTTTAACTGTTTTTCAATAAAGTTCATAAACTGTAACATTACACTGTATGTATCTGATTTGGCTTTGAGAAAGAAAATCCATGTGTACCTGGTATAAGCATCAATAATTGATAGATAGTACCTGTGTCCCTGTCTTGAACATAGTGGTGCAGGACCCCACAAGACTGCTGTAACTAATTCAAGAGGCTTAGAGTATAAAGTTTCAGATTTTCCAAATGGTAATTTATGGCTTTTGCCAAGTTGACAATGTGAGCAAATAGTTGGGACAGGTGAGTGTTTAAAAGTAATATTATTGTCTTTTAATATTTGCATTACAATATCATAACTAGGATGTCCAAGTTTACAATGCCAAGTATTAAGATCATTTGGAACACAATTGTTACTCTCAGAATTGTCAGAATCATTCTGATTAACATTGCTAATTTGAATGTTAGCATTGCAACACCATGTGTTATCTTCTTTACCCAATCCAGGTTGCAAGTTGTTGAATCTGTATAGACCATTACTCAGCCTACCCTGTAATAATATGTCCTTGCTCAGCAAGTCTCTAATTAAGCAATATTGAGGGTGAAACTCAAAATATACCTTGTTATCATTAGTAAATTGGGACACACTAATCAGGTTTTTCTTAACAGTAGGGACCCTAAGAATGTCATTAAGAAACAGTTTTCCTTTTCCTTGAATGTACCCTGCCCCAATATGAGATATATTCATAGTTTCACCATTGCAAGTATGTATAACTTGTGTACCTGTATAGTTCTTGTTACCAAGATTCAAATTCTGAAGATTGTTGGTTAAGTGATTGGTAGCCCCTGAGTCTGGAAACCAATCTTCAGTATTTATGTCATCGGTCTTTGTATTATCATCACTGCCACTTGCTTGAGATGTAGAACCCTCAGAATTTGTTCTGCCTTGATAATTGGCTTGTGCCATATTTGCATTCATGCCTCTCTGGCCACCTTGACCTTGTTGAACATTGTTGACATTAGTGTTAAACCTAAAATAACACCTGTTTGCTGTGTGTCCTGGCTTGTCACATATCTGACATTTTACTCTGTTTGTGTTGTTTGATCTGCCCCTTCCTCTGGCTCTTTGACTGGGATTGCCTCTTGGTCCTTGCTGGTTGCCTCTACCATAGCCAGGTACACTTCTTGATTGGTCAACATTTCTTGAATTAGATGCCGGATTTATACTAAATTCACTTTGAATAGCTTTTCTTTGATCCAACCTGCCTTCATGGGCTAACAATGCTGAATAAACTGTTTGTATGTCTGGTAAAATAGGCTGTGTAGCTATATAGGTCACAAGAGACTCATATTCTTCTTCAAGGCCATTTGTCAATGTTAAAATTTGTTCACTATCTGAAATGTTGTGGCCCACTGCTTTGAGCTTGTCACATAGGGTCTTTACTTTAGAAATGTACTCACGGATACTCATGTCCCCTTTTCTTGCATTCTGAAATTCTCTCCTGTAGTGCACGATTCTTGCCGCAGACTGAGAATTGAAAATTTGTTGAATTGTTGACCAAATCTCATGAGATGAGTTACACCCTATGACCTGTGATAACAAGTTGGCACTGATTGACGACAGTAGCCAAGAAGATAGTAAGTTGTCTTGTTTTTGATAGTGGATGAATTCAGGATTGTTAACCATGTTAATTTGTGCATCAACTATCATTGCAGGTGGAATAAGTCTGGTTCCATTGACATAATCTTGAAGGTCATACCCCTTCAAGGATGTTTCAATCTGGAATTTCCATAACAAGAAGTTATCTTCGTCGAGTGGGATGGTGATAACATGGCTTTTTGGCTTTACAAGGGGCTGAGAAGGTGGTGTTGGTCCATTAGGATCTGTCCTCGTCGGTGCAGAAGATACTTCAGAACTTCTTTCTGCCATGGTTTGTTCAGAAGTGGTGGACAATGAATATGGCGAGGTCACTGCTACTGTGGTGGCAGCCGATTCAAGAAGAATATAGAGAAAAAATGTATATACAGTGGTTCTTGATTCTTAAAGATTCAAGAATCACTGGTTTACAGCGGAATTGAAATCAGATGACGAGATAGAAATCTCTGATGATCAAAAATGAACTGATGCAGCCGGCTGTGAACAAGATTTGCAGCTAGGCACGACACTGTTCAGAACTGGTAAGAACATACACTACACGATCAGGAAAGGATGCTCTCCTATGATGATGTTTTTCTAAGGAGACTTGCACATCATCCCTCTTTCTGAATCATAAAAATGATTTTATTATGCCGTTTGGCTATAGGGCTCTGATACCATATGAGATTTCTATATATTCGTAATATTGTAATTGATTTTCTCTTGTATTGAATAATCTTTCGTTATCAGTACATAGCTTCTGCCGAAAATATATATAGTAGAAGAAAGAACGAAAAACATAAAGATGGGCTAAACAACAAGGCCCAATGATGTGTTAGAAGACTGAAGCCCATGTGGCTTATGTGATTAAGAGATCGGTTTGTTAAAGCTTTGCTCCATATACTTTAACATCATTGTCACTGGCATTGCCTTATTGCCATGCTGAAGCTGAAGCACACGAGTTGGTTACCATATTCACCCTGTTTTGTTTTATAAACCAAAAATGCCTTAGTTTAGATACATGGATCGTGACATTTGACTATATTCTGAAGCAATAACTTCTGAGCATTCTAAAGCACGCTAGGCCACCCACTCTTATACCATATACATTTATGAATCAAATATAAGGCTTGATATATGCCTTGCACCCCATAAACTCATGTATTGTTGCATCATATATCTTGTGTTCTCCCTGTTAGTGCTTTGTCACTCATGCCTTGTTCTATAAAATTCTGGAAACACATTATTGTTGCTGTATTTCTAGACCATGATTTGTAACCTGAAATACGTGATGTTGATTTCTAATACTTGATATATTTGGCATTTGTATTGCATCGAGTTCGTAGTTTGGTCATGTTTTACTCCCTGAACCCATTCAAACCAATAAAATTTGTACTTCCATAGTTATAATTGTGCAATTTTAGCACATGTTTGATGTCCTACCCGCTGCTCTGTTATACACAGTTGTTAGTGTACATTGATATACATTCACTTGTATACACTAGTGTCGTAGCTTGAACAACACCTCTATTTGTCTAGTTTCTAGTTTTAGTGGCATTCTATTTGATGTTTCTATTTGCTAACTTGGCTTATGACTTGCTGCACCATCACCCCATGCAGCAAAACACGTTGGACCCACTGCGTTATCACTTGTTAGCACTGTTTGCTTGCATATTTATGTATTTATCCATGAACCTGGTTATAGTGGTGTTCTCACTAACTTTGAAGCATGAAGCCTTGATTTACTGAAATATATATGGGGCTTTATATCATTTTGTAACTCATGTTAGGATTAGCTATTATATTTCAGTATTTTATTGAAGTTGATTTACTTGAATAAAGTTTATCATGACTCGTGTGTTTTGTGTTTTGCATGCAACGCTTGGGTTAGACTCGAGTGTTGTAGATTTAAAGACTTTAGTTATCGAAGTTAGAGAGTGGTGAAGACGTCCACTTTGGGTTTGTGAAATCTTTAATTTTATTTTAAGTAAAATCTATGAATATAAATTCTGTTGTATAATAAATTTTGTAAACTCTAATTTTTGTATAAAATTAATTCTGTTGTGAGATGTTATAATTATTCCGTTCTGTGATTCTATGTGTATATTATGTTTAAATCTTGTAAGCCAAGTAACGATCTGCCATTTGACTGGTTTGAGTTGGTTTAATACCGACTTGAAGCGCTTAAAAAGGTTGGTCATTACATAACTCGAAAATCAAACTTCTCGAAAAAATTTGAAAAAAATATATGTAAATGAAGATCTCGATGATATGAATTAGTGAAAAGTGTTCGTTTTCTGAAATAGCAAATGGATTAATCAAAAATCGCTGTCAAAGTTGCTAATTTTGATGACTACTTGTTTTCTAAATCTGCTTCCCTTAATTTCTTTCAATCCATGCATAATTCAAGAAAGTTTCAAAGCATTGTCGTAGAGTTACGCGAGACCTTCAAATCATATGGTGCACGGTAGTTTTTCGGATCTAAAATTGCCGAAATCAGAACTTGAAGCCAGCGCAGGTTTTGAGGTAATGAAGGCAGAGGGGACCACCGAGTGAGTCCAGATTTAGTGTGTGGGTAGAGCCTTCGATGGAGGTCATGGCGATGGAGGTTAATCATGAGTTCAATGATCATTAGGAGGGTGGTAAGTGAAGACTATCGTGCGTTGTTGGGTTTTTTCTGCGTGACGTACCTGTAATGTGTGAACGCGAGGAAGAGGGAGGGAAGACATAGTGACATGGCGCAGTATGGTTGGTGAGGATTTTGTTTTATTATTTTATATAATTTGAAATTCGAATGTTAAAATGTGTATAAAATTTTCATACGAACTAAGATTGACCCGCGGTTTATTTCTTTGGATCGTATCGAAATTCCAGATGACATGAAGCTGTTTTTGTTGAATTTGGAGACTGTTAAATCTTGAGACCTATTTTGGATTTCAGTCGAGTTCAAAATCAAAGGTGAGTGATTAAACCCACTCATACTTAACTAAAATATTTGATTGTTATTTATATTAAAATCATGTTTAATATGGTTGTATCGATTGTTGTTTGGTAGTTGAAATGGCATACTTATGTCGACTGACATCGTTAATGTAATCTAATCTGATTGTTAGTTTAAATTTTATGGTTAAATTAAAATTTGACATTTAATTGCTAGTTTAAAACCCAACATATGATAACTATTAATTGATTGATGTGACAATTAATTGTTTAAATGTATTGATTTGGTGGATGCCTTGGATTGATATATTGATGTTTAATTCATCTTAATTATATATGACCGTTGTTTATATTGTTTAATCTCAATCATTAACTCTAGATGTTATGGGAATCAAACAAACCTTGAATTGACATCGGTTGAAATGATAAATACTTATGACCTCTAATTTGGACTAAAATGATATATATCCATTCCTGAATACTAAAATTAAATTTAAGTATCACTTGGCCATAGGATAGAAAATTATATACGGACAGTGGTTGCTTAAACAATTTTTTTTAACCTTAAATTTTAAATTATTGTTTAAATGACAATATAATTGATGTTTTATTAATCAATTTCCTTTGAACTTGAACTTTGAATTATGTAATATAAAAGCTAAAGGAAATGATTTAATGTTGTAAAACTAAAATTAAAAATGAAATTGAAAACGAACCGAATCTATTGAAATTGAATTGTTTTATCCACCTTTGAAATTTACTTTAAATTAACATGATTTAAAGTGATATTTGAATTGTGAACTAGAGATTATTATAAATTGAGATAATTCAATGTGAGAATTCTAGTTGAAATCTTCAAATATTTGAATTGGATTGAATTTCAAATGGAAGTTGGATCGAATTGAAATATCGAAGTTTAGTCGATTTCATTTGAAATTGAAACATGACCTCAAGATTATTTGAAAATTTGGGAGAAACAGTTCTTATTTCAACTATAGTATTTTAAACTATTATATAAACAATTTTACCAAATATCTATTTTACTTTATACACTACTATGTCTTAACTTATATATATATAAATATATATATATATACACACACACATAACAACCCCAAAATTTGGAACCAATTTATAATTTCCAAATTTCATAAAGATCAGGATTAATCTGGATTTGGGGAGGCAAAAAATTGAGATAGTCCAAAAAGAATGAATTTTTGATTAAAAATAGTACGTTTACAAAGGAAATAGTAGCTACCGAACTCGGATTTCGATGAAATCAGTTTCATTAAATCCGGAACGGTGAAATTAGGCAATCAACCAAGTTATGTCAAAAATGGCATTCGTTAGACATGTTAAATTTGCAAAAGATTCAAAATTTGAACATAAAACGGACGATTTTGAGGATATCTTGAGAACGGAATATCGCTAGATCGTGAGACCACCTCCGTTGGATCCGGAATAGTGAATTTTAGTACTTAGGGAAGTTTCGCGTAAAACGACATCCGTTTGGGGAGAAGAAAAAAATAAAAGGCCAAAATTTGAATTAAATTTTGACGATAATTGGAATTTGATTATCCTAACAGCAAAATTGGACCCTGAGACCTATCCAAAAAAATTTAGAACATAGAATATTAGCTATGTATGGAGTCTGGGTAAATTCTATAATGGATATAGAAAGTTATTAAGAAAACAAAATTAAAATAAATTATTTGAAAATTCAAACGAACTCCGATTTTGGATTTGAACACATAGGATTGAAGTACATTAGAAACTGGACGATACGGTGAAAGAATTTCTGAAAACGGTTATCATTTGATACTCTGACGCGAGGGCGGAAGGTGCTTGAGAAAACACACTTTACTGTTTAAATGGATAAGGATGAATTATATCTATTCATTTTCCATCCGATTTTGGATCTGAACACATAGGATTGAAGTACGTTAGAAACCGGACGATATGGTGGAAGAATTTCTTAAAACCGTATCGTTTGATACTCCGATTCAAGGCTGGAAAGTGTGTGAGAAGACACACTTTACTATTCAAAAGGATAAGGATGAAAATGGATAAGGATGAATATAAGCCACACATTTCCTACCCTTGGATTTAAGACACATAAGCAATCCACACCCTTTTCAACCTTATAAATACCTCCACCCTTATCTCCTTATCATCTCATTTCCTTTCTTCCCTTGAAAATCTCCTTCTTCCTCCCATCCTCATATTTCATCACGTTTTCCCCCCTTATTAAAAAAAGATTTTTTAAGAAAATAAAGAAGAAAGGAAGGAGAAAAGCTAGGAGAAGGATCTTTACAACCTAGACGAAGTTCTGGAAGCTTTTAGGTGAGAAAAACTAAACCTTTAAAGGGTTTTTGTTGCTTTATTGTATGATTGCATATAGGGTGTTTGTTGAAATGTTTCTTAGTGTTTTGGTAGTGAATTCATGAATGATTTGGCGATATGCGATTACTAAAAATCCTTAAATAGGTTCATGAAGTTAAAATTGGCAAATTGTTTGGAGTTTGGAGTGAAAACCTTTATGTTAGGTTCATAAAGTTGCACCTTTATGGAATATCATAAACATACATGACTTGATTTAATTTTGGTAATATATTGGGTTAGAAAATGATGATAAGCTCTTAAAGGTTCATTCTTTATGGATTAATTCACATAAAGATGTGATTTTGGTTATAAATTCACCATTATATAAAGGATAACCTAAATGAACATAAGGTGTTCAACGAAATGCCTAAAAGAAAACTATTATGTAAATGGTCGGGAAATGGTTTCTAAGTAAACCTTAGTTAGGTTTGGGGATGAAACTCTTTAGTCCAGTTCACAAAATCTCACCTTTATGGAATATTAGGGGTATACATGCTTTGGTCGGGTTTGCTAAATTATTTGATGTGATAAAAGATGATGAACCATTAAGGTTTTGATCCTCATGTGTAAAGATGGAGTTTGTACAAGAAATTAATTTGTAAAAGGGGCTTTTAAGTTTGATTTAAAACATGCACACAACATGTTTGTTAAAATGTCTCAAAGAAATCTAAAGGGATTTTGTGAGGAAATCTTCATGGATTAGGATTGAATTTAGTTCCGTAACACCCTTATGTAGTATACATGTCACCATGTTCAGGTTATGAGCCTAATTTTTGGAAAGTTAGTAAGCTAATTCCTCATGTTGTGATTAGCAAAACTTGTCGATAATATAGGTTGGTTTGGTGAAGGTTAGGAAAGTAAAACATGGCCTAAATTTACTTAAATACATAAAGGAACATTCTTTATGTTTGGATTCATTTGAAATTTAGAGATCCTATGTAATGTCCCGTATTTTTACGGTGTAATAATTAATTAATTTAATTATTTAAATAGTGATTTAGAGAATTTAATGGTCGTTTGACAAAATAACTTTTAATATTTAATTAATATTAATAATAGAATAATATATTTATTTTCGAAATGTTCGAAAATAGCCGAATTCCCAATATTGTGTGAATTAGATCATTTGTAAGATATAATTCAGTTTAGAGTTGAATTATAATAACGAACATAGTATTTAAACGAAGTTTGAACGTATAATTATATTATAATTATAATCGAGCTCGAAATGGCGTGGCAGTTCATAATTTGGCGATTCGAAATTTAAACGAATATACATAAGCCGTTTTAAGTCGGATTTCTGTGAAACAAGAAACATTGGAATCTGTTGAAATGTATTTTTCTAATGGAAGAAAAAAATTGGGATTTCGTCATGTAGATTTTGACTTATGTCCAAATCAAATTTTCGAAAAGTCGCTATGGAATTCCTTTATAATTTATAACGATTTATTTATATTATAAAAGGATTTTAATATAAATGGAATATTGATTTAATCTGGATTTGGAATATCGAGTTACAAATCCAGTTAGGTATATTTTGAAGTCGTATGATAGTGTATGTGAATATATACGATAACATTAATTTATTAATATTAAATTTAAATGTTTTTAAATATATTTATATATTTAAATGTTTTATTTTGAGCTTTAAAAATAGCCAATTTTGCAAACGAACTCAGTTTTCGACGAAACTAATTTTGTTGGATTCGGAATGTTAAATTATTGTTAGAATTCAATTTACGTGATTTTTGAAGTCAATAAGTGGTCGTACCGATTTTTAATGTGAAAAACAGTCAGTATTTTGATGATTAAAAATACGCTGTGTGAGCAAACGGAGTTGGAATTCGACGAAACCAGTTTCGTTGGGTCCGTAGTGTCGAACTGTAGTTGCATGCTCATTTTCGTGATTTTTGGGTATTTTATGTGATCACAGGGATTTTTAAACACGAATGGAAATAGCGATAACATAAATATTAATTTAAAAATCGAATATAAAATTAGTAAAATCATCCTATAAATACCATCTTATACCCTAATCCTAAGTCCTTCATTTTCTTTGGTCAACAACAAACAATCCGCCATCACTCAAATTTTCCTCACAGTAAAAATCCTCTTTTGAAAATCAAACCAAAATCAAAGTGAAATTTATAAATCAATCTATATATATATATGAACTCCTCTAAAGATTCTGTACATCGCCATGTATGTTTTGGCGTGCTCGAAGTCCATGTCGTGACTGAGTTTTTCAAAAGAAGCAACTAGGGTTAAGAACTGAGAGTGATTCAAGCGGCAATCCTTATTTTGAGCATTAGGATTGAGTTCGGGGTAGAATTTGGAGTCTGTATGCAAGGATTCAAGGTATTCGATGTGGAAAATGATGTTGCGTGTTTTCTGGTTCGTTCTACCTGGAGGACGGAAATTGGGGGAATGGTGCGAGCTTGAATGTGCGGTGATGGGTAAAAGGAGATGGTGAAGGAGAGTTGAATTGTGATGTCAGTTTGGGTTTTAATGGAGAGATGGAGGTGCGGTTGTTGTTGATCGATGAAGTGGTGTTACAGGAGTTCGTTGTGTTTAATTCTAGGAAGAAGAAGCTTTCTGGATGGAGCGGGTGGGCTCAAAGGTGTGATGGGCCGGTGTTAAAGGGTAGCTATAGTTTGTGAAATGGGGGGCGGTCTTCGACGTGAGGAGTTAAGGGTGAATGGAGTTTGAAGGCTGTAAGTTTGTGAAGAAGCCATCGTTCTTGCGTGATACGCAGGAGCATGCAAGTTGGGATTTATTTTCAAGGAGAAGAAGATACGAGGTGGGTCTGGTCTTGGGTTATTGGGCCGAAGTTTTTGTGAGAAGCCCAGTAGGAAAAAAAATGAGAAAGGGGAATCAGCCATTTAAGTGTGGAAGAAGAATTCAAACAAGGATTTGAAAGGAAGGGGATACGCAGATTTGGGATTTGGACGGCCCAATATTAAAATAGTAAGGCCCGATTAAATTAAATAAAATATAGTTTTAATTTTATAGCGTATTGACTAATAATCGTAATATCTTATACATATGCCATCAAAATTCAACGAAACAAGATCCGTTGTGATCGTATGGACGGTGGCTACACCATGGAACTGACCGGGAGTGAATTGGAGATCGTTTGGATTTATGGTGAAATTAAACGCCTGAATCAAATCAATGACCAATTATCGTTATTTAATGATAACCGTCTAATGTGTGTAAATCTCACTAACTCTACTCAATTTATATTTTTATAAAATATTTTTAGAATTTATAAATGATGGTTGTTTGCTGTGTGTTGGCTGTTTGGTTGAACTGCTAGTTAATTGGTTGAAAATATAGATAACGATAGAGATATAAATCGTTAATTGAATATAAATTCTGTTTATCAGAATACTTCACATTCGTGTTATTTATGTTGATTAACATCTGTGGGTGCAGGGAAACAGGTTGGAGGGATCCAACTGGATTCCTGAACATTTATTTACTGTTTTCATATATTGTGTTATATGATGTGATATGAAATTTGTTATTGATTTTGTATGGTTGAGTGATACCGATCATTGTTATATGGTACGTTAAATACCATAAGGAATACTGGAATGTTAAAAAGTAAAATTTAAATGTTATATTGAAAAAGAAATATTTATATAATCAAAAGATTTTATAAAAAAAACTATTTATTTAGAAAATAAATAGATTAAAAAGGAATATTTATTTGTTAATCAAATAGATAGAATTGAAGGGAAATATTTGTAAAACATTTACAAATAGAATTGAAAAAGAAATATTTGTAAACTATTTACAAATAGAATTGAAAAGGAATATTTATTAGAAAAATAAATAGAATAGAAAGAGGAAATATTTGTAAAATAAATAGAAAAGAGAATAGTTAGATTATCAAAGGAATTACCTATAAAATCAATAGATTTTTATAAAAAGAAAATATTTTATAAAATAAATAGGATTATCAAAAAGGGATTTATTTTGTAAATAAATAGATTATAAAAGGAAATGCTTGAAAAGTGACTAGAATAGTATAAAAGAGAATTTTATATTTGAAAGGTTTAGACCAGTGCTTCGCACACGGGTATAACATGATATGGGTTTAAAACAAAGACTTTAAATAGAATCTATTCTAATAGATAGATTGAGAATATAAATTTAGAAATAAAATTTTATAAATTGAATAAAATGTTTATCACTGGATAAATAGAATATATAAGTTGGGACTTATATAGAGAAGTAAGAATCGATTTCAACATCGACAAACTGAATAGGGAGTAGAGTTAATCAAAGGAGTTCATCAGTTAGAGTTAATCAGTTAGAGTAAATCGATTAGAGATAGGATTAATCGAATTAGAGTTAACTGAACATAGTTATTCGAGTTAGGATAAATTGAATATTAGTTATTCGATTAGAGTTAATCAAACATAGTTATTTGAGATAGAGTTAGTCAAACATAGTTATTTAGGACGTGTTGCCATTTCGTACAACTACTAGCGTAATTCGTAGGGCTGCAGATAGCCTACAACGGTCGGATGTTTCCTGAGGGAATCAGGCGTAACCATTGTGATCGCTGCAATCTAGAGTCAAGCGAATGGAGTTAAATCGAATATTAGCCATTCGAAATAAAGTTAAAATAGACATAGTTATTCGAATATAAGTTAATAGAATATTAGTTATTTGATAGGAGTTAAATAAGTTGAGTTAAATAAGTTGAGTTAATCAAGTAAGTTAATCAAGTTGAATTAACCTAGTTGAGTTGGTCAAGATGAGTTAATCAAACCAAGTTAATCCAACTGAGTTAATCCAAAGGAGTTATTCGAAATAGTTTATTCGAATAGAATTAAAGGAGTTATTAGAAATAGTTTATTCGAATAGAATTTTAAGGAGATATTCGAAATAGTTTATTCGAATAGAATTAAAGGAGTTTTCAAAATAGTTTATTCGAATAGAATTTAAATTAGTTATTCGAAATAGCAATCAATTAAAATTAAGGATGTTAATCGAATATAGTTTATCCGAAGAGAGTTAATCGAATGAAAATCATTCGAAGAGAATTAACCGAATGTAAATCATTCGAAGAAAGAGTTATCGAATAAAGTTATTCGAAGAGAGTTAATCAAATATAGTTTATTCGAAAGGAGTTATCGAATAGAGATTTTTCGAAAGAGAATTATACGTTGAATTCGATTATATCGAATTAGGGAAAGTACTATTTACTTTCCGTCTTTAAATCAACATTTATTTATTATTCAATTAGTTATTTGTTATTTATTCAAAATAAGAAATAAGAATTATATTTAAGTTATTTTATTTCGAAGTATGGATTATAACACCATCGTTATAATCAAATGATTTGGTAAAAGAAGTGGATTCGTAAATAGAATCCGAGTTACATAAGGAAGTTGGTTAAAATATTTAAAAGGTTGAACTTTGTCTATTTCGGGGTTAGAAATGTTGTTTAGTTAAGGTCTGAGAGGTAATTATACCCCAACTTGATTGACTTTGTTTTTAACTAAGGATGTGTAAGGTTCGATAATGAAGGTTGGTTAAGTGAATTTAGTTAATGAGTATAATGGTTTGAATTGGCTTAGAGATGTTTTATTTAAACATTAGTTTAGAACCAATAAAGGAGTTTTGGAAATGTTTTCCAAATAAAAGAAATCAGAAATATTTTCGAATTTAGAAAACAAGAAATGGAAGTAAATATGGAGATGTTTCCAAATGATTAATAAAGTACATTTGCTAAATTTAGAAAATAGGAATTTACAAATATATAGAAATGGGAAATGAATAGATTAATGATAAATTTAATTAAAGGAGATTAATGTTGATTGATGATTGTTCGATCGAATTTCTATCTGGAAATAAGATCGTTTGATTGTACACCTATTTTTCTTTGATAGTTAAATCACCGACTATCGAAGTTTTTGACCATTTTTCCGTCGTCGATACAGAGAGATCG
The DNA here is from genome assembly GCA_030737875.1 of Allium sativum. Classification (NCBI taxonomy): domain Eukaryota; kingdom Viridiplantae; phylum Streptophyta; class Magnoliopsida; order Asparagales; family Amaryllidaceae; genus Allium; species Allium sativum. The sequence goes on along the minus strand of CM060909.1, from coordinate 412,130,806 downwards.
GGATTAGATTTATTATCTGAAACCCACTCTGTATGGACTTTAGCGTTGCGATCAAATATGATGAAAATAATTGAAGACGGAGTTATGCAAGGGCTATCCTGTTTATTGAATAGTGCCTTCGGTTTGTCCAGTCCCAGGGCAAACGTGAATGGACGAATGTATGACAGAGTATATCTAACAGATCGCGTAAGTTGATCTCTTCAAACGTACTTACGTTTGGTGGCGGAGGAATTCGTTTCTCTTAGCTTTATACCCGTGGTATTTTTGGTGAAAATAATTTGTGATTTGGCGGGTATGACGATGTGGCATTCAAAGTGAATAGTGGTCAGGTGTATCAAAGATACGTTATGACCTCAAGCCTCATCAACCGGAAATGACAGAAATCGGGCAGGCAGCATGGCTAGGTGGGTCGCTCCCATTAGGGTGTATATCACCTATTTAGAGAAAATCCATTTCATTCTTTAATCTATTATCGATGCTGTCCCTTTTCGGGAAATGGTGGGTAGCTCCCAAACGTTGGTGATATACATTCGATACACTAAAGCGAAATGAGTGGTCGGTCATGTGTGGGCCGGGTTGCAAGACGTTCTTGTTGAACCCAGTGTTTTTGCCTCTAGAGATACACTATCGGCAGGTGGTCCCATACCTTGTTATAGTCGGAATCCAATCCCCAATAAGCGCCCGCGGTTTTGTTTGTATACTATATATGTGGAACGTGCGATGCAAGCGTTCTGCTAGATTGTTAATTACTTGTGATTAGACACTATTATAATATCAGAAAAATATTGATTTTGAAATGTTTTGGGTTATCGTTAGGTAAAAACCATCCATGTTTATGTGTGGATCGGTCTTACGATTATCTTTTCTTTTTGAAAAGGGTTTTGAAAAGTTAAACCAAATGATTTGAGTTTACTCACACAAGTCCCTTGACTGACCCAGAGTTTATTTTGTTTTGTTTTCCCTAAACTCTTGGGTGCCCAAATTTGTACGGGCAGTCAAGTAGTTCAGGTCTTTACAGATATACTTGGAGGAGCTTGAAGCAGGAGGCTTCAGGATTATATAGCTATTGATATTTCCGCTGTGTATAAGTGTCGTACTATGATAATGTTATTGTATATATATATACTATTTTATTTCAAAGTTATGTTATAATATATTTTATTCGTTTCGCTGTGAGATTCGTGTTACTCTGATTTTGTTCTGTGGTGTTTTTCTTCTTCTTCTATTCTAATTTTCTAGCTTGTCTATTCTCACCCTCTAACTTCTTTCTATTAATGATTAGGTATTTCTGATGTCTGAATAGTCAACATGGTAGTTTTGTGTTGATTTTCAGAGTCGAAAATCCCTGTCCGTTACATCCTAGTTTCATGGATGTGTATATTTGTGGAACATATGCTAATGGACATGAAATCATCTTTTGTGATCATTACTTAATTATTATTCATGTGTGAATATTGTTGGTTTGGGATGTCCATGTTTGCATATTTTGGTTTGAATGTTTGGTGGTTGGATTGGTTGTATTGGAAATAGTTATGGATACCATTTGGTGGTTAATTAGTAAAATGGAACCCAATTATGACACCGACATCTGATCTTAAATAACTATCGAGTTTAGCTACAAATCCTTAGACACATGACATCTTATTTATGTTTATTGAATGTTTGTATATACCCAAATTCTCGGATATACAGAAGTTGAATGAGTCTCATTCCAGAAATTGGATTTTAAATGATTATTTAAATAATAAAATAATCAGGAGAAATGAAAGTATTTTGGATGAATGAATAATGGATTAAATAATAAACACCTATTTTGGTTGAACATGCGGAAACCACGAGTAAGTCTGTCCCGATTGTGAGATCCGGAAAGATAAATGGGGTGTTTAATAAGGTAAGGGATACTGCAACCAGTGCATTGAACTTACCTGGCCAACGTTTATTGATCTGGGCGAGGATCGGAATGGATCGAAAGGAAAGCCCGGATTTTCATTTAACAGTTTATTAACGTTAAATGTAAGGAAGATATTAATCTTTGTATAATGAATCCGAATTGAAGATAAGTGAAAAACTGGAGTTTTTCCGATTAAATTAATTTGGAATCAAATGGAAACTGTTTTGGTTAACGGATGAGATAAGTCTCCATAGATGAAGACTTAGACTAATTGAGGAATTTGAAAGGCGCTAGCCAATATTCCTCTTATAATGTTGGTTGGATACGGAGATAGATGTCAATTGTAAGCAGATATGATTTCCGTGAAGATTCCATTTTAAATGGAAGATGATTTTGGGTTTACCGTGAATTGTGTTTTAAGTGACATTGTTTTTTTAACCCAGTTAAAGATGTAATTAATTTCCTAAGATTGAATAATCATTAAGTAGTGATATTTGAGATTGAAACTAGGTGGAGTTTTAGTGAATCTTTTATTAGATTGAAATGAGAATGAGGTAATTAAATTTACCAAATTCAAGAAATGTTCGAGAATGGGCTACTGCCAGTTTTACTCCATGCGATAGTTAAATCTTTAATTAGATTTACAACGTTGGATGGTAATTGAATTTACCAGTAACACCATGGGTGTTAGATATGGAGTACTACCAGTTTTGCTCCATGGGATGAATAGGTTGGGGTTGGGACAATAAATTGAATGATTACTTCAATAAGGCCCGTTAATTCCGACTAGTTGATAAACCTTAACTTGGTTTAGATTGTGGAAAGATATTGTAAAATCCTTTGCAATTGTTTTCAAGGAAAGATTTAAACAAAAAGTTTAAATGAGTTAAATCTTTGATAATATTTGTGGGAATAATTCCCAATAATGAATAAAAGAATATTCTGAAAAGAAATGAGGTTCATGAAATCCTGTATACCTATTGGTTTTAAAGATGCGCTAATTATTTGGAAAGACAGGATTTTTACCCATTCCTAATAATTATACGACGTGATGTTGATGTCAAGATATCGACGACAATGGTGAAAGACCCAGATTTCTTTACATCGGATGGATGGCCTTTTGATGCCTTGGGTGACGGCCTATAAGAGGTTAAAGTGACGACATAATCTTACCGTACTTGAAGCGATTTGGTTTGCAAGGACTTGCACTCTCAGGCGGGGACGTGGAATCAAGTACCTTCGGTTCCATTCCTATTCCCGGAATGGAATTGTTGATGGATTTCGTGTCTGACACTGTATTTTATAAAATGCAGACTGACATTTATTAAACATATTTCTGTTTGCTGGCAGAGAATTTATTCTCTTTCTTAACACCCTTCTTTGAGACGTACGAGCTCAAAGGTCATATGTTGGTAAATAGCAATTTGTGTTTTAGGAATGATAGTGTGGTATGATAAGTGGAAATGATCAAAGCTTTTGTTGAAAAGCAGGGCCTTGTGTTTGAAGACCAAAGCATGACTTAAATGCGTTTCTTTGTGTATGACGTGACTTCGCGGGCCTCACAACCCAGAATGAGCCGAAACAGGATTATAGACCACAGGGGTAGGGACTTAATGTTTCATCTAGCAAAAGGTAACGCCATGGTTTGGAGCCCAGGCATTTACTTATGTGGTTTGTTGGATGAGGCGCCTCAGAATAGGTCAATATACCTAGATGATAGTCTACACATAGACTGAGGGACGTTATGTTCAGGCTGTTACTTTAATCCATGAGGGTGGACCCACCCTGCTGCTCTAGAGGAGCCAGACGGGATCCTGGAACTTAGCTGGTGGTTCCGAATCGGATTGGGAAGATCCTTAGCCCAGACCTATGGATGGAAGTCCAACTTCCAATATGAAACCCTTTATGATTTTTAAGTTGTATACCTATGTAGCCAACATAGTGGGATAGGGGCACTATGCAAGTTAAGATTCATAAGTTTATTTTCGAAAGAATTTTTCACACCCAAGTCATTTTAATAATATCAAATGATTTTCTTTTAAACTATATCAAGCATGTTTTTGCGATTATAAGAAAAACCCCTATCCTCTAGTATGCGCTTGCATTGTGATGGGACATGGGGTTTATAATCGTTCATTTTTCTGAAGTCATGTTTTCAAAACCTGGTTTATGTTTTCTATCTTTGATTCTGGTTGCTTTGGTTGTGCACGTATCCTTGGGAGGAAACCCGCTCCGTGACATGTGGCATGGTCCCGAGATACCTTATTCAAAATAAGGCTAAGTATAATATTAGTTAATAAAGTTTTCTCACACCAGTCCCATGACTGACTCGTAGTTTGTTTTTCCCTTGCAAACTGCGGGTGCCCACAATTTCCACACAGGCAGTCTGGTAGTTTGTTTTTCAGTTATCGAGATTGAGCTCAAGCTTGAAGATTTGGAATTCCAGAAAGAGCTGAAGTCTCATATGAAGCCGAACGTATCAGTATATTATGGATTAATGGTATGTAAAATCAGATTTGTATTCAAAAATGTTTTCCGCTGCAATGATATATTCTTTTTATATTTTCTCTGTTTCCGCTGTGAGCTTTGTATTCCGTTGTGTTTTCTCTGATAAACCCTAACGAAACGTACTTTTTCTTACCTTGAATCAACGTGGGTTTCGGTTGTTGGTCGGTTTGAAGTAGGTGGAAGTGCGGGTCGTTACAGCTGGCATCAGAGCTTTGGTTAGATAAATGTTGGCTCTGTGGAATATGGACTTGTCAGAGATAGGATCAGTAGCATCCTAAGATAAGTAACCCATTAGAGATAGGCTTAGTAATAACCTAGAATGAGTTTTGAGTGTGTATATATGTTAGAGATGTATTTGTAATTTGATATACAAATGTTTTTGTGTTGGATTAACTTGATGAGTGGGTTATGAACATTGGTCGGTGCAGTATCGATAGATGTTTCTAAACACTTGAACATAGTAGTTTAACCCAGTTTTATGGATGAATGAAATAATTTTGTCCAAAAATATATTTTCATTAAAAAGGATATATGTTTTGATCAAAGTTATGTTTTGGAAAATTTATTCCACTAATTAATTGTTGGATGTGCTAATTAATTTAACTAGTTAAGAAATTTGAATTCTCGACGATTTTGGACAATCGAGGCATTTGCTAAAAAAAATATATATAACTTTTTGGTAAAATATTAAATGTTGTAGGGTATGGATAAATGCGATTAAACCTAAGATGATGAGTTGAAAACAAGCGAAAAGGACATATGAGCAGATAAAAGAAGAAAATAGGTTGGACATATGTAAGTATATTCGTAGCTACTCCAAAAAGGATAAAAATAAAGGAAAATTTATGGGTGTTTACTATTATAAAGAGGTATATTATGCAGTCTTGTACCCAATGAATAAACAAATAAAGTTAAATATTGGAGTTAACCAAAAAAGCTCTAGGGTTAATATCAAGGTATTGGTTAAGTATATGACTATTAGTTCTGACTTCGATTCCAAGGACGAAATCATTTTAAATGGGGAAGAACGTAACGACCTGGAAATTTGGAACCAATTTAAAATTTCCAAATTTCATAAAGATCAGAATTAACTTGGATTTGGGCAGGAATAAAATTGAGATAGTCCAAAAAGAATGAATTTTTGATTAAAAATAGTACATTTACAAAGGAAATAGTAGCTAACGAACTCGGATTTCGATGAAATCAGTTTCATTAAATCTGGAATGATGAAATTAGGTAACCAACCAAGTTATATCAAAAATGGCATTCGCTAGATATGTCAAATTTGCAAAAGATTCAAAATTTGAACAAAAAACGGACGATTTTGAGGATATCTTGAGAACAGAATATCGATAGATCGTGAGACCACCTCTGTTGGATCCGAAATAGTGAATTTTAGTACTTAGGGAAGTTTCGCGTAAAACGACATCCGTTTGGGGAGAAGAAAAAAATAAAAGGCTAAAATTTGAACTAAATTTTGATGATAATTGGAATTTGATTATCCTAACGGCAAAATTGGAACGTAAGACCTATCCAGAAAAATTTAGGACATAGAATATTAGTTATGTATGGAGTCTGAGAAAATTCTATAACAGATATAGAAAGTTAGTAAGAAAACAAAATTAAAATAAATTATTTGAAAATTCAAATGAACTCCCATTTTGGATTTGAACACATAGGATTGAAGTACATTAGAAACCGGACGATACGGTGAAAGAATTTCTGAAAACGGTAATCATTCGATACTCCGACGCGAGGGAGGAAGGTGCTTAAGAAAACACACTTTACTATTTAAATGGATAAGGATGAATTATATCCATTCTTTTTCCAACCGATTTTGGATCTGAACACATAGGATTGAAGTACGTTAGAAATCAGACGATATGGTAAAAGAATTTCTGAAAACCGTTATCGTTTGATACTCCGATTCGAGGTTGGAAAGTGTGTGAGAAAACACACTTTACTATTCAAAAGGATAAGGATGAAAATGGATAAGGATGAATATAAGCCACACATATCCTGCCCTTGGATTTAAGACACATAAGCAATCCACACCCTTTTCAACCTTATAAATACCTCCACCCTTATCTCCTTACCATCTCATTTCCTTTCTTCCCTCGAAAATCTCCTTCTTCTCCCCTCCTCATATTTCATCACGTTTTCCCCCCTTATTAAAAAAAAGATTTTTCAAGAAAATAAAGAAGAAAGGAAGGAGAAAAGCTGGGAGAAGGATCTTTACATCCTAAGCGAAGTTCTGGAAGCTTTTAGGTGAGAAAAACTAAACCTTTAAAGGGTTTTTGTTGCTTTATTGTATGATTGCATATAAGGTGTCTGTTGAAATGTTTCTTAGTGTTTTGGTAGTGAATTCATGGATGATTTGATGGTATATGATTACTAAAAATCCTTAAATAGGTTCACGAAGTAAAAATTGGCAAATTGTTTGGAGTTTGGAGTGAAAACCTTTATGTTAGGTCCATAAAGTTGCACCTTTATGGAATATCATAAACATACATGACCTGATTTAATTTTGGTAATATGTTGGATTAGAAAATGATGATAAGCCCTTAAAGATTCATTCTTTATGGATTAATTCACATAAAGATGTGATTTTGGTTTTGAATTCACCATTATATAAAGGATAACCTATATGCACATAAGATGTTCGATGAAATGCCTAAAAGAAAACTATTATGTAAATGGTTGGGAAATGGTTTCTAAGTAAATCTTAGTTATGTTTGGGTATGAAACTCTTTAGTTCAGTTCACAAAATCTCACCTTTGTGGAATATTAGGGGTATGCATGCTTTGGTTGGGTTTGCTAAATTATTTGATGTGATAAAAGATGATGAACCATTAAGGTTTTGATCCTCATGTGTAAGGATGGAGTTTGTGCGAGAAATTAATTTGTAAAAGGGGATTTTAATTTTTATTTAAAACATGCACACAACATGTTTGTTAAAATATCTCAAAGAAATCTAAAGGAATTTTGTGAGGAAATCTTCATAGATTAGGATTCAATTTAGTTCCTTAATACCCATGTGTAGTACACATGTCACCATGTTTAGGTTATGAGCCTAATTTTTGGAAAGTTAGTAAGCTAATTCCTTATTTTGTGATTAGCAAAACTTGTCGATAATATAGGTTGGTGTGGTGAATGTTAGGAAAGTAAAACATGGCCTAAATTTAGTTAAAGACATAAAGGAACCTTCTTTATGTTTGGATTCATTTGAAATTTGGAGATCCTAGTTTCATGGATGTGTATATTTGTGGAACAAAAGCTAATGGTCATGAAATCATCTTTTGTGATCATTACTTAATTATTATTTGTTTACACTAAAATTTGGTAAAACAACCAAAGTATTGCTTAACGCGTCACCTAATTGAAGGCGGAATGCTTAGGAAGCATGTCACCTTTTCATAGGCAAGGCGTAAGAATACCTTTTTTATTATGTGAGGCCATATCTAATATATCAAAACACCAAAATACGAAAAGAAGACAAGGGTTTATACTGGTTCGACTCTTATTCGAGTCTACATCCACTTTGAAGATAGAATCTCATTATTCACCAAGAGTTTTACAACATTTTCTCACTTATACATTCATAAGAGCTCTTTTGACATGCATTCATCTTTATACCCCTTTGAGAATGGTAGAAAGCTTGAAACACTTATGCTTTTTCCTCCATGGAAGCCATGATCATATGCTTGATAGATCTTCGATAAAGCATGAAGAAGAGATGTTGAAATGTTTGAAGAAATCCAAGAACCAATTTGGCAGCATCTCCTCTTGTTTTCGGAAAGTCCCCCCCCCCCAAAAAAATGATGGAGGTAGGGTGCTATTTATAGGCGAAGGAGTGGCTGAAATCTTGTATTCAGGGTTCTGGTCGGTATTTTTGGTATTTACGGAAATGCCACTGCCAGTTGTCTCCAGCTGTCAAGCCATTTTGGATGCTACAACCGACCAAAGGCCTTTATTGAAGGGAAAGACGACCAGGAGGCTTAGATGCGGAGCGGACCGACCAGATGCGAACGAATGACCAGGAAGTTGAAACCAAATAGCGGATCGACCAGAGTAGGAGGAGCAAGATGGCGCTGTCTTCTGGAGATGCGCGACCAGGATCGAGAAAACATCAGAATTGGCTTCTTCAAATATGGGGTCGTCCTTGAGAGAAGAACGACCGGTTGACTTCCGCATTTGGAGCGACCAGAGGTCTTCTGCATTTGGAGCGACCAGAGGTTTCGCCCACAATGACCGACCCTTCCTTCGCTGTCTCAGGACCGACCCCTTCTTCAAATGCACAGAACCGACCCATACAAACTTGTTGATATCCCATCGATCGATTTAGGTGGATAACATTTTGCCCCTCGGAGTTCCATAATTTTTCACGAAAAACTATGGACTTCGAAATATTAGACGATACACCAATGGATTGATCAGGTTTAACTAGGGTCGGTTTTAAAATTTATTCGCAGGGGTCGGTTTTCTCTCTTCAGGTTGATTCGGTCCAGTGGGTAACGAGATGGGCTGGTCGTCCAAGCTATATAACTTCTCCTTGACCCTTGGTGTTCCTCATTTCTCTCAACCCTGAGCTAATTCATTTTAATGGTGGCGTGCTCTTGAAGAAAATTTCCCAATCTCATTTCGCTCCACCGATTCAATCCAAGAATCTGATCCATTCACGGTCGCTTTCCTCGAATCTTTGACAAGTGTTCGACTCTCAGTCGCTCGAATCCACACCTCGTCGAAGCCTGGAAGTCCGATCCAAACTTCTTCAATTAGTTGATCTAATCGCAGGTATATGTCTTTATTTATTAATTCGAGAATGATGAATGTTGGCTTTTGAATTTGACTGGATTCTTTGAGGCTAGGATGTAATTGGACTGGTTTTAGGTGTATGATTGCAATTTGTAGTAGAATTCTCGAATCCGAAACCCTTTGTGTATTGATATGTTTGACAACAATGTAGTATTCAACTTGAGTTTGTGGATCATGATTTTGAGATGAGAATCCTTGTAGTTTTTCTTTGTTGCGATGATGATCACAATATGTTTGAATGGCTGACGCATGCATAATTTTCTGCTTAAACCATTATTTCGTGATATTTTCATTATGTATTCGCACTGAATAATCAGGCTAACAACACGTTTGTATAAATGTTTGATTTGATGAAGCTATGGTAGCGTCTCGTGATACCCGCCTGATTTTCCTTCTAAAATCATCCCTTTATACTGTTTGTATCACATATTTGTAGTAGTGACCACGTTTGCTTTTAAAGTACGACCGACTCGGGTCGATTTTTGTGTGTATTGCCTCTAAAACCGACTAGCTTCGAACCGACTAGGGTTTTGTTTGACCGACCTGAGGTTAAGTTTGATACAAACCGATCCAGGCAAGTTTTGAGCGACCAGAGCTTTAGGTTTATTTTTGGACCGACCAGTTTTAGAAAAATTCCGGAGCGACCGACCAGGACAGACTTGAATCTCGATCGATCAGGACGTGGTCGATTTCAAACTGATCGTAATTGGATTAATAATAGGATGACCAATCTTAAATTTGAAGGGGTTGACTTTATGCGACTAACACTTTACTGGTTTTGAGCGACCAGAACTTTCTGGTTTTGAGCGATCAGAATTTACTGTTTGGCTTTGAACCGACCTGACCCTCAGCTTGCTATGGCCGACCCTGCTTGAACTCAAATAATAAGAGCTCTAGTTTTTCTTAGTCTTAGAATGATTTTTCCGACCAAAATAGGGGTTAGTTTTGTGCGACTAGAGCTTTACCAATTTTGAGCGACCAGGTCTTGACTGGTTTTTAAGCGACCAGGTATTGAACTCACTTAACATTCTTGTAACTTGTTCTTCAAACATACCTGCTTGTGTAGAAATGACGACCAGGCAAAAAACTCGCAAGAATTCTGAGGGAACTTCATTAGCCAGTGGAGCTGGAACTTCTGACCAGAATATTGAGACCTCTTCTGCCACTATCACTGAGACAAATGTTAATAAAAAATTTCCAAGCCCTCGATTTCTTACTCATACACCAATTGATAGCTACTTGACGACGCTTGAAGTTGACTTGTATCATAAGTTGTGCAAGCAACATGGCCTTTCCAATGACGAAGTCAAGTTCCTTGGAAGAGATGGTTTGGCTGACCACCCTCCCCTTGGATATGTTATAGTTAATCGGGGGATGCTCCAGAGTGGAGCGATTCCTCCTTTCAACCCTTTCATAGAAATGATCCTAAAGAATTTGGCCATTGCTCCTTATCAGTTACACCCTAATGGCTATTTTATCCTTACGAGTTTATACGTGTTGTTCGTGAGAATTAAAAAACACGAACCAACCTTCAAAGATATATGCCCCTTATACTCTTTTAAGAGACGGAAGAAGGATCGTCCTTCCTTTTTCTTCATGGAAAGCAGGCAATCTAGGGTCATAACTGGCTTGTTCGAGAGTATCAAAGGATTTCCCGATCAATTTTTCTATGTGCGATGTCCTGATAACTTTCTTGGCCAATGGACCGAAGGAGGTAAATATCCACAAAGATTTCGTTTTACCTCTTACAATCATTTACTGACTCTTCTTCATTTTTCAGAAGCTCCTTCTGACCAAGAAACAGATATTAACCAATCTCTTCTGGAATTACTATTATCCGTTAGCGAAACTGAAAGAAGTAGACAGTTTTTGCTTTCCGAAGAATTCCGTCGACAATACAACCTGCTTCCCCCATCCCGTACTTTGACGGTGAAGAAGACAGCCAAGAAATACTTGAAGAAGTGTGCACAATTTGGTAGTGGAAGCAAAAAGCCTGTGAGCACCCCTGAAAAACATGAATATACTTCTGAGAAACAGGTTGACACTTCGGCGATCCCGGAGAAAATTGCAGAAACCCCGCCTCCTTCAAACACCGGAGAGAAAATTGTACAGCGGGAGGGTAAACAGCTTGGGGTAGAGGAAACAGCTTTAGATAACGAACAAATCATTGAGGATGTTCTTATGGATTCATCTATTCCCAATACCCAAGAGGGAGATTCCACGGGTACCTTTGGCGAACTTCCTGACTTAGATACCGTGCGATATCTCAATAAGGGCAAACTCCTACCTCAGGTTCCACAGCGCCCAACGTTCAGCTCGATTCCAACCTTCAAGAGATTCCCGAATCAGTGCCAGATGCAAGGATAGACTTAGGATCAAATCCCGACACACACTTGCTAGGCATGTTTTTTAGGATTAAGCTCGCTTTCATAGTCGTACTTTTATCTGTTTACTTCGCATGTTGTTTTACTCACATACTTTTCAAGTGCTGAAGGGGTCTGTCACTTTTGCAGGAATGGGGCCACCCTCACTTATTGAAAATTTTCGAAAGAACTGACAGTCTTCCTCCAACCTTCCCCATCCTTCGAAGAAACGCTTTAAGCAAGCCCCTCCTTCAACCAAGACATCTCAACCTCAGAAGTTGCATGATCATCACCCAATTCATTCTCATGCCTCTTATGAGCGAACTACAGAACAAAGAGCATGGTTTTACGATCATCTAAGGACAACGGATGACGAGGCAACCTTCATGAAATTTTATGTTTGCAACGTTATGTATGGGGGGAGTCTTCGTTTCTTAGGAGAGGGTTATGGGAACATTCTTGCTCATGTTTGGGAAGAGGTATTAAAACGATCTGACGGGGCTGAGGACAGCCAGCTCTAGCTTGATCTACTGGATGAAGAAGATCGAGAGGCCCTAGCTGAAGGTAGAAACTTCCTCAAGAGCCAACATAGTGAATCATCCGGAGCTAAGACTTCAGGTATTATTGTTGATAATACTTTTATCGGGTTGACTGATGATGTTAACATCTCAAGCTTTCCAACTTGTGTAGATGTCGCAATTCCTCCCCCCACTGCTGGAAATTCTGCAGAAAACAAACAGCAGGATTCGGATGGAGAAATAAACATTGAGGATTATGAAATCAATGCGAACCCTCCCGTCTTAGGTAAAGATGACATGTGCCAAGTTATGCTAGACTTAGATTATCTTTTTCCCCCTCTGGGACATTTTAAGCTCGTGGACTATTATAATCATGCAATGAGTTTACTTTCACCATTTCCTTTTGTTGGTGGATACACAACCATGGTGATGAATGCCATTGAAACTGACTTGCCTTTATTTAATACATGCCCATTTGTTGATGCTTCCACGGACATAATGCTTTCTCAACCAGGCTCTCAGGAAGAAAGGATTGACGTGATTGCCAACCTTGATCGAGACCTCCACAACCTCCAAGAAGAGGACCACGATTCTGAAGAAACAATCGATGATGTGATCAACAATCAAGGGGAAAAGGTCAATTCTTCCACTGGTCGGAAAAACCGAAAACGTTCTATCAAAAAGAAGACCACCAGCTTGTCAACCCCTGAGGGTTCTGCTTCCAAACCTGCATTAAGATCTGGCGATTTGAAGAAGTAATGGCTTAGACTCACTTGTTTTGCATTTACCAGACTTTATCTAGACCAGATGTATATGCGAGTGCCGGCCCTCGCTTACTACTTTGTAATGTTTTGAATTCTGAATAATTTGTACTTTTAACCTTGTCATCACGTTTTTTCCGTATATTATGGTCTGTACGCCACACTTGCACATCTTTCTTTACACATTCTGATTGTCCATGGATTTTTCAATCTGTACACCACACTTGCACATCTTTCTTTACACATTCTGATTGTCCATGGATTTTTCAATTATATATGGTTGTAATGTTCCTTTGGCACGTGAAGAATCAAAAAGTTACTTTCGGCTTTCTGATATGATATGCCCCCATACCAATGGATTGTTTCAACCCTGATATAACAAAAATGAACTCAAAGATTGAATGCTTTACGTTGTAATCAGAATTTAAAAAGCATCTGTCATCGCACTGTGACATTCGGAGTTTTTTATTCTTCATACGAACTTTACATGTATTATTTGGAATTCTCCATTTTTTGCATCTGGGCGGAGTAGATATTGAGAAATGAGTGGACACATCTTGAGGAGGTTTTTTTTTCCCAATTTGTGATGTTATTTGGTCAGATATCTACTGATCTTTGCAGTCGATCGGGTGCCCCCGGAGAGGTCTTGGGTTAAAGACTCAGTTTGGCAATAATGTGGTCAGTTTTTTGCTGACTTTAAGTTATTTGACTGAGCACCCCCGGGGAGGTTTTGGGTTAAAGACTCAGTTTGGTAATAACGTGGTCTGATTTGCACTGACTTTAAGTTATTTGACTAAGCACCCCCGGAGAGGTTTTGGGTTAAAGACTCAGTTTGGTATTAACGTGGTTAGATTTGTACTGACTTTAAGTTATTTGACTGAGCACCCCCGGAGAGGTTTTGGGTTAAAGACTCAGTTTGATAATAACATGGTCAGATTTGTACTGACTTTAAGTTATTTGATTGAGCACCCCCGGAGAGGTTTTGGGTTAAAGACTCAGTTTGATAATAACGTGGTCAAATTTGTACTGACTTTATGTTATTTGACCGAGCACCCCCGGAGAGGTTTTGGGTTAAAGACCGTGTCTGTCTAGTTCCACGGAGTGGGTATTGATTTTGTTGGACATTTGAGTTGATCAAGATGCCTTGGTTATAAATCCATAACCCTAGATCGATCCTCTCGAATGATACTCCTTTGGTGGAATTTTAGCGAGTCTTCTTTGACTTTACTCCGTTGGTTTCTCCCGCTGGTTGGCCTTGGTGTTTTGTCCTTCTTTTTTATCTTATGGAGACATTTCTCACTTACCGTATTTCGACAGGAGTGCTTTATGGATTCATGTGCTTAATTTGTCCTTTCGGACTATGCTATGAACTAACACCAGGCTTTCATCGGGGAATGAACCAACGAATTTTTCCTTTCAATTATGTCCTGTAATCAGAAATCATAACTGAGCATCTTTGAGTATATAATCAAAGGTATGCGATGTATACTCTAGACAGGAGTCAAAAGATCTGTTTTATTCATATTCATGTAATTTCATACAAAGTACCTATTATATTCATACAAAAACACAAAGGAATATGAGCTAAAAGAGATATTTGAAATAACGCCGGAGGTGATCACTGTTCCAGGCCCTTGGGACTTCTACTCCGTCTATAGTCTTGAGCTTAAAGGTACCGTCGAGGAGCTTTTGGTCGATGACAAGTGGACCTTCCCATTTGGGGCCAAAGACTCCTGTTGCGGTCATGATCTTCTTTAACACTAAGTCTCCCACTTCGAATGTTCTATGCCTGACCTTTTGATTGAAGTGTCGGGCAACTCTCCTTTGATGGGCGACTATCCTAAGCTCCGATTCAGTCCTTTTTTCTTCGAGTAAATCGAGGGCTTCAAGTTGCAGCTTTTCATTCTCTTTCTGGTTAAAGTGAATTCTGCGGTGAGTAGGAACCTCTAATTCCACAGGTATCATTGCTTCCGATCCAAATGCCAGGAAGAATGGAGTATGCCCTGTCGCAGTTTTATGAGTCATACGGTAAGCCTATAGTGCAAGGGGCAGTTCTTCAATCCAGTTACCCTTAGCTTTCTTGAGACGTTTCTTAATGGTAGATTTCAGGATTTTGTTGACTGCTTCAACTTGCCCGTTGGCCTGCGGGTGGGCAACTGCTGCAAAGCTTTTCTGAATGTGATATCTGTCGCAAAAGTCTTTGAACTCATTGCTTTCGAATTGTATGCCATTGTCGGTGATGATCTTCTGCAGAATTCCAAATCTGCATATGATATTTTTTAAAACAAAATTGATCACTTTTCTTGATGTGATGGTTGCCAGTGGCTCGGCTTCCGCCCATTTAGTAAAATAGTCCACAACAACTATGGCGTACTTGAAGCCAGATTTTGCAGTAGGTAATACTCCAATCAAGTCTATGCCCCAGACAACGAATGGCCAAGGACTAAACATTTGTGTCAACTCGGTCGATGGAGCTCTCGGAATCTTTGCAAATTTCTGGCATTGGTCACATTTTTTAGCGAAGATCATAGAGTAGAGATTTACCTCTGGCCAGAAGTAGCCATATCGAAGAATTTTTTTGGCTCGAGTTTGTCCACCTACATGTCCGCCACAATCTCCCTGAGGTTTCTGGATGGAACAACACTTGTTTCAAAGGTTGATCTGTAAGGACCTTGATAGAGTGAGATTGGAAATAAGGCCTGAGCTTTTGTGATGCAACAATCAAAGCATATGCAAGCTTTTCGATCTTCGGATAATTCATCTCTGCCCCGGTAAACCTTTTGCTGACGTAGTATACCGGCCACTGAACTTTATCTTCTTCCCTGACGATGGCTGCGCTTAGAGCATGGGATGATACTGCAAGATATAGGAACAGGCTTTCTCCATCTTTTGGTTTTGACAGCATCGGAGGTGACTCCATGTGCTTGATAAGATCCTCAAATGCTTGCTGGCATTCAGGAGTCCACTGGAAACTCTTTCTTTCCCTTTTCAATGCATCAAAGAGGGGAATACATCTGTCCATTGCTTTTGAAATGAAACGGCTTAGAGCTGCTACCTTGCCATTCAAGCTTTGAAGTTCCTTCTTAGTCCGCGGAGCTCGCATTTCTCGCAAGGCGACCACCTGTGCTGGGTTTTCTTCAATGCCTCGGGCATTGACCATGAAGCCAAGAAACTTCCCTGAAGCTACACCAAATGAACATTTGAGTGGATTCAGCTTCATGCGGTATCTCCTTAGGATCTGAAACATCTCGTCAAGGCCTTCCATATGACTTTTTGCTTCCTTGGATTTCACCAACATATCATCAACATAGACCTCCATGGTTTTTCCAATTTGCCCTTTGAACATTGAATTCACCAGACGTTGATACGTGGCACCTGCATTTTTCAAACCAAACGGCATTACCTTATAACAATACAAACCACGATCAGTTATGAAACTAGTACTATCCTGGTCCGGCTCGTGCATCATGATCTGTTTGTAGCCTGAATATGCGTCCATGAAAGACAACAGTTCATGCCCCGCCGTTGCATCGACAAGCTGATCAATTCGAGGCAGGGGAAACTGTCTTTTGGGCACGCTTTGTTTAGATCAGAATAGTCAACACACACCCGCCATTTGCCGTTTGACTTTTTCACAAGTACTGAGTTGGATACCCATTTAGGATAGGTGGACTCGCGAATGAAGTTGTTCTTTAATAGCCTATCCACTTCATCCTCCAAAGCCTCAGATCTCTCAGGGCCTTGCATCCGTCTTTTCAGTTTCATAGGATGTATGTTAGGATCAATGTTCAGCTTATGCACAACCACTTCCGGAGATATTCCACACATATCTGAATGGTTCCAAGCAAAGACATCCAAATTCGTCTTTAGAAGAACAATCAATTCTTGTTGCAGCAAAGAATCCAACTGAGAGCCTATCTTTACCACCTTATCTGGATCGTTATCATGGACCTGTATAGAAATGGTAGCTTCAGCCGGTGCTGCCCTTTCCTCCCCTGCACTGGTTTTTCGTGGATCCATATCTTCTTGCATGTCGTTGTATTCTCCAGCACAGGGGGAGGTCATTAATTGCTATAAGGGGGCTTCATGGATGCAGAGAGGAGTCTCCACATCCTTCTTGATGTCATACTTGCGAGCTTCAATCAATTCCGCCATGTAGCAATCTCTTGACTCTTGAGGATCTCCTTTGATTACTCCCACTCCGTTTGCAGTCGGGAACTTCATCATCAAACACCATGGAGCAAGAGCTATCTTGAAAGCAGCTAGCGCTGGTCTTCCCAAAAATGCATTAAACCCTGAAAGCGAGTCTATTATCACAAAAGACTGCATCATGGAAACTTGCTTCTTCCCCTCACCAAGCTCTACGAGGAGATCGACTACACCAATAGGCTGCGTTGGTACACCAGTGAAACCGTGTATTTTATTTTTACTTGCTCGCACATTATCCATGGACAACCCCATTTTAGAGAAAGTATTGTAAAACAGGACATTTACAGATGCCCCATTATCAATCAGTACCTTCTTCACTATTGCTGGACCCAAGCCAATAGTGATCACCGTTGGATCAATGGTTGGAGTCAATGGTCCACTAGAATCCTGAGTCAATGGTCCACTAGAATCCTGATCTCGGAATACCACATCTTCCCAGGATGTTTTTGGTATTTTCCAACGAAGTGAGTTACTGCAAACTTCGAATCCATTGTCTTTTGAAGCACTTCCTAGTTCATTTATATACCTGACAATATCTTCCCAGGTATCTCCTGCAGGATGAGGTCCACCACTGATCGTGTTGATAACGGGTCGAGAACCATTTGTAGGTGTTCTTCCATCTTGACTTGGATGAATCTGCTGCCCTTGAGTAGGCTCAGTATCTGACGAACGTTTCACATACTCCTGAAGACGGTTTTTCCTTATCAACTCTTCAATCAGATTCCTTAAGTGCCGACACTCATTCGTGTCATGACCCGGTCGATTATGAAATCGGCAAAACCTTCCTGAATTTGCAGCTTCTTCGGACACCTTTATTGGTTTTGGGCTTGGATAATCCTTCGTAGCCTTAGTTGCCATGTATATGTGCTCAAGTGTATCATTCAACGGAGTGAGGTCCGTAGGCTTGAAGAAGCGTCGCTTTTTAAAGTCCTTATCGTTCTTGGCATCATTACCGTTTCCTCTTTTTTGCCCCCCACCTGAATTTATTTGATTGGTTTTTGTAGAATCTTCTTTTTTCTCCAGAACCACATTAGTTTTGGTCTTGCCAACAGAATAAATGGGATCTTCTTCAAGACACATGTATTCCTTGGCTTTGTCGTAGAATTTCTCTAATGTGTTGGGCTTCTTTCTCTTTAACCACCTTCCAAATTCAGAATGTTTATCTATGCCCCCCTTCAAGGCCATTAGAATTAGCCTTGGCTCGTGGGTCCCTACTTCAGCGGTGGTAGCATTAAAACGACTTAGAAAAGATCTAATCGTTTCACCCGGGGCTTGTTCCAACTCGTTGAGGGACATAATATCTCTAACCTTCGTTGTCTGGAGGAGGAACTGGTCTTGAAAGCATCTTGCTAGTGTGAAAAAATTATCAATAGACCTGGGAGGCAATTTAGTGAACCATAATGATGCTACTCCTTCCAAGTACACTGGGAAGTACAAGCACTTAAGCTCGTCAGTTGCTTGGGCCCCATCCATGTGTTGGTCGTATCGAAACAAGAACACATTGGGGTCGCCTGTCCCATTGTAGGCTTGGATTGTAGGTGGCTTGAATTTCCGCGGGAAGGTTGCCTTTTTGATTCTTTCAGTGGGAGGGGTTTTTGATGACACGAACTCCGATTCAGCCTCACTATCGTTTCGAGATTTGCTTTCTTTCATAAGCTGTTGGACCATTTTTCAGGAGGCGTTCCTTCTCGTGGAGGCTATATGCGGGGCAGACGCTTTTGTCTTGACCGACAGCTTGCTTAAGCAAACCATCATGGTCGTGACTCCGGGGTCCTGGTCTTTCATCATTAGAAAGTGCCCCTTTGGCAGAATTGGCCGCTTGACGAGAAGTGAACCCCGCGTTATGGTTCCAATCAACATGCTTCGAATTCTCATGCTTTCCTTTATTAGGATCAGAGATCTGTTGGATAGATTTTTCTCGGTTCGGACTAGAGGAAGAAGAACCGGTACCCTCTGCATGAGCAGGCTTTGTGGCTACCTTTGCCATAGCGGCTTGAAGAGCAAAGAGTGAATCTAGCCTTGCCATTATGGCTTTGTTAGCTTTTTCTTGCTGTTGTGTCAGACCAGCGACAACTTGATCAAGCTCGCCTCTTGTGACATTCACGCCTCCATTTGATGTTTCGCCTACTTCAAGCCGGTTGATAGCGGGGGTTTCCTCTCGATTTCCCTCATTAGATGCTCTAGCCCTTGCTTCCTTATTTGCTTTTGGCGGCATTATTTCAGAAAGTAGCTTGAACTTTGAGGAGAGTTCGTCAGAAGGCCCAACTCGTAGATTCGAGCGGTCTATTTTGAGACTAGGCTCAAAAACTCCAAGATCTTCACAATATATTTGATGTTAGAAAGTAGATCAACCCCACGGTGGGCGCCTAATTGTTTACACCAAAATTTGGTAAAACAACCAAAGTATTGCTTAACGCGTCACCTAATTGGAGGCGGAATGCTTAGGAAGCATGTCACCTTTTCATAGGCAAGGCATAAGAATATCTTTTTTATTATGTGAGGCCATATATAATATATCAAAACACCAAAATACGAAAAGAAGACAAGGGTTTATACTGGTTCGACTCTTATTCGAGTCTACATCCACTTTGAAGATAGAATCTCATTACTCACCAAGAGTTTTACAACATTTTCTCACTTATACATTCATAAGAGCTCTTTTGACATGCATTCATCTTTACACCCCTTTGAGAATGGTAGAAAGCTTGAAACACTTATGCTTTTTCCTCCATGGGAGCCATGATCATATGCTTGATAGATCTTCGATAAAGCATGAAGAAGAGATGTTGAAATGTTTGGAGAAATCCAAGAAACAATTTGACAGCACCTCCTCTTGTTTCCGGAAAGTCCCCCCCCCCCTCTAAAATGATGGAGGTAGGGTGCTATTTATAGGCGAAGGAGTGGCTGAAATCTTGTATTCAGGATTCTGGTCGGTATTTTTGGTATTTACGGAAATGCCACTGCCAGTTGTCTCCAGCTGTCAAGCCATTTTGGATGCTACAACCGACCAAAGGCCTTTATTGAAGGGAAAGATGACCAGGAGGCTTAAATGCGGAGCGGACCGACCAGATGGGAACGAACGACCAGGAAGTTGAAACCAAAAAGCGGACCGACCAGAGTAGGAGGAGCAAGATGGCGCTGTCTTCTGGAGATGCGCGACCAGGATCGAGAAAACATCAGAATTGGCTTCTTCAAATATGGGGTCCTCCTTGAGAGAAGAATGACCGGTTGACTTCCGCATTTGGAGCGACCAGAGGTCTTCTGCATTTGGAGCGACCAGAGGTTTCGCCCACAATGACCGACCCTTCCTTCACTGTCTTAGGACCGACCCCTTCTTCAAATGCACAGAACCGACCCATACAAACTTGTTGATATCCCATCGATCGATTTAGGTGGATAACATTATTCATGTGTGAATATTATTGGTTTGAGATGTCCATGTTTGCATAGTTTGGTTTGAATGTTTGGTGGTTGGATTGGTTGTATTGGAAATGGTCATGAATACCATTTGGTTGTTAATTAGTAAAATGGAACCCAATTATGACACCGACATCTGATCTTAAATAATTGTCGAGTTTAGATACAACTCGTTAGACACATGACATCTTGTATATATTTATTGAATGTTTGTATATACCCAAATTCTCGGATATACAGAAGTTGAATGAGTCTCATTCCAAAAATTGGATTTCAAATGATTATTTTAATAATAAAATAATCAGGAAAAATGAAAGTATTTTGGATGAATGAATAATGGATTAAACAATAAACACCTATTTTGGTTGAATATGCAGAAACCACGAGTAATTCTGTCCCGATTGTGAGATCCGGAAAGACAAACGGGGTGTTTAACAAGGTAAGGGATGCTGCAACCAGTGCACTGAACTTACTTGGCCAACGTTTATTGATCTGGGCGAGGATCGGAATGGATCGAAAGGAAAGCCTGGATGTTCATTTAACAATTTATTAATGTTAAATGTAAGGAAGATATTCATCTTTGTATAATGAATCTGAATTGAAGAGAAGTGAAAAACTGGAGTTTTTCCAATTAAATTAAATTGGAATCAAATGGAAACTGTTTTGGTTAACGGTTGCGATAAGTCTCCATAGATGAAGTCTTAGACTATTTAAGGATTTTGAAAGGCGCTAGCCAATATTCCTCTTATAGTGCTGGTTGGATACAGAAATTGATATCAATAGTAAGCAGATATGATTTCCGTGAAGATTCCATTTTAAATGGAAGATGATTTTGGGTTTATTGTGAATTGTGTTTTAAGTGGCATTGTTTTTTTAACCCTATTAAAGACGTAATTAATTTCCTAAGATTGAATAATCATTAAGTAGTGATTTTTGAGATTGAAACTAGGTGGAGTTTTAGTGAATCTTTAATTAGATTGAAATGAGAATGAGGTAATTAAATTTACCAAATTCAAAAAATGTTCGAGAATGGGGTACTATCAGTTTTACTCCATGCTATAATTAAAACTTTAGTTAGATTTAGAATGTTGGGTGGTAATTGAATTTACCAGTAACACTATGGGTGTTAGATATGGAGTACTACCAGTTTTGCTCCTTAGGACGAATAGGTTGGGGTTGGGATAATAAATTGAATGATTACTTTAGTAAGGCCCGTTAATTCCGACTAGTTGATAAACCTTAACTTAGTATTGATTGTGGAAAGATATTGTAAATCCTTTGCAATGGTTTTCAAGGAAAGATTTAAACAAGAAGTTTAAATGAGTTAAATCTTTGATAATATTTGTGGGAATAATTCCCAATAATGAATAAAAGAATATTCTAAAAAGGAATGAGGTTCATGAAATCCTGTATACCTGTTGGTTATAAAGATGCGCTTATTATTTGGAAAGACCAGGTTTTTACCCATTCCAAATAATTATACGACGTGGTGCTGATGTCAAGATATCGACGACAATGGTGGAAGATCCAGATTTCTTCACATCGGATGGATGGCCTATTGATGCCTTGGGCGACGGCCTATAAGAGGTTAAAGTGACGGCATAATCTGACCGTACCTGATGCGATTTGGTTTGCAAGGACTTGCACTCTCAGGCGGGGACGTGGAATCAAGTGCCTTTGGTTCCATTCCTATTCCCGGAATGGACTTGTTGATGGATTTCGTGTCTGACACTGTGTTTTAGAAAATGCAGACTGACATTTATTAAACATACTTCTGTTTGGTGGCGGAGAATTTATTCTCTTTCTTAACACCCTTCTTTTAGACGTACGAGCTTAAAGGTCGTATGTTGGTAAATAGCAGTTTGTGTTTTAAGAATGATAGTGTGGAATGATAAGTGGAAATGATGAAGGCTTTTGTTGAAAAGCAGGGCCTTGTGGTTGAATACCAAAGCATGACTTAAATGCATTGCTTTGTGTAGGATGTGACTTCGCAGGCCTCACAACCCAGAATGAGCCGAAACAGGATTATAGACCGCAGGGGTAGGGACTTAACGTTCCATCTAGAAAAAGGTAACGCCATGCTATGGAGCCCAGACATTTACTTATGTGGTTTGTTGGATGAGGCTCCTCAGACTAGGTCAGTATACTTAGATGACAGTCTACACACAGACCGAGGGACGTTATGTTCAGGCTGTTCCTTTAATCCATGGAGTAGGTTGGACCGACCTTACTGCTCTAGAGGAGCCAGACGGGATCCTGGAACTTAGCTGGAGGTTCCGAATCGGATTGGAAAGATTCTTAGCCCAGGCCCATTGATGGAAATTCAACTTTCAATACGAAACCATTTACAATTTTTAAGTTGTATACCTATGTAGCTAACATAGTGGGATGGGGCACTATGCAAGCTAAGATTCATAAGTTTATTTTCGAAAGGATTTTTCACACCTAAGTCATTATAATAATATCAAATGATTTTCTTTTAAATTATATCAAGCATGTTTTTGCGATTATAAGAAAAACCCCTATCCTATGGTGTGCGCTTGAATTGTGTGATGGGAACTAGGGCTTATAATCGTTCATTTTTTTGAAGTCATGTTTTCAAAACCTGGTTTATGTTTGATTCTGGCTGCTGTGGTTCTACACGTATCCTTGGGACGAAACACGTTCCACGACATGTGGCATGGTCCCGAGATACCTTATTCAAAATAAGGCTAAGTATAAGATTAGTTAATATAGTTTTCTCACACCAGTCCCATGATTGATTCGTAGTTTGTTTTTCCCTTGCAAACTACGGGTGCCCACAATTTCCACACAGGTAGTCTATTGGTTTGTTTCTCATTTATCGAAATCGAGCTCAAGCTTGAAGATTTGGAATTCCATAAAGAGTTGAAGTCTCATATGAAGGCCGGACGTATTCTATTATCGCTATATTATGGAGTAACGGTATGTAAAATCAGATTTGTATTCAAAAACGTTTTCTGTTGCAATGATATATTCTTTTTATATTTTCACTGTTTCCGCTGTGAGCTTTGTATTCCGCTGTGTTTGCTCTGATAAACCCTAACAAAACGTACTTTTTCTTACCTTGAATCGAGGTGGGTTTCAGTTGTTGGTCGGTTTGAAGTAGGTGGAAGTGTTGGTCGTTACAATATATATATATATATATATATATATATATATATATTGTAACTATCTTAATAAACTACCTAATTAAGTAGCTATTTTACCTTATAACTCTCTTTCTTTATAAACTATGGTATTTCTAACTTATGTACATACACTACAACAAAACAGTTCTATTACAACGGGCAGTGCCCGTTGTAATAGGGGTTTTACAGCAGTCAACCCGTCCGCTATATTAAGCCATGTTGTAATATGTCCCATTTTACAACGGGCAATGAACGTGGTAACAGACAGTTATAATAGACTTTTTACAACGGTCTTATGTTGTTGTTGTATGTTCCTTTAATAGAATAGCAGCTCGTTGTAATATTTTTTGCAATAGGTATTGACCGTTGTAATATCTTCTATAACAACAATTAATGCCCGTTGTAAAATGCTGAAAGTTGCAATGGATTTGAATATTATACATAATATTAATATTTTTTACAAGAATTGAATATTTGATTAAAAAATTATTTTTAAACAAATATTTATTCAAAAAAATGCTTATTACATTTTCGAATAGTACACATAGTGTTTCCTCTCTATTACACAATCACTTGTACATACATTTCCTCACTACATTTCACTCGTATACATTGACTTCTTACTACACACTCATTCACTCATGTACATGTACACACTCACACTATCACTCTAGTTTCAGTGGCTGAGATTGATGTTGTTTGTAGCAGTTCCTTTTCTTGGAACAGGCGCATGGACTGGAGTCATTAAACTTTCTGCAAAATTGTTCATGAACATTGATTATGTTTTATACTACATATATAACATTTAAATAGATATAACGGTAAGTACATCAGGTTTGAGATTACGGGGAATGAAGATAAACCTGAATTTTGTAGCTTTTAGGATATGGCCCTCCAATGCTGAAAGTTGCAATGGATTTGAATATTACGCGTAATATTTATAATATTTAGAAGAATTGAATGTTTAATTCAAAAAATAGTAACCAATCAATTGAGTAGTAATAGCTATATCTAATAAAATTTTAGCAGCCGAGCTTCAAAAAGTTGAACATAAACTATTCAATGGATTCGTCTATAGCACTATAAAAAGGATTCATTTTATTAACTCAAATTATTGAGCGTACAATACAAAAGCAAAGATCCACCTGACAGATAACAAAACAAATTGAGCAAAAATGTGTGCACTCTAAACAAAATTGGTTACTAATACTAATGATTTCAGCTAGTCGAGCATTTTGCATTTGGTCATAAATACGTACAACCTTATCAAAATTGGTTGGTTACTAATACTAAAGAAGAATATCATCGAAGATCATAACATTGAAATCATAAGCTTTTATTGACATGTCCTCTTTGTCAAAACGTGGATGAAACTAGAGATCATCTATTTTTTGACTATGACTTCTCGGTTTAACATCGACCATTTGGCATATGTGGTGTGAAAGAAGCACAAGACTATACAATCTCTCACCTTTCTGTGAATAAGTTAGAGCTAATTTACTACAACAGACATAAAATTTTTTACTGTCAAAGCAATTGAAATTTAAAAAATGGTTAAGAAATTTTACTCACACAGCTTCCAGTTTTTGCATTCTTGCTTCGTGTTTCTTTAAGGTATGCTAGTGTTTCAGAAGTTTCGCCAATGTCTCGGTGAGCTTCTTATCTTTTCACTTTGTAGATTTCTCATCTTCCTTCGAAGTTTAACTCAAGCAACGAGACGGTTGAAGTGTTGTTTGCAATATCACATCCATGCTAAAAGTAACATGCACTCGGCATTGGTAATATCAAATCTAAAACAAATAGACAACTCAAAATAATGATATTTCAGAAAAATTGGAGTTATCAGGGCTGCTAGTACATCAGCTAAGCATAAACTATTGGTTAAATACTAAAAGATCAAATTAAAAAGGGTGGAAACCAAAAAATTACTTTGATAAATTCAAATGGAATGAAAATTAATAGAAGAGAGAAAGGGAAATGAACATGAGGATGAAAATTTATATGCAGTAATTTGGATTCTGCTGTAAATATATAGACAGGCTTGAAGCAGGTAATTAAGAAAACTAAAATTCTGACAGATACTTAATTTCCAAACAGAAATAAGTAGTATTGCTTCAACGGTGTATATTTTGTAAACTTAAATAAACTATCGATAATCAAAAAAATAGAAATTTGAAAACCAATTAATTTGATAGATAAATGTGCTCTAAAATCATAGTTGAAAAGTAAAAAAATAAGTTAAATATAAATTGATTGGAACTTATTTTCAGACAAACGAAGTGTAGAATACTCAAGTTTGACAAGAACTTATTCCAGATCGTTTCCATGACCATTATACATGTGTAATTGTCAATTAACATATTATTTATATCTACTAATAAACAACCGACAAACTTAAACACACAAATGTCCCTCTGCTTTTGTCCTTGCAGTGGCGCCGATGGTAATTCCCACCATCTCCATATGATAATATGAAATTAAAGGTGCTTAACTGATCTCTATAAATTGCATATTTATAATTTCATATAATAAATTATTCTAGCTATCAACCAGAAACTAATTTCAGTTAGCCAAGAAAATGCATATACTTAACATGTGCAATGTCATTGAACTAAAAAAAAAATTGAATAAAGAATATGAACTTAACAGAATAAATGTTATGCTTACATAAACCATTAACATAACGAAGAAACTACTCATAGAAGACATGTCATTAGATGAAATAAACAGTATATATGTATTTAATCTGAAACGGAACACATCATTAATGTATAGCTATAATACTAACGTGCAAGATTTAAAATAACATTCGGTATTTCTATAGTGGTTGTTGGATTTTATCAAACTTGGCTTCTTTGGCGGTTGATGGATTTTATTAGACTTACAAGGCTCCATATTGTAGTAAAAGTCATTCATTTAATTGAAAGTTCAGAACATTAAAGATAAGGGACATAACTTCATTTTTTCAATGTTAGTTGCCAATCCGTTCATTTTAGGTTTTGTGAATGTATCAAATTTTATAGCCTTTGTTTAATAATTCCTATTTATCAGATCATAGAAAGTCATATTTCAGCCCTAGCGAATAATATGTAGTCTAGTTTCATAACATTATGCCATCAATCTATTTTATGCGAATATTATACAAAAACATGATATTGAAAGAAAGCTTCGGAAAATTTAACTTCAAATTTGCAATAGTTATTGCAGTGATTATAAATTTGACTTTCAGTTCGAAATTCTCAACCAAATTCCCAAATAATGTATCCAACTGCAATCTGTTTGGTTGTTTGGGATATTTCATACTGTTCATTTTTAAGGTAATATCCAATGTTGAGGCCTATATGATCCTTTTTCAATGGATATAGCATAATTAAAGAATACAACCAAACTATAAACTATATTCAACATTGCACTGAGGCACAAATGTCAGTAAAAACTCGAATGCAATTATATAATAAACTTGTATGCTCTCTCTACTTGGTAGTGATAAAAACAATATAACAATACCTAAACTGCAGAGGGTATCACTAAACTTTTTCAAGAAAATTGACCTGATATTTTTGTCTCAGAGTCAAGCGTAGCACGACAATCATAGTTGCATATTGTATTGTAGTACAGTAATTTTGTTTATAGTTGAAACATACCTTTGTAATTAGCATGCTAATGAGAACATAAGGGTTAAGATTATCTAACTAATAAAAAAAACCAAAATTCATGCTCCCTTTACACACCATTGTGAAAATTAAATAATAAAAAAAACGAAAATTCATATATCATGAAGTAATGAATATCAAATGACTTGCCAAGTCATTAAATCAAGATTCACAATTTTTAGAGTTAACTTCTCTACAAAAATTGAAGCTAAACAACTATATATCAAGGGAGTTCCCAAGTCTAATCTTCTCCATCAATAATTTAAAACTTGTAGATCTAAGTTCAAATAAGTTAAGTAAACACTTACCTCTACAGATTTGCCAAGGCGAAACAGTTATAACCATTACAACTTAGACCAACATAGGTGTTACAATAAGGCATGTTTGATGTTGTGTGGAATCAGTTCCAATGAACTGAACCAGGCTCGGTTTAAGAAGCCGAGTCAGGCTGGGTTCTATGAAACTGAGTGTAACGCCCCATATTTCTGTTAACACTAAAGTTACTAATTTAATAATAAATGTGTAAAGGGGAGATGTATCTAATGTGCATACAAATTTAATAATAAATGTGTAAAGGGGAGATGTATCTAATGTGCATACAAATTTAATAATAAATGTGTAAAGGGGATATGTATCTAATGTGCACACAAATTTAATAATAAATGTGTAAAGGGGGGATGTATCTAATGTGCACACAAATTTAATAATAAATGTTAATAATGTACATTAAGAAAGTAATTGTGAACATATTCGGCTTCTCTTTAGAACGGATGGCTTTGATTAACCTTGGCTTCATCGACGGCTCAAATTAACTTGCAATCCTATATAAACAGCCCCCTAGTCTCCTTCTCTTTGCACCATTCTTCTCTAACCTTATGCTGCACAAATTCTTGATGGACATGTCTTCTTCTTCTTCCTCTAAATCTAAATAAATTAAAATAAAATATAAATCAAGACGCGGATATCCTGCTCAAGTCTTTCAAGAGAAGATTCAAAACAAGTTAGTATTCAAGTAAAGATTCAACGGCTTCAAGCAACGCTATCTTTCTATTCTTTTCTAGATCCAATCAATGTAAGTCGGTTACTTTTTAGATTTGAACGCCTTTTCTATTTGTGACATGAAATTAAAAGAATATAAGAAATATGCCTTATCATTTCATTGAATCTGTGCTTGTTTATGACTTTGGATCTGATTCTTGATTATCGCCTAGAACACATTGTGACTAAATTGCCAATGCTTAAGATTATGACTATGGAACTGTTGCCTTTGAAACCATAAGCCTTTGACTATGAACATAAGCCTTTGACTATGAACATAAGCCTTTGACTAGGAGCATAAACCAATGCCTATGACTATGACAAGGACAATAGTAGATAATTACCTATGATTCATGAACATGATATTATTGCCTAGGATTATGACTGTGAGATTGGATATAAACTTGGTTATCTATTCAGTTTATTCTTAATTATCCTTGGATCTTGATTATGTGAATTTATCTATTAATTTAGATCTACCCATATACTTGAACCTATGTTATTTGTTCAACCCTTTTTATGTCATAATATTATCAGATCTATAGGCCTTCGATGCTTTAATCAATTTATTCAGTGTAATTTGTTAGATCTGTGATTAGTGAATTATCATCTTCTGCCAGTCATTATGTCTATCTTTACATGGCATTTTGGTTCATTCCCTTTTTACCCGCGAATCTAGATTTATCTATAATCTAGGATGAAATCACGATTACACGAACGATGGGAATACGATTTGGGCAAATCATAAATTTGACTTAAACATGGTTGTAAACTTGGAAATTGGCATAATGTGGAACATTAACATAATTATGATTGACATAATTTAGAACATGTATTATGGCATGTTTATTAGAACGCAAATTTGAAAATTTGACATGAATTATGGAATATGTAATTTGACATATTAAATTTAGTATTGGCAAGTAAGCTAAGTTTTAGGCGTAAACGGTAAATTAGAATAATAATTCTAGTCTTGCCATAAACTGTAAATTAGGGTGTTAAATCAGAATTGGGTCAATTAAAGTTAATTTGGCATAATAAGTATATTAGCACAAATTTTGAATTTAGTCATAATTGTGAGTAATTGTCATGTTTAGAATAATCATGGTTAGTGACACTTAATTTGGTATAATTTACATACCAAAAACTATAAATATGATATATAGGGAAAATGGGCCATAATAATAAATGTTGACAATGTACATTAAGAGAGTAATAATGGAATAAGTAAATTAGGGAAAATTTACTTATAGAATTTATCCTAAATGAGAAAAGTAAATTTAGACAATACGAACATGCTTAACCCGAGGTTGGATTGAGTTGTGATGTAAACCTGCTCGGACCCGCCCGGTTGTCGAGTGATCACATAAATACCTATCCAATGTGGGAGGTTAAGGCATTGAGCCCGATAAAGGCCCGAGGTTAGACTGAGTTGTGGCGTAAGACTGCCCGGAACCAACCGGCATACCGGCAGCCACAACAATACCTGTCTAATGTGAGTGGCTGGTGCTTTAATAAGACAATTAAAGTTAAGCTAGAATGGGAGGGTTAAGTCCATAAGAACACTTAACCAACTTAACACAGTTAAGCTAGAAAGGGAGGGTTAAGTCCATAGGAACACTTAACCAACTTAACACAGTTAAGTTAGAACGATAGGGTTAAGTTAACTAGAACACTTAACCAACTTAACATGGTAACAAGACAAGATTTGTAGGGGTTAAGTAACTACGAAAAACACTTATCCAATTTAATATGTTAACCAGACTAGAAAGTGGGGGTTAAGCAAATTCAATACACTTAGCCAATTTAACATGTTAACTAGACTAGAGGTTGGGGATAAGTAAAGTTAATACACTTAGCCAATTTAACATGCTAACTAGACTAGAGGTTGGGGTTAAGTAAATTTAATACACTTAGCCAATTTAATATGTTAGCTGGACTAGACCGTAGGGTTAAGTAAGCTTGAACACTTAACCATCAGAGTGTGATAAATGAATAGGGTTAAGTTAGAAACATGAAGGGACAATACTTAACCATTAGAACATGTTAATCAAACCAATGTTAGGGTTAAGTTAACTATGGGAACACTTAACCGTTATAACATGTTAGTTAAAACAGATAGGCAAGGTTAAGTTAAAAAGGAACACTTAACCAATACAAGATGAATGGGTAGGGTTAAGTAAATACTTAACCAATATAACTTGATGCTGGTAAGGTTAAGTCAACGTGAATTACTGATAACACTTAACCAGTTTAACATGACAAATGAATGGGTTAAGTTAACTTGTATCGACTAATGACACTTAACCAATCCAACTTGACGAGAAAGAGAACTAAGTAGTAAACCTTAGTTGAAAGGGGCTAAGTAGTAAACCTTAGTTAAGAAAACGACAATTTAGGAAACTAAGTGGTAAACCTTAGTTAGGAAAACTAAGTAGTAATTCTTAGTATAACACGAGGAGGAGCGAACTCCCATCTAATCTTAAAAAACGCTCTAACGAATTGGGTTACAAAGCCCGAGGCTTCGAGAGGACGTGAAGGCATTATTGGTATCCCTCTGTGAGGCTGCAGATGATCCTCCTGGGCTCACAGAGGTTAAGGTCTGCGTTAGAAGAACCAAGGGTATGCTTTGGTTGCAATATAAGGCAACCTAAAGACTAGGATGGACCAGCGTGATTCGGCGAGACCAGCAGCCTTGTGATAGCAATTCGTCGTCTACCTACCATCTTGAGTCAGTCGAGATACGTAAAGTGGAAAGGCGGAGAACTCCAAAAGAC
This sequence comes from Allium sativum, assembly GCA_030737875.1. NCBI lineage: Eukaryota > Viridiplantae > Streptophyta > Magnoliopsida > Asparagales > Amaryllidaceae > Allium > Allium sativum. The sequence continues at coordinate 412,099,707 of CM060909.1, read as the reverse complement.
CATATACTTGCTATCTAGTTATGGGTGAGGATGGCCATAAGACAGTGGGGCATAGGGGGCCTGCGTATAGTTCTCAATTTTTCAAGGGTGGCCTTTCATTAGTTGAGGGAGGGGTCAGGTGGGACCATAGCCACTGGAAAAAACAGACCTTAGCATCTGCATTGGCAGATATCTGAAAGCTCCCGACCGAGTTCCGTGTTTCTAGGATAGCCCTGCCACGGGACTCGGGTCGCACATTTCATGACATGTGCATCTAGACAGTGATAAACAATTCGCGACACATACGTGGGGAAAGTCTAGGAACATATACCACTCTAGGTAGTGCGTCCTAGACTAGGGGCATCGTTCGACAGGTAGCATAATCCCTAGTTGGACCTAGGTGGCATAAATCCTGAATCCGAGAAGTATTAGATAAGTCGCATAAACCCTAGTTGAATTTAGGAAGCGCTCGATAAGAAAACACTAGATTAGATCTAGGTAATAAATAATAAATGTACGCCTAAAGGCAACCACAATTACTGGGATTGGGATCGCGTTATCATTTTAGACAGATTACTAGTTGGGACACAAGATAGGTGGTGCAGAGACATAGAAACCGTAATAACAGGTTAATAGCGAAGCGGAGAAAGTATTAAAGCATATCCAGTTTATCTTGTCTTAGCATATCTTGTGTTAATCTTATCCTATCTTGTTGGCCCTATCATCATGGTATTGTCTTCTATTCAGTTAATTCATGTCGTTTTGTTTTTCCTTGTTCACATGCTAGAAGTAACTGAACTTACATCTGACCCAGTTTTCTTTCGTCTTCTTTTCTTCCGTTTCCCCCCAAGGCAGTTAAGGAGGGAATAGTATAGCTCAGGTTAGATTGGACCGTCACTCTTCCCAAGCTCGAAGATTCTTTGACAAAGTGCTTTGGACTCCCTTTTTCTGCTGCTATGGCTGGCTTATGCTACATTGGGGAATATAAATGTTATTTTATGCTTCTTTATTTTGTATGACTGATGATACTCTGATATTGGAAAAGAATTGTTGTACAAACTATTTTATCAATAAAGTAAAGTTTTATTTTCCGCTATTTTAATTTTGTCGATCTTGTAATTTATCTGCATCTTTTACCCTAAATGCTCCACAGAACTTAGTGCTTCCCATTGTGAGTGACACTAAAGGATGTGGGGTGTTACACTGAGCCTGTCTCGATTTTGTAGAAAATATGCCAAACTGAGTGAAGTTCTCAGTTAGTTTCTTTATGTTTAAAGTAACTTAGTTTGGAAGTGTTCAAGATTATTTTTTGGTTAGGATACAAGCAGTCACAGGATCAGATAAATTAGATATGGCTTTAATCCCAACTTTATTCTTGTCGGCCTAACTAGCTTAACCGCACTGGCAAATTCTCCTACACTCAAATTTCTAAATATTATTGTCTCAGTAATTTAATTAGGCATATTCCTATATCACAATTCACATGATATTATGGCTCGCTACATAACTGAGATCCTTTAGCTCTATGGCTCATTGGATTTATACGCTTTTCATGCCAAAACATATTGCCTTGTCCTAATAGATCATTCAATTCTGACCAAAATAAACAACTGTACTGAAGACATAAACAGTTGAGTTTCAAAAAATTGAACGTCAAATGAATAATCGAAACAGAAAATAAACATCAAAATCATAGTGGAGAAACAACAAACTTGGATGGAATTGGAGGAAACAACAAATCATATTAGTGTCGTACAACAAATCTAAAGTTGTAGCAGAAATAAACAGCAAATCATACGAATAAGAATGGTGATAAGAGTTAAAAAAACAATATATGTTAAAGGGTGATGTGACGGCCGGTAATTTCGCTCGATCCGAATCAGTCGTTAAACCGATCTAAACCGTTCGAAACCCCTGATCGTTTGAGAACAGGACAAATCAGGACACAAACAGAAGAACATTTCGTTGCTATCACAACAATTTCATCAGATACAAGAATATACAGAGTATAAATGAATAAATTACATTCAATAAATATCCGAGATTACAATAAATTACATAGCAGCGGAAAATAATACAAAGCACAACTGAAGGTGATATACGGATACAGAGCTTTCCGGATATCATTCCAGCTGTAAACCAGGATCCTGTGAATATAAATCTGCAAAACCAAAACTACTAGCTGTACCGTGCAGAAAATAGGGGCACCCAGAGTTTAGGTTAAAACAATAAACTCCAGGTCAGTCATGTGACTGGTGTGAGAACTAAAACAGTTATTTAAAACTTTACTTTAAAAGAGAGTAATTCAAGGGACCACGCCGTATAACACGGAACGGGTTTCCTCCCAAGAATACCAGTGCATAGGAAAGACAACGCGATGCTTTTTCGAAAAATGAAGCTACTATAAGACCCAGGTCCCATCACATAATGCAATGCAAGCCGAAGGATAGGGTTTTCCCTTATAATAGCCAAACATGCTTGGTACGTTTAAAACAAATCATTTGATACTATAATAAGTGCATAGTGTCAAAACAATTTCAATCATAAATATAAATCATAGACGGCATGGGTACCATATATCATGTCGCCATACTAGTTCTACAATTAAAACCGCAATACACGTATCGGAAATTGGATTTCCGTCATGAGTCGAGGCAAGGGGCAAGCTCCTCTCCGCTTCGAGACACTCTAGCAAATGTCTCAGGACTATACACTCTGGGCAATCCTAGATGCTTCAGGGCCGGTCCTCACTTACGTTAGAGGATTATTTATTCCTGAACACACGTTTCCCGGTCCTTACAGACCTATAATCGAGGCGCCTCATCCAACAACCACATAGGTGAAAAGTATATAAATTCAATTTGTTTTCTATTCAATTCAAATCAAATTGGTTTTCTATTCGATTCAAATTCAAATTGGTTTTCAAAATATTCGATTTCGAAAACACTTTTCAATATTCATTTTAAAATGAATAAAATCGATATAAATATCGTTCACGTCAAAATGGCGTCAATCTAATCAACACGGCTTCATATAATTCTATTTTCAAATAGTCTATTTCAAATATTTCTATTTCAAATATTTCCTATTCAAATATTTCTATTTCAAATATTTCTATTTTAAAATATTTCGTTCAACACATGACTAATCTCAACGGATGAGTACTGTCAACACATGAACCTTTATTTTATATTGATAAAGAAGTAAATTTTATTATTAAAATATTTCGTTCAACACATGACTAATCTCAACGGATGAGCACGGTCAACACATGAACCTTTATTTTATAATATTCTTTATTTTCTAATTTGGAATGAGGCCCAATCAATCACCATACAATGTTAATTATATGGATTTTCATACATCACACGTATATAATAGCATTGAAAAATAATCAACTATCAACCAAAGTGCACTACACTGTATAAGCATCAAATACAGATATCTAACACTTATAACAGCCTGTCAATCGATCGATCGACATATTTAATCAATCAGGATGAGCGAACTTCAAATTTCATCCCAACACCCGTGTGGGGTTTCAAACAATCAAACACAGATTTTATTTGTGCAGTTGGGCGATGTGTAAAATTTGTCGTCCCAATCAATGTCCTTCAAATAGGTGTACGTAAACAAACCGTCCGGTTTGTAAATGAATATTTTATTTTATTCACATTCACGTTAAAAATTATATTTTTAACGATAAAATATTTTATTTTAACACATGAATTTTTATTCAGTTCATTTACAAAATAAAAATGATATTTTCATTTTTCTAACTTATTTTAGAAAATTTCGGTGGCATAACGGCACGATACTAGAAACGGGATAAGGCCTAGCCTTATCCCCGGTCTAGTGAAGGCCCACGCCATTCACACATCAATCAAATCCATTCCATTTCACCAAACAATTCAATTCAAACCAAATAATCTAACCAACTACACAACCAAACAATTAAACAAACAAGTCATCCATGGTCTGTGGATGACGGGTGTCGGGTGCTACTAAACACCGTCTGCGTCCTAGTATATATATATATAACTAGAAAAAGAAATTGAAGAGTGAGAAGTTCTCACCAACAGCTATTCCAACTCCACGACACTTCATTTAGAGAAATCATCGCCATTCTCGCCTTTTTGTCGCTTTCGTTGCCCGTAGCCACTATATATAAAAAATCACATTTTTACTTCGCTATTCAATATATAAAAATTGAATTTTTACTTCGCAATTCAATATATAAAAATCGAATTTTTACTTCGCTATTCAAAATGAATTTCTCGTCGAATTTTTTTGAAATAATCCATTTTAAATATTCAAAATTCGCTAAAATTGCCAAAATAAAAATTTTAAACTGGCCCAGATTTTCCGGGTTATTACAATCTCCCCCCTTAAAACTTTTCGTCCCCAAAAAGAAACAAGGTCGAAAGTGGTTTGATTAATCAACTCTACGTTCGATCTGGCTTCCATTCTCCAACTTTTCAGTTTCTGAGAATTTTCAAATTTTCAAAAATTTGGCTAACACCCTAAATTTTCGAAAAATTTCGCCATAACCTCCCCTGCACCGGGAGCCACGGAAAAATCCCGAAATTGCCATATAGGCCTTCTGATCTCAAAAAGAAAAAGAAAAGGCCAAGCGGCTAGCCAATAGGCTCATAAAATCATCATCACCCAAACAAAACAGTAAATTATAGTAAACATGTACCTGTTTTTCGGGCAAACAAATTTTATTCTCTGGCTCTAGCCGCCTTGCTATGACCTATTCAATGTAAATACATGTATATGCAAGCAAATGCGACCAATTTTCAATACAATTCAATATGTGATTCAATTAGGCATAAATGGTTCAAAATTATCAAACCAATAAACAAACAACACAAACATCAATCAATTAGTGGATTAACGTTTCAAATTCATAATTTTGATATATATACTGAAAATCTTATTTTTAATGCCAATTCACAACAATGTATCTATCTAGTTTTGGTTCTCACACCAGCCTAATGGAAATATATAGAAAATCACACCTTCGAAACTCGAACACACACTACTGATGCTATATAGTCATAAGTAGAATCATCTTCGGGCGACTAGAGTGTGATTCTATATCTATCTAGTATATTAAAACTTCGAATATACGTTCATGACGCGTATATGCAAAACCTTTATATACTCGATTGTCCAAATTCAAAATAAATAAATATTCAAATACGTATAAAACGGTTTAAATTTTCAAAACAAAATTGTTTTCATTTGAAAAATATACTCTTCACACTCGTTCTAGGACACTACTGATCCTATCTCTAACGAGTCATTCTAATTGGATATTACTAATCCAATATCTGATGAATTCTTTCGTATGGTTCTAATGTGCCTTGTTCTCGAGCTCTGTAAACCAAAGCTCTGATACCAAATGTGACGACCGGTAATTTCGCTCGATCCGAATCAGTCGTTAAACTGATCTAGACCGTTCGAAACCCCTGATCGTTTGAGAACAGGACAAATCAGGACACAAACAGAAGAACATTTCATTGCTATCACAACAATTTCATCAGATACAAGAATATATAGAGTATAAATGAATAAATTACATTCAATAAATATCCGAGATTACAATAAATTACATAGCAGCGGAAAATAATACAAAGCACAACTGAAGGTGATATACGGATACAAAGCTTTCCGGATATCATTCCAGCTGTAAACCAGGATCCTATGAATATAATTCTGCAAAACCAAAACTAATAGTTGCCCGTGCGGAAAATAGGGGCACCCAGAGTTTAGGTTAAAACAATAAACTCCAGGTCAGTCATGTGACTGGTGTGAGAACTAAAACAGTTATTTAAAACTTTACTTTAAAACAGAGTAATTCACGGGACCATGCCGTATAACACGGAACGGGTTTCCTCCCAAGAATACCAGTGCATAGGAAAGACAACGCGATGCTTTTTCGAAAAATGAAGCTATTATAAGACCCAGGTCCCATCACACAATGCAACGCAAGCCGGAGGATAGGGTTTTCCCTTATAATAGCCAAACATGCTTGGTACGTTTAAAACAAATCATTTGATACTATAATAAGTGCATAGTGTCAAAACAATTTCAATCATAAATATAAATCATAGACGGCATGGGTACCATATATCATGTCGCCATACTAGTTCTACAATTAAAACCGCAATACACGTATCGGAAATTGGATTTCCGTCATGAGTCGAGGCAAGGGTCAAGCTCCTCTCCGCTTCGAGACACTCTAGCAAATGTCTCAGGACTACACACTCTGGGCAATCCTGGATGCTTCAGGGCCGGTCCTCACTTACGTTAGAGGATTATTTATTCTTGAACACATGTTTCCCGGTCCTTACAGACCTATAATCGAGGCGCCTCATCCAACAACCACATAGGTGAAAAGTATATAAATTCAATTTGTCTTCTATTCAATTCAAATCAAATTGGTTTTCTATTCGATTCAAATTTAAATTGGTTTTCAAAATATTCGATTTCGAAATCACTTTTCAATATTCATTTTAAAATGAATAAAATCGATATAAATATCGTTCACGCCAAAATGGCGTCAATCTAATCAACACGGCTTCATATAATTCTATTTTCAAATATTCTATTTCAAATATTTCTATTTCAAATATTTCCTATTCAAATATTTCTATTTCAAATATTTCTATTTTAAAATATTTCGTTCAACACATGACTAATCTCAACGGATGAGTACTGTCAACACATGAACCTTTATTTTATATTGATAAAGAAGTAAATTTTATTATTAAAATATTTCGTTCAACACATGACTAATCTCAACGGATGAGTACGGTCAACACATGAACCTTTATTTTATAATATTCTTTATTTTCTAATTTGGAATGAGGCCCAATCAATCACCATATAATGTTAATTATACGGATTTTCATACATCACACGTATATAATAGCATTGAAAAATAATCAACCATCAACCAAAGTGCACTACACTGTATAAGCATCAAATATAGATATCTAACGCTTATAACAGCCTGTCAATCGATCGATCGACATATTTAATCAATCAAGATGAGTGAACTTCAAATTTCATCCCAACACCCGTGTGGGGTTTCAAACAATCAAACACAGATTTTATTTGTGCAGTTGGGCGATGTGTAAAATTTATCGTCCCAATCAATGTCCTTCAAATAGGTGTACGTAAACAAACCGTCCGGTTTGTAAATGAATATTTTATTTTATTCACATTCACGTTAAAAATTATATTTTTAACGATAAAATATTTTATTTTAACACATGAATTTTTATTCAGTTCATTTACAAAATAAAAATGATATTTTTATTTTTCTAACTTATTTTAGAAAATTTCGGCGGCATAACGGCACGATACTAGAAACGGGACAAGACCGGAGAGGCCTAGCCTTATCTCCGGTCTAGTGAAGGCCCACGCCATTCACACATCAATCAAATCCATTCCATTTCACCAAACAATTCAATTCAAACCAAATAATCTAACCAACTACACAACCAAACAATTAAACAAACAAGCCATCCATGGTCTGTGGATGACGGGTGTCGGGTGCTGCTAAACACCGTCTGCATCCTAGTATATATATATATATATAACTAGAAAAAGAAAATGAAGAGTGAGAAGTACTCACCAATAGCTATTCCAACTCCATGACACTTCATTTAGAGAAATCATCGCCATTCTCGCCTTTTTGTCGCTTTCGTTGCCCGTAGCCACTATATATAAAAAATCACATTTTTACTTCGCTATTCAATATATAAAAATCGAATTTTTACTTCGCTATTCAATATATAAAAATCGAATTTTCACTTCGCTATTCAAAATAAATTTCTCGTCGATATTTTTTAAAATAATCTATTTTAAATATTTAAAATTCGCTAAAATTGCCAAAATAAAAAATTTAAACTGGCCCAGATTTTCCGAGTTATTACAGGTGATGCGATGGATTTCTAAAGTGAAGTCATCCTAATATGACACATGCAATCACTCATACCACTAAACTATCTACCATTAAAAATTAAGAATGAGGTAACATACTGCTGTAAAACTGGATTGAGTACCAAGTGATAAAACCATGAAAAAAAAGATAGAGAAGGATAGAACAGTCAACTGATATTGCAGAAATCAGTAAGAGTATATAGTATCTAAAGAATAGAACAAGTGCATAAATAAACATAGGATTATAATAGTTATAAATTATAGATTAGAAATACCAAATTTGTAGTGAATAAGTAAAAAGCAAACCGAGAATATGGCAGTAGAAAATGGTATGATAGGAGAACAAAAACAATATCGAAAATTTATCATATAGAGCCCACATATGTTACCATTGTGAAAAATTACCGGTTAGTAGCTAGAGGGATAGTCCTCAAGCAGGTCCGTGAAAGGATAAAAGGTCAGTCCACCTACACACAAATCAATTGAGTTGTGAAAAATAACCTAGCACCAACAATATGGTCAAAAAAGGCAGGAAGTCAACAGAAAGAAAGAATGGTGAATCAACAGAATTGGTAGAATTAATGAAAAAGTAATCACTATGCAACAGTAATGGTAATCTAAGTTTACTGTACGTTAGCATGTCTCAGTTATTACTTCATAATAATGGAGAAAATTGGTTGGTAATCCAAAATATTGTACTAACAAATGCTTTAAAGGTAATCTGATGATTGAGTGTACCTTTTACTGTTGTTTAGAGGCGGCACACCCTTTGCCTGGCATACCGAAAAGAGCTTCTAGAACGGCAGATTCAGGATCATTGAATGTGACAGTTTGGTCTTTAACAAGAGAAGTGAACACAACAAGGCTTCTAGAAATTCGTAATGACTCCAGATCGACGGCGGTGCTAGTCTCAGTAACCAGGTGCCAGTATATCAGATCCGCAACCGACAACAGCATCGATAGAAGCAGTACAGTAGGCTTGAGATTCAAGGAGGTATTGACTCTAATTTTTGCAGTGGCTGATTTGGAAACCAGACAGTAAAATGATTATTATTGTAGCAGGGATCTGAATTTTAGGGCTAAGGATGAAAGAATGAAAATTTAAATTGGAAAAGAGGGGGGAAAACGAAATGTTAAGCGGATATTGGAAAGCGAAGCGTAAGGGGAAATGGAAATTGGAGCGGTAAGCCGTAAGCGGAATCTTAGTTTAATAAAAAAATCTTTTCTTAGTTATAAAAAAACATAGTTACAGTAAACACGTATACATTATAATTTTTTATTTTTAATAGTAATTATTAGTCATAAATTATTATATATTTAATATTAATCACTCAATATTACGTACTAATAACTGAAAAGTAAAATTAAACCTATTGAAATACTAGTTATATATAATAATTAGTAATTAATGATTATCTATTAATAATCATTAATTGTTATAAGTTATAAATGATTAATATAATATTATTAATTATTAATAAATAATATAGTACTCTTAATGATTAGTAATTAGTACATTATTATAACTAGTAATTAGTAACATATGGTTAATATAATATTATTAAAGATTAATTATGAAATATTAATTAATAATAAGTATTAGTTTTAAGAAAGCATTGTACTTATCAATTGTTGATTGTCGCCTATTACAAAGGATGTTTCTAGCACGCAGTAAAACTGGCAAACAAGTTGAGTATATTGCTCATTATATAATTACTTTAGCTTACCTTAAATTAACAAAATCTACCACCCAATATCTGTATTATACTATTCTTACTTTTGAAAGTAAAACTAAGTGTATTAATTTTTAAATTTTAATAGTGATATTATTAATCATAAATTATTAATATTTATTGTTAATTATAAATTATTTTATATATGGTATTAATTACGCAATATTACTTACTAACAACTAGAAAATAAATTTAAGCCTGTTGGAATACTGATTATATATGATAATTAGTGATTAGTGATTATTTATTAATAAGCACTAATTATTATAAGTAATAAATGATTGATAAAATATTATTAACGATTAACGATTAGTAATTAGTAATAATATTATAATTAGTAATTAATATCATATAATCAATACAATATTAGTAATGATTGATTGTTAAAAAATAAAAAGTAATCGATATTAATTTTAAATAAGTATTGTAATCACTAATTATTGATTGCCGAAAATTGGTAACAGACATTTATTACAATAGACATTTTGTGACCATTGTAAAATCGTATCGTTATAACAACTGTAAAACTGATACTATTACAGTGTGTGTTACCCGTTTTAAAATTAACACCTCTTACAACGGGAATTTTATGACTATTGTAAAACATGCATCTATTACTACAGACATTTTCTGAACGTTGTAAAATTGACATCTATTACAACGGGCATGCCATGACCATTGTAATAGCTTTCTATTACAACGGGCAAACATTGCCCGTTGTAAAAAGGACGTTGTGCAGGACATCTATTACAACGATCCAAAAATGACCGTTGTAATATAATTCTATCACAACAGGAAGAAAATGCCCATTGTATAAAGGACGTTGTAATAGAGTATTTTTGTTGATATTAACTTTTTAAATTAAACTATTTGAACATTCGACTATATATTTTATAAACAACTTTAATATTTAACTACTTATATATTTAACTAAAATTTGATAAATCATATTTTAAATTTAAACTATTTATATGAACTTTTATTGTCCTAACTATTGATTTTCAAACTATTCAAATATACTTTCAACTATTTTATATATCCAAACCATTTTGATATACTTTCAACTATTTTAAATATTCAATTTGTTTTAAATTGGAATTGTTTCATGATTCTAAGTTTGATATTGAATAAAGATTCAATATGAGAGCATATTCTATCTCGAATATGAAATTTTAAAGCAAAATGTGATATTTCAACATGAAGTATAAATAATTTTGAAATGTGAAAGATCCAATCGGTGTGAAAAATGTAAACGTTTATTTGTTAAAGAGACCAAGATTAGGTATTGGCATGCTTTCTGCCGATACTGAAAACCACTTTAAAAACTGTGCACGTAGTGGAGAATCCAAAATGAAGTAGATTGTTTTGGTGAATGTTACCGGAGTAAAGTAAGAGAATGATAATGGATGTCCTTGACCTTCATGTCATAATTAAAATGACTAAAACAGGGCTATACCATGACCAAGTGGGTTGGCTACCCCTATGAGTAACACTTCTTCCTTTATTATTATAGTCCCTCGATTTGATTTGATTAGATGTGCATCATTAATTTAGGAGTGTTGTTCCGTGTTGAGCGGTAGTCGCGGTTATGCGTTACCACCACTCCGGGCATGCGACTAGTAGATCCTTACATAGGGCATTCCTCGTGTGCCTTGGCATATTATCCTAATCGAGCTCCCTACGATTTTGATTTGACGTTGTACATATGGAATGCTCCCTAATGCCATGAGTTTACGGTTGGTTTACAGTACTGTATAGACTTTAACATTTATAAATGGCGTAAGGGTAATAATGATTATCCCGCTTAAATTATTTTCAATAGTATATTTCCCGTAGACACTATTATAATAACATATTTAATTATATAGTATAGTTTAATAGATCCTTAAGAGATGGAAATTCCCATAACATCTCTTATGTTATTGCACTCATGAACACATTGGATATGAGATGTGAACTACCATAAGCATCTCTGATGCCATGACACTCATATTATTACATGGATTGATTTGACTAATATGAGAATATTTTAGTTCTGATCCAAGTTTTTTTTGTCTCTTCATTTGTGATCGGGTAAGCCTAAGTTTTCAGTTATCGAAGATGGAGCTTGACAGACGTATTTATTAGTATTATTCAGTTGCATTTATTGGTATATTTGTGATAGTTTAACTCTGATAATTGTTGTAAAGTATAATAAAATGTATATTTAACAGCGTCATGAAATGTTAATTGAGTATTATATTTTGTTCTTCCGCTGTGGGATTGTATGATTGTTTTTCTTCTTTTTCTTATATTAATCCCAATAACTATATGTATTTTGGATTTATTTGAGTCGACACGAGTGGATTATTGTCGATTTGAACGATCAAAAATGACAGTCGTTACATTTTCCCTATCGCTTTGAGAAAGATGATTTCTGATATTTGTTTTGAAAATAAACCACTTTAAGGCTATATATTATATAGTATTTTTTTATATAGTTTTCATAGAAAACTATCAAATTGTTTCCAAATTGTTTTATAAACCTTATTTTCTCAAATTCAGTACTTTCAATATATAAAATCACATGTTTTTGCACCTTTAGAAGACGAGGAATCTATTTTAAGAATATAGTCAACAATGTGGTATGTGACACGTAGGTTAATTATATCTGTTAATTTCAAACTTATCGATTTAAGTTATTGTTGTTTTTTAGTGTGAAGTGAACTGACATTCATTAAATAATTAGTGAAACGTGAGGTATGGGACATATTGTTTCACTTTTGAAGTTATTGTTTGGGAGTTTGTGACACATTGTTGTTGTTGTTGCTAGTACTTGGACTGATGGGTCCTTTATATATATCTAAAGTTTGTGGGCTAATTATGGACTGTTGGGTCCTATTTGAGACAGGCAGATCACCTATGAGTAGTACTTGGCAATCAGATGGGCTACTTATTGGACTGGTGGGTCCTATATACATATTTAAAGTTGCTGGGCTAATTATAGATAGTTGAGTTCTATTATTTACATTGATTTTTTCTAGATTTCTTTGTGCTGATTTCTAGAATTCAGATCATTTTGAATGGTTGCACCATTATTGGTGATGTTTGTTTCTTTATATAGCCTGAGTGTTATTATGTTTTTTATATTCTGGTGATTTCATTGATGTTGGTTCAAACTCTTGAAGGAGTTCTAAATGTTATCTAGTATGGATTTCCCACTAGTTTATGTGCCATAAAATCATACACCTTTTACCTAGATTGAGAGTTTGTAACTCTTGATCGATGTAAATCCTTGTTCCTTACGTCTTAAATCAAGTCCAGCTCACCTAATCTATGACATTGAGTATTCATGTCGTAACTTCTGTCTTTTGAGATGATGAGAATATCATCTTGTGTCATTACCTATTTCATTATACCTTTTATATGTCGATCTAGTTTAGTATATCATGAAACATTTAGTTGATTTGATCTTATATAATTTCTTTTATGTAAAATGAAGTCCTTATCACTATGTTGTATTTCACTTATCATATGATAACTGATATATTCAAACTGGATTGACCTGTGTTTTTATACTCGAGTCAGACCTAGTTATTTCAGGTTTATAGTTTGTTGTTGATTTGTATTTAGCCGTTTTACCTTGGACGACCTCTCTTGAAGATATCACCTAATATGTGTAGTTGTGTATTCATGTCATATATATATTTATTCTTTTGGAACATATCGTATATGTAAACGGTTCATGTAAAACCAATTAAGTACGTAGTACATGTATATGTTATATTCTGTCGTTGTATCTATATGTATTCTGTTCTATGATCCACTATCAGTGATGTGTTGTAAATTTTTTTTAATATGATCCTCAGCCACCGTAATGATATATTAGACATGTATCGAGTACGTCGATCCATCTGAGGTAAGCAAGAAAATTTACACAGCTAATTAACGTATTCGATACTCGTTTAATATCAAACTACAGATTGTCGCTTCTAAACAACTATATTCTCTGCTCTAATAAACTGTATTACTTAGTAATACTCTTTATTAGGGTGAGTCTCGGGGTGGGGCATTACAAATTGGTATCACAGTGAAATTCAGATCAAAGTATGATAAACACAAAATAAAACCAGAAGAGTACATTTGTTACCATAAGGAACGATCACTCTTATGTCTAGTTTTTTTTTACTTTCTTTGTTATGTTTAACCGGTGTTCCTTGCCATCGGAGTTTTGAGTAAATATCAACATTGGGAATACGTCTAGGAATGTATTTCATTCGGTGGTATTCGATGAGTTGTCTCTTATTATCTATGGTTTGTCTTTGTAGAAATTTTCATCTTCTTAAGTCCTTTTGATGTTTGAAATACTAGGTTTTATGAAACTTAAATCATATCTTCTTGAGTATGGTTGATGGTTGAGTTTAATAAAATAGAATGGGATGGGTAAATGAATTAAATCCAAGGTATTAAAAGTGAAATTCATATTAGGATAAAAAGAGTATTATCTTGGGATTAATCAGAGCGTGCAATGGAAACATGTGAATTGTCTCGGCTGGGCTAAATCTAATTAATTTGTAAGTGGAATTAAAGGGATGGAATACAAAACGATTAAACTTTGTGGAAAATTAATTAAGGAGTGAAAATAAATGAATGACTGGTTAGTGAGACTTAAAAATGGGTTGTATTTATTTAGAACGACTCAAGATTATTTGGTATAATATTAATACATCCATGTGTAAATAAAAAATTTATGATTACCTTTTGTATTGAACTGTCCATGATATATTTTAAGGCGTTATGATCGATATGATTGACCAACATTATTGATGAGAATTTAATAAACACTTATACGAGACGTGATCATGAACATTATTTGAGTGATAAAATAAATTCTGGGAAAATGTAATGTAATATTTTCATGTGAGAATAGTGTTAACTAACTATATTAAATGGGAATTGTGGAAAAGTTAGTGAGGCAACACTGACATTATATTGACTTTGTAGCCAATAATAAGGAAAATAGTTATGAATTCAGTGGTTTAATGTAATTCAAAATGAATTAAAGATTTGTTGAGTGAAAATTGTGTTTTGAGAAAAATTAAGAGAAATAATAAAAGTATTTTTGAGTATAAAGAGTTGTTTTGATTAAGTAGCTATCTTAAACATGTGCAGTATCATTGAAACACTTTCTCATTGTTCAAAAGATGATTATAGCAATCAAGAGGTGAATAATAAATGGTAAACAACGAGGCTATTTGGTTTTATAATCAAAAATCAGCTATTGTTTAGGTAATAAATCCTAATTGATGGCATGGCATGAATTACTGATCGAAGTTGGGTAAAGTAGAGTGTGTAATAATTATATGCTATGTGGAAGATAATTTATAATAACTTAAAACTTATGTGTATATTATTCAGGATGAGAGTAAAAGCATCTACAAATTGAGTAATTAATGTTTGAAATTTTATTGTTGTATATTAAGTAAGTTGGAGAAGATTATAAAATGTTTCAAACACTATGTGCTTAGATACTTATACTAAAATATTTCAAAAGAAATAAATTTGAAATGAGTTGTAGAAATTGACAATACAAATATGTTATCATAAGAAAATTGCGAGGACGTAAATTTTTTAAGAGTGGAGTTTGTAATAACATGCTTTTTTAGGGATCCACAGTAAACAGATTATAAAATGTTATATAATTTTAAAATCAAGAAGAATAAAATACGAGTTCAAAAGCCTAACTCATATAATAACATGAGCTGATAAAATAAAGTATTTGAGATTTATAAGAAATTGTGTGTGTTGGAATAATTTAAATACATTAAGTGTAATAAGAAAATTTATTCCAATCTGTATTCACTAAATAAATTTGAGATGAAATTAATAAAGCTGGTGAAATCTTGTAACATATGTGTTTAATGAGTTATTTTTCCAAATGTAATAACTCTGTGAAAGTATTGCTAAATAATATTTTGGTGAATATTGAAAATATAAAATACGGATTAACAATCAGTATGTGAGTGTGAAATATATTTTCAATATACAGTATTAAGTTGTATTAATGGGATCATTAATAATTTGTAAATTTGTGCATGAAAACGTAAGTTGTAGAAATCTATTACTTAAATTGAAATGGGGAATCCACATCATTGGTTATTTGACACATGTCCACTTCTACCACTCCCCTTAGCTCATTTGGCATACTTATCTATCGGTTGTTATTTCTATCTGACCATGTCTCCCAGTTTATAAAAATTAGGGAAAAAACCTAATTCCATTACAAATCCCAAAACGACATTCTTACCCAAACATTCGAATCAATACGCATAGGACCAACATCGCAATTTCCATAGGAATCGTCTACATCACAATGTCTCCTGCGACAGTGACATCATAAGATTCAACTTTTCTGATACTAGTAGCTGCTTTTGAGGTAATTGAATCCAAAATCTATTTTGTTCCTGTGTGTAGATTCTAACTAGGGAGCCAACTTCATATGCTTTTGTAAATATTACTTCAGATAAGTTAGGGAAGGAGAATATGTTTTATATGAAGTAACTGAAGATGCCTTCTAGTTTCAAATTCCTCTTTACTAGAGATTACAAAAATTGAGTTATCATATGTAAACTACTAGAAGTAAAATAGTTATATGTAATTATAGCATTAACGTTGGGAGAATGCAACGGACTCAACAATTTTAGAGTTGAAATTTTAATTTTCATGGTAGCTTTGATTTTAATAGGTATGATTCGAATTTAATAGATGAATAATGTGACTTTATTACTCACTATATTTCTGCATTAGAAACAATGCCTCATGTTGATGATAGTAGTTCGTTATGACACATCTTTGTTGGTTATTTATTCATTCAAAATTTCTTTCTATAAAATAGTATGTTTCTTATGATTCACGGGAAGTATATGATATAAAAATTGTAAGTTCTTGAAAAATTTATTAGATGGAACTTAGTCAGTAATAAGTAAAAAAGTATGCCTTTTGTGTTCAAATATTTTTATAGTTTCGATTGTTTTAATATATTTTACAATTTGATGTGCATAAAATAAGATTTGACAAAATGCATATTCATATTCCAATGCTAAATTAAATCCAGCATTTGATATGATAGTTAAATAGAACATGCTGAATTTTGGTTATATGTAAAATAAATGGATTACATCAGCAAACTTTTGCATCATGCTTATTTCATATGATATATACAAGCCCTAATTATCACTATAATAAGGGCTCCATGCAACAGTTATTATCTCAACATGTCATAGGTAATCATAAATTTTAAACAATAAATTTTCAAAGGTGAAAAACTACCTACTTTCATGATTTCAATCAAAGTGAAAACATATGGAAATGATGAAGATATCTCATAGGCTAAAGTATATTCACTCATACATATGTACATGTGCATGCGTGTTTGTATTTTATGAATGATAGAAAGTAATATAATGGTGGATAATAGTTGCTTAAATTGTGCTTTCCTTTATCACTATTTATTGTCAGACATGATTACAAGATGCAATTTGAATTGTGAATTTTGATCTTTGTTTTTGGATGCATACAAGTCCGTTGTGGTTTTGTGTCTTTGCGGAAGTGACGAGGATCTTATTCACCCAATTATTTAAAGATGATTTTTATGGAAAAACAACAGATGCGAATTACACGCACAAATACAAGATATTCCACCGTACCACCCTCTTTACTTATTTGACAAAACAAATTTTGTTTACATACAATGGATCAACAACCAAAAATAAACAAAATATAGTGAATCAATAACCTTATGAGAAAGGGAAAGAATATCTAGATGACTATAACTCTTGTTGGAGAAGCAGAACAATGAAGAACAGTGGAAAACCCTTGGATTAATTATCTTGGGCTCAATCCCATGCCTTTAATACAACCCTATATGTTGCTTTTATAGGTGAATAGCAGGCCTAGGTATATATCCAATTTACCCCTCAAAAATACATCCAGAATATAATCATTCAATTCTTTCCTTCTATAATAAAATCAATCAATCAAATCAATCAACAATTAGTCAATTAATTAATTAATCAATCAATTAATGAATTAATCAAATCAATCAATCAATTAATAAAATCAATTAATTGATTACACCTTCTTCATTAACATATGTGATTTCATGCCACAAATCACAACACTCCACCTTGATATGAAATCACATCATCAAGCGAACTTCCAACACACAAATCATCTAGCTCTTTCAATGAAACCTACTCTCAATTAAACAATTACAAACACAACCCACTGCCTGTAAAAGATGCATCTTCCCTCCGAGATGCACCACACAACACAAACGGTCTAAAAATGCTTGTAATACCACATAGATCTCCACCTTTTCCACATCGACACCTGTCTACCACTTTATCTGAGCCCTTTCCTCGATCACCTCGGATCCCTTGAGCATCATCAACGTGAAGACCCCTGTCTAACACATCAGCAGTGACCAAATTAACCTCTCTACCTTACTGTGGACTAGGTTTTTCAACCGTCACTCGCCTTCCATGGTCGACCACAGAACCAACAAATCGATACAGGTTTCCCACCCCCAAGACACCTCTCATCATAACACAACCATCCTTCTTCACTCTCAAAACCCCACCTTGAGTATCATAAGTGCAACCACAACGATCTAGCTGATCGAGAGAAATGTGGTTATGTGAACTAGCGGGTACATGTCTAAGTCCAGAGACTTCCCTTACCACGTCATCTTGCATATGAAACTAGATAGATCCAATACCATAAACCGGTAGCTCTACTCCATTGGTTGTTCTAATCACATCAACATTCTTCTCATAAGAAGAAGAACACTTCACATCCTTATAAATGTGAAAACAGACTCCCGAATCCATCTTCCAAGGATTTTCTTCGCTAAACAGGACATCACAAGAAGCATCACTAATGGAACCTGCAACAATATCTACCTGTGCCTCATCACTACTATCACCATCCACAACCTTCTTCTTATCCATCTGATAAGCATAACAATCCTTGCGTATGTGACCTTGATTTTTACAATAACAACAAGTGATAGCACCTCTACTATTAGCCTCTTTCTTCTTCTTTCTTATACCTTTCCCCGAGTCCCTTGCTACCATAGCCTCACCTTGAACTGATTTCAAACCCGACCCTTTTCTCCTTAGTTCTTCAATCAAAAGGCTGCTTCGAACAGTTTCTGAAGACATACTTCCATTAGCATTGGAATTATTCAATGAAACAACCAAAGTCTCCCAACTATTTAAAAGCGAACTCATGAACAAAAGAGCCTGCAACTCATCATCAAAATTAACCTTCAGATTTTCCAATTGATTGATCACACCATGTAATTCATTCAGGTGTCCTACAACAAACTTCTCCTCATCCAGTCTTATTTGAACAAGCTTTTGAACCAGAAAAGCCTTACTTGTAGCACTCCTTGACTCTTACAAAGATACTAACTTGTCCCACAAATCCTTCTCAGATTCACAACTAGCCACATGTTGGAATACTGAATCATCAAGATACTGCCAAATCAAGGCAATCGCCTTTTATCCATCTTCTTCCACGGCCCCTCATCCACACCTGAGGGCTTCATACCATCTCCATCAATCAGATCATAAAGATCATTGAGGTAAAGCTCATCCTCCATCTTAGGCTTCCAAATGCCCCAATTTCTTCCGTAAAAAATAGTTATCTTTGGAAATGCCATCATATCCGACATCAAATACGATTTTTCCAATCCAAAATCACTCTAAGCTTTGTGATGATCTAGCTTTGATACCAACTGTTGTGTTTTTGTGCCTTTGCAGAAGCGACCAAGATCTTATTCACCCAATTAATTAAAGATGATTTCTATGGAAAAAGAACACAGATATGAAATTACACACACAAATACAAGATATTCCACCCAACCACCCACTTTATTGATTCAACAAAATAAATTTTGTTTACATACATTGGATCAACAACCAAAAGTAAACAAACTACAATGAATCAATAACCTTATTGAGAAAGGAAAAGAATATCTAGATAACTATAACTCTTGTTGGAGAAGGAGAACAATGAAGAACATCGGCAAACCCTTGGATTAATTATCTCAGTATTAATCCCATGCCTTTAATCCAACCCTAGAAGCTGCTTTTATAGTTGAATAAAAGGATTAGGAAAATATCCAATTTTCCCCTTAGAAATATACCCAAAATATAATCATGCATTTTTTTCCTTTTATAATAAAATCGATCAATCAACCAATTAGTCAATTAATTAAACAATAAATCAATTAATTGATTACATCTTCTTCATTAACATATGTGATTTCATGTCACAAATCACGATAATGTCATTATTTTACTGTGTGTAGTAACTGTGAACACATTTTCACAAGTTATTATATATACGAAGTTGCATTTTGTTACCTAACATCAAGTTTTCCATCAATAAAGTTTTAGATGGCAAATTTTAGTGATTTAAAGAAATGTGGAACTAATATAGACTTTTATATATTTTGGAAGCAACAGACAGTGGTCTCTGTTATTTTAGCACTAACATGGTTATATATCACTATTAGTGGTATGATTTTATCCATATATTGTATATGTTACAAAGCAACTAGAAAAATTTTATTTGGCATAAACTTGCACATGCATGAGTTTTGTTTGTAAAGCCTCCATTCTTACTTAAATCATGATATGTACTGAAGTTAGGTTTAAATATTTGGTTGAAATATAACTATTTTTTGTGATCCATGAGAATGAATTTTGTTATATCACTTGCAGTCAAATTCGAACCCAATAGTAATCCACTGAATCATTTGTTTTATATAATATAATATATTTCAATGAGAAGCAAGTTTTCAAAGCTAGGTGTTATATGACAATTATGATATTTCAAGTTGCATGAAATTTCAATAAAAATGGAGTAAAAGTTACACTAAAAATGGAGTAAAAGTTATAAGTTAAAAAATCTATGTCAACATGGAAAAAGATTTTAACCATCGTACATAATTATGTAGGTAATCGTGCATGCAACATCCTATATTCATCAATTAAGATTGTCCACACTTGCAATACAACTTCAATTCTTAGAGAAACAAATTTAAATTAATCATATCTTTTACTCCAATGATCCATTCTATCCATCCATCATCAATTATTTAAACAGGAAAGGAGATGCCACACATCTGATTAATTTTCATATGTAATCCATGTATTTTGGCACACTTTTTATTTATTATGCTCCTCTTCTAATCATAAGTAACTGGTTACTTCTCGCACATTTTTTTGATACTAATTATTTTTTTTGTTTTATTATTTGTTATTCTCTTGTCCTGTTGCATTTCTTGTACACTACCCCCTCCCTTTCTTCCTCTCACTTTCTTAATTTAAAATAAATCGGGCAGTCTAATGACTATAGCATTTGATATACCTTATTTTCTCACTGTCCTTCTTTTTTGTTTTGGGTGGAAAATTATTGCACGGTTTGTGCATTGGATTATCACTGCATATGTTGGATCAGAAGAATAAATAACTTATTCAGTTAATATTCAACTCTCATTTATAGGTTTGAGCAGAAGAATGAATAATCTATTCACTTAATATTAAACTCTCCTTTTCAGGTTTGAATAGTAAACTATATTATTTGACAACTTCCTTTAAATGATTTATAATAAGGGTTATTTAGAATAGGAGGAACTTAGCCCCAAGATTGATCTTGTTGATTAGAATTTAATTTTAAGTGACTGAATTCAGTTATGCATCTGATCATTCAAAACTAGGGCTCTAAAAATTATAAGTGGCGCTCTCTAATAGTTTGTGTCAATTAAGTCATGTCACAAGGATAAATGTGTACGTGTAATGATAGTCTTTATTAGTGATAGCTTTATGTCAAATCAAGGGTTAATTGATGTTAATCTCTTAATTAACTTAACAAATTTTTATTCATTAATTTAAAAGTGATTATGACATGTGTTAATAGTTTCATATGACACAATAACGTTGCAAAACATACATACAACTTATTCTGGTTAAATCGTTGGTTTTCGACAAAAATAATTAATGGTCACATTTTGTCGTTTTATCTAAACTATTCGTTTATGAAAACAATTTTGATAAATGAGTTTGCCACTTCTTTATATAAATTAAAACGTGTCTATTTATACTTGAAATCATATTTAATTGTTACCAAAAAGTTTTTAAAATTACATTGTTGGTGAAAAGAATTGAAATTCTCATTTTTGGCGGTATATGAAAAATTGACTTGTATGATAAGTGGGTAAAGTGGCATAAGTATCCTAACTACTTATTATATTTTTCGAATCATATATAAAATTGAGTGTATGTCTCCAGAACTGTAAATGAATGTTTTGTGTTTAAAAATGGTCGAATTTATGCACTACACCAAAAGACTAATATTACAATGTTTAAAAAATGTTTTGCATATCCATTGATAACGTTTTCCTAATTGTTGTATATATTCAGGAGTTGCGAACATAAAGGTCATTCAGCACGTGTCAGAAGCATCATAAAAAATGTTGTGTAAAATATTTTTACAATGGTTTTCTTCTATTATATATATAAGATGAATTCTAATAGGTTTTTGACAAATCTAAATGGTTCTAAACCGTTGTAATTAATTAAGTTTTAGTTAATATGTCTTTGCATAATCAAAATGATTATTGGTTTTTTAGTTTAATAACTTTCATAATAATGACTACTACATTAATTCTTAGTAGTACAATTTAAACATTAAATTCATTTCCATTTCCATATCCCATAACATTGTATTTTATATTAGAAGTACAAAGAATAACAAACTAGCAAATGAACATATTTAATGAATGTTTTATTCACAGATGACAATAATTTTATACATGCAAATTAAAAAATATATTACAATTCGAATATCTATGGATCATCTTACTTTTCCAAAGAAAAAAAAATTCCCAAACAACTAGCTCCAGCTTGTTTCTTCAGAAGTGTCTCTTTTCAGTTTACACATCTGGCTCAGTTATTATCAACCCATGCATCCTTGAATTCTATTTTCTGAAGCAATAATTCCCAACTCAATTCTTCTATATATTTCTTCATTTTGTGTCTCCTTTCCCTCCTTCGTATTCCTTAACATTGACACAACTGACTTAATTATTGTTAACCCGTTTATAGCAAGTTCAGATGCTAAATGCATTAAAAAAATCATTTTTATCTACAATAAAGATACTAATGATGCAATGATGTCTGACTCGGCAAAGATATAATAAAATAAAATAAAATATAGACAATGATTAAGTTAATCTAAACATTCTAATGAATCATGCTATTTCAGTATTGCTAGACCTCACCAATGGAAGAAAGATGCTAAAATAGAATCTTGTTTTTATTATACTTTATCAACTAAACATTGACATTTTTTCACAAACCTATAGTAACCCGCATGATTAAACAATAAAGAGAATTTGAAGACGAGCCCAGTAAGTATATAAAGCTATGTTAGTACAATAAATTTAGAAAGGAATACTCACATCATTTTTGGGTACATATACCTCGCAAATACCTTAGGCATATAACGAAATCCTGGACCACAACGTCAACAAATGTATGTGATTATAAACTTCAACTATGTGAAGTTTTGCATCAAATAATTTTATACTCAAGGTATAATTAAAATTGGATATGTCGGAGTACTCATAGAGATTAAAATCTATTTTTTTTTACTTTTCTGACAAAGTAGTTATACTAGATGAGAACGATAAACTATAAATTCAAGGTGCCAAATGCGGAGCACTACCTTTAGTATGAAAAACCTATAGTTGTTTTTGGTTATGCATAAAAATACCATGCTTCAGCAAAAACAAAATCAATGCAATAATGAATATGCAAGCGGGGATGCTTCCGCAAACACGAATAACCAGACAATGCACCTAAACTAGTTAATAATAAGCATGGATAGAACCAAGATAATCAAAAGATTGAAAAATAGAAGTTGACATACAGTGCAACATCGAAATTGTCAATGGTAATGGACTATCCACGATAATAAAAGCCTCAGTATCTAGTTCAGAAGATAATAAAAAAGCTCAAGCTTGTCGGTCCAGAATAAATCACATAGTGCAGAGTAAAGACACAAATGTTAATAGCATAAAATGACTCCAATGACATGCATGAGTATGGTGGAGGATAAACTCTCAAAAAATCATGTTAAAAGATTCTGTAGCATTGTCCCCGAGAATGAAAAGTGATAAAAATATTAAGCATGATAACAGAGGAAGAATATTACTCATGATAAAAAAAGTCTTGGCTAGTAAAGACTGTATTGATTTCAGACCAATGCCTCATTTATCAACTAGCTAATAAAAGAGGTCCCAAGTGCAATTTCTCATTAATTTATGCTAAAAATTCGGTAAACGATAGAGAATAAATATAGAGAGACTTGTCTGCTGGTGCTTTGAATTCTTCACTTCATTAGCATCTTATTGGAAACTTCTACTGTATACTTCACAACAATTAGAGGTTATCAGCAAACAATACAATAAATCCAGACACATGTTTCCAAAAATTTCGTTTTGATGGTTGGATCAAAGAAAACAAATATATCCCAATAAGGAAAAAAAAGGGTAGATTAACGAAAACAAACTAAAAATTAAAATAGAAGTAATATGCCTTATTAAAAGAAAAAGAAAACTAAATTAAAAAAATTCATTCAATTAAAAGAATACTTAAATAATTCAATCATAACATAAAACTCAGTAGATTAATGAAGCTTCACTGTAATGGCCGGAATTTCCGTACTATCTGAGTTGACTAAATACACCATATGTCCAACCCAAACTGCACAGAAATATGAATCATTATGAAATAAAGAAGAAAAAAGATAGAAGAAGAAGAACATAAACAACAACACAAAATCTCACATCGCAACAGAATAATATATATATATATATAACAATCTTCGAAATACAAAATTGTACTTACATACATTATTAGAGAACATAACATATACAACACAGCGGAATAAACTCTATTTAACTAACATTGAAGCCTCTTGCTCCAAGCTCCTCCAAGGGTATCTATGAATATCTGAACTATTTGACAGCCCGTACAAATTTGGACATCCGAGAGTTTATGGTAAAAACAAAACAAAATAAACTTTGGGTCAGTCATGGGACTAGTATGAGTAAACTCCAATCATTGGTTTAACTTTTAAAAATCCTTTTAAAAAAAAGGATAATCGTAAGATCGATCCACACATAAATGCAGATGGTTTTTATCTTACGATAACCCAAAACATTCTTTAAAATCAATAATATTATGATATTATAATAGTGTCTAAATCAAATAAATAGCAACCTAGCAGAACGCTTGCATCTCACGCTCTACATACATAGTATATAATCAAAGCCACGGGCTCTTATTGGATAATGGATTCCAACTAGCAAGGTATGAGACCACCTTCCGACAGTGTATCTCTAGAGAGGAATATATTGGGTTCAACAATAACATCTTACAACCCAGGCTAAACATGACCGACCTCTGACTTCACTTGAGAGTACCAAATGTATTATCACCAACGGTTGGGATCAACAACCGTTCCGAAGCAACATCGGTGATAAGATAAAGAAGCAAAAGGATTTTTCTTATTGGGTGCGACAATACACCCTAATTGGGTAAGACCCACTTAGCCATGCGACCTACCCGGTTTTATACCATTTCCCAATTGTAAGGCTTGAGGTTACGATTACTTACCTTTCATTGATAGCACAATCACTTTAAATGCCACAATGTTAGATTTGTTAATCACTGATTGATTTGCACAAAGATATTCTTGATATTATGCTAGGAGAATAAATTCACCGCTACCAGATGTATATTTGTACATACCAAAATATGCGATCATTGTAAATATTCTGTCAAAAATTCGTCCATATAGGTTCGTTCTAGGACTGAACGAAACCGAAGGCACAATTTCCATTAATCCATCTTAGGCAATTTCAACCTACGGTTAATAGAAAAAGCCCTTGCACTTTACTCTGTCTTCAATTGTCTTCATATAATCTGACTCGCAATGCTACTGCCAATAAAGAGTGGTTCTCATTTAATAATCCAACCGGTCTCTCCATATTGACAATGTTATTGGCCAATACTTCTTTAGACGGTTATTTAAATATCGAAGAAAAACAAATATTCATCCAAAGCATCAAACAATCACTAGACCCCTGAATTAATATTTCATTAATTAAATCACTTCTTCATTCCCTTATCAATATTTATTAACCCAATATTTCAACAATCTTCTTGGCCTCATAAACTACTTGGATTTTTTTTTCATATATCACCATCTTTTATTTTCTATACTTAGAAAATATCTTCTATTTATAACTGGAAAACATTCCAACTACTTATCTCTTTTCCGAACTTGTTTGTTTCTATACTTAGGAAATATTTATTAGTATATTTCCAGAATTCCATTTATTTGGGTTAAAACGAATGTTGTGTAAAACAACGTGATAACAACCCAAAATAGTGCATTCAACTAAATCTTATTTAAACGTTGATCTTCGAGACTAAATCTTTTTATTTATCGGTTAATAATGAAATCAATCAAGTTGGGGTAGTATACCTCTCAGACCTTGACTGAATAATATTCTTAACTTCAAAACGGATAAGACTACTTATCTCAAATAATCAACATCATATAAAACCAGTTATTCATCTTTTTTTAATATGTATACGTTTCTCTTTATATTCTTACCAGATTTAAATTTATAGATTTCCTTTTTATTTATAATGTTCTATTTTAAGTTCGTTTCCTTATCGAATTCTATATATGTTGATATATTGATTTTTATTTATCAATTTTCTTTAAAAAAATCTAACTTCTTAAATTTTAGGAAAATTTTGCTAGCATCTCCTTTGTACGGCTCAATCGGTACAGCTACAAATCGGCTTTCTAAGCCCTTTCCATTCAAAAAGAAAATCAAAAAGCCAAGTCGCTTTCCCAATAGGCTCATAAAATCTCATTTGCAATTTAAACGTGTACATTTTTATCGGGCACTAGAATTATGATCTTCATTCTATTCATTCCATACCTATTTAAAATATATACGCCCATTCCAAATTTGTTTCGAAACAATTCAACACTTTTCACTTTAATCACTTTTTGAAACACCCCACCTCTGTTAAGATTACTCACAAAGGGAATGCCTTAACTTTGATGGAGCATTATAGGTAAAAGACAAAGAAAGTTACAGGACAGAAATATAAGCAGCAGAAAACAAACATTTATTTCATACGTGGTTCAATACAAAAACCATTACAGTAAATTGTCTCAACATAACTTCCAAAACATTTCATCATAATCTCTGTCTTGCTTAAAACATAAAGAAGCATATAACATAAATGAAACTGCATAAATCCCCAAGTCTAGTGTGTCCAAAGCCATAGCCAAAGATAAGAGATTCTAAGCCGTACATCGCAGAGTCTTCAAGCTTGGAAAGATGGATGGTCCAAATTAAGCTGAGCTATTCCCTCCCTGGCTACCTGAGGGGGGGAAACGAAAGAAAAAGAAGACGAAAGAAAAATGGGTCAGACATAGTCTGAGTAAGTCTAGTGACTTTTCAGTGTATGAATAAAGCAAAGGGTCATGATAGGAATAAACTGAAAATAGGACAGTACCAGAACAACAATGAACATAAAGCTATATAAGGCAGGATAAACCGAATATACATCGCACCCATGTTTAATTCTCTACACCTACTTATACTTGTCCAACTAGCACCACGTGTTCATGGTGAAATGATTCCCTTATATCGATCAGCTCCTACTAGCATGCATTTATCACGTGTGTCCTTTGGCCCCCGCTTGACTGTAGATACCTGTGCTGGTCCCACCATGGGGTGTATCAAGTCTTATGGTGGCAACCCGACACGGTTCAAGATGCATAGTGTATGACTACTGGTGCTCAATGCCTGCTTTTTCCACTTTGGAGTACGTGCATGCCCAATACTCCGCCGGAACCTACACTGATCCGCCACCGCCGATGTTTATGACCGCTTATAATCAGCCCAGTAATCGTACCCCACCCCGCCTAGATCAGGGTCCCATGATACATCTACGTGGGTTACTGCTGAAATGGGTCCCCGTTGCTTGGGTTTTCCAGTCAACATGTTAAATTGGTTAAGTGTCCAAATTTACCTTAACCCCACCCATCAGCTTTGCTAACATGTTGGATTGGTTAATTGTTTCCTTAATTGACTTAACCCTACTACTCTTGACTTAGCTTTATTAGAGCACCAACCACTCACATTAGACAGGTATTGTTGTGGTCACTGGATGTGCCGGTCGGTTCCGGGCAGTTTTACACCACAACTCAGTCTAACATCGGGTCCTTTTTGGGCTCAATGCACTAACCACCCACAATAGACAAGTATTGTTGTGATCACTGGATGTGCCGGTCAGTTCCGGGCAGTTTTACACCACAACTCAGTCTAACCTCGGGTTAGGCATATTCGCCTTTTCTAAATTTATATATTTATCCTTTTATGCTTATATGTAAATTTGTCAACAATTCATTGTTATGGCCCACTTTCCTTCTAAATCAAATTCATAATTTTTGGTAAGTAAATTATACCATTTCAATGCCATACCATTTATATGGTTATGAGCAAAATATGTTAATTATGTATAATTCTCATGTTTTCCCCAACGTTACCCCCGTTGTATGTTCGCAAAATTACATAATCGACATTTTAGCCCAACTAATAAACTAAAAAGGGAAAAAGATGAACTTACAATATTCCAACATCATACAAAAAATATGGATCTAACTACAAATGTGTCACATGAACTTGGCATAATATATTTTTAATTATGAACTTTCAAACTAGATCTATGCAACATGAATCATAAAGTAATAGTATTACATAGAACTACCAAAATCTAATTAGACGTGTAGTGGTGAACTTGCATAGGTTGAATCATGTTAATATTGATCTAACATAAAGGCATATGGTTCTAACATGTAAAGTTATAGATCTAAACATATAGGTTTACATAGTCATGTTTTTAACCTATAAACTTGCTTGTATTCATAACATGATAGAATTACTTAACTTGCATAAACTTGGCATAATTTCTAAATTAACATACAACATATAGATGTCATCACAAGGTCGTAGATCTAAATATGTATGCATAATGGATCTGAACAATTAGGCATAAACAATATGACTTAGCCTAAAACTTGCATAATATCACCAAACTTACATATGATAATTTCATAACATCATAGGTTTATTCACCAATTTCCACAAAACATGATAGACCACAATAAGTCATAGGCATATACGATAGAGCAGACATGAATAAACATAAATCAGCATCACATACAACTTGATACAATTTTATTTTACAATTTGTAACGACCCGTATTCTACACATCATCGGATCGTAGAATATTTATTTCTTTCCCATGTGAAGTCGTATGGTCGTGTAACTTTGGGAAACATTCATTAGAGTCATTTCCCATGTTCATGATTTTTGTCGATTTTTAAATGACCATTTTGCCCCTAGTTGGTACTGTTTTGGCCATAACTTTTGATTGGAAAGGAATTTTGACCTGAAACCACTTCCATTTGATTCGTTTGATGGTTTCTCTTTCCGTAGAGTGGTCATAATAGTCAAACGGACTTACCGTTTGGGAGATATGGCTGAAAAAAGGTTTGGAGGGTGAAAAACTACTTAACCGGGCCAAATCGGGTGATTAGTGAGTAGGCCCATAACCCATTTCGGGATTAGGGTTATGGGAGGGCTGAAATGAGATGGAGAATCATTCCATTTCAGTTTTCTAGCCTCCACTTATCACCAAAGAACCCTAAAAATGGCCTCCAACCTCTAAATCACCTCCAAATCACCTTTAGGTTAAGGATTTGGCTTAGCAACCCCTAATCAAGAAGGATCTTCACCAAATCAACAAAGGAGCTGCTGTTTGGTATTGAAATTCGCATCAAATCAGAGAATTATTTCAGATCTTAGTTTATTTTGTGGCTAAGGTGAGTGATTTGCTTAGTTTTGCACTAATTATGGCTAATTAGGGGTGATTAGTGTTAATTAGCGAATTTAAACATGATAAAATTCTGGAAAAATGTTGATAAAATTCGGAATGATGTTTTAGACCTTTGATATGAATTTGGGTTAATTTGGTTAAGATTTGCTAATCCTATCATCAGTTTCACCTAAACATGCTTAAGGGGAAATATGGGATTTTGGGTATGTTTGATCCATTTTTACCTATCATATTGATGTTTTGATGCTTGTGGTTGATTATGCATGTTGCTATGACTGTATGAAATGCTATGTGACTGTTTAGAATAGTTGGAATGGTCGAAAACGCCGTCGAGGGGCGTAAACAGCTCGCTGGACAAGGTGCAGGGGTTCAGATCGCATAGGGGGTTGAGGGACGATCGGATCGCCCTATGGGATCGTGGGGACATCCCCACGAGTCGAGTCACCTCCTCCGAACCGAACCGTCTGTGCAAGGCTCACGAAGCGAATCGACGCAGCGTCGTGCCAAACTGAAGTACTCCGATCCAGATCGCGAATAAGCATTATGACCCGATCCGTCCATGAAGGGTGAGCACGATCCGTCGACCTGGAGAAGGGCGTCCGATCCGAACCGCTTGAAGAACCACGATCCGATCCGTATGGGGTGTTCCGATCCGAACCGAGAAGGGGAGCACGATCCGAAGCAAAAGAAAGGAGGACCACGACCCGATCCGACGTAGGAGACGCGACCCGATCCGATGAAGAATGTGAAGGGTGATCCGATCCGATTCGATTGTGATGACCAATAACCCGAGATGCAAAGGTAGTCCAAATGGAAGTTAGAGCTCAGAATCCAGTTGGGAACCAATGAGTTCACTTCATGGTTGGACTTTGTTGCGGGACGTGTGCTAAGGAGTTGTCGACGTTCATAACTTCGATTCACCACTAAAAATGAATGATGGGCTACTTATCAGTGCAGTAGGGTCATTATGACCTGAGGGGCAAGGTGATGGTAGCAAGACTACGTTATCAGTGCAGTAGGGTCATTATGACCTGAGGGGCAAGGTGATGCGTAGTAAGACTATGAGCCAGCGCAGATGGGGTGAATAACTCCATGGGGCAAGTGGACATAGTAAGGATTAGTAAGGCTATGAGCCAGTGCAGTGGGGTTCTTGTGACTCCATGGGGCAAAGTGGGCATAGCAAATGATTAGTGGCTACGTTATCAGTGCAGTGAAGCCATTTATGACTTCATGGGGCAAAGTGATCGTAGCAAGGAATGTTGGGTGATCGAAGTGGTGGATATCGTATGCTTTATGCACTGAGTGAGAGATGTGAGGATGGATGCTATGCTTGATTGTTTGCCATCATTATGACATGCACACCTCCCCCACCTCCGTATCTTTACACTATTTGATATGATACCTTAGAGTGTTGTACAGTATGTAGTGCTAACTCTTTGGTTGCAGGTCCAGGGTCAGGTATGTTTTAGTCTACCTGTTATTGTTCACTTTAGATGCTTATCGCTCATACCAGGCTTTATGTCTGACCCAGAGTTTTATGTCTCCTCTTATTACTCTGGGTGCTCACACGAGCAGACTAGAGACAGGTTAGCTGGTGATGCGCGAGTAGCTGATTCGGAGGCGGGCAGGAGGCTTCCACGTATGATATATATATACACATTCTCCCTTTGTCGTTGGTGGTCGCTACTTGGGCATTAGTAGTGTACCTCATTTACCTTACTTTTGCTTTGAGACAGTTTGAAAGTTGTAATAAGCTGTATTCTGAATTTCCGCTGCTATGATGTTTAGTTCTGATTTTCAGCTTATGCACTGTCTCTCCTGTTTTATGTCAAGTATGTTATTATTATATTTTGTTCCATGCGCTGTGAGACATTCTACAGGTTCTTTGTATGTTCATTTCCTTCTTCCTTTTTCCTTCTGGCGACCCGTTCCGTGCTAACTGGACATGTGTACAGCGCACTTTTGGAGTAAATGTCGGTTGGTGCGGGGCGGGCCGTCACACTTGGTATCAGAGCTCTAGGTTGCGTAGTTAACCTAGGGAAAGACACTAGGGAGAGATAGTACGTATATGAGAGCGCGTATTTGTGATTACTTTGGTTTTCAAAAGCTATGTATGTACATACTATTAGTAGTATAAAGATGAAGTTGCACTGCACTAGTACCACTATGGGGTCGTTAATCGTTTCCCTTTTTACAGATTGACGATGAGCCGATATGTTAGAGGTACCGGTAGAGGGGCCAATAATGGGAATGCCCCGGACATGAGGGCGATGTTTACCGACCTCATGAGAGACATGCTTAGAGAAGTGCAAGGGGCAGTTCCCAATCCCGGAGCTGGTGTCGGCCCAGTAGTGCAGGCGCCTAGGGTCGATTTCGCCAAGTTGTGCAAAGATTACACTAACCTTGGTGGGAAGCCGTTCCACGGGACGGAGTCGGCCACAGATGTTCAAGATTGGATGGATAGCTGCGACCGTATCTTTGATGACTTGGGTCTTGAGGATGCGATGAAGAGAAGGCTAGCGTCTCGTCAGCTGCAAGGACGAGCGATGAATTGGTGGAATGCCATTAGAACAGCTACTCCAGAGAATCAGGTTACGTGGGATCAGTTCAAGGCTCGCTTTAGCGAGAAGTTCATTCCAGCTGCCCAGAAGTCAGTGTTGTTTAAGAGGTTCTTGGAACTCAAGCAGAACGGAAGGGCAGTTTCTGATTATATTGCTGAGTTTGACACTTTGTCGAAGTATGGACTGTCTCTTATCGATACTCCTGAGAAGAAGAATGAGAAGTTCATTACCGGTTTGGATGGATACTTGGGGGAAAGGCTTATTAACCACATCGATGAGACTTTTGAATCGATCGTGGGGAAGGCTTTGAGATCAGAGAGTCTTTACCCTAAGTCGAAGACTGAGACTGCATCTGCAGAAGGGCCAAAGCCGCAAGCAGGCGGTGGAGGCTAGAATAACTCTCAGAATAAGAGGAAGCAGGACCAATCAAAGGGTGGCCAGAAAAAGAGCAAGAAGGATGTTGAGTGCTTCAGCTGTGGAAAGAAAGGCCATTATGCTAAGGAATGTTGGGCCAAGCCAGCGGAAAGGAAGTGCTACAACTGTGGCCAAGTGGGACATCAGAAAGATAAGTGTCCGCAACCTCTTAAGGAGAAGCAGATTGTGAAAGCATATGCTATTGATGCTGTTCCTTCTTCGTCGAATGCCCCAACTGCGGCGGAGAAAGGAAAGAATGTTGTTATTCAAGGTATGCTTTCTATTTATGATATACCAGTTCGAGTTTTGTTTGATACTGGGGCTTCCCGTTCCTTCATATCTAGTGACCAGGTAGATAGGTTGGGACTGGAACCCGAGATAGTCGATAGACCATTGGTTGTGACGAACCCGATTGGTGGTTCGACTAGCCTTAGTATGATTTGCAGGAATTTGGTCTTATCGAGTCATGGATGTATGTTTGTATGTGATTGCCTTGTTTTGGGCTTTACTGGGTATGGCATTATATTGGGAGTTGATTGGCTCCAAAGATACGGGGTGGTGGTAGACTGTGAGGGCTTTTTGGTGACAGTGAGGGCGGATGATGGGCGGAGGGTAGTGTTTGGTAGCCTACCTAGTGATGGGGTTATGGCTAGTTTTGTAAATTCCCTCGACATCCCGCAGGATGAGTTGTCAGATGTGCCCGTGGTTGGCCAATATCCGGACGTCTTCGAGGAGGTGACCGGGCTTCCACCACACCGAGAGATTGAGTTCCGTATTGATTTAGTGAAAGATGCCAGACCTATAGTGATGCCACTTCGTCCTATGGCACCAAGGGAGCAGCGAGAGCTCGGGGTGCAAGTCAGCAATATTTTGAAGACGGGATTTATTAGAAGGAGTGTCTCCGAGTGGGGAGCACCAGTTGTGTTTGCCACTAAGGCAGATGGTTCCCTTCGTTTGTGTGTGGACTATCGCGAGTTGAATAAGGTGACGAGGAAGAATAAGTATCCTCTACCGCGGATAGATGATTTGTTTGATCAGCTGGAAGGAGCAAGAGTGTTCTCCCAGTTGGACCTCGCGACAGGATTTCATCAGCTTCGAGTAGCAGATGAGTGTGTTCCGAAAACGGCATTTAGGACGCCGTCTGGATTTTATGAGTGGTTGGTCATGCCGTTTGGGTTGACCAATGCACCAGCCTATTTTGTGGATCTTATGAATCGAGTATTCCGAGATCAGTTGAATAAGTTTGTTCTTGTGTTCGTGGATGATATCCTTGTTTACTCAAGGACAGAGGAGGAACACAAGGGACACTTGAGGATAGTGATGGAGGTGTTGAGGAAACACCAATTGAAAGCGAAATTCTCTAAGTGTCATTTTTGGAGAAGGGAAGTAAGATTCTTGGGCCATGTTGTTTCAGAGAGTGGTATTGCCGTGGACCCTGCGAAGGTGGCTACAGTACAGGATTGGCCTACGCCCAAGAATGCTACAGATGTAAGAAGTTTCTTGGGATTAGCCGGATATTATCGTAAGTTTATCCAGGACTTCTCCAAGATAGCAGCACCGTTGACTCAGTTGACTAAGAAGAATCAGTCCTTCGTCTGGGACGGAGTGTGTGAGGATGCCTTCAAGAGTCTAAAAGAGAGGTTGACGCGTGCGCCAGTGTTAGTCATTCCTAAAGGGAATGAAGAGATGACGGTATACACGGATGCTTGTGGTACCAGACTGGGTGCAGTATTGATGCAAGGAGGTAGAGTTGTAGCTTATGCTAGTCGACAGTTAAAGCCGCATGAGAAGAAGTATCCTACCCATGATTTGGAATTGGCAGCGATCGTATTTGCACTGAAGATGTGGAGACACTATCTCTTGGGAGAAAGGTTTGAGATTTTTACCGATCATAAATCGTTAAAGTATCTTTTCTCTCAGAAAGATCTGAATCTCCGCCAGCAGAGATGGTTAGAGTTCTTGGCTTCGTATGATTTTGATATCGCATACACACCTGGGAAGGGTAATGCGGTAGCCGATGCCTTGAGTAGGAGACATGCCAGCTTAGGGGCAATGTTTCTTGAATGGAAGCAACTGGAGTATATCGCGGAGTTTGATTTCAGACCAAGGTGCGAATTGGATCTAGTCATGCTAGCAAGTTTGACGATCAGACCCACTTTGATAGAGCGGATTGGTTCCAGCCAGAGGGACGATCCCAATCTATTAGAAATCATCTCCAAGTTAGAGATGGGTATTGATGAGGAGATTAATGTGTATGGGCTTGATCGGGACGGATGGCTCCGAAAGAATGGAAGACTAGTTGTGCCTAACGTGAATGGTTTGAGAGATGAAGTGCTTAGAGAATGTCATCACTCAAAACTGACTATACATCCCGGTGGTAATAAGATGTATCGAGACATGAAGCGAACCTACTACTGGGAAGGGATGAAAAGAGACGTTGGGAAGTTTATATCCAAATGCATGAATTGCCAGCTAGTTAAAGCTGAGCAAAAGAAGCCTAGTGGGTTGTTGCAACCATTAGAAATTCCCGAATGGAAATGGGAGCAAGTCTCGATGGATTTCATCGATGGCCTACCAAGGACTAGATCGGGATATGATAGCATTTGGGTAATTGTGGATCGATTGACTAAAAGTGCAAGATTTATACCAGTCAAATCGACCAGAACGGCAGCCAAGTTGGCAGAATTGTATATGAAGTGGGTAGTGAGATTTCATGGAGTACCCAAAAGCATTGTGAGTGACCGAGACCCGTTGTTCACTAGTGGGTTTTGGAAGAGCTTACAAGAGGCTCTAGGGTCAACATTACATCTCAGTAACGCATATCATCCTCAGACCGACGGTTAGACGGAGAGGGTGAATTGCATATTGGAAGATCTCTTAAGAGCTTGTATATTGGATTTTGGTGGATCATGGGATGACCATTTGCATCTAGTAGAGTTTGCATATAATAATAGCTACCAATCCAGTATCGGTATGGCTCCATATGAAGCTTTGTATGGAAGACCATGCAACTCACCATCATGTTGGATAGAGACTGGCGAGAAGTTTGTGTTTGGACCAGATGTGGTGAGAGAAACTTCCGATAAGATCAAGATCATTCAGCAACTAATGAAAGCTGCTCAAGATAGGCAGAAAAGCTATGCTGATAAGAGGAGAAGAGACTTGAAATTCTCCGTTGGTGACTTGGTGTTTGTCAAGATCTCTCCCTTAAAGAGCGTGATTCGATTTGGCAGGAGAGGCAAGTTGGCACCAAGATTTGTTGGCCCATTCCCTGTTCTTGAACTAGTCGGGAATTTGGCGTATAGAGTTGGCTTACCAGAGAAAATGGCGGGAGTTCACGATGTATTTCATGTTTCCCAACTAAGGAAGTTCGTTCACGACTCAGATATGACTATTTCACCTGATCAGTTAGAGGACTTCGAAGTAGAACCAGAGGCGGTTGGGAACCGCAAGCCGATTCGTATTGTGGGGCACGATACAAAGCAACTTCGAAGGAAGTCGGTGAAGCTGGTCAAGGTACAGTGGGGCGAGGACGAGAATGATTGTACTTGGGAAACAGAGGAGAGCATTAGGAAGGCAT
Source organism: Allium sativum (assembly GCA_030737875.1). Taxonomy (NCBI): domain Eukaryota; kingdom Viridiplantae; phylum Streptophyta; class Magnoliopsida; order Asparagales; family Amaryllidaceae; genus Allium; species Allium sativum. The sequence goes on along the minus strand of CM060909.1, from coordinate 412,063,429 downwards.
ATCCAGAACTCCTTGCCTGGTCAGATTTACTTTGCGATTTAGTTATTCCGCATGCTAGGATAGACTTGTTTTGCTTGTTTTACATGTTGATGGTTGTTTTATGGTTGATAGGCATGCGGGACCTTTGTGTGTGTTTGGATTAGGGAATTTCGGGGGCGAAATTTCTTAAGGGGGGGAGAGTGTAACGACCCGTATTCTACACATCATAGGATCGTAGAATATTTATTTCTTTCCCATGTGAAGTCGTATGGTCGTGTAACTTTGGGAAACATTCATTAGAGTCATTTCCCATGTTCATGATTTTTGTCGATTTTTAAATGACCATTTTGCCCCTAGTTGGTACTGTTTTGGCCATAACTTTTGATTGGAAAGGAATTTTGACCTGAAACCACTTCCATTTGATTCATTTGATGGTTTCTCTTTCCGTAGAGTGGTCATAATAGTCAAACGGACTTACCGTTTGGGAGATATGGCTGAAACAAGGTTTGGAGGGTGAAAAACTGCTTAACCGGGCCAAATCGGGTGATTAGTGAGTAGGCCCATAACCCATTTCGGGATTAGGGTTATGGGAGGGCTGAAATGAGATGGAGAATCATTCCATTTCAGTTTTCTAGCCTCCACTTATCACCAAAGAACCCTAAAAATGGCCTCTAACCTCTAAATCACCTCCAAATCACCTTTAGGTTAAGGATTTGGCTTAGCAACCCCTAATCAAGAAGGATCTTCACCAAATCAACAAAGGAGCTGCTGTTTGGTATTGAAATTCGCATCAAATCAGAGAATTATTTCAGATCTTAGTTTATTTTGTGGCTAAGGTGAGTGATTTGCTTAGTTTTGCACTAATTATGGCTAATTAGGGGTGATTAGTGTTAATTAGCGAATTTAAACATGATAAAATTCTGGAAAAATGTTTATAAAATTCGGAATGATGTTTTAGACCTCTGATATGAATTTGGGTTAATTTGGTTAAGATTTGCTAATCCTATCATCAGTTTCACCTAAACATGCTTAAGGGGAAATATGGGATTTTGGGTATGTTTGATCCATTTTTACCTGTCATATTGATGTTTTGATGCTTGTGGTTGATTATGCATGTTGCTATGACTGTATGAAATGCTATGTGACTGTTTAGAATAGTTGGAATGGTCGAAAACGCCGTCGAGGGGCGTAAACAGCTCGCTGGACAAGGTGCAGGGGTTCGGATCGCATAGGGGGTTGAGGGACGATCGGATCGCCCTATGGGATCGTGGGGACATCCCCACGAGTCGAGTCACCTCCTCCGAACCGAACCGTCTGTGCAAGGCTCACGAAGCGAATCGACGCAGCGTCGTGCCAAACTGAAGTACTCTGATCCAGATCGCGAATAAGCATTACGACCCGATCCGTCCATGAAGGGTGAGCACGATCCGTCGACCTGGAGAAGGGCGTCTGATCCGAACCGCTTGAAGAACCACGATCCGATCCGTATGGGGTGTTCCGATCCGAACCGAGAAGAGGAGCATGATCCGAAGCAAAAGAAAGGAGGACCACGACCCGATCGGACGTAGGAGACACGACCCGATCCGATGAAGAATGTGAAGGCTGATCCGATCCGATTCGATTGTGATGACCAATAACCCGAGATGCAAAGGTAGTCCAAATGGAAGTTAGAGCTCAGGATCCAGTTGGGAACCAATGAGTTCACTTCATGGTTGGACTTTGCTGCGGGACGTGTGCTAAGGAGTTGTCGACGTTCATAACTTCGATTCACCACTAAAAATGAATGATGGGCTACTTATCAGTGCAGTAGGGTCATTATGACCTGAGGGGCAAGGTGATGGTAGCAAGACTACGTTATCAGTGCAGTAGGGTCATTATGACCTGAGGGGCAAGGTGATGCGTAGTAAGACTATGAGCCAGCGCAGATGGGGTGAATAACTCCATGGGGCAAGTGGACATAGTAAGGATTGGTAAGGCTATGAGCCAGTGCAGTGGGGTTCTTGTGACTCCATGGGGCAAAGTGGGCATAGCAAATGATTAGTGGCTACGTTATCAGTGCAGTGAAGCCATTTATGACTTCATGGGGCAAAGTGATCGTAGCAAGGAATGTTGGGTGATCGAAGTGGTGGATATCGTATGCTTTATGAACTGAGTGAGAGATGTGAGGATGGACGCTATGCTTGATTGTTTGCCATCATTATGACATGCACACCTCCCCCACCTCCGTATCTTTACACTGTTTGATATGATACCTTAGAGTGTTGTACAGTATGTAGTGCTAACTCTTTGGTTGCAGGTCCAGGGTCAGGTATGTTTTAGTCTACCTGTTATTGTTCACTTTAGATGCTTATCGCTCATACCAGGCTTTATGTCTGACCCAGAGTTTTATGTCTCCTCTTATTACTCTAGGTGCTCACACGAGCAGAATAGAGACAGGTTAGCTGGTGATGCGCGAGTAGCTGATTCGGAGGCGGGCAGGAGGCTTCCACGTATGATATATATATACACATTCTCCCTGTGTCGTTGGTGGTTGCTACTTGGGCATTAGTAGTGTACCTCATTTACCTTACTTTTGCTTTGAGACAGTTTGAAAGTTGTAATAAGCTGTATTCTGAATTTCCGCTGCTATGATGTTTAGTTCTGATTTTCAGCTTATGCACTGTCTCTCCTGTTTTATGTCAAGTATGTTATTATTATATTTTGTTCCATGCGCTGTGAGACATTCTACAGGTTCTTTGTATGTTCATTTCCTTCTTCCTTTTTCCTTCTGGCGACCCGTTCCGTGCTAACTGGACATGTGTACAGCGCACTTTTGGAGTAAATGTCGGTTGGTGCGGGGCGGGTCGTCACACAATTCATTACAAACCATGTCTTTAATTCATTCGCATCTGAAAGATAACTACACTTACAAACTAAAAGGAGTTCTTGAGTTTTGGGATCTGTATTCTGAAATTGAATTGCTCGCCTTTGATGTAGATCATTGAATTTTCTTAGTTGGATTAGATTAGATTTAATTTTGACGTCGCTTCAATCTTGGCTTTGAGTTGAAAGAGATGACGGCTATTCTAGGTTTACCATTGACGGCATGGCGGCTCTTGGTATGAATATTTGTGATTTAGGTTTAAGAGTTATGTTGTTTTTATGGAGTTTTAACTAATTTAGAGCCGTCAGATTTACCCTAGAAATAATCAAGGCCATCCAGTCAAGATAGGATAACACCTCAGCCCTAATGACTCAGCAGGGAGTCAGAAATCGTCATCCTTTCAGATCTTCCCGGGGGGTAGGTCGACACCCAGGTCGACCTGTAGGGTAGGTAGACACTAGGGTCGACCTCCTGGTCGACCTGGCCTGGGCGGGAATCTTTCCTTCCCTGCCCTTTTCTGTGTTTAAATTTGAATTTCGAATTTTTGAAACTTCCGAAGGCTGTAACTTCTTCATACGAAGTCCAATTCATGCAAACTCGGACTCTATCTCAACCAGGATTCCGAGACGAACGCAATGGCGTATCCCATTTCCCTTAATTCTCACATTTAGAATTAATTATTCTTTAATTCGTTACTTTAAGGTTTATCGAAAACACGGGGTGTTACATTCTCCCCTCCTTAAAGGATTTCGTCCCCGAAATCTTCAAGTCAAGAAGAACGTATATCCTACCATCCAATCGTCCATCTACTTAACCATCAAACACAAGCATCCATTGTCCTTAAAAGACTTCTAATGCTTTATGATTATATGCATAGTCCATGTACATGTCCTTATCTAATGCAAAATCAGGCGGTCAACTGATTCAGTTGACCTCCTTAATGCAAGTCATGTCGGTGTCATGCGTCCATAATGTATGCAATCTTCCCTAATCATACTTTCTACATGAGTGCACAATCATTCATACAAATGCAACATCCACATGATAACACACCAGGTTTCAATCATATATAAGTACATATATGCATATGTAGTATGAAAGTGACTGAGCCGATCTAATTCCTAAAGTGTGTGTATATGCATCCACGAGCAATCACTTGCAACCATCAATCATAATATGTTTCAAATACATGTTTATATCCATTGGTTTCTACCTAAGGATCGAGATCGGCACTGAGGAAAATACTAAAATGATAGATACGAGTATGAACAAACTTGAGGAAAAAGAAATCAAAGATGTACCCTAAAAAAGAAAAGGGTAGGCTGCGCGTATTTTGGCCTCAGTCTCCCAAGTCGTGTCTTCCTCAGCATTACTCCATTGAACTTTTACAAGTTTGACTTCGCGGTTGCGTAGCTTCTTGACTTCTGTACCCAAGATATGCGTTGGAAATCTTCTCACAGTTGCCTCTCGTTCTACTTCTACGTCCTCTAACATGCTTGGTTCCACCACTTCCGCAGACTCATGTAAGCACTTTCGTAAGTGAGAAACGTGAAAGACATTATGAACTCCAGCCAATCTTCCGGGCAGCTCTACTCTGTAATCCATCTTCCCAATCCTTTCAATGATAGGAAACGGCTCTACAAATCTTGGTGCCAACTTTCCTGTGGATCCAAAGCGAACGACGTTCCTCAAAGGAGTTACTTTAAGGAAAACCCTGTCCCCAACCTCAAACTCAAGGTCGGTCCATCTCTTATTTGCGTAGGACGGTTGTCTATCTTGGGCAGTCTTCATTCTTTTTTGTATCAAGTCCACCTTCTCTGAAGTTTCTCTAATCATATCTGGTCCAAGTATGAGGTTATCTGTAGACTCCCACTAACAAGTTGGTGATCGGCACGGTCTTCTATATAAAGCTTCGAAGGGTGCCATACCTATGGTGGCTTGGTAACTATTGTTGTAGGAAAACTCCACCAAAGGAAGATGATCCTCCCATGTTCCTCCGAAGTCAGGAATGCATTATCTCAAGAGGTCTTCTAATACTCTATTCACTCTGGGTAGGTCGACACTAGGGTCGACCTCCTGGTCGACCTGGCCTGGGCGGGAATCTTTCCTGGCCTGCCCTCTTCTGTGTTTACATTTGAATTTCGAATTTTTGAAACTTCCGAAGGCCATAACCTCTTCATACGAAGTCCAATTCACGCAAACTCGGACTCTATCTCAACCAGAATTCCGAGACGAACGCAATGGCGTATCCTATTTCCCTTAATTCTCACATTTAGAATTAATTTTTCTTTAATTCGTTACTATAAGGTTTATCAAAAACACGGGGTGTTACACTTTCCATTTTCAAATTAATTTCTAATTAGCTTATTTGTTTAATTTGAATATAAACGTTTAAAGTTAAAACTATTTTAATTTAAATATAAACGTTTAAACATAGTTTATTTATAAATTCCAACTCCATTTTTCTATATTTTAATATAAATTAAATCGGTCTTCCAAAACTAACTTAAACAAATCCAATTATCCTAAATCTATAATTATTCCATACAACCTTCATAACTTAGTTATAATTTCTTTCACAACTCAGCTTCCTATATTTAATTCTAATTACCTTTGAAATTATTTTATATAATTAAATAAAATCGAATTTTAGTTATAGTTCCCTCGGATTTTCTCAATTCAATTTATATATTCTGAATTCTGGAATAAAATCCGTCGTTTCCTCTTTGAAACAATTTCTAATTCACTTTTAAATTCATACTTGAATTTAAAATTCCACATTACCCCATGATCATTATCCTACTTTATAAGCATCATTTATAAATTTACTTTTTATTCATTCAAACAAGTTCCATTTAAAAATCTATTTTAAATTCAAATCCTATTTTGGAATATTTAATTTACTATGATATATATATATAACATAGAATTTATTTTCATATTTTACCTTAATTTCTATCAAATACAATTCCAATATCTTTTCTAGAAATAATTTATTTTTATAAACTCGACATAGTCGAATTCAAATCTTAAATCCATATGAATTTATTTTTTCAGTTTACATTCTAAACATCGGAATAGATTTCACTGTTTCTTTTCGAAACAAATTTCAATTCCCCTTTTTAATTCCACATTTGAATTTATATTCTCCACATTATCCAATGAAAATTATTCCATTTGATTTATAAAACTTTTCTAAACTCGCTGCTTGTATTTATTATTCAAAACAAGCAAATATTTCCTGGCCCATTCGAAATTCTAATTATATTTTTAGAAAAATAGATTTATCTTTTGAATCTCAAAATTCTTTTTCACGATAATTTTTTTAATATATCAATATTTAGGGCCAATGATTTTCAAACATCCAAAGCAACCAATTATCAGTCATAGGTTTTCTAATACATCATTTATGGTAATATACAAAAACAAATAACAATAAATTTTGAGGAATATAGTTGGATCCCTCCAACCTGTTTTCCCTACACCCACAAATATTAGCCAACATAAATAATACCCATCCTTCTTCAAGCCAAGATATCACGATATAGAAAGTCATCCACTATATATATATATTGTGGTGGCGCAAGGGGAAAATCATCTGCTAACGGTACTGCGGGCATCCGCTGATGGTATTGTGGGAATTATCCAATATATATATATATATATATATAATAGCCACAACCATCAAGCCTATATAGCTAATATATATAAAATAGCCAAAATAATATTTCAATGCATCCAAACAACCAACAACAGCATACAAAAATTATTTAAAATAAAATCGTTTATAATAAATTATAAACAAATCCATAAAGTGAGTTTAATCACCTAATTTTATTTGTTGAATATCCAATGAAGCTTATTATATAGATTTCACAGTGATTCCTCCACACGTCTGTTTTTCAATGTAAAATAATTTAATTTATCGAATTATACTAATTTAATTAATTACCCGCGTAAACCAATTCCAAATTAAACCTTAATTTCATACTTAAACGATTGGTCTACCAATTTTACTCGCTAGTTAAATATATTGGTTTATATGATTTTATTTAATCAACTTGTGAAATTATACAAATTCTGTATAAATTATGCAAGCTTAAATTTATAATATAATTAAACTTAAACTTAATTATTATTATTAAAATAAACTTACGACTGTTTAAGGTTTAATCCATACCTTAATCCTTGGTTATTTCCTTCTCACCCTTAATCCAATTCAAAACATGTTGCTATAACCGAACACCATCAAAATTTCTCCCCTAAAATAATGAGTGTACAGACACAGCAGCCTCCCCTTCTTGATAGCCACCATTATGGTCCATTTGAAACTTCCTCATCACGGGTACCTTCCATGTTCGAAACTTGTTAACCCATTTGTAAATCATGACAACTCAGCATGCCAAAACCCAAACATCGATCCCCCTCCGCAACCTGTCTCGACCTCCTTCCGTTGGCCAGAGCTTCCTCACGCGATGCCATCATGTGCGTCTCAATCCCAACAACACTATGGTGGAGTCAACATTTTCTGCCACCCCTTTAATCTTTCGTGCACCTCAACTCTAAGTTAATATCCTGACATCGAGCTTCAGGAATAAACGTTTCGATGTTCATGAGCTTTGGAAATGAATTCCCATGTAGATTGAAAGCCGAAGGATTAGAAAGCAAGGCAACCAAATTCAAAGATCTTTGATTTAGAAATTTATCTTGATTTTATTTTTAATTAGGGGCAGCATTTTTTTCCCGATCTGAAGCTTTCGGTTTGATTTTGCTAAACAATGGAGAGAGCACAATTTTATTTATAGAAGAAAAGTAGGCTTGGTATGTAAGGAATAGGTTTGCGTTTTTTTGGTAGGATAGGTTGGCTGAAATGAAGTGTATTTGTTTTGATAGATTTTAAATTAATGTGATTTGATTATGTTCTTATCCATTTAAATTTTATAATAATATATTTCGCAGCCCTGAACTCCAATCGAAACACAACAACTGACGTTTCTAGGGTAACCACTATTCTTAACACACTGGAACAGGTTCCGAAGTATAATTCGATGGTATGGAAAATATACCAATTTAAATTGATGATTTATATTAAATTAAGTTTAATATATTCGATTTTCGTACTACAAGAATTTGGTATACTCGAAATTAAAATGTAATCGATTATTAAATCGATAACTCAATATAAAAATCCATTTATATTATCAACTCAACATTTCAAATAATATTAAATGTTCAAAATAAATTGACTAAAAATCTAGGTCGTTATATTCTTTCCCCCTTCAAAGAATTTTGTCCCTAAAATTACTAAGGTAAGGAAAATGTTACAAACCCATTTACTTTTCAAAATCCACTTATGTTGAAACTCGATTCTTCATATTTCAACCAATTTTAGTTCCCACAAAACTTTTGGTTTTCATTCATATGCATTCAAATTCATTCAAATTGATTCAAAGTCAATTTATTCACTTCGATCTATTTAACTTGCTTAAGTTACATTTAAATTTCAACATTCAAATTCCCGGGTATTTCAAATCCTTTAGAAATCACATAAATATATACATGTATTTATAACCAGCTCAAATTCAAAACATTTGAATTTTCAAACCAACTTTTTTTCTTACAAACAAATTTCCCTCAAAACATTTCTAAGGTAGCAATCCATCACTTAGAAACTCGAAAACGAACACTGATGATGCTACAGTCATCATCAGAAATATTTTCTAGTCACTGAAGTGAGTTCAGTGCTTTAACAATTTTTAAAATCCATCTAAAATGATTTTTATTCAAAAATCATTCCAAAACAAAGCTATATTATTTTAATATACTTCAGAAAATATTTTTCCAATCTCCTGAAATTAAATTCCAAATTCTGTTTTGAATCCAATTCTAGTTCATCTCATTTATATATTTCAATCTTATATAAATTATATTTGATTATATATAACCATTCATTCTTATAATCTCATTTGGTCATAATAATAACAATAAACACATCCATAAGTATAATAATTCCATAAAATTATTCCTTTTATATCCAAATATAATTTTGGGTAAAATTATTTCATCTACCCACTATAAACAATATTATGTCGAATTCTCTGTTTAAGTGTTTAGAAATTCCTATCGATATCATGGTATCCCACAATTCGATTAAAATTCATAAGCCACTCAACTGGTAAGCCAACACAATATAAAATAAATTTTTGCATCAACTAAAAAATACATGCTCTCATATATATACTTAACTCATTCTAGGGTACTACTGACCCTATCTCAAATGAGTAAAACCCGATCAAAGCCAAGGAGTTCGGTCAACCTAAGCTCTGATATCAACTGTAGTGACCTGAATTTTCGTACTATCTAAGTTGACTAAATACACCATATGTCCAACCTAAACAACACAGAAACACTAATCATTATGAAATAAAGAAGAAAAAAATATAAAAGAAGTAGAAGAATCGAAATAACAACACAGAATCTCACTTCGCAGCGGAATAAAATATAATATATATAATAATGTTTGAAATACAAAATTGTACTTACATACATTATTAGAGTACATCACATATACAACAAATTGAAATAAACTCTATATAACTAACACTTAAGCCTCCTTCTCCAACCTGCTCCAAGGGTATCTGTAAATACCTAAACTACATGACTGCCCATACAAACTTGGGCACCCAAGAGTTTAGGCTAAGAACAAAACAAAATAAACTCTGGGTCAATCATGGGACAGGTGTGAGTAAACTCCAACCATTGGTTTAACTTTTAAAAATCCTTTTAAAAGAAAGGATAATAGTAAGAATGGTCCACACATAGACACAGATGGTTTTTACCTTATGATAACAAAAACATTCTTTAAAATCAATACTTTTCTGATACTATAATAGTGTCTAAATCAAATAAATAGCAATCTAGCAGAAGGCTTGCATCTCACGCTCTAAATACATAGTATACAATCAAAACCGCGGGCTCTTATTGGATAATTGATTCCAACTGGCAATGTATGGGGACACCTTCCAATAGTGTATCTCTAGAGAGTAATACACCGAGTTCAACAAGAACATCTTACAACCCAGGCTAAACATGACCGGCACCTCACTTCACTTGAGAGTACCAAATGTATTGTCACCAACAGTTAGGATCAACAACCGTTCCGAAGCAACAACAATAAGATAAAGAAGTATTTTTTTTCTCTAGATCAGGTGACAATACACCTTAATTGTGCGACCCATGTAGCCATGCAACCTACCCGATTTTATACCATTTCCCGGTTTTGAGGCTTGAGGTTACAATTACTTACCTTTCATTGATAGCACAATCACTTTGAATGCCACATTGTCAGATCTGTTAATTACTAATTAATTTGCACAAAGATATTCATGATAGTATGCTAGGAGAATAAATTATCTACCACAATATGTATATTTATACAGACCAACATATACGATCATTCAAAATACTCTTTCAGACATTCGGCCATATAGGTTCATTCTGGGACTGAACGAAACCGAAGACACAATTTCCATTTATCAATCTTAGGAAATTTCTACCTTGGATTAACAGAAAAAGTCCTTGCACTTTACTTTATCTTCGATTGTCTTCATATAATCTGATTAGCAATGCAATTGGCAATACAGAGTGATTCTCGGATAATAATCCAACCGGTCTCTCCATATTGACAACGATATTGACCAATACTTCGATAGTCGGTTATTTAACCATCGAAGAAAAACAAACATTCATCCAAAGTATCAAACAATCACTGGGCCCCTTAATTAATATTTAATTAATTAAATCACTTCTCCATTTCCTTATCAATATTTGTTAACCCAATATTTCAACAATCATCTTAGCCTCTTACACTGTTTGGAAAACATTTTCATATACCGCCTTCTTTTATTTTCTATACTTAGAAATTTTCTTCTATTTATAATTCGAAAACATTCCACATACTTATCTCTTTTCCAAACTCATTTGTTTCTATACTTAAGAAATATTTATTATTTTATTTCAAAAATTCCACTTACTAGGGTTAAAACGAATGTTGTGTAAAACATCATTACAACAACCCAAAATATTGCATTTAACTAAATCTTATTTAAACTTTGATCTTCGAGACTGAATCTTTCTATTTATCGATTAATAGTGAAATAAATCAAGTTGGGATATAACTACCTCTTAGACCTTTACTGAAAAACATTCTTAACTTCAAAACGGACAAGACTACTTATCTCGAATAATCAACATCATATAAAACCAGTTATCCATCTTTTTTAATGTGTATACATTTCTCTTTCTATTCTTACCAGATTTAAATTTATAGATTTAATTTTTATTTATAATGTTCTATTTTAAGTTCGTTTCCTTATTGAATTATATATATTGATTTCTAGTTATCAGTTTTCTTAAAAAAATTCTAACTCCTTAAATTTTTGGAAAATTTCGCCAAAGTCTCCTTTGTACGGCTCAATCGGTACAACTACAAATCTCCTCTCTAGGGCCTTCCCATTCAAAATAATAGTAATCAAAAACCCAAGTGGCTTGCCCAATAGGCTCATAAAATCTCATATGGAATTTAAACGTGCACCTTTTTGTCGAGTACTTGAATTATAATCTTCATTCTCTTCATTCCATACCTATTTAACATATATACACCCACTCCAAATTTTTTTCAAAACAATTCAACAATTTTTACTTTAATCCCTTTCCATTTTTTAATTAATTTTCTAATTATCTCTTTTGCTTAATTTGAACATATCACGTCCAAATATATTTGCATTCACTTATACGTAAATTAAACTTAAACCTCTTGCTCGCTTCCAAATTCTAATCCAAGTTTTGTATTCGAATTCCCAATTTATATTAACAAATTCAATTCACTTAAACAAAGCTAAGTTCCATCCAAAACTTTATTAACTAATTTCTTTTGAAATTAGTTAACTTCATTCAATAATTAAAAACCTGATTTTTGTTCCAAAAATCACTTCATCCATTCCATTTGTGTTCATATTTATTTTATAACTCAAATCTGGATTTTTCTAATGGAAATTCGGATTTTATTTACTTAAAATCAATTTATTAATTTAAATAATCATTATGGTTTAATAACGATTATAGCTCTGTTTTTCTGGAAATTTGATTTTGACATAACTCAAAATCTATAAGACTAAATCCATAATTTTCTCTTCCAATAGAAAACTAATATTCAATCGGTCCTGACGATTCTTGTTTAAAATAATTCTGACTTAAGTTGAGTTCTATATGCTCAGTTCAAGTTCACAACGCCAAATCACAAACTAACGCGCTAGAGTGAGTTCGGTTTAATTTAATTTAAATATAAACGTTTAAACTTCGTTTGTTTATAAATTCCAACTCCATTCTTCAGTATTTTGACGTAAATTAAACCGGTCTTCCAAAACTAACTTAAACACTTCCAATTATCCTAAATCGTTAATTATTCCGTTCAACATTCATAACTCAGTTATAATTTCATTTACAACTCAACTTCCTATATTTAATTCCAGTTACCTTTAAAATTATTTCATATAATTCGACAAAATCGAATTTTAGTTATAAGTCCCTTGGATTTTCTCAATTCACTTTATATATTCAGAGTTCTGGAATAAAATCCATCGTTCCCTCTTCGAAACGATTTCCAATTCACTTTTAAATTCATACTTAGATTTAAAATTCCTCATTATCCCATGATCATTATCCTACTTTATAAACATTGTTTATAAATTTACTTTCTTGTTTTATTCATTGAAACAAGTTCCATTTCAAAATCTATTTAAAACTCAAATCCTATTTTGGAATATTTTATATATTATAATTTATACATATATAACATTGAATTTATTTTCATATTTAATCTTAGTTCTATCTAATACAATTCCAATATCTTTTCTGGAAATAATTTATTTTTATAAACTCGACATAGTCTAATTCAAATAATAAATCTATATAGATTTATTTTAATTCAATATACATTCCGATCATCGGAATAAATTTCACTGTTTTGTTTCGAAACTAATTTCAATTCCCTTTTTAAATCCATATTGAATTTACATTCCCCACATTATCCAATGAAATTTATTCCATTTCATTTATAAACACCGTTTATAAATTCACTACTTGTTTTTATTATTCAAAACTAGTAAAAATTTCCTAGCCCATTCGAAATTACAAATCTATTTTAGAAAAATTGATTTTTCTTTAAATCTCAAAATTCCTTTTCACGATACTTTTATATGTGTGTGTATATATATATCAATATTTAGGGCCAATGATATTCAAACACCCTATTATCAATCATAGGTTTCCTAACACATCATATACAATAATATATAAAAACAAACAACAATAAATTTTGAGGAATCCAGTTGGATCCCTCTAACCCATTTTTCCAGCATCCACAGATGTTAGCCAACATAAATAATATCCATCCTGCTTCATGGCAGGATATCGCGGTATAGAAGGTCATCCACTATATATGTTGTGGGGGCACATAGGAATATCATCCGCTAATGGTATTGCGGACATCCGCTAACGGTACTGCGAGAAATGTCCAATATATATAACAGCTACAACCACCAAGCCTATATAACTAATATATAAAATAGCCACAATAATATTTCACTGCATCCAAACAACCAACAATAGCATATAAAAATTATTTAAAATAAAATTTCTTTTGTAATGAAATTATAAACGAATCCAGAGAGTGAGTTTACTCTCTTGATTTTATATGCCAAATATCCAATGAAGCTTGTTATATAGATTTCATAGTGATTCCTCCATATGTCTGTTTTTCAATTTAAAACAATTCCAATTATGAATTATACTAATTTAATTAACTCCCAGTGCAAACCAATTCTAAACTAAACCATAATTTCATACTTAAACGAATAGTCTACCAATTTTATTCGCTAGCAAAATATATTGGTTTATACGATTTTATTTAATCTACTTGTGAAATTATAAAAATTTCAATATAAAGTATTTAAGCTTCTATTTATAATATAGTTAACCTTAAACTTAATTATTATTATTAAAATAAACTAATTATTGTTTAAGGTTTAAACCCATACCTTTATCCTTTGTTATATCCTTCTCTCCCTTAATCCATTCCAAAACATGTTGCTGCACCATTCTTGTACCTGAACACCATCACAATTTCTCCCTTAAATGGATGAATGTAGAGACACAATAGCCTCTCCGTCTTAATAGACACCACTATGGTCCATTTAAAACTCCCCCAATCATGGATACCATCCATGTTCGAAACCTGGTAACCCATTTGTAAACCGTGACTACTCAGCAGGCCAAAACCCTAACATCGACACCCTCCGCTACCTGTCGCGACCTCCCTCCATTGATCGAAGATTCCTTACGCAATGCCATCGCGTGCGCCTCAATCCCAGAAACACTATGGTGTCCTCGACTTTTTCGTGCCACCCCTTTAATCTCCCGTGCTCCTCAGCCCTAAGTTGATATCCCGGCGTTGAGTTTCAGCAAGAAACATCGCGATGTTCACTAGCTTCGGAAATGAATTCGCATGAAGATTGAAAGCCGGAGGATCAGAAAGCATTGCGACCGAGTTCAAAGATCTTTGATTTAGAAATTTATCTCGATTTGATTTTAAATTAGGGGCGGCATTTTTTTCCCGATCTAAAGCTTTCGGTTTGATTTTGCTAAACAATGGAGAGAGCACGGTTTTATTTATAGAAGAAAAGTAGGCTTGGGATGTAAGGAATAGGTCTGTGTATTTTTTTGGTAGGATAGGTCGACTAAAACGAGGTGTATTTATTTTGATTAGATTTTTAATTAATGCGATTTGATTATGTTCTTATCCTTTTAAATTTTATAATAATATATTTTGCGGTCCTGAACTCCATTCAAAACACAACAATTGACGTTTCTAGGGTTTAACCACTATTCTGAACACATTAGAATAGATTGCGAAGTCTAATTCAAAAGAACAGAAAAGATATCAATTTAAATTGATGATTTATGTTAAATTCAATTTAATTATATTCCATTTTCGTATTACGATTCAATATACTCGAAATTAAATTGTAATTGATTATTAAATCGATAGCTCAAAATAAAAATCCATTTATATTATCAACTCAACATTTCAAATAATATTAAATGTTCAAAATAAATCGACCAAAAATCCGGGTCGTTACATTCCTGGTGATGAACTCGAAGGGAAATAGTCACAGAGCCATAATTTGAAAATGAAAATAAATAAGTAGATTTTTTGGAAACAAATAATTAGCAGGAGGTAATAAAGCAGGATATAAATTAAATCGTCACCAGAAGGCGTGGATTGTTAATGAATACAAGACTATTTTTATCATTTATCCTTCCAATATATATAGTAAGTTATTAGTAAAATATAATCAATGGAAAACAATATTACATTGTTTGTAAATCAATTAATAAAAGTAGTTTAGGCAATAAGTACAAATAAATGCAATAAAAATTATAAATAATCATTAAAGCATTAGGTATAATGCTATAAGATGTTAAAAAATCAACAATATCCCATAAATATTAGGAAAAACAAAATATTATACAATTCAAAAAGACCAATGTAAAATATTGTTTTTAACAACTATATAAAATAATGTTGTAGAATTTATTTTATTACACTACAACAAAAAACACTTTTCGCAACAGGCCATATCTATTGCAGTTTACCTAATGAAACAGGCCAGAGCCCGTCTATATAGGCGAAGTTGCAAAAGGTCGGTCCATTTTCGCAATATTTTTTGCCCTTTGCAATAAGATGTTCCAGTGTACTTTTTTGCAATGGGATTGTGTTGTTGCAATAGATCCTTTTGCAACAGTATATGTCTGTTGCAATAGATTCATAAATCATTAAAAAAAATTATTACAGCCTATAGATATTACATACTAAATGTATTCGTTTTAGTAATAGTGTATATCACAAAATGAAATAAACAAATAAATTTTTTATTTTAACAAAGTTTTAATTGTACAAACAATTACAATAAACATTTCTATAATTTTCATACATTGTTCATGTACAACAATTTCTTCTCTCACATAGCACATTTTTTTCGAATAGAGTATTTTCTAATCATATTTCTACTCTATCATACATATATTATAACAAGAGAATAAATATATTTAGTTCACTATAACAAGGAAATAACTTTTTTTTCAGTATGTGGAATGCATAATATGAAGGTAATAGCATTGTACATGATTTTCACTGAAGCAAACAAGGGAAGACGAACCTTAGCCGTAGGAGAAAGCCAGCATTTTTGTGTGTTCTGATTGAGCATGCTTCTTCAAATATAAGTAAATATGAGAGACACTCTAGAGAATCATATCTCAAATTTGCCAATTATTTCATGTATGAACATAATCTGAGATAACAACAACAATATGAGCATAACGTAATTATTGTAAGGATTCACCATTAAATTTTCCCATGAATCAATACTTGACCAAATCACTACCATGAAATATAATTAAACTTCAACCTTTTTTATATTTAAAAAAGCATATTCAAATAGCCGAACGAATATATTTCGAAACTTAAAAAGCAACTAAAAATAAAAAATAAGTTCTAATAAGAAAATCGAACTCGCAAAACAGTACAAAAATAAGGCAGCAAAGAGCACACCTGGTAACTTGATATACACATATTTGTATCAGAAATTTGAAGTTATAAGAACACAACAGACCTAGCACAACTCTTATCTTGGCAGCTATAGCTACAGTCTTGACATGATACAATTTTTGGACTACATAAGGTCGATAGTGAAATACAGCAACTCGGAGTATTATTCGCCACAAAAGCAGAGTATGTGCATGCTGATTTCCATGTCCTTGCATATGTTTTGGAGCTATACATAGATATTAGAGTGTAAAACAAATTTGTGCCTCTGCATTACTGATACGAATGTGTTTCCGAATGAAATTCAATGGGGTCCATGGAGACCATATCTTCGTCCATAGGATCCCAAGTGCCCCGGTCAATCAAAAGTTCGATTATGTGCATGTAAGAGTGCACATGCACTGTTACGAAGAAAATATATGTTAAATACCAATCTAACTTCTTACTTAAAGCCTTCTCCTCTTTGTATCCATCCTCGATATCAAAAGTGGTAGGAGGAACATCCTCCAACTGATCGCAGGCGTACCCTAATCCTGGTGCCATCAATGTCAGATTAACAGGTGGAGAAACACTGCCATTCCCAGGCAAGTTGCCTACATACATGTTAAATGAAGACAAATCCCTTCTAGAATCGATGGCCAATGCTGAAAAAATTCCACCATGGCAGCCGTTCATGGTAAAGTTCTCACCAGTTATACTTGGTTTCTGATCAATTATTGTTGGGTTTTCCATGCATGAATGTGGTAGTTTGTCTTCGCTACTAAACATTGTGCAGTTGCCTTTTTTGTGGCAACTGCTCCTGACATTGACAAAATGATCTCTTTTTCAGCCCATATCCATCCTAGCTTCCACCCTAGACTCTTTATGTGCCTGTATTGGTAGCAGTTCTGAATAGTCACCCTCGCCTAACCAAAAAAATACTTGGTTATAAGTAATACATATTAATACCCCAAAGCTAGACATTGTAATTCTGAACTGAATGGATGTTATAGAGAAGCGATTCTGACCATGTATGTATCATCTTTTTGCTGAAGGATGTCAAACGTGACTGTGATATTACCATTAGGATCAAGAGGGTCAAAACAACCTGATTAAGCGCATACACAAGTTACAAAGCATGGTTGGAGCTATCAAAGCAAACCTGGATCGATTAAATGGGAGTGAAGATAGATTACTTGCTGCATTTATACTAAAAAACATCACCACAAAAGCTTTTGAACATAACATCAATTACTTCATCTTCCTATCTTTGCGAGGATAAATTTGAAATGATTAGCTGTAGTCTGGTAATTATAATTGTAATCAGGACGGGGCAGTTCTGATAGGCTAACACACGTAGAAAGATTCAGCTAGCAAGTAAGGCAGTTGCTTTGGAGAATTCAGTGGCATGTATAAAGGAACAAGATAGTTGAGGATGGAAACTACATAGTATTAACTCCAAAAGGGTAAAAGTTATTCATATAAAATTGTGCTGAAGTGTACACTTCTTACACTAGGAAACTGATGCCTTTACTCTAGGATTCATCAATCCTTAACATTAATAGATGTCTCCTACAAATATTATAATAGTTTGCTTGATAAGTTATAGTTAAACATATCCTTTTTCATGTTTACTTACTAGGTCTGATTATTTGTAGAACTTAGTACGACAGTTTATTCCCTCATTTGGTACAGCTTGTTTGTATTCCACTGATCTGCATTTATTTGGACTCTACAATACAACCAGTCTGGACTGCATTAAGAGGACCGTGTTTTCGCTGGCTTTACTATTCTGAATACGTAAGTAAAATAATGCAGCTAAGAAAAGATATGAAACAATAACAATATTGGCAATTTATAAGCTACCTCTGGATGTTCAACATTACAAAAATAAAATAGTATAAAATATGAGCATATGTATGAATAACAGGTAATTTGTAAGCTACCCCTGGATGTTCAACTGAAGACTTCTGAAACAACGAGAAACATAAAATACAGAGTGTGGAGACATGCATATAAGTGTTACATGAGCACATAAGCTAAACTCAAACAACATACTTGATCTGGAAAAAATATTTGCAACCTACCATTGTGACAAAAAAAAAACAAATTTATAAACCATTTACACTGACTGCATTTCATATCAGTCTACTCTTTTCAAAGACAAAGGTTTGTTGTGCTATACACAAAATCAGAAGTTACAACCACTTCACACATAATTTTACAATGTAGTATGGTTGCATTCAAGCTTAGACTGAATCGAGATCAATTGCACATCATAAATATCAAACCTTCAAATCTGAATTGAAAAAACAATAGGATATCAATAAGAAATCCAAACATATAATTCAAAAAATCAACTTACCAATGGAGACCATATCAGAAAAAACACCCTTTTTAAATATTTGCTTTTAGCACATGCATTAACTAAATAATTGCATAATCAACTAATCATCAATTCAACCATTCATCTATTCGACTCAACTATACTTATTGAATTATTTACCAACGGGTAAGAACTGAAGCCTGAAGGAAGAACTGAAGCCTGAAGGAAGAACTGAAGAAGGCCCTGAAAATCACCTACTCACGAGTCACCTACGTGACTACGGCCACCTGCCTTCCACGCGATTTGAATCGTCACCGGAGTAGCATTCGCGGTAGGTTTCTGTGGCTGTAGTTTGGAACGAGATCGGAATTTTTTATCTTTCGATAGAAAATTGATCGAAGTCTGGTGTGGACCGAGATCTGAAAGAACAAATTTGGGGTTTTAGGGTTTGAAAGAAGAAATGGGAATGAGAAAAGTCTAGATAAGACGTGGGGGAGAAAAACGATAGCGGCAGAATTTACCAAGGTGGAGCCAAACTGACCGAACCAAAATTCTAATGTTGGAGCCAAATTTTGAATGGCGGAGCAAAGTATATTTAGTTAAAACTACAATAAAATCATAATGTTAATGATGATGTCCGGGAAATATTATTTGGAATGAAATATTTTATTATTTTGAAATTATTTCAAGATTTTCGAATCTTATGAAATATTAAACATTTTATAAAATTTTAATATTTACTTTTCATTTCTTAATTCTATCAAAATTTTCACACTTTAATTATATATTTTATGATATATATAAATTTATTTTGTAAAATTTAAAAAAATTACATTTTTTGGGAATATTAGCTGTTAAATATAACTAGTATTTATAATTATTAGATAATAATAATAAATGCCACTTCGTAACTATTAAAAATTAATTATTAGTTGTTAATTGTTAAAAGTAAATATTTATTATTACTTCTTTAAGATTTAATAATGATTAAGTCGTATCGCTAAATAAGGTATTTTTAATATTTAATCAATTATCTTTTATTTTATTATGAATTTATTAATTATTCATTTAATATTTAAACATGTTCATATTTCAAATTAATTATTAATTATTATCCATTAGTTTTTATTATTAATTTATTATTATTTAAATGTTAATTATAATTATTTATTAATTAGTAATTATTATTATTTAATTATCAATTATAAATATCACTTTATAATACTTATTATTAAATAATAATTATTAAATATTAATCTTAATTATTATTTAATTACTAGTAGTTAATCATTTAATTGTAATTGTTTAAAATTAATTAGTAAAAGTTAATGATTAAAAGCTGATAAATTTTTAATAGTATATTTTTCGCATCAGACTTTACCAGTTGTAAAAAATACAGCTACTACAAGTGGCGAAAAAAGTTGTTAAAGATATTCATTCGCAACTGGCTTGGAAACACAGTTGCAAATAATATTTTTGTTGCAACTATTATGGAAACTTTTAGACCAAAAAATGGTCCTAACACCAAATTGATCGTATTTTGTAGAGGATAACGAGGAATCATAAATTGGAAAGTGTTAGCCTACTTTGTGAACTAGGCAACACAAAGTCAAGAAACCAAACGTTGAAGGGCATTTTTAATTAGAAGACTTCGGTTCGGATTGGAGAAGATTCTACAATATAGATTAGATAGCAGCAGCTGTTCGGATCGGGTCGGAGCAAACCATCGGTTCGGGTCGGAAAGAGTCCCCTATTCGGATCGGTGAACTCCTATTGAGTAAATTGCTAAGGCATATCTAATCGGATCGGAGGGCAACTAAATCTCAATTGGATCGGAAAGCCACCTGTTTGCCACGAAAATGGATCGGAGCGGAGCAGATTAGAGAAGAAGAGAACGTTGCATCCAAGCCAATCCGGTTCGGATCGGATGTCCCGATCCGACCCCCTTGTCAGTGCGTCTCCGACCCGAGCCCATAATCCATGTTACTCTCCTGCAAAATCGCCTGGATAACCGGACCGGCTATGACTAATTCCTACCTATAACGTCCTTCCCTTTGATGCGTTGTCAACATGATAGTTCATCCGAACCCGAAGAGAGTGCGATGGATGACACGTGGCCCGACCCGGATCAAGTCTCAAGCAAATTCACACCTATAAATACCCCGTTTGGAGACAAAGAGAAGGATCTTTTTTTTTCAGCACTTTTGAGAATTCAACTATTTCCATAATCCGAACTCCGTTGCTCCCGGAGAATCCAAAATCATCTTTCATCATTTGTTTTAATCTACTGAGTGAATATAAGCGAGTTGTGAGTGAAATCAAGTGACAATTACATTGTATTTGTAACTGAATTATTGAATATAGTGAAAGATAAGTGGACGTAGGCATTTCTTCGCCGAACCACTATAAATCCTGTGTGTTCATTTTTATTTTTATCTCATTTCATCTTGCTTTTAATCAATTTGGGTGTTAGAACCACTTTTGGGTCTAACATTTTGGTGCTTTCACTGAGAACCTCATCTAAATTCTTTATTTTCCGGGATTTCTCTCTACTTTTTGGACCGTAGAGTTCAAAGAAGTAAATCCTTAAGTTTTTTCGCTCTTTCATATTCGTTGAAGTAATTGTCAAAGACTCATGGCCAAAGGAAAAGGCAAGGAAGTTCAGTCTGTTCGAGGAAATGGAGCTGGCGAAGATCAGCAAAATGCTGTAGTAACAAGGTCTCGGGGGCAAAGTTCAGCAGCAGGAAGGGCCAATGCAGGAAATCCGAGCCGCCAGCAGGGGGAAAGCTCCGATCCGATCCGGGTAGGAGATTCTGAAGCTGTACATTCCCCCACTCTGAACCGACCCGAGCTGCTTGTTGCGAACCGATCCGACCAGGCACCCCAGCTCCGATCCGACCCGACCTCTTACCTCCGACCCGACCCGATGCTTGGTGAAGCTGGAACCTCTACTCGAGTCCCTACGAATGCTCCAATTCCAGCTGCCAGGGTTGGTGATCAGGTTAATCCATCTGCGCCCATCACTCAAGGAGATTTCTCGCGCATGCTTGACATGCTTGAGAGCACAAGGGAAGCTATGAAAGTTCATGAGCGCACTAATCTCATGATGCAGGAAAATATGAGGCTCATGAGTCGGGAGATTAGTGAACTCCGTCAGCAAAGAACTCCATCACCGGTTCGTCACACACCAGTAGACCAGTCTTCATCTTCCGAGGAAGAGAGGCCCCGTGAACGAAGGCCACTCAAACGACCTCAGAACGTGGAGCAGCTGACATTTGGATCTTTGGGATCTCGTGAGGATATCGTACGAGCATTAGGAAACAATGACCCCACTCGGGGGCAAAGACTCCAGTCCCCTCTTCCCGAGATCGACCGGGAACGTAGGGAACGGAATCGAGCAGAGGCAGCTCGAAGAAGAAGGGCATCTCCTGAACAAGAGCCCAGAAGGAATTCAGATGCTAGGGCCAGGGAACCTGAGCGGCCCCTAACTAATGCTGATGTACAGGCAATGGTTCGCCAAATTATGTCCGAGAGCCGGAATTATACAAATGAAGACTATGGCATTGAGCGAAGCCATACTCCCTTCACCGACGATATCCTCGACTTCCAATTTCCCCGACCCTTTAATTTGCCACAAATGGACAAGTACAACGGAAGGACTGATCCGGGACAGCATTTGATGAGGTATTCATGGCTCATGAATGCTGCCGCTGCCCCAGATGAAGTGAAGTGCAAAGCATTCCCAATCTACCTAGAAGATGTGGCATTGTTCTGGTTTACCCGACTTCCTCCTCGTTCGATTTCTAATTACAAGGAACTAAGCGAGCGTTTCATGAACCAGTTCCGACTACATTCCCGAAAGTCCAAAAGTGTTACTGAATTATCGAGAATCAAACAGGCACCAGGAGAATCTTTAAGGGCATATCTTGATCGTTTTAACCAAGCTGTAACTGAGGTCAGTGACCCGCATGAGCCCACAATTCTGATGGCATTGAAGGAAGGAGTCGATCCTGAATCTGAGTTTGGAGACTACCTTTCTGGGAAGACACCCCCCACAAGGGAGATATTCTACGAAAAAGCCGATATTTATTTAAGGCGAGAGGAGGCCAGGGCAAACCGAAAGAGAAAGTCTGAGACGGCTTCAAAGGAGAATGTGCAGGGTAATATCGCCGTGAAGCAGTCGGGGGAGAATTCTGGCAAGGTTGAAGTAAATGTAGGAAACAAGGGTGGAAACAGCAATACTGGAAGTGGGGGAAACAACAACAATAACCGTAATTCGAGCGGTAACAGAAGAAACAGAAATAGGGGAAGTGACCCTAACAAAAGACCCCGATTCCAGAACTACGAGAATTATACACCATTGAATGACACCCTGGAAAATATTTACCTGGATACGTACAATGTGTTGCAATACAAAAGACCGCCACCTCGTGATTCGACCGAGAAAGAAATGGCGACAGGGAAATTTTGCTTGTTTCACGGAACTCATGGGCATTCGACCAATGAATGTCGGCATTTGAGGGATGTAATTGAAAAGCTGCTGCGTGAAGGAAAGTTGGATGAGTACAAGGTTGCCCCGAGGGACAGGGGGCAAGGAGAGCAGGCTCCAAAACAGATCCTACCTGCTCCTAAGCCCACAGCGCAGCAGAAAGGTAAAGGAATTGTCATCAACTCCATAGTAGGCGGACCTCACCCGACAATCCGAAGTTTTAGGTCAATGGACCAATATGTAAACGCTGCCAAGCATCTAGACATGAATGAAGGTGACGATTTGGAAGATGTCACTCCGATAAAACAACAGAAGACCATGTTTGACGACGTGGTATTTCGAAGTCGAGACAATACTGGGATACAATCACCTACCAATGATCCGTTGGTTATTACTACCACCATTGGGCCGACTTTGGTCCATAAGGTATTAGTAGACAACGGAAGTTCCGTTAATATCTTGTTCAAGAAGTCATTTGATCAGATGAAGCTTGAGCCCGAAGATCTGAAGCCTTGTGAAGGATGGATTAGAGGCTTCAACGGGGCGTCGACAGCTCCACTGGGATACATAGAGTTGCCCGTAACCCTGGGGCAAGGAGAACGTAGAAGAGTGCGAATGCTTCAGTTCGTAGTATTGGACGTAGATTCGCCTTACAACGCGTTTTTGGGGAGACCTGCCCTCGCTGAATTTAGAGTTTGTATTGCCCCTTGGTGTCTGTTACTTAAGTTCCCAACCGAAGCCGGAACTGGAGTAATGAGAGGGGATCAGGTTTCCGGACGGGCCTGCTATGTGGCTGAGTTAAAAATGTTGATGAAAGGACTTGACGTTGAGAGTAAGGATGCCTCGTCTCCCTCAAAGGGGGACTCGGCATAGCAATTAGAGAAGCTGACCCCAAAGGAGCTGCCCAAAGGAACACCTGAAGACCTGGATCCTAGAAAAGACGAGGAACCAGAGGCTAGGAATGCAACTCCTAATGAAGCGACAGTGGAAATTCCCATTGATGAAGCTGATCCGACAAAAGTTTTGAAAATTGGTTCTCAATTGGATGCACGTCGAGCTAAAGAACTAACGGACTTCTTGAAGGCAAACCTGGACGTGTTTGCCTGGACCCATGCTGACATGTGTGGGATATCCCCCTCCATTATAAGTCACAAATTGAATGTGAATCCGAAGCATCCACCTGTGAAGCAAAAGAGACGCATGCTGGGCCCAGAGAGGTCGGCTGTTCTCAAAGAGGAAGTAGAGAAGCTGAAGCAGAATGGATTTATTCGAGATTCGACATATCCCGACTGGATATCGAATCCCGTCTTAGTAAAGAAGCCAAACGGAAAGTGGCGGACTTGTATTGACTTTTCAGATTTAAATAAAGCTTGCCCGAAAGATAGTTTCCCACTTCCCAGGATTGACCAGCTTGTAGACTCGACAGCAGGTCATGAACTTCTTTCTTTCATGGACGCATACTCTGGATACAACCAAATTCCTATGCACGTACCAGACCAAGAACATACAAGTTTCATTACGAATCTGGGATTATATTGTTATGTTGTAATGCCATTTGGATTGAAAAACGCTGGAGCTACTTACCAGCGCTTAGTGAATAGAATGTTTTATGATCAAATAGGAAAAACTATGGAAGTTTATGTGGATGATATGCTTGTCAAATCGAAGCAGTCTTCCAGTCATATGCAAGACTTAGCGGAAATGTTTGGCATCTTGCGAAAGTAACGGATGAAATTGAATCCTCTGAAATGCTCATTTGGAGTGGCATCGGGAAAGTTCCTTGGCTTTATTGTGAGTTCCCGAGGAATTGAAATCAACCCAAGCCAGATAGCAGCGATTAGAAACATAGAAGAACCGAAAAGAATTAAAGACGTCCAAAGCCTGGCAGGGAAAGTAGCGGCGCTGAGTAGATTCATCTCCAAAGCTACAGATAAATGTGTTCCGTTTTTTGATTTGATAAAAAGGGGAAAGAAGAACTTCCAATGGACTCCGGATTGTGTTGAGGCCTTTCGAAATCTGCTGGAACTGCTAGAGAAACCGCCAATTTTATCAAAGCCTATAGATCATGAAGAATTGTTTGTTTACTTGGCGGTCTCGGCTCACGCTGTCAGCACAGCCCTGGTTCGAGAAGAAAACAAAGTACAGAGGCCGGTGTATTATGTAAGTAAGAAATTAGCAGCGGCAGAGCGCAATTACCCAAAGATTGAGAAGCTTGCTTACAGCCTCCTGATCGCATCCCGAAAACTTCGTCACTATTTCCAAGCCCATCCAATAACCATATACACCGACCAGCCCTTGAGGCAAGTATTGCAGAGACCCGAAGCATCGGGAAGGTTGATCAAATGGAACATAGAGCTAAGCCAGTTTGATTTGAATTTTCAACCACGAAAGTCAATCAGGGGGCAAGCTCTAGCAGACTTTATTGCGGAATTCACCATTCCAGAGGAGGAGATAATCAATGACAGAGTGGTTAAATCCAAGGATGAACTAAAGATGAATCCGTGGAAACTATATACAGATGGAGCCAAGAATGATCGAAGGTCCGGAGCTGGAATTGTCTTAGTCACTCCCGAGGGACGATCGTTATATTACGCCCTGCGATTAGAATTTTCGGCAACTAACAATGATTCAGAATATGAAGCCCTGATTGCCGGGCTGAAGCTTGCTAAAGACCTCGGAGTGAAAATGATGGACATATTTTGTGACTCTAAAATTGTTGTTTGTCAAGTGCGAGAGGAATTCGTGGCTCGAGGACCTCGACTTATCGCCTACCTCAAGAAGGTGAAAGGGCCACTGAATAGCTTAGAGCGGTACAACATAACGCATATTCCCAGAGTTGAAAACCAGAAAGCGGATAGACTGGCAAAACTGGCTAGTTCCAACAATCCAGACGAAACTGAAGTAATTCCAATTGAAACATTGGAGTCGCCAAGCTTTGAGTCAATGGAAATTGAATTTACCTTTGAAGCAGAACCAGAGAAGGAGTCATGGATGACTCCAATCAAGAATTTCCTTAAGGATGGGACACTCCCATCAAAGAAAAGCGAGAAAAGAGCTGTAGTTCGCAAAGCTACCA
Organism: Allium sativum; assembly: GCA_030737875.1. Lineage (NCBI taxonomy): Eukaryota > Viridiplantae > Streptophyta > Magnoliopsida > Asparagales > Amaryllidaceae > Allium > Allium sativum. The sequence continues at coordinate 412,037,054 of CM060909.1, read as the reverse complement.
GGTATGTCATACAAGACGATACTCTCTATCGGCAAGGATTTTCTATGCCCCTGTTACGATGTATCGCACACGACGACATCAAGCGTGTACTGAGAGAAGTACACGAAGGTGAGTGTGGAGATCATATAGGAGGACAAACTTTAGCAAAGAAGATATTGCGATACGGATACTTCTGGCCTACGATCAACAAAGATGCAGCTGATTATTCACGACGCTGCGATAAGTGCCAGAGATTCACCAAAATCCCCAGGGCACCGTCAACCCAACTTAAATCAATGGTGAGTCCTTGGCCATTTGCCACGTGGGGGATTGATATCATTGGAGTTCTACCAATTGCTAGAGGAGGAGCTAAGTATGCAATAGTGGCCGTGGACTATTTTACGAAGTGGGTGGAAGCTGAGCCCCTGACCAAGATCACAACGAGAAAGGTGATAAGTTTTGTGGTCAGAAATATTATATGCCGATTCGGGATCCCAAGGACGATTGTTACTGACAACGGGACCCAATTTGATAGTACTGAATTCAGAAATTTTTGCCAGAAGTATAAGATAGACAAACGATATACTGCAGTTGCCTATCCGAATCAAATGGGCAAGTAGAGGCAATAAACAAGGTAATAAAATCCATCCTCAAGAAGCGGTTAGAGCGTGCAAAGGCAAGATGGGTTGATGAATTTCCCCTAGCTTTGTGGGCATATCGAACAACATTTAAGACAGCCACCGGTCATACCCCTTTCTCTCTCTCCTTTGGCTCAGAAGCAGTAATTCCAGTTGAACTGGAAGTTCCTTCCCACAGGGTGACATATTATGACCCGATGACGAATCGGGCACTCTTACTTGAGTCTCTTGATGAAATCGAAGAGAAAAGGGACGAAGCAGACTTGCGTGCAGCAAGACATCGGCGTCAGATGGCACGCTATTATGACAAAAAAGTTCGCCTCAGAACTTTTGAACCAGGAGATTTGGTGCTAAAGAGAGTTTTTCCATCCCTTCCTCACCTTGGCCCAAAATGGGAAGGACCCTTTGTCATCCAACGGAAACTTGAAAAAGGAACCTTCAAGTTAACGACCGTAGATGGCGAAGAAATCCCTCGAGCATGGAATGCCCAGCACTTAATGCGATATTTGGATTAGAAATGCTGTACTTTTTGTTATTTTTCTGTGAACTCTGTAATAAGGCACGACTTGCCTTGGGAAAATCCGATGATATGAATAAAGGACTATAAAGTGGATGTAGGCTACGACTTAGCTGAACCACTATAAAAATATTGTGTGTTATTTACTTTTATGCATTTACATTCATCAGTTATTCTGTGGTGATTATAAAATACAGGATAACTCAGAGCCTAAAAAGGTTGAAAACAGTTTAGACATAAAAAGAAGCACAACGATTATTTGTGCAATAAGACATAAAAGAATGAGAAAACGACATTCTTAACTCTAACTCTCCAGAGAAAGAGAGAGAGTATAAAAGCGTCTCTGTCTGAGCGCTGAAAAAAAAAATTCCCTTCTTAACTCTAACTCTCCAGAGAAAGAGAGAGAGTATAAAAGCGTCTCCGACTGAGCGCTGAAAAAGAGATTCTCCTCCTAACTCTAACTTTCCAGAGAGAAAGAGAGTATAAAGGCGTCTCCGACTGAGCGCCGAGAAAGAAATCTTTCCCCGTTGAGAGACCGGGGAATGAATAGATGACTAAGCTCGAACTCTAACTCTCGAGAGAAAGAGAGAGAGTATAAAAGAAATGCCGGAAAAGACGACAGGTATTGATGACACAGGAAGTATTATCCCGACAGAAAATCGGGAGCTTTCAGATTGCTTGGTTAAGCATTGAATAACTTGTGGAAATTGACTGGGGACACGTATGCATACGCATATTTCCCCCTTCCACAACTTCGTTTCATAACTATAGACATGCATTTGTACATAAGTGCAGAACTACTAACAAATAAACATTGCAAAAAGTGAATTGTTTGTTATTTACAAATGAATGAATTTGTACAGGGAAATAACTAAAAAAGAAAGTGCAGGAGCTGCTTTTGCAGCAGCAATTATTGGTTCACAAAGATGCTAAAAAGAATACAGGGGAATCCGCTACTTAGGTTTGGAATGAGCCTTAGATTTCTTGGCGGCTTTCTCCGCATCCTTTGCTTCCTTCTCGGCTTCAGTCAAGATTCATTTTGTTTTCTTTTTCCCTGAAGATGCGGTACTGGAGCCAGTAGACTTCTTCCCGGAGGGCGGGACACTGGAATCAAGAGAAGATTTTTTAGCAAGTTCTTCGGTAATAGATCTAGTTGAGAGCTTAACAACTAACCTTGATCCCGCATCCACAACCGCGAGGGGCTTGAGGACCTCAGGGTCTAGTTCTTTGGCCTTTAATTGCAAGCGCTTATCTTGATCAGCCTTCATGGCAGCCAAGGTAACGTCATCAGCGCTTTTCGACTCCCCAGTTATTGCAACTTCCGGTTCCTCTTCATGCCCCCCGTCTCCTCCGTCGTCCTTTAAAGCTGCTATCATTTCTTCATCATGGGGAGTGGTGACCTTAGTTGGCTCACTTCCGTCTCCCGAGTCTATAGGAGCAGCCTTGTCTTCCCCTTCTTTGGCCCTATCAGCGGGCTTTGTCCCAACGGCAGCTCCTTGAGCTACATCTGCCTTTTTGGATGATTCAACACCTACAGAATGAGAAACATCGGTTATCAATTCAGGCGAAAACAAAGGGTCTCTCATCGAATGTTCAATCACGTAGCGAAAGGTAGTAATAGCTTTGGCAAATTGAGGAGAAAAGATAGGGATACCTTCCGAAGACTTTTCAGCGGGGGTGACTACTACCTCTGGGGTTATTTCAGGAATGGGAGATAGCAAAGTGGTTCGAGGAATTCCCGGATTTTCGGGATCATACCCTTCTACTTCGGGAGTTGCAGGAGCAGAAGAAGAGGAACCAGCTTCGGGAATGGTTTTTTGTTTGGACTTCCGTCTCTCTTCTTCCATGGCCTCAGCAATAAGGCGGCGCCCTTCAGCTAGGCGCTCCGGTTCATCGTCTCTCAAGTATTTCTCCATCAGTTTATCTTCATCAAGAGACTCGACCTTAAGTTCTTCTTTTTCCCACTCGACGATTTGATTCCATACTTGAACCAGAGTGGATGGATAGTCCTCGATCCAAGAAATGTTTCGACGACGAATAATATGCGCGAAGAATTCAATCATTAGCTCGCCGAAGCCCTGAATCTCAGCCTCCGCCTCAGATAATTGCTTGCGGGCTTCCTCCGCAGATTTAATAGCACATTCCACATTGCCCTCGGCCAAAGCAGCCCTGTTTTCTGCCTCCAACAACTTCGAAGCCAAGTCAGCATTCTTCTTTTCTAATTCGGCACTCCTTTTTGCTAACTCGGCGTTTTTCTGTTCAAGCTCAGCATAAGCAAGGCATGTCTTGGCAGCCTCTGATTTGGCCTCGTCGGCTTGCTTTTTCAACTCAGAACGCTCCTGAGTGTGGGATTCAAGCAAGTCATGATAGCGTTTTTGCGTGTCCTCAAACTGTTGTTTGAAATTAGAAGCGTTCTTTTGAGCGACAGCTAGTTGAGCTTGAGTGTCTTCCAAGTCTTTTCCTAGGGCTTTTAGAGCCTTGGCATCCTCCTCCGCGGTCTTTTGCATTGAATCAGTGTTTGTCATTAGAGTGCGGATGATTCTAGAAAGATTGCGGGAATACTTGAACATCTCGGTATATTGTTTTTCCACCAAATCAATCTTTGCTTTGGCCTCCTCTGCCCAATTAGACGAAATAGGTTCAAGGGCAGGTAAAAAAGTCAGAGTTTCGAAGTAGTGCTCGGGAAATTGCTCTTCCAAATATGCCCGTTTTATTGCAGTTCCCGCATCTGGTGGGGGAGGAGCAAGGATTGTCAATTCAGTGTCTCTTCCTGAAGAGGATTCGGTAGTCCCTTTGTCTGTCCTAGGTCGTTTAGTAGCAGGGACCTTTTGCTTACTTCGAGACCCGGTTTCTCTTGGAGGAGTTTTCTCTCTACTCCGCTTTTCATGGGAGGAAGTGGAGTCTTTAGATGGTGGTCTATCCTCCTCCCTGCGACCTTGATAGCTCTTATATTTCTCTTGTTCCGGTCGAACTGGTGAGCGGGAGCGTGAGGGTCGAGAACGATAGGGATCATAAGGTCTTCTCTCCTCCCAACCACGATCATCCCGGCGATCATGCTCAACATCCTGAGGAGGATTGGACATGCTGCGACGAAGCTTTCTTATATCATAATAGGATCGAGACATTGTACCTGCACGATAAAATAAGCGAAGTTTAGAATTAATGGATTCATGGAGAAAGAAGTGCAACGAATGCTAATGCTGTGGTGTAAAGTGCATCCTAAGTGGTGTGTGTCCCCCCAACCAACCCGAGTCTGAAGCTAGACTGGTGCGGGCAGGCTCTTTGGCCTTAGCGGGAGTAGTTTCTTCAGAAGAGGTGAAGACTAAAGGATCCTTCCTGAAATCCTCTGAAGTATATATAGTCTCAGGTAAGGGGAGATCCCCCAAACCCTGAAATATGTGCTCATCAGTGCTAGGAACATCCCCTTCGGAAGCACGAAGTGGCGACTCTTGGGAGGATTTTGGCTTGTCTAGAGAAGTAGTTTCCTCGGGGGCAATATACCCTTCACGATGCTGTTCGGCCAGATTCGCCAATTCATCATCTTGTGTGGAAGATGGAGAAGGTGAAGTTTGAAGAGGCGCTGTAGGAATTCCCGAGCCTTCTCCTGTCTCTGGAACTATCTCCACTGGAGGGATGTATGCATAAGGGACCGTCCCATGGCCGATGCTACGAAAAACGGACAGCAGCCCATGAAAGTGAAGATATTCATCTTTAAGGACCTCGTCGATAGTCAGGAATTTTTGATCGCCATTAAGAAGACTGTGCATCCGATCAAAGAACACCTGATCTGATATCTGTTTGGGATTGTCGACTGCAAACAAAAAGGAAAACAGGTCAGGGTGATGATTCAAGTGTATAGAGTCCGGGTTCAGAAAATCAATGCTTTACTTGATTTTGTCCATCTCCTGGCGCATCCAGGCTGTTGCTTCACGTAGAACCATTCAAGTCTGGAATCCCCAGCTTTACTGCTAAATGGTGCGGAGATTATCTTCCTTTTTGGGACTGATTCAAAGTAGCAGAAGGATGGAGTCTCTCGAGTCCGATGCTTGAAATTATAGAAAAAGTGAACGTCATCGAACGTGAGCTCTATGCCTAGGATTTCACGATATGCTATGTACAAGGTATGCAAATAGGCATATGAATTGGGATGCAAGTGCATGGGGGCAATCCGCATTTGTCTTAAGAAATCAACGATGAAAGGAGAGAATGGAGGAATGGCGCCGACCATGCACAACAATCGAGTGACCGTCATATATCCTTCTGGAGGGTTGTGGGGACGGTCAGAGCGTGAGGGCACTAGGGTGTCCCTTTTCATTATTCCATATTTTAGACAAATTCGAACAAGTCGATCGTTGTCAATTGTTGATTCAACGGAGTCCGAGGGTGATTCCAATATGATGGCCGATTCAAATTCATCAGGTGCTCGATTATCACCAATCCCTCCTTCCTCCTCGAAACCCAGAGAGACTTCATTCTCTGAAGACACCTCGTCGCTTTCCCGATGACCAACCCCGTAATCTGGACCCTCACTGTCCCATTCCGGATCAGACGAAGAAGATATATCCTCAAGAGTGATTTTGTTAGAAGTTTCCGGGGCTTCATTCCTCTCAGCTAGACGGGAAGAGCGTCTGGGCCTCATTGTCATGGAACTATTGAAGAAGCAATAGCACGGATTAGAGTAAATTATCCCGTGCCCCCCTTTGTGTATGTGTGTGAACTAAAGTGTGTGCAGCAAATGTGGGAAATGCAAAATAAAAGTACAGCAATGTAAGACGAAGCTTTGAAGAGAAAGTGATAGTCAGAGTTGTTCTTAATTCTCGTTTATGTTCGCAAGGCACTATCCTAACTGTCCACGAAGTTATTGTCTAGAGTGAATGTTAGTTGAATTAGTTGGGTAGTCTTTGTGTGCCAAGTTTGATACGTTAGGTTCGGTTCGGATATGCATATGATAATTGGCTCAATACAAATACAGATATAGGGTCGGTTCGGATGCTTCATTAAAGCAAGATCAGTTCAAGACAAGGGAAATAATGGGTTCGGATAAAGGACTGATCTGATCGGATCGGGTGGCCTGATCCGAACCGAACCAGCATCCCTTAACCTGTCCATTTACTTCAACCCCTTATCCCATTCTCTTCTCCGACCCGAACCGACATTTTCCTTCCTTCCCGTCTTTCTAAAGTATGCAACCCGAACCGATCCCCTTTCCTTCTCCTTCCTTTCTGCTCCTTCATCTCCTACCCGAACCAACTCCAGTTTGTCATCACGCTCTTCATCTTCTTCCTCTTTCTCCCCACTCACAAACAAATCCATTCCATCACCAAAGCTCCAGTTGAGGACAAATATTTGCCCTCTCCAACCTATCAGCGCCTCGAAGTGATGGCGGATCCACCAGTAACGACGTGGAGTTCAAGCAAAGCCCCATGGCTAAACCATCCCAATCAACCACGAATTGAAATCAAGAGCAGTTATAACGAAGTTATTCGAGATTAAAAAAGCTACCTATATGTCTGATTTGAGAAATCTACAAGGAATAGTTTCAGGATATTGGAGTTTCTGAAGTTTTCGATACTAGGGTTTGGAAGCGGCGGCAGAAAAGAAGAAGAAAAGAAAGAAGACGGTGGTGGAGTTATATAAGGGGTGGTGTTGACTCCTCATATTCCTATTCTTTCTCACCCGCTCGAACCGAAGTGAAGGCCCAGTAGCACAACTCTGCCTGAAGGCCCAATGTCCAAGAACCAAATCCACGAAAACGCATCGGATCGGAATCCGAACCGAATAAATTTCACACATTAATTTAGCATCCGAGCCGGATAGACATCTGTACGTTCCTCTAGCATCCGAACCGGGTAGAAATCTGTGCATTCTTCTAGCATTCGAGCTGGACTTAAAAGAAAAACTAGGAAAGAACATCGCAAACGAACAGAAGTGACTTTCTGACTGTTCTGATTCAGGGACTAGCATTCAAACGACATCAAAGCACGCTTCGTATGCAACAGAAGCATCCTTTGAGGGGGCAAAGTGTTAGCCTACTTTGTGAACTAGGCAACACAAAGTCAAGAAACCAAACGTTGAAGGGCATTTTTAATTAGAAGACTTCGGTTCGGATTGGAGAAGATTCTACAATATAGATTAGATAGCAGCAGCTGTTCGGATCGGGTCGGAGCAAACCATCGGTTCGGGTCGGAAAGAGTCCCCTATTCGGATCGGTGAACTCCTATTGAGTAAATTGGTAAGGCATATCTAATCGGATCGGAGGGCAACTAAATCTCAATTGGATCGGAAAGCCACCTGTTTGCCACGAAAATGGATCGGAGCGGAGCAGATTAGAGAAGAAGAGAACGTTGCATCCAAGCCAATCCGGTTCGGATCGGATGTCCCGATCCGACCCCCTTGTCAGTGCGTCTCCGACCCGAGCCCATAATCCATGTTACTCTCCTGCAAAATCGCCTGGATAACCGGACCGGCTATGACTAATTCCTACCTATAACGTCCTTCCCTTTGATGCGTTGTCAACATGATAGTTCATCCGAACCCGAAGAGAGTGCGATGGATGACACGTGGCCCGACCCGGATCAAGTCTCAAGCAAATTCACACCTATAAATACCCCGTTTGGAGACAAAGAGAAGGATCTTTTTTTTCAGCACTTTTGAGAATTCAACTATTTCCATAATCCGAACTCCGTTGCTCCCGGAGAATCCAAAATCATCTTTCATCATTTGTTTTAATCTACTGAGTGAATATAAGCGAGTTGTGAGTGAAATCAAGTGACAATTACATTGTATTTGTAACTGAATTATTGAATATAGTGAAAGATAAGTGGACGTAGGCATTTCTTCGCTGAACCACTATAAATCCTGTGTGTTCATTTTTATTTTTATCTCATTTCATCTTGCTTTTAATCAATTTGGGTGTTAGAACCACTTTTGGGTCTAACAGAAAGCATAGAAAAGTTATCAACACACGATTTTTATAGTGGTTCGGCATTAACGAGCCTACATCCACTTTATATGATTCATTTCACTCTTTGAGTACAATTACAACGAATATATCAACTCAAACACTCGAAATCATTGTGTAATTCCTTCTGAATCTATTGAGTTTCATAGGAGAAGGGGTTTTTCTATGAAGAAAATTCGGCCATGGCAGCCTTGGAGCAATAGAGTGCTAAAAAACCCCCCTCTCTTCTCCGTCTGAATGTGTATTTATAGTTGTATAATCGGTTGGGGGCGAGCGCCACGTGGCAGCACCTGGGGATCTCGAAGTTGTAGTGGGGAAAGTGGAGAACGTGGCTTCTATTCATGGGGCAACACGTGTCATTCGATCCGGGTAAATAGGCAAGAGAATAGGTTCATGGATGATGTGGTATAACTATTTTAGAGCAGGAGGGATAGGGAGGATCGGATAGGGGGGCACTCCGATCTGATCCAGAATGGGTGATCTGATCCGATCCGAAGATGTACTCCGAACCGATCCAAAAAGGGGGATCCGATCCGATCCGAAGGGGGGCTCCAATCCGGTGACATTTGTCTATACAACTCATGTTTTCCAGCCTTCTATCACTCCATCCAAGTGATCTCCAATCAATGTAAGGTCATACTCAAGTTCCTGGCTTTGGGTAGACTGGTCACAAAGCAGGCTAACATTTTGCCCCCCAAAGTACATCTTATTGCAGATGAGATGTGCTTTGAATAAGTCGAGATCGATCTTTTTGGATCTTTTCCTGTATAAATGGCTTGTCATATATCGCATTTCTTCCGTTGATGCTTATCGGGCCAAATTTCATGGCTAGAGTGGTCAAGATGATCAAGTAATCATTTAGACCTCGTCGAATCAAGAGGTTGAATTCCTTCGTCATAGGTCATGCAGTATATTTGGCTCCCGTGTGAGATCATACATGCACAAGTTGATACCAAACGACGCCATCTTCCTAAACAAGTCAAGTGCATTACCGAGTCAGGCTTTTTTTTATGTATAAGTCAATGTCAGCATTGCTGGGGGTTATGATAGGTCAATCGGACATCCAGTCTTTTAGCCTTTATACTTTTTTCTGCCGCATCGGGTTAGATATTCAGGTTCAGCAATCTTAGTCACCCTGTGTTATTCTGTGCACATTCCCAAGTCATCAAGGGTTGAAGTTGTATATGTGAATGGTCAAATCACACTCGCGTCGGGGTCAACCCATCTGTTTAGTCAACAAGAAGGGATCGCCTCTGGTGAAGCATCAATTAACGTTGGAAATATGGCCTTTGTCTTTTAGAAGTTGCCGCCAATTGTCTAATTTAGCGCTGGTGCCCTCGGTATGAAGTCTTGAAGCGGGTGGAAGCCAGTCTTTGGCTTCTTGATTGCGCATCTGTAATGGCCGTCCCTCAGGCTTCTGTCTTTTTTTATATATATATTCTGGAGGGTGATTCGCTACTCGGATGTATGCAGGTTTTTCTTGAGAAGCCATTCTTCTGTTTATAGTCTTGGGTATTGCGAAAATCAGATAATAGTAAATGTGCCTAAAGTTGGCGGATAGTTAAATAATGTTGTTCGAAGCTCGTATCTCGTATTCCCCATCCATGGGGATTTTACTGAACGGTAGTCACTAAATCCACGCATTCTATGAATTCATACTCCTGCATCGAGCTGTGAGTTAGAGTTTGATACAAAATGATTTCTTTGTGTCCAGCTCATGTTAGTCTTTGGTCTCCCATCCAATCTCTAAGTTTCGGAGTCGGGTGGCGATAAAGTCAGATTATAGCTACTTCAAATGATCTCGTTTGCCCCCTGCATGGGGAACCTCATATTAAGGTTGAGCTAGATTTTAAACATTCATCTGAATTGGAGCAAAGCTTGGTCAGGCTCCATTTAAGTTTTCAATGGCTCTTGCATGTCCATCGTTTTCATCCAAAATGTTACGGTCGGAAGTTGCATGCTACAAATGCCTGGGAGGAGGTTGGTTGCATCTTGTTTGATTAAAGACGACTATGCCAACTTGTCCTAGGGTCCCATATGATCTGGACCACTGAGCAGGGAGTGCTTGAGCCAAGTTCGTTGTCGCTTACATTTCCACGGTGCTCGTTCCAACGAGTAAGTCGTAGATACTCGGCCTTCCATCTATCCAAGTAAAGAAGTTATCTATCATTTTCTGTCGTTTCCGGAGAAATTCATCTTGCTGAACCATTTGAGTTCTTGAATCAGCAAGGATACCCTCCATTTCATATCTAGCTCGACATGCTGAGGGATCATCGCAAGAAGAAATCTGCTGACTTCCTTCATTCCTAGCGCCTTCCGCACCAATGTCCTCAGCATGGAAGAAATTTCTATCTTCCTTCTCCTTAGCCTTTGAGTTTGAATGTCAAGCAATCTGATTCCTTGCAAGCTAGAAATCAAAGTAATGGCATCCCTCTTATCCAGGGTCTTTCAGTCGGGAAGTTGGTTGGGACTAGCAAATGGACGTTCACTCTGCATCCATTCCGTGGTCCTTAAGCATCCTGTCAAGATCGAGATATAAGTTAGACACAGACATATAAATTATGCCATTTGTAAATATTTTCAATAGTATGTCTCCAGTCCAGGGGTAATGGCGAAAGATCGGTAGCTGTATCACATCTCTTTCAAATGTAGAGATGGATGCATGGAAAAGAGGCATCACTTTCAAATCTTAAGTGATTGAGTTATCCAAGTGCTCGAGTCATCGTGCTTTCCATTCATTGTACTTGCGAGGTGGAACTCGTCGTTGCACTTGGGTTATAGTCAGTCACGCGTCGGTGTGTATGTTGATTTGATATATCACTCTTAGGGCCTCCTTTCGGTCGTTGCCTTAAGTCGTGTGACACGCCATTGAATAATTCATTCTCAACGCCTTCTTTCGGTCGTCGCCTTGAGTTGCATGAGAAGTTTAGTATTGGGCATCAGTGTCAGCCTTCTGGACATGGCCCTTTGTTTGTTTTCCACTGGCCTATTGTGGTTGTCATGTGTGCGGCCCTCGTATTCTTGTCCTGTTATCTTGCACAAGCTTGCACTCCGCAAACAAAGCGACTCTTTAAGTAATAGGTAATAAAGCATGTCACATTCAAATAAGGGTTTCAATTCAGAATCCCTACAATCAAATAGTATCTAAAAAATCATATAGAATTTATCTAAAGGGGGTGATGTGTGTGTATGCCCCCAATCAATCATGAATAAGATGCCTGGTTAGGGCTTGTTTGGGATTGATTAGTATTGACAGTGTGATGCCCCCCAGTTCGAAAATGAGGGGTACGGGCTCATCTTTCATTCTTGCCCCCGATACTACAACGGGGTAGGAGCCCTTTTATGGCATTTAATCAACATGCCTTTATACTCTCCTGTCGTATGCCCAGGATAGAGTTCGAACTCAGCTTTCAGTCTGCTTCCCGATCCTTCAGCGGGGTAGGAGTTCATTTGCAGCGCCAGTCCCTGGCACCCTTTTACTCTCCCGTCGAATGCCAAAGGTAGAGTGGAATCAAGGCAGTCTTTTAATCATGGTGCATCTTCACGCCTTGAGGACGTCGTCTTCCCGTCCTTTATACTCTCTCTCGAGTCATGAGAGTTAGAGTTGTGGACGTTGTCTTCCCGTCCTTTATACTCTCTCTCGAGTCATGGGAGTTAGAGTTGTGGACGTCGTCTTCCCGTCCTTTATACTCTCTCTCGAGTCATGGGAGTTAGAGTTGTTGTGAAAACCCATAACTTCCCCGTAAAGGAAAGTGTCGGATAGTTCGAGAACAAGCCACAACAGAACGCATATAAAAGAACATTTCATTGTATATAACAACAATGCATCAGATTACAAGAATATTACACAGAAATATCAGAGATTTAAATTACATTTAAATACATAGCAGCGGAAAATAATACAATACACAACTAGAAAGAGATATACGGATACAAAGCTTTCCGGATATCGTTCCAGCTGTAAACCAGGATCCTGTGAATATAAATCTGCAAAACCCAAAACTACTAGCTGCCCATGTCAAAATAAGGGCACCCAGAGTTTAGGTTAAAACAATAAACTCCAGGTCAGTCATGTGACTGGTGTGAGAACTAAAACAGTTATTTATCTTTATTTTAAAGTTAGGTAAATCAATGGACCACGCCGTATAACACGGAACGGGTTTCCTCCCAAGAATACCAGTGCATAAAACAAACAGCGCAATGCTAAATAAAGGAAAATGAAGCTGTTATAAGACCCAGGTCCCATCACACAATGCAACGCAGCCGAGGATAGGGTTTTCCCTTATAATAGCCAAAGAATGCTTGATACGTTTAAAACAAATCATTTGATACTATTATAAGTGCATAGTGTGTAAAACACTTCAAATCATAAGTATCAATCATAGGCGGCATGAATGGCCCATAACACTATGTCGCCATATATAAGTTTACAATCAAAACCGCAAATGTCGTATTGGAAGTTGGGTTATCATTTATGGTATGAACCGAGGCTAGGGGCAAGATCCTCAACCGATTCGAGACAATCTAGCCCATGTCTCAGGCAAGCGCGCAGGCAAGCCTTGGATCGTCAGGGCCGGTCCACCGATGTGGATTATTATGCCTGAACACTACGTTCCTCCGCCCTTTGGGGCGTAAGCCTGGCCCGTCAGCCGACCAGAAGCATCGGCCGAAGCCGATATCACGAGGCGCCTCGCTTTTCAGCAAGTAATAATAAGTAACATCCACATGAGTCAAACTCGTCAGCCAGTTCAAGCACTGACGCCACTCCTAACTAGAAAGAAACGCATGCCCTCCCTGAGGTCCGTCTCCCGTTTCTGATTCATACCGGGTGTGATACTCGCGAATCAACGTTACACAAAGCTACGCCACAAAGGCCGTGCTTTGATCATCACCACAAGACTTTGCTTTTCAACAGAAGCCTCGATCATTTGCATCTTAGCATGCCACACAGGCAATTCACTCCATGCGATTGATATCCATCAATATATAACCCCTGAGCTCGTACGTCTCAGAGAAGGGCGTTAAGCAAGAGAATAAATTCTCCGCCGCCAAACAGATATATATTTAATAGAGATCAATCACACGGACTAAAATCCAATGTCAGACACACAGTCCATTTACAAGTCCGTTCTGGGTCCGAACGAAACCGGAGGCACCTAGTACCCCGCATATCCATCGATCTCCAAGTACGTCTGGACGATCACCAACTGTTTCCATCTTCTTGGGTGTACAGCCCAATCAAGATTATCAGTAATCACCCAAACGACGTGAAGACTTCCGGTCTTCGACCACCGTCTTCATCTTCGACTTATCGCCGTATCAGTTATTCAGAATGGGATAAACCCGGTCTTTCCGAATAACTCGCGTATATTTTAAATAAGTGTTACACAAACACAACATACGCCTCATTCCAATTCATCAGTCACTAACCGTAAATTAATCAAGAGAATAATTTCCCAAATATTAACCCCGAAGGCCGAAACCAACATCAGATCAATATCCAGAAAACCATTCTGCTTGGCTAACCGACAGTTAGTTTCTAAATTTCACATTCATAGGGAAAGGTTCCCATTAATTTTATCCAAGATACATTCCTTGAATTTATTCTTTATTCTATTTTTGAATCTCAATTCAAACTAGTCGGGATTAGCGAACCTTACCGAAGTAATCATTTGTTTTAATTTCCCAATCCCAACCTATTTATCCCATGAAGTAAAACTGGTAATACTTCATATCTAACACCACAGTGTTATCGGTAAATTCAATTACCATTTCACGTTCAAATCTAATTAAAGATTTAACTATCGCCTGGAGCAAAACTGGTGATACTCCATTTCGATTATTTCAATCTAATTAAAGATTCATTAAAACCCCACTTAGTTTTAATCTGTGACTGGGTTAAAGAATCAGTGTCATTTAAAACACGGTTCACGATAAGCCCAAAATCACACCACATTTCAATCAGTCCCTAATTGTAAATTAGCAAGTGAGCAATTCCCTAAGTATTAATCCCGAAGGCCGAAACCAACATCAGATCAATACCTCGGAAACTATTCAACTTAACTAATCTCCAGTTAGTTTCTGATTTTCTTAACTCCTTTAGGTCTAAGAACTGTATTATTGAAGATACCGTTCACGACAACCCAAAATCACATTTCATTAATGATCGGGTTAAAGAACGAGTGTTATTTAAAACACTGTCCACGATAAACCCAAAAATCAATATCAATTCAATTCCAATTAAACATTATTTAATTGGTACACTTCATTAAATCTAAATAAAAAGATTTAATCATTTTTCAACTGGGTTCAAGAACAGTGTTAGTGAAGACACCATTCACGACAAACCCAAATCACATTCGATATTCAATACAAGGCTCTGAATAGAAAATATATCGGCCTATATTCAATATCAAATTCTACGATTAACAAATGTCGTATTGGAAATAACGATATAAATATATATCTTTCAAATTTCCATAACAACACCTGTATAATCACGAATTCCAACATCGAAATATTCCGAAGACAATTTCGATTCAAATCCACTCCAATGCAATCATTGGATATTTTGGTTATTTTCAAAACCCTTTTTAAATTCAATTTATTTATTTAAAAATAAATAGAATTATATTTCTAGTTCAAAACTAGTTCATTTCGATAAAAATCTATTTTTATCTTTTCAAATATGGAGTTTTTCATCCCAAATCTTCACAAATCATTTCTTATGATTTTACACAAATTATTACTATTTTTAATAATTTTATCAAGGCCCGTACAGTCGATTTCCATCAATGGCCATCGAACTGCACTTACAGCGACCTTTTTCGAATTTGATTTGGACGTATCTCCAAATCCAACCGTTAGATTTCAAATTTCTAATATTCGTTAGAAAGCTCTTTTCGATACGAACCCAACGGTTCCGGTTTTAGGAGGATCCGACGGTCGGATCTCCCGTAATGTCCGTTTGAAATAAATGGTCGAAATTCACGAACTGCCGCGGCGCGGCGCGTTCTATTCAGGCCATTATATTATATATATAATATATACTTCGTCGATTTCTATTTAAAACGAATTATATAAATAGTTTTAAATTCGTTTCAAAAGCAATTTCAACTTCCTTTTCAATTCAAATCAAAATTGAATTCTTCTTTATAAATTCGTTTTAAAATTCATTTCTATTCAATTCAAAATTCAATTCAATTTGAATTCATTTCAATTCACTTTCAATTCAATTTGAATTCGTTTTCAATTCAATTCATTTCGAAATCGTTTTCAATTAAATTCATTTCGAAATCGTTTTCAATTCATTTCATTTCGAAATCGTTTTCAATTCAATTCATTTCAAAATCGTTTTCAATTCAATTCATTTCGAAATCGTTTTCAATTCAATTCATTTCGAAATCGTTTTCAATTCATTTCATTTCGAAATCGTTTTCAATTCAATTCATTTCGAAATCGTTTAAAATCGATATAAATATCGTTTACGTCAAAATGGCGTCAATCTAATCAACACGGCTTCATAAATTTCTATTTTCAAATATTCTATTTCAAATATTTCTTTTTCAAAAATAGTTGTTATTATCAAAATATTTCGTTCAACACATGACCAATCTCAATGGATGAGTACTGTCAACACATGAACGTTTATTTTATATTGACAAAGATGTAAATTTTATTACTATAAAATATTTCGTTCAACACATGACCAATCTCAATGGATGAGTACTGTCAACACATGAACATTTATTTTATATTGACAAATATGTAAATTTTATTACTAAAATATTTCGTTCAACACATGACCAATCTCAATGGATGAGTACTGTCAACACATGAACGTTTATTTTATATTGACAAATATGTAAATTTTATTACTAAAATATTTCGTTCAACACATGACCAATCTCAATGGATGAGTACTGTCAACACATGAACGTTTATTTTATATTATTCTTTAATTTTCAAATTGGAATGAGGCCCAATCAATTACCATATAAAGTTAATTATATGGATTTTTCATACATTACACACATATAATAGCATTGAAAATAATCAACCATCAACCAAAGTGCACTACACTGTATAAGCATCAAATATAGATATCTAGCGCTTATAACAGCCTGTCAATCGATCGATCGACATATTTAATCAATCAGGATGAGTGAACTTCAAATTTCATCCTAACACCCGTGTGGGGTTTCAAACAATCAAACACATATTTTATTTGTGCAGTTGGGCGATGTGTAAAATTTATCGTCCCAATCAATGTCATTCAAATAGGTGTACATAAACAAACCGTCCGGTTTATAAATGAATATTTTATTTTATTCACTTCACGTTAAAAATTATATTTTTAACGATAAAACATTTTATTTCAACCTATGAATTTCTATTCAATTAATTTGATATTTTTATTTTTCTAACTTATTTTAGAAAATTTCGGCGGCATAACGGCACGATACTAGAAACGGGACGAGGCCTAGCCTTATCCCCGGTCTAGTGAAGGCCCACGCCATTCACACATCAATCAAATCCATTTCAATTCACCAAACAATTCAATTTAAACCAAATAGTCTAACCAACTACACAACCAAACAATTTAACAAACAAGCCATCCATGGTCTGTGGATGACGGGTGTCGGGTGCTACTAAGCACCGTCTGCATCCTAGTATATATATAACTAGAAAAATTAAATTGAAAGGTGAGAAGTTCTCACCGATAGCTATCCAACTTTACGTCTCTTCCTTTTAGAGAAATCTGCATCGTTATCGCATCTTCGTTGCCCGCTTTCACTACATATGTAAAAATCGAATTTTTACTTCGCTATTCAATATATAAAAATCGAATTTTTAGTTCGCTATTCAATATATAAAAATCGAATTTTTAGTTCGCTATTCAATATATAAAAATCGAATTTTTAGTTCGCTATTCAATATATAAAAATCTAATCTTTAGTTCGCTATTCAATATATAAAAATCTAATCTTTAGTTCGCTATTCAATATATAAAAATCGAATTTTTAGTTCGCTATTCAATATATAAAAATCTAATCTTTAGTTCGCTATTCAATATATAAAAATCGAATCTTTAGTTCGCTATTCAATATATAAAAATCGAATTTTTAGTTCGCTATTCAATATATAAAAATCTAATCTTTAGTTCGCTATTCAATATATAAAAATCTAATCTTTAGTTCGCTATTCAATATATAAAAATCTAATCTTTAGTTCGCTATTCAATATATAAAAATCGGTTTTTTAGTTCGCTATTCAATATATAAAAATCGGTTTTTATATCTAAAAAAAACAGTTTTCACATCATAAAAATAAAATCCAGTTTTACTTTCTAAAAAAAATCAGTTTATATATCTTTAAAAAAAACAGTTTTTAAATTCTTTTAAATCAGTTTTTATATTCTTTTTCAAATCAGTTTTTAAATCTAAAAAAATCAGTTTTCATTTGTAAAAAAACAGGTTTTAAAACCTTAAAAAAAATCAGTTTTTAAAAATCCTAAAAATCAGTTTATAAAAATCTTTTTCATCTTTAAAAATCAGTTTTTAATTTACTGTAAAACAAAAATAAAATAACCTAAACGCTCACCTCAGGCTGCGAAGAGGGAGGGCTCGATGGTGTTCGTCGGCGGCAGGCTTCAGGGGGGCGTCGCTGTGGTGTTCGAGGTGGAGGCGGGGTCTTCGAGATGAGGGGGTTGCTTCGGGGTCTTCGTCGGTTTCGAGGGGTTGTTCGGTGGGAGGAGGAGGCTGGACGGAGAGGTGGGGCGGCGAAGTCTCGTCGGCGTTCGATGTCTGGAGGGAGGACGACGGCTTCTAGGTTTAGGTTTTTCTTTTTTTTATTTTTTTATTTCGTTTCTGAATTGTGAATCGGGGGGGGGGGGGCAATGAAGAAAAGGAGGGAGTTATATATATATATATATATATATTTTTATAATTTAATTATTTATTTATTCAAAAAGGTTGACTTTTACATACGTCCTCGAAACGAGGCCTACCGCCTGTCGTCCATAGCGTTTTACCCCCATTCCGAACACAATGGGATATGTATCGTAAGCTGATTTGATCATTACAATCAGTTTCCGTTGAATTTCCATTTAAATCCTTATTTTGAATTTTAAACGTACATTTCAAATTACCGGGGTCACATACTAACTAGAAAAATTCCAGAAAAATATTTTCTAGTATCGTATTGACGATACGGTCCTAACAAAACTAGTTTCGTCGAATTCTGAGACCGTTGGAAAAATGGCCATTTTCCAGTCGATTAAAATCAACTGAAACTGGTCAAACGCGTTTTCCTTTGCCACGCTCACATATTGATTCGGAAAATTATGGAATTTGAAACCTAGCAATAACTTTACATCACGGACCCAACAAAACTAGTTTCGTCGAAATCCGAGGTCGTTTGCAAAATGTCCATTTCTAAGGGCCTGAATTCCATAGCGACTATTCAGAATTTTCAACTGGACATATCTTTTGATTCCCGTTATGAAATCTCGATCATTCGGATTCGTTGGAAAGATATTCACAAATAGATCCTAATGTTTTTGGTTTCACTAAAATCCGGATTGTTTTGCACCCGGTACATTCATTTGAAGTTTGAAATCGAATTATCGAACTACCGCGCCATTTTCAATTCTATTTATAATTATATATAAATATTTATATTCTAACGACGACGTATATAATATATACGTCGAATTCTATTCAAAATAAATTCCTCGACAATATTATTTAAAATAATCTATTTTAAATAATCAAAATTCGCTAAAATTGCCAAAATAAAAATTTTAAACTGGCCCAGATTTTCCGGGTTGTTACAATCTCCCCCACTTAAAACTTTTCGTCCCCGAAAAGGAACAAAGTCGAAAGTGGTTTGATCAATCAACTCTATGTTCGATCTGGCTTCCATTTTCCAACTTTTCAGTTTCTGAAAATTTTCAAATTCTTCAAAAATTTGGCTAACACCCTAAATTTTCGAAAAATTTCGCCATAACCTCCCCTGCACCGGGAGCATCGGGGAATTTCAAATAGCTTCCCCGGTCCTTCAGATCTCAAAAAGAAAAAGAAAAAGCCAAGCGGCTAGCCAATAGGCTCACAAAATCATCATCACCCAAACAAAACAGGAAATTATGTAGTAAACATATACCTATTTGTCAGGCAAACAAATTTTATTCTCTGCTCTAGCCTCCTTGCTATGACCTGTTCAATGTAAGTATATGTATATGCAAGCAAATGCGACCAACTTTCAATATAATTCAATATGCGATTCAGTTAGGCATAATGGTTCAAAATTATCAAACAATTAACCAAACAACACAAACATCAATCAATTAGTGAATTAGAGTTTCAAATTCATAAATTTGATACATATACAGAAAATCATGTTTTTGATGCCAATTCACAACAATAGGCCCTATCTAATTTTGGTTCTCACACCAGTCAATAGGAAATATATAGATATCACACTTTCGAAACACGAATACCAATTCTGATGATGTTCGAACTATCATCAGAATCATCTCCGGGCGACTAGAGTGTGATTCTATCTCTATCCAGTATATTAAAACGTCAAATACACGTTTGCAAGGCGTATATGCAAAATCTTTATATACCGGACTGTCCTAATCAATATGAAATAAATAATCAAATACGAATAGTTGATTTAAATTTTCAAAACAAAAATTGTTTTCATTTGAAAAATATACTCTACACACTCGTTCTAGGATACTACTGATCCCATCTCTAACGAGTCATTCTAATTGGATATTACTAATCCAATATCTGATGAATTCTTTCGTATGGTTCTAATGTGTCTTGTTCTCTGAGCTTTGTAAACCAAAGCTCTGATACCAACTGTGAAAACCCGTAACTTCCCCGTAAAGGAAAGTGTCGGATAGTTCGAGAACAAGCCACAACAGAACGCATATAAAAGAACATTTCATTGTATATAACAACAATGCATCAGATTACAAGAATATTACACAGAAATATCAGAGATTTAAATTACATTTAAATACATAGCAGCGGAAAATAATACAATACACAACTAGAAAGAGATATACGGATACAAAGCTTTCCGGATATCGTTCCAGCTGTAAACCAGGATCCTGTGAATATAAATCTGCAAAACCCAAAACTACTAGCTGCCCGTGTCAAAATAAGGGCACCCAGAGTTTAGGTTAAAACAATAAACTCCAGGTCAGTCATGTGACTGGTGTGAGAACTAAAACAGTTATTTATCTTTATTTTAAAGTTAGGTAAATCAAGGGACCACGCCGTATAACACGGAACGGGTTTCCTCCCAAGAATACCAGTGCATAAAACAAACAGCGCAATGCTAAATAAAGGAAAATGAAGCTGTTATAAGACCCAGGTCCCATCACACAATGCAACGCAACCGAGGATAGGGTTTTCCCTTATAACAGCCAAAGAATGCTTGATACGTTTAAAACAAATCATTTGATACTATTATAAGTGCATAGTGTGTAAAACACTTCAAATCATAAGTATCAATCATAGGCGGCATGAATGGCCCATAACACTATGTCGCCATATATAAGTTTACAATCAAAACCGCAAATGTCGTATTGGAAGTTGGGTTATCATTTATGGTATGAACCGAGGCTAGGGGCAAGATCCTCAACCGATTCGAGACAATCTAGCCCATGTCTCAGGCAAGCGCGCAGGCAAGCCTTGGATCGTCAGGGCCGGTCCACCGATGTGGATTATTATGCCTGAACACTACGTTCCTCCGCCCTTTGGGGCGTAAGCCTGGCCCGTCAGCCGACCAGAAGCATCGGCCGAAGCCGATATCACGAGGCGCCTCGCTTTTCAGCAAGTAATAATAAGTAACATCCACATGAGTCAAACTCGTCAGCCAGTTCAAGCACTGACGCCACTCCTAACTAGAAAGAAACGCATGCCCTCCCTGAGGTCCGTCTCCCGTTTTTGATTCATACCGGGTGTGATACTCGCGAATCAACGTTACACAAAGCTACGCCACAAAGGCCGTGCTTTGATCATCACCACAAGACTTTGCTTTTCAACAGAAGCCTCGATCATTTGCATCTTAGCATGCCACACAGGCAATTCACTCCATGCGATTGATATCCATCAATATATAACCCATGAGCTCGTACGTCTCAAAGAAGGGCGTTAAGCAAGAGAATAAATTCTCCGCCGCCAAACAGATATATATTTAATAGAGATCAATCACACGGACTAAAATCCAATGTCAGACACACAGTCCATTTACAAGTCCGTTCTGGGTCCGAACGAAACCGGAGGCACCTAGTACCCCGCATATCCATCGATCTCCAAGTACGTCTGGACGATCACCAACTGTTTCCATCTTCTTGGGTGTACAGCCCAATCAAGATCATCAGTAATCACCCAAACGACGTGAAGACTTCCGGTCTTCGACCACCGTCTTCATCTTCGACTTATCGCCGTATCAGTTATTCAGAATGGGATAAACCCGGTCTTTCCGAATAACTCGCGTATATTTTAAATAAGTGTTACACAAACACAACATACGCCTCATTCCAATTCATCAGTCACTAACCGTAAATTAATCAAGAGAATAATTTCCCAAATATTAACCCCGAAGGCCGAAACCAACATCAGATCAATATCCAGAAAACCATTCTGCTTGGCTAACCGACAGTTAGTTTCTAAATTTCACATTCATAGGGAAAGGTTCCCATTAATTTTATCCAAGATACATTCCTTGAATTTATTCTTTATTCTATTTTTGAATCTCAATTCAAACTAGTCGGGATTAGCGAACCTTACCGAAGTAATCATTTGTTTTAATTTCCCAATCCCAACCTATTTATCCCATGAAGTAAAACTGGTAATACTTCATATCTAACACCACAGTGTTATCGGTAAATTCAATTACCATTTCACGTTCAAATCTAATTAAAGATTTAACTATCGCCTGGAGCAAAACTGGTGATACTCCATTTCGATTATTTCAATCTAATTAAAGATTCATTAAAACCCCACTTAGTTTTAATCTGTGACTGGGTTAAAGAATCAGTGTCATTTAAAACACGGTTCACGATAAACCCAAAATCACACCACATTTCAATCAGTCCCTAATTGTAAATTAGCAAGTGAGCAATTCCCTAAGTATTAATCCCGAAGGCCGAAACCAACATCAGATCAATACCTCGGAAACTATTCAACTTAACTAATCTCCAGTTAGTTTCTGATTTTCTTAACTCCTTTAGGTCTAAGAACTGTATTATTGAAGATACCGTTCACGACAACCCAAAATCACATTTCATTAATGATCGGGTTAAAGAACGAGTGTTATTTAAAACACTGTCCACGATAAACCCAAAAATCAATATCAATTCAATTCCAATTAAACATTATTTAATTGGTACACTTCATTAAATCTAAATAAAAAGATTTAATCTTTTTTCAACTGGGTTCAAGAACAGTGTTAGTGAAGACACCATTCACGACAAACCCAAATCACATTCGATATTCAATACAAGGCTCTGAATAGAAAATATATCGGCCTATATTCAATATCAAATTCTACGATTAACAAATGTCGTATTGGAAATAACGATATAAATATATATCTTTCAAATTTCCATAACAACACCTGTATAATCACGAATTCCAACATCGAAATATTCCGAAGACAATTTCGATTCAAATCCACTCCAATGCAATCATTGGATATTTTGGTTATTTTCAAAACCCTTTTTAAATTCAATTTATTTATTTAAAAATAAATAGAATTATATTTCTAGTTCAAAACTAGTTCATTTCGATAAAAATCTATTTTTATCTTTTCAAATATGGAGTTTTTCATCCCAAATCTTCACAAATCATTTCTTATGATTTTACACAAATTATTACTATTTTTAATAATTTTATCAAGGCCCGTACAGTCGATTTCCATCAATGGCCATCGAACTGCACTTACAGCGACCTTTTTCGAATTTGATTTGGACGTATCTCCAAATCCAACCGTTAGATTTCAAATTTCTAATATTCGTTAGAAAGCTCTTTTCGATACGAACGGTTCCGGTTTTAGGAGGATCCGACGGTCGGATCTCCCGTAATGTCCGTTTGAAATAAATGGTCGAAATTCACGAACTGCCGCGGCGCGGCGCGTTCTATTCAGGCCATTATATTATATATATAATATATATAATATATACTTCGTCGATTTCTATTTAAAACGAATTATATAAATAGTTTTAAATTCGTTTCAAAAGCAATTTCAACTTCCTTTTCAATTCAAATCAAAATTGAATTCTTCTTTATAAATTCGTTTTAAAATTCATTTCTATTCAATTCAAAATTCAATTCAATTTGAATTCATTTCAATTCACTTTCAATTCAATTTGAATTCGTTTTCAATTCAATTCATTTCGAAATCGTTTTCAATTAAATTCATTTCGAAATCGTTTTCAATTCATTTCATTTCGAAATCGTTTTCAATTCAATTCATTTCAAAATCGTTTTCAATTCAATTCATTTCGAAATCGTTTTCAATTCAATTCATTTCGAAATCGTTTTCATTTCATTTCATTTCGAAATCGTTTTCAATTCAATTCATTTCGAAATCGTTTAAAATCGATATAAATATCGTTTACGTCAAAATGGCGTCAATCTAATCAACACGGCTTCATAAATTTCTATTTTCAAATATTCTATTTCAAATATTTCTTTTTCAAAAATAGTTGTTATTATCAAAATATTTCGTTCAACACATGACCAATCTCAATGGATGAGTACTGTCAACACATGAACGTTTATTTTATATTGACAAAGATGTAAATTTTATTACTATAAAATATTTCGTTCAACACATGACCAATCTCAATGGATGAGTACTGTCAACACATGAACGTTTATTTTATATTGACAAATATGTAAATTTTATTACTAAAATATTTTGTTCAACACATGACCAATCTCAATGGATGAGTACTGTCAACACATGAACGTTTATTTTATATTGACAAATATGTAAATTTTATTACTAAAATATTTCGTTCAACACATGACCAATCTCAATGGATGAGTACTGTCAACACATGAACGTTTATTTTATATTATTCTTTAATTTTCAAATTGGAATGAGGCCCAATCAATTACCATATAAAGTTAATTATATGGATTTTTCATACATTACACACATATAATAGCATTGAAAATAATCAACCATCAACCAAAGTGCACTACATTGTATAAGCATCAAATATAGATATCTAGCGCTTATAACAGCCTGTCAATCGATCGATCGACATATTTAATCAATCAGGATGAGTGAACTTCAAATTTCATCCTAACACCCGTGTGGGGTTTCAAACAATCAAACACATATTTTATTTGTGCAGTTGGGCGATGTGTAAAATTTATCGTCCCAATCAATGTCATTCAAATAGGTGTACATAAACAAACCGTCCGGTTTATAAATGAATATTTTATTTTATTCACTTCACGTTAAAAATTATATTTTTAATGATAAAACATTTTATTTCAACCTATGAATTTCTATTCAATTAATTTGATATTTTTATTTTTCTAACTTATTTTAGAAAATTTCGGCGGCATAACGGCACGATACTAGAAACGGGACGAGGCCTAGCCTTATCCCCGGTCTAGTGAAGGCCCACGCCATTCACACATCAATCAAATCCATTTCAATTCACCAAACAATTCAATTTAAACCAAATAGACTAACCAACTACACAACCAAACAATTTAACAAACAAGCCATCCATGGTCTGTGGATGACGGGTGTCGGGTGCTACTAAGCACCGTCTGCATCCTAGTATATATATAACTAGAAAAAATAAATTGAAAGGTGAGAAGTTCTCACCGATAGCTATCCAACTTTACGTCTCTTCCTTTTAGAGAAATCTGCATCGTTATCGCATCTTCGTTGCCCGCTTTCACTACATATGTAAAAATCGAATTTTTACTTCGCTATTCAATATATAAAAATCGAATTTTTAGTTCGCTATTCAATATATAAAAATCGAATTTTTAGTTCGCTATTCAATATATAAAAATCGAATTTTTAGTTCGCTATTCAATATATAAAAATCTAATCTTTAGTTCGCTATTCAATATATAAAAATCTAATCTTTAGTTCGCTATTCAATATATAAAAATCGAATTTTTAGTTCGCTATTCAATATATAAAAATCTAATCTTTAGTTCGCTATTCAATATATAAAAATCTAATCTTAAGTTCGCTATTCAATATATAAAAATCGAATTTTTAGTTCGCTATTCAATATATAAAAATCTAATCTTTAGTTCGCTATTCAATATATAAAAATCTAATCTTTAGTTCGCTATTCAATATATAAAAATCTAATCTTTAGTTCGCTATTCAATATATAAAAATCGGTTTTTTAGTTCGCTATTCAATATATAAAAATCGGTTTTTATATCTAAAAAAAACAGTTTTCACCTCATAAAAAAAAATCCAGTTTTACTTTCTAAAAAAAATCAGTTTATATATCTTAAAAAAAAACAGTTTTTAAATTCTTTTAAATCAGTTTTTATATTCTTTTTCAAATCAGTTTTTAAATCTAAAAAAATCAGTTTTCATTTCTAAAAAAAACAGTTTTTAAAACCTTAAAAAATCAGTTTTTAAAAATCCTAAAAATCAGTTTCTAAAAATCTTTTTCATCTTTAAAAATCAGTTTTTAATTTACTGTAAAACAAAAATAAAAACAAAAATAAAATAACCTAAACGCTCACCTCAGGCTGCGAAGAGGGAGGGCTCGATGGTGTTCGTCGGCGGCAGGCTTCAGGGGGGCGTCGCTGTGGTGTTCGAGGTGGAGGCGGGGTCTTCGAGATGAGGGGGTTGCTTCGGGGTCTTCGTCGGTTTCGAGGGGTTGTTCGGTGGGAGGAGGAGGCTGGACGGAGAGGTGGTGCGGCGAAGTCTCATCGGCGTTCGATGTCTGGAGGGAGGACGACGGCTTCTAGGTTTAGGTTTTTCTTTTTTTATTTTTTTATTTCGTTTCTGAATTGTGAATCGGGGGGGGGGGGGGCAATGAAGAAAAGGAGGGAGTTATATATATATATATATATATATATATATTTATATAATTTAATTATTTATTTATTCAAAAAGGTTGACTTTTACATACGTCCTCGAAACGAGGCCTACCGCCTGTCGTCCATAGCGTTTTACCCCCATTCCGAACACAATGGGATATGTATCGTAAGCTGATTTGATCATTACAATCAGTTTCCGTTGAATTTCCATTTAAATCCTTATTTTTAATTTTAAACGTACATTTCAAATTACCGGGGTCACATACTAACTAGAAAAATTCCAGAAAAATATTTTCTAGTATCGTATTGACGATACGGTCCTAACAAAACTAGTTTCGTCGAATTCTGAGACCGTTGGAAAAATGGCCATTTTCCAGTCGATTAAAATCAACTAAAACTGGTCAAACGCGTTTTCCTTTGCTACGCTCACATATTGATTCGGAAAATTATGGAATTTGAAACCTAGCAATAACTTTACATCACGGACCCAACAAAACTAGTTTCGTCGAAATCCGAGGTCGTTTGCAAAATGTCCATTTCTAAGGGCCTGAATTCCATGGCGACTATTCAGAATTTTCAACTGGACATATCTTTTGATTCCCGTTATGAAATCTCGATCATTCGGATTCGTTGGAAAGATATTCACAAATAGATCCTAATGTTTTTGGTTTCACTAAAATCCGGATTGTTTTGCACCCGGTACATTCATTTGAAGTTTGAAATCGAATTATCGAACTACCGCGCCATTTTCAATTCTATTTATAATTATATATAAATATTTATATTCTAACGACGACGTATATAATATATACGTCGAATTCTATTCAAAATAAATTCCTCGACAATATTATTTAAAATAATCTATTTTAAATAATCAAAATTCGCTAAAATTGCCAAAATAAAATTTTTAAACTGGCCCAGATTTTCCGGGTTGTTACAGTTGTGGACATCGTCTTCCCGTCCTTTATACTCTCTCTCGAGTCATGAGAGTTAGAGTTATGGATCGAGTGGTGTTTAATCATGGCGCGCCCATCACACTCATCCTAGGTTTGTACCCCTATCCATCTCTGAGGATTAGAGTTAGTCAGGCCAACAGTCAGAAAATATTTACAGAAGCTTTGCGCTTCTCCGATCAATCTATGGGAGGAGTGATTGGCACCGAAGTTCGGGTACCTGCATCATTCATATCGCTTGAGTTAGTTATGTCAATAACTCAGGAAGCATGTAGAAGTAAATTGCATGACTGAAAAGTAAGCATATCAAGGGGCAGTGCTGCCTCCTGTATTCGAATTCATGTAATTTGGTGGCATCAAACATAGGACCGAGCCATGCAGACGGTCGAACTGCATCCATCTGATATCGGATTCCGACTTTGAAATGCAAAAGTCAATGCATAATTATCATTAGCTCTGCCACGTATGAGCCAAGGAGTGGATGGTCATCTC
Organism: Allium sativum; assembly: GCA_030737875.1. Taxonomy (NCBI): domain Eukaryota; kingdom Viridiplantae; phylum Streptophyta; class Magnoliopsida; order Asparagales; family Amaryllidaceae; genus Allium; species Allium sativum. The sequence continues at coordinate 412,009,446 of CM060909.1, read as the reverse complement.
GGATCCACCTTGAGCTTTACGACCTCTTTCAGGCAGAGGGCATGGCTTTGTAAACGAGCTGTTCAGTCAAGCTTGTTATGGTATTGCTTCATAACTCTATATGCAGGTGTTTGAAGTCTGATCGGTATCAAATCCGTGGTACCTACACCATCCACATATTAATTCCTATGAGTTAATTACATCAATAACTCATAAAGCATGTAAATATAAGAGTCATGGTTAAAGAATAATCCTGTTAAAGGAATGAATATCATTTGGTGCGGAAATGGCATTGCAGGTTCTTTGTAGGTCCATTCTGCCTCGTCATGCCTTTACCAGGGGATGGCTGCCAAAATCTTAAGCTGATAACAAATGTCTTTTCAAATTATTAAGAGGCGGCAGTCCCAAGAATATATGGACCATGATCGAGGTCTTGGAGTGACAAGGTCGCATATACATTGAATCTCCTTCTTGCCCCTACGTCGAGGCCAAGGATTGAGTGTCAGGGAATCATGTTTGTACCGCTAATAGTAGCACATCATCGCATTGGTGCTAGGACTATAATTGGTAGGAGAATAGTGGATCAGTGCTTATAATAGCTTTCGCTTTCCATGCTAGGGAGCGGGATATAACTGTCAGGGAGATAGTCATATCTCATCCATTCGCCGGTATGCTTTCGATCCCACGTCGGGGATAAGGGCCAGTGCATAGACAATCAACCAACATTTAGGCTTAAGTGTTCTAAACTTTTAATTCGCCCATCTTCGGGCAAGGCTGAGGCAGTCGATCACGCAAGCCTATGGTGTATCAACTTTGAATTAGATGAAATAATCATGAGCAATCAACATTCGAATCTCCAGTTGTCACGAGCTATTCATGCTTGAATCTCTAGTTTCCCCCAGCATCTAGGGTATGAGTTACTTGACATATAACTGATGAAGGGAGTGCAAGTGTAAATCTTCACTTTCTAATTCCAAAAACGTCGTTTATTCGAAGTTTTCATTCATGTACATATCCCACCTAGTGGGAAGTTGCTTTGTATTCTTATTGAATCATTCTTTGCACCGTCTGTACACAACTTTCGGGTGCTTGGTTTTTCATCTTTCATTTAAAGGGGTTATCTTCTCTATGTAATACATCCTCTTCGGGGAACGGTGAATTCGCTGATAAAGTTGGCTAATGTTTACCCCCCATATGGACTTCTTTAGGAGGGAATTGAGATCAAGCTGGTTCAGCTCGGTGTTTCGTTCGAGCAATCTTCCAGATGCCTCAGGTCACTACAGGACCTGTCGTAGTGGTTAATCGGTGTGTATCACAATCAGATGAACTTGGAAGTAGTGGCGGAGTTTTCTCGAAGCCACCAACAAGTTGTAAATGAGCTTTTCAATCTTTAGGTAGTTGCTTCATTAGGCGGTTGCCTCCTGAATCCTAAATCTTCATTCTCTCTGGGATCCATGTCTTTGGGAAACTCATCAAGCAAATCTTTCTGCGATGTTTCCTTTGTTTGCAAAGCTCATGCCTCCTTCACACTCCATCTCATCAAGAGGGGAAGCGTTTTTGAGTTCCACGCCATCTCTGTTACGTAGCATATTCCATTCAACCAAATAGCAGTCTCTCCCAGTAACTTAGTCACCACGGACCATTCCCACTCCAGTTTCGGTTGGGAATTTTGGCGATAAACATTAGGCTGCAATGTAAGCTCTGTATTCTGCTGGAGCTGGTCGGTCTAGACCTCGATTTAATAAGCTTGAACATGATAGCAGAGCTTGCGAGACTTCAAGTAATATTCATACGTTATGTCACAACGGAAATGAGAAATAGAGAGCTAATGGTTGATTCATATTTGTTTTAATCCCGAGCTCTCATCACTTGTCCAAGGTCATATGGTGGCTGGTGAGTAGTCAAGTTGCTATAATCCGGGAAAGAATCCATAGGTCCAATCATGGCGTATGGAGGCTCAACTGGTACCTAACTCTGGGCACCAAAGTATGTTGACCTAACCCTTATTCGATGGAAATCAGTCTTCCTTGATGCAGTTGACAGCAAATAACCATTACAAAGTTTCGCCAAGTTCTTCGGAAGGTGAACCGCAGTACATATCTCATTCATCACATCATACAATTGAAGTGTAGCTTTGGGATATTGGGATCCTTAACTGCTTTCTGGTATCCCATTATTAACAATCATGGTCACTAAGATCACATGAATCATCTTCGGAGTAGCGCTCGGACTGTTCCAAATAACCGTCATTCGATACTCTGCCGATTGGATAGGTTTAAGTCACATAAATAAGGTAATCACTGCTCGTTAGGGAAACAGTAGTTGCATCAGTGAAATTTATACACCATCAGTGCCATGGAAGAGGAAGCTGCTATAGGACAAGCATTGTCTCGTATACAATCATTGATAGCAAGCTGAATCTGATCGATAGCTCCTTACATTGGCTTATTGATGCAAGTAAGTGTCATGGCTCTGGGAAGAATCCCAGTCGTTGCCATCTTGCTATCATATTCTCAGATTATCCGTCTAATCTTCATTGGCAAGATTTGATGACTACCATTAGCCAAAATATATGTCGAGCCGAAGGCGAGCCGTGCTCCGAGCCGAAGGCGAGGCCGTCAGCGGGTCCGGGCGCAGCGCCGGTGGGGGTCCGCGGCCCCACAGTCCCAGCGGCGATTTTTTCGATTTTGGAAGATGGAGCCTTTTCTGAAATGATCAGAAAAACGTATTTTTCCCCAAAAATTGTTGTTTCGGGTTGGATCGGATCATGCCTTAAAATTGCGGTTCGGACTTTTTTTTCTGAGTGCAGTTCGAGTCATATATCCGGGTCGGATCGAGGGTGAATCATCGGCTAGTCGGTTCGGGTCCTCTCCTGCGTTTCGGGTTGGGTCGGAATAGTTCCTCTGAGCCGGATCGGAGCATCATCAGCTGGTTGGTTTGGGTGCCACTCCGGGTCGGATCAGATCACAGCGTCACTACCGGATCAGTTGGGCTACATTCGATCCGATCCAAAATCTAATTCTCCAGAGTTTGCCAAACTGTGGTAGGGTCAAATCTATCTGATCCGAGGTTGAGGACCATGCTGAAGCGTTTCCGCTGTGCCAAACAGATCGTTCCGTTGCTTCTCTCCAAACACAAGACAACATTGGGTCGGTTCGGGTATGACCTGAACACTTCCGAACCGGAGCTCGAGCTGCTGCTGTAAGACGTACATCATTTGAATGATCTCTGTTGGTTTCACGTCTTCGAGAAACCAGTCGGTTCCAGTTTCTTCCTGGAGCCATATGTACAAACTTGATGAAATCTTTGTAGGCTTCGAAAGTGATGAGATTACGGATTATCTCTTCGGATTTAGTGATCCAAACAGTAGATAAATAATCCGAAACGTTGAAAATCTTCATTTCTCAGTGAAAGCACCAAAATGTTAGACCAAAAAATGTTCCTAACACCCAATTGATCTTATTTTGCAGAGGATAACGAGGAATCATAAATTGGAAAGCATAGAAAAGTTATCAACACACGATTTTTATAGTGGTTCGGCATTAACGAGCCTACATCCACTTTATATGATTCATTTCACTCTTTAAGTACAATTACAACGAATATATCAACTCAAACACCCGAATTCATTGTATAATTCCTTTTGAATCTATTGAGTTTCATAGGAGAAGGGGTTTTTCTATGAAGAAAATTCGGCCATGGCAGCCTTGGAGTAATAGAGTGCTAAAAAAACCCCCTCTCTTCTCCGCCTGAATGTGTATTTATAGTTTTATAATCGGTTGGGGGCGAGCGCCACGTGGCAGCACCTGGGGATCTCGAAGTTGTAGTGGGGAAAGTGGAGAACGTGGCTTCTATTCATGGGGCAACACGTGTCATTCGATCCGGGTAAATAGGCAAGAGAATAGGTTCATGGATGATGTGGTATAACTATTTTAGAGCAGGAGGGATAGGGAGGATCGGATAGGGGGGCACTCCGATCCGATCCAGAATGGGTGATCTGATCCGATCTGAAGAAGTACTCCGAACCAATCCGAAAAGGGGGATCCGATCCGATCCGAAACGGGGCTCCGATCCGGTGACATTTGTCTATACAACTCATGTTTTCCAGCCTTCTATCACTCCATCCAAGTGATCTCCAATCAATGTAAGTTCATACTCAAGTTCCTGGCTTTGGGTAGACTGGTCACAAAGCAGGCTAATAGAAACACAATTGCAAAAAGTGTGCTTTTGCAGCAGGGAGGGAAGCTCAGTTGCTAAAAATAAGCTTGTCGCAACAGCAAAAAAAGGTCTGTTGCTAAATCCCATCTATTGCAACTGTTATAATAGGTCTGTTGCTAAATATCCTTTATTGCAACTATCATTTGTCGCCTGTTTCAAATAGCTAGTTGCAATAGAGTATTTTTCTTGTAGTGTTACAACATTTATTTATGAAACGTTGTTTAGAAGATTAATTACAATGGTTGTTTTAAATAAGTTGTAAAATCTTTGATTTTTTTTCTCAACATTTTACAACATTGTTGTATATTCTTAGTTGTAAACTGATATTTTTGTTGTAGTAATGGGTCATTACACCAACGATCCATATCACTCTCCATAAAAAAGGAGTTTTCAACATATTCACCATTATAGATGAAACTGGGCCACAATACACATTCACCAAACGAAAGAACTGTAATTTTGGATTCCTATCACTTCTGTAAATTAAGTGGGCTTTCTTATGTACAAATTTACATAGTTTTTCTTTTTAGTATACTTCACTTCTCTTTCAGTTTTGTAAATTTTAGTAAAAATAAGGAATTTGAAGCACATTATTTATTGTCCTCAATCCACTATTCTTATGATAATATAAGATTTAAAAGAAAACAGTGGCTAGGAAGTGATACAAACTAGGATTATATAGGATTTTTAAAAAACATATAATTCCATTTTGATTCACATACATGATTAAATTCCACACAAGAATGATATTTTATATTTTTTTATGAGAGAGGAGTTGTTTTATTCATGGATAACCCAAAAACTTTTTAGGTATATTCAAATCTAAAACATCAACTGAAAGACTATAACTTTAAGATTCTGTTCACAGCCTTGAAGATCTGAAGTAGATTCCACTTCTTTGTGAATCCTCTTTGGAAATTATTGCCTTATTATATGTGTTTAGACTCCCTCATTTTCATAACATATATAAGACTATCGTGTGCATATACAAAAATATCTGGTCTATAAATATGAACTTAAAATAAAGAAATTGAAGGAAGAGGGAGAGAAAACAAACTTTAACTGGATCTGAGGAGAAAGAGAAAGAATTGGAGAGCATTCCCATAGGATTTGTGAATGAGAGTGAAGGGTTTGTGATCTTATTTATAGTTTACTGAACTAATATGAACAATGAAAATTTTAAAATAAAATTCGGTCCATTATAACAATAAATTTCTCCTATAAGAACCCAAACTACAACATCTTAGATCTGATAGAAGCCGTTGACCTTCCTAACCTACCGGCCGATCATGCGGTATATCCTAGGTGTTCACTCTGACCGTTTCATGCTTAGTTTTAATCAAGTTATAAATTCCCATTAATTCTATAACGTTTATCACCTACTAATCATGATATTTTTAAATTTGAATTTCAAACCTAAGAAAATTTTAAATTTATTATAGTTTAAATTTAAATTCAAAATATATTTATTTTAAATTTGAAAATTTTAATTGCTCTTAAAATTTTCATACGGGCTCTGTCTGTAGCATATTTTATATGGAAACAAATCAAAATCTCGCCACAAAAGCAACATAATGTTTTAGCCTAACTCTAAAAATGTTGAATTTCCATATTTAGCAAATTATTAATTTTCATTCTTATGTTTTTCAATATCAAATTAAGGTAAATTTTATGGGGTGTTATAAGGAAGGTCGCATCCTACGTAAACTCATCTCTTATACTACAAAAAGTGCATTCCCTTCTTCGATTGAATTAAAAGGGAAAAATGTAACTTTGCATGGATGCAAGATTGTGTAACAACTCGGAAAATCAGAACCAATTATTATTATTATTTTTGGCAATTTTAGTGAATTTTTGATATTTAAAATGATTTATTTTAAATAATAACGACTAGAAATTTATTTTTGATAGAATTAGAACGTATATATTTATTTGAATCAAAGTCAGAATATAAATATTTATCTTAATTATAAAAGGAATTGAAAATGGCGCGGTAGTTTGAAAATTCGATTTCAAATTTCAAATGAATGTACATGATTCAAAATAAACCGAATTTTAGTGAAACCAGAAATATTTGAATCTGTTTGAAAATATCTTTCCAATGAATCTGAAAAATAGAAATTTCATAGCGGGAATAAAGTGTTATGCCCAATTGAAAATTCAGAATAGTCGTTATGGAAATATAACCCTTAAAAATAGCAATTTTGCAAATGACCTCCATTTTCGACAAGACCACTTTTGTTGGATCCGAAATATCAAATTATCGCTAGATTCCAATTTTCAATATTTTTGGAATCAATATGTGAGCGTGGCAAATTTAAACGTGTTTGGCAATTTCGGTTTGAATTTAATCGACTGGAAAATGACCAATTTTCAAACGGTCTACAAATTCGACGAAATTAGTTTTGTTAGGACTGTATCGTCAAAACATAGCTAGATTTATTTTTCTGGAAATTTTGGAGTCCGTATATGGCCCCGGTAAATTAAAATATGCGTTTGAATTTAAAATATATTGATCTATATTTTAAATTTAGCAGAAATTGATCGTTATAGCCGAATTGGTTTACGATAAATATCCCATTGTGTTCGGAATGGGGGTAATAAGTTAGGGGCGACAATCGTTGGGCCTCGTTTGGAGTTCAAATGTAAAATCAACTTTCATGGAATAAAATATTAATAAATTATTATATATATATATATATATTAATTCCTAAACCCTAGCCCCCCTTTTATCTCCTTCAGAGGCGTCGTTAGTTTTAAAATTAAAAAATGAAGGAGAAGAAGAGGGAGATGCAGTTGCCGCCGCCACCTACCGGAGGCGAGCCACACCGGAGCCGCCGCACCCTGCTCCAACCCCGCGCCTCCGTTCCCCGATCTCGTGAGCTCCCTCCTCTAACCGGAAGTCACGTCGCACCTCATCCCCAAACCACCACCGCTGGTTGCCGGAGGCCCCTCCCCTCGCGTCGCGCATCATAGCACCGCCTCCTTTAGGCTTATCTCCAACTGTAGACCCTCCCCTCTCCCAAAAATTGCTGTAAGTTTTTAAATATTATTTTTACTTATTTATGTCATAGAAAAATTTGATTTTTTCTTTGTTTTAATGAAAAGAAAAATGTGTTTTTTTCCTATGTTTTAAATGAAAAGCTTATAGATAAAGTTATGATTTTTATTGATTATAAACTTATGATTTTTATTTATTATAAAGTTGTGATTTTTATTGATTATAAAGTAATGATTTTTATTGATTTTTAAATAGGAAGAGCTATGATTTTTAAAAATAAAAAAGGTTTGATTCTATAAATTGGAAAAAGATAAGATTTTTATAAATATAAAATTTGATTCTTTCTAATATTAATAGCTAAATGAAAATTTTATTTTTAGTAGACAAAAATTTTATTTTTAGTAGACAAAAATATTATTTTTATCTACATAAAATCATAATTTTATCGTATGTATAAAATATTATTTTAAGTAGGATAAAAATGAATTTTTTTACCTATGTAGTAGTAATAATAATTCGATTTTTATATATATGAAGTAGAAATAAAAATATGATTTTTATTTATATAATAGCGATGTAAAAATGTGATTTTAAATATATAATCATTATAAAAAAATGTGATTTTTATTATGAACATCATGAAACGTTGGGTGATGGAATGGGTGGGAAACGAATCCAAGTCAAAACCGTTCAGAAACAAGCTGGAGGACTGGAACCCAAAGGTAAGAACTCCTCACTCTGATTATTTTCTAGTAAAAATTATACTAGGATGCTGACGGTGCTTAGCAGCGCCCGACACCGTCGTCCACAGACCTTGGATGACTTGTTTGATTTTGTTGTGTTGTGAAAATTGATTGTGATTTGGAATGGAATAAATAAATACGATCGTTAAAAATACAATTTTTAACATGTATATGAATAAAATAAATATTCATTTACAAATCGAACGATTTGTTTATGTACACCCATTTGACTGCCATTGACTAAGACGATATATTTTACACATCGCCCAATTTCACAAATAATATCGGTGTTTGTTGATTCAAACCCCACACGGTATTGGGATGATGTCTGACATACACTAATCCCAATTGTTTGGCCGTATGTCAATTGATGGGTTGACAGAACGTATAAGCGTTATTTATTCATTTTAATGCTTATGTAGTTAGGTAGTGTACTCTGGATGATAGTTGATTGTTTATCATTGCTGTTAAGTACATGTGCGGTATGAAATCCATATAAATCACATTATATGGTAATTAACAGTGTCTGATTCCAGTTCAGAAAGAAGGAATATTTTAAAATAATGAATATTTTAAAATAATGAATATTTTAATATAATATTTTGTAAAGGATTAAAAGCTGACTTTGATGTCCGATTTTGGTTGGACACGAAATTATTGAAATATATAAAGCCGTGTTGATTAGATGTGCGCCATTTTGATGCGAACGATATTTATATCGATTTTATTCATTTTTGAAAGAATATCGAAAAGGAATTAATTTCAAAATCTAATGTTTTGAAAATATTATCATTTATATATTAATTATATGGAATATTCAATTTTGATTTAAAATTGAATATGAAGTTGAAATCGTTTTCAAAACGAATTTAAAACGATTTATAAAATACGTTTTGAATTGAAATCGACAAAATATATATAATATATATATATATTATATATATTAAATGGCCTGAATTGAACGCACTGCACTGCGACCGTTCGCGAATTTCGACCATTGACTTCGAATTGGCGTTACGGGAGATCCGACCATCGGATTCTCCTAAAACCGCAACCGTTGGGTTAGTATCGAAAAGAGCTTTCCAACGAATATAAGAAATTTGAAATCTAATATTTGGATTTGGAATTATGTCCATATCAAATTCAGAAAAGGTCGTTGTAAGTGAAGTTCGATGGCCGTTTATGGAAATCGACTCTACTGGCCTTAATAAAATTATTAAAAATATCGATAATTTCTGTAAAATCATAATAAATGATTTGGAAAGAATTGGGATGAAAAATTCCATATTTGAAAAGATAAAAATATATTTTTATCGAAATGAAATAGATTTGAAATCCAATAATTTTTAAAATAAATAAATTGGATTTGTGAATGGTTTTAATATAACTAGAAATTTCCAATATAAGAATTGGAATGGATTTGAATCGAAAGTATCTTCGGAACATTTCGATATTGGATTTCGTGATTATATAGATATTGTGGAGGAATTTGGAAGATATTTATATCGTTAGTCCAATACGATATTTGTTGGTTTTAGAATTTGATACTGAATATAAGCCAATATATTTTCTATCCAGAGCCTTGTATTAAATATCAAATAGGATTTTGGGTTGGACATGAACGGTGTCTTCACCAACACTGTTCTTAAACCCAGTTGAGAAAATATTAAATCTTTTTATTAAGATTTAATCAAGTTTACCAATTAATTAATATTTAATTGGAATTGAATGGAATTGAATTTTGGGTTTGTCGTGAATGGTATCTTTAAAAATGATGTTCTTAAACCCAAAATAATTAGAAATTAACCGGAGATTAGCTAAGTTGAATGGTTTCCTGGGTATTATCTGATGTTGGTTTCGGCCTTCGTGATTAATACTTAGGGAATTGTTATCTTACTAATTTACGGTTAGAGACAGATGGAACGGTGTCTTCACTAATACTTTTCTTAAACCAGTTGAAAAAAGATTAAATCTTTTTATTAAGATTTAATGAAGTTTACCAATTAATTAATATTTAATTGGAATTGAATGGAATTGAATTTTAAGTTTATCGTGAATGGTATCTTTAAAAATGCTGTTCTTAAACCCAATGGAGTTATGAAAATCAGAAACTAACCGAAGATTAGCTAAGTTGAATGGTTTCCTGGGTATTGATCGGATGTTGGTTTTGGCCTTGAAACTTAATACTTAGGGAATTGTTCTCTTACTAATTTACGGTTAGAGACTGATGGAACGGTGTCTTCACTAACACTGTTCTTAAACCTAGTTGATAAAAGATTAAATCTTTTTATTAAGATTTAATGACGTTTAACAATTAATTAATATTTAATTGGAATTGAATGGAATTGAATTTTGGGTTTGTCGTGAATGGTATCTTTAAAAATGTTGTTCTTAAACCCAATGGAGTAAAGAAAATTAGAAACTCACCGGAAATTAGCTAAATTGAATGGTTTCCCGGGTATTGATCTTATGTTGGTTTCGGCCTTCGGGATTAATACTTAAAGAATTGTTCTCTTACAAATTTACGGTTAGAGACTGATGGAACGGTGTCATCACTAACACTATTCTTAAACCAAGTTGAGAAAAGATTAAATCTTTTTATTAAGATTTAATGAAGTTTACTAATTAATTAATATTTAATTGGAATTGAATTGAATTGAATTTTGGGTTTGTCGTGAATGGTATCTTTAAAAATGATGTTCTTAAACCCAATGGAGTTAAGAAAATTAGAAACTAACTGGAGATTAACTAAGCTGAATGGTTTCCTGGGTATTGATCTGATGTTGGTTTCGGCCATCGGGATTAATACTTAGGGAAATGTTCTCTTACTAATTTACGGTTAGAGGCTGATGGAATGGTGTCTTTAGTAACACTGTTCTTAAATCCGGTGTGTAAAGAATAAATATTATTAGAATTTCTAGTTATATTTAGTAATTTGAATAAAATGGAATGTGATTTTGGGTTTATCGTGAACCGTGTTTTAAATGATATTGGTTCTTTAACCCGGTTAAAGATAAGATTAATTTATTAGCTTTGAATAATCATTAATATTGATTTTCGAGAAGATTAAAACTAAATGGGGTTTTAATGAATCTTTGATTAGATTTAAAAGTGAATGTGATAACTAAAATTATCAATTCAAGAAAATGGTCGAAAATGGAGTATCACCAGTTTTGCTCCAAGCGATAGTTAAATCTTTAACTAGATTTGAACGTGAAATGGTAATTAATATTTACTAATAACCCTGTGGTGTTAGACATGGAGTATTACCAGTTTTGCTCCATGGGATGAATAGGCTAGGATTGGGAAATAAAATAAATGATTACTTCGGTGTAGGTCGCTAATCTCGACTAGTTTGGAAACTTAATATAGTTTGATATCGAAAGGAAAATTAAAGAATAAATTTAAAAGAATTTATTTTTGATAAAATTAATGGGAACCTATTCGCAAATGATGTGAATATTGAATAAAAGGATATTCTGGATTGGAATGAGGCGTATGTTGTGTTTTTATAACACTTGTTTATTATATATGCAGGTTGTTCGTAAAGGCCAGGTTTATACCCATTCTGAATAACTGATTCGACAATATCTCGACAATGAAGACCGGAGGTCTTCACATCGTTTGGATGATTACTGATGTCTTGGTTGGGCTGTACACCCAAGACGAGGTAATAAGTGGTGATCGTCTAGATGTACTTGGAGATCGACGGATATGCGAGGGCCTCTCTCCTGTATTGGACAAATGGGACGAGGAATAAGGTGCCCCCAGTTTCGTTCAGACCCAGAACGAACTTGTAAATGGATGTGTGTCTAACATTGGATTTTATTCTATGTTGATTGATTTCTATTAAATATATATCTGTTTGGCGGTGGAGAATTTATTCTCTTGCTTAACACCCTTGTCTGAGACGTACAAGCTTAGAGTTTATATATCGATAGACATCAGTTGCATGGCGTGAAGTGCCTGTGTGGCATGCCTGAGTGGCAAATGCTCAAGGCTTCTGTTCAAAAGCAGAGTCTTGTGGTTGATGATCAAAGCATGGCCTTGAATGAAATAGCTTTGTGCATAGCGTTAGTTCGCGAGCCTCACACCTCGGTATGAGTTGAAAACGGGATAAGGGAACCCAAGGAGGACATGACATTTCTTTCTAGCTATGGCTAGTGTCAGGGTTTTGCAAGCCTAGATATTTATATTATTTTTAAATTTTTTGGTTGTTGGAATGCTAGGCGACTCGGATATACCCGTCTCTACGGAGCCAACGGATATAGGTCCTATAGGACCGGGAAACGAGTGTTAGGAATTGCCAATCCTCAAATGTAAGGGATGACCGGCCTTGGAGGATCCAAGGGTCTTCTGCGGGAGATCCTGAGGCATTTGCTAGAGTGTCTCGAAGCCAGCGAGGAGTACGTCCCTTGCCTCAACTCATGACGGAACTCCAATTTCCAATACGTGACATTCAGTTTTATTTGTAGAGCCTGGTATGGCGGCATAGTGGGAATAGGCACTATATCGTCTATGATTGATACATTTATATTTGAAGTTGTTTTCATACACTTTACACTATAATAGTATCAAAATGATTTGTTTTAAATGTACCAAGTATGTTTGACTATTATAAGGTAAAACTGTATCCTCCGGCTTGCGTTACATTGTGTGATGGGACCCGAGTCTTACAATAGCTTCACTTGTCCAAAAAGCATTGTGCTGTTTGTTTTATGTACTGGTATTCTTGGGAGGAAACCCGTTCCGTGTTATACGGCGTAGTCCCTTGATTTACTTTATTCTTAAAGTAAAGATTAAACAACTGTTTTAGTTCTCACACCAGTCACATGACTGACCTGGAGTTTTTTATTTTAACCTAAACACTGTGTGCCCCTATTTTCCACTAGGGCAGCTAATAGTTTTGGTTTTGCGGATTTATATTCACAGGATCCTGGTTTACAGCTGGAATGATATTCAGAAAGCTCTGTATCTGTATATTTGTTTCAGTTGTATTATGTATTATTTTTCTGCTGCATTGTAATGTAAATCTCTGATATTTCTCTGATGTATAATATTTATTCATACTCTGTATATTCTTGTACTCTGATGTAAATTGTTGTAATAAGCAATGAAATATTCTTCTGTTTGCGTTCTGATTTGTCGTGTTCTCAGACAATCCGACTTTACTTTACGGGGAAATTTGGGTTGTCTCGGTTGGTATCAGAGCTTTGGTTCACAGAGCTCGAGAACAAGACACGATAGAACCAAGTTAAAGAATTCATCAGAGATTGGATTAGTTTTATCCAATGAGAATGGCTTGTTAGAGATAGGGTTAGTAATGCCCTAGAATGAGTCTGAAGAGCATTATTTTTAAAATAAAAATGAAAACAATTTTGTTTTGAAAATTTAGACCGTGTTGTATGTAATTGAATATTTTATTTGTATTGAACTTGCAAACGTATATTTTATTTGTATTGGACAATCCAGTATATATAGATTTTGCATATATGCCTTGCAAACGTATATTCGAAGTTTTAATATGCTGGATAGATGTAGAGTCATACTCTAGTCACCCGGAGATGATTTGGATGATTGAAGCTTCATCATCTGAATTTATGTTCGAGTTTCGAAAGTTGGATATCTATATATTTCCAATTGACTGGTGTGAGAAATAAAACTAGATAGGGTTATTTGTTGTGATTTGGCATCAAAAATGGATTTTTTTATATATATAAATTATGAATTTGAAACGATAATCAACTAATTGATTGTTGGTTGTGATATTTGATTATTGGTTTGATTAATTAAAATTTTGAAACATTAAGCCAAATTGTATCGAATATTGTACTGAGTTGGAAATTGTTTAGAAATGCATACATGTATACATACACATTGTTGAATAGATTATGAATAAACTGCTAAGAAGAGAAATAAAATTTTTTGCTCGACGAATAGGTACGTGGTTACTAATTTTCTTTTGCTTTTAAAGAGTTTATTAGCCTAAGGCTGACCGCTTGGCAATTTTCTTTTGCTTTTAAAGAGTTTATGAGCCTAAGGTTGATCGCTTGGCAATTTTCTTTTGCTTTTAAAAAGTTTATGAGCCTAAGGCTGGCCGCTTGGCATTTTCTTTTGCTTTTAAAGAGTTTATGAGCCTAAGGCTGGCCGCTTGGCAATTTTCTTTTGCTTTTAAAGGTTTATGAGCCTACGGCTGGCCGCTTGGCATTCTCTTTTTTTTCTTTTGGATTGATGAGGGCCCTACGTGGCGAGTTGCCTAAATGTCTCCCCGTACAAAGAAGGTTATGGCATAATTTTTCAAAAATTTAGGGTGTTAGCCAAATTTTTGAAGAATTGGAAAATTCTTAGAAACTGAAAAGTTGAAGAATGAAAGCCAGAATGATAGTTGAGTTGGTTAGTAAAACAACTTTCGGCTCCGTTCCTTTTCGAGGATGAAAATTTTTAAGTGGGGGAGATTGTAACAACCCGGAAAATCAGAACCAATTAAATTTTTTTATTTTGGCAATTTTAATGAAATTTAGATATTTAAAACGATTATTTCAAATAATAACGACTAGAAATTTATTTTGAATAGAATTAGAACGTATATATTTATTTAAATCGAAGTTAGAATATAGATATTTATTTTAATTATAAAAGGAATTGAAAATGACGCGGTAGTTTGAAAATTCGATTTCAAATTTCAAATGAATGTACAGGATTCAAAATAAACAAGTTTTTAGTGAAACAAGAAATATTTGAATCTGTTTGAAAATATCTTTCCAACGAATCTGAAAAATTAAAATTTCATAGCGGGAATAAAAAGTTATGCCCAATTGAAAATTCAGAATAGTCGCTATGGAAATATAGCCTTAGAAAATAGCAATTTTGCAAATGACCTCTGTTTTCGACGAGACCACTTTTGTTGGATCCGGAATATCAAATTATCGCTGGATTCCAATTTTCGTAATTTTTGGAATCAATATGTGAGCATGCCGGATTTAAACGTGTTTGGTAATTTCAATTTGAATTTAATCGACTGGAAAATGAACAATTTTCAAATGGTCTCCAAATTTGACGAAATTAGTTTTGTTAGGATCGTATCGTCAAAACCTAGCCAGATTTATTTTTCTGCAAATTTTGGAGTCCGTATGTGGCCCCGGTAAATTAAAATGTGCGTTTGAATTTAAAATATAATGATTTATATTTTAAATTTAGCAAAAATTGATCGTAACAGCCGAATTGAGTTACGATACATATCCCATTATGTTCGGAATGGGGGTAATTAGTTAGGGGCAGCAGTCGTTGGGCCTCATGTGGAGTTCAAATGTAAAGTCAACTTTCATGGAATAAAGTATTAATAAATTATAATATATATATATATTAATTCCTAAACCCTAGCCCCCATTATCTCCTTCAGACCCGTCGTTAGTTTTAAAATTAAAAAAAAGGAGAAGAAGAGGGAGCTGCAGCCACAGCCGCAGTTCACAGGCCGCCACCTGCCGGAGGCGAGCCACGCCGGAGCCGCCGCACCCAGCTCCAACCTCGCGCCTCCATTACCCGATCTCGCGAGCTCCCTCCTCCAACCGGAAGCCGCGTCACACCTCATCCCCAAACCACCACCGTCGATTGCCGGGCCCCCTCCCCTGCGCCGCGCATCAGAGCACCGCCTCCCCTAGGCTCTAGCTCCAACTGTATACCCTCCCCTCTCCCAAAAATTGACTGTAAGTTTGTAAATATTATTTTTACTTATTTATGTCATAGAAAAAATGTGATTTTTTCTATGATTTAATGAAAAGAAAAATGTGTTTTTTTCCTATGTTTTAAATGAAAAGCTTATAGATAAAGTTATGATTTTTATTGATTATAAAGTTATGATTTTTATTGATTGTAAAGTTATGATTTTTATTGAATTTTAAATAGGAAGAGTTAGGATTTTTAGAAATAAAAAAGGTTTTGATTTTTTAAATAGGAAAAAGATAAGATTTTTATAAATATAAAAATTTGATTTTTTTAATATGAATAGCTAAATGAAAATATTATTTTTAGTAGAAAAAATATTATTTTTATCTAGATAAAATTATAATTTTATCGTATGTATGAAATATTATTTTGAGTAGGATAAAAATGGAATTTTTTACCTATGTAGTAGAAATAAAAATTTGATTTTTATACATATGAAGTGGAAATAAAAATATGATTTTTATTTATATAATGGCGATGTAAAAATATGATTTTAAATATATAATCACAATAATAAAAATGTAATTTTTACTATGAACAACGTGAAACGTTGAGCGATAGAACGGGCGGGAAACAAATCCAAATCAAAACCGTTCAGAAATAAACTTAAGGAGTGGAACCCAAAGGTGAGAACTTCTCACTTTGATTATTTTCTAGTTAAAATTATATTAGGATATAGATGGTGCTTAGCCGCATCCGACAGCGTTGTCCACAGACCATGGACGACTTGTTTGATTTTGTTGTATTGTGAAAATTGATTGTGATGTGGAATGGAATAAATAAATACGATCGTTAAAAATATAATTTTTAACGTGTATATGAATAAAATAAATATTCATTTACAAATCGAATGATTTGTTTATGTACACCCATTTGACTGACATTGATTGGGATGATATATTTTACACATCGCCCAATTGCACAAATAAAATTGATGTTTGTTGATTGAAACCCCACACACGTACTGGGATGATATTTGACATACACCAATCCCAATTGTTTAGTTGTATGTTAATCGATGGGTTGACAGACCATATTAGCGTTATTTATTCATTTTAATGCTTATGCAGTTGGGTAGTGCACTCTGCATGATGGTTGATTGTTTATCATTGCTGTTATGTACATGTGTTGTATGAAATCCATATAAATCACATTATATGGTAATTGACTGTGTCTGATTCCAGTTCAGAAAGTAGGAATATTTTAAAATAACGAATATTTTAAAATAATGAATAATTTAAAATAATATTCGTTAAGGATTAAAAGCTGACTTTGATGTCCGATTTTGGATGGACACGAAATTATTGAAATATATAAAGCCGTGTTGATTAGATGTGCGTCGTTTTGATGAGACCGATATTTATATCGATTTTATTCATTTTTAAAATGAATATCGAAAAGAAATTGATATCAAAATCTAATGTTTTGAAAATATTATCATTTATATATTAATGATATGGAATATTCAATTTTGATTTAAAATTGAATATGACGTTGAAATCGTTTTCAAAACGAATTTAAAACGATTTATAAAATACGTTTTGAATTGAAATTGACGAAATATGTATAATATATATATATATATATATATATATATATTAAATGGCCTGAATAGAACACGCCGTGCTGTGACCGTTCGCGAATTTCGACCATTGACTTCGAATTGACGTTACGGAAGATCCGACCGTCGGATTCTTCTAAAACCGGAACCTTGGGTTCGTATCGAAAAGTGCTTTCCAATGAATATAAGAAATTTGAAATCTAACGATTGGATTTGGAATTATGTCCAAATCAAATTTAGAAAAGGTCGATGTAAGCGCAGTTCGATGACCGTTTATGGAAATCAACTATACGGGCCCTAATAAAATTATTAAAAATATCGATAATTTGTGTAAAATCATAATAAATGATTTGGAAAGAATTGGGATGAAAAATTCCATATTTGAAAAGATAAAAATATATTTTTATCGAAATGAACTAGTTATGAACTAAACTTGAAATCCAATAATTTTTAAAATAAATAAATTGGATTTGTGAATGGTTTTAATATAACCAGAAATTTCCAATATAAGAGTTGGAATGGATTTGAATTGAAAGTATCTCCGGAATATTTCGATATTGGATTCCATGATTAAACGGATATTGTGGAGGAATTTGGAAGATATATATATTGTACGTCCAATATGATATTTGTTGGTTTCAGAATTTGATATTGAATAAAAGACGACATATTTTCTATTCAGAGCCTTGTATTTAATATCAAGTGGGATTTTGGGTTAGTTGTGAATGGTGTCTTCACTAACACTGTTCTTAAACCCAGTCGAGAAAAAGATTAAATATTTTAATTAAGATTTAATTAAGTTTACCAATTAATTAATATTTAATTGGAATTGAATGGAATTGAATTTTGGGTTTGTCGTGAATGGTAACTTTGAAAATGCTATTCTTAAACCCAATGTAGTTAAGATAATTAGAAACTAATCGCAGATTAGCTAAGTTGAATGGTTTCCTAGGTATTGATCTGATATTGGTTTCGGGTTCGGGATTAATACTTAGGATATTGTTCTCTTACTAATTTATTGTTAGAGACTGATGGAACAGTGTCTTCACTAACACTGTTCTTAAAACCATTTGAGAAAAGATTAAATCTTTTTGTTAAGATTTAGTGAAGTTTACTAATTAGTTAATATTTATCTGGAATTGAATTTTGGGTTTGTCGTGAACGGTATCTTTAAAAATGTTGTTCTTAAACCCAATGGAGTTAAGAAAATTAGAAACTAACCGGAGATTAGCTAAGTTGAATGGTTTCGTGGGTATTGATCTGATGTTGGTTTCGGCCTTCGGGATTAATACTTAGGGAATTGTTCTCTTACTAATTTACGGTTAGAGACTGATGGAACGGTGTCTTCACTAACACTGTTCTTAAACCTAGTTGAGAAAAGATTAAGTATTTTTATTAATATTTAATGAAGTTTACAAATTAATTAATATTTAATTGGAATTGAATTTTGGGTTTGTCGTGAATGGTATCTTTAAAAATGATGTTCTTATACCCAATGGAGTTAAGAAAACTAGAAACTAAACGGAGATTAGCTAAGTTGAATGGTTTCCTAGGTATTGTTCTGATATTGGTTTCGGCCTTCGGGATTAATACTTAGGGAATTGTTCTCTTACTAATTTACGGTTAGAGACTGATGGATCAGTGTCTTCACTAACATTGTTCTTAGACCCAGTTGAGAAAAGATTAAATCTTTATATTAAGATTTAATTAAATTTACGAATTAATTAATATTTAATTGGAATTGAATTGAAATGAATTTTGGGTTTGTAATGAATGGTATCTTTAAAAATATTGTTCTTAAACCCAATGGATTTAAGAAAATTAGAAACTAACTGGAGACTAGTTAAGTTGAATGGTTTCCTGGATATTGATCTGATGTTAGTTTCGGCCTAAGTATGTATCTTACTAATTTACGGTTAGAGACCGATGGAATGGTTTCTACAGTAGCACTGTTCTTAAACCCCATGTGAATAGAATAAATCTTTTAATTAAGATTACTAGAATTTCCAGTTATGTTTAGTAATTGGAATAAAATGGAATGTGATTTTGTGTTTATCGTAAATCGTGTTTTAAATGATATTGGTTCTTTAACCCAGTTAAAGATAAGATTAATTTCTTAGCTTTGAATAATTATTAATATTGATTTTGTGAAGATTAAAACTAAATGGAGTTTTAATGAACCTTTGATTAGATTTAAAAGTGAATGTGATAATTAAAATTATCAATCAAGAAAATGGTTGAAAATGGAGTATCACCAGTTTTGCTCCAAGCGATAGTTAAATCTTTAACAAGATTTAAACGTGAAATGATAATTAATATTTACTGATAACACAGTGATGTTAGATATGGAGTACTACCAGTTTTGCTCCATGGGATGAATAGGATGGGACTAGGAAATAAAATAAATGATTACTTTGGTGTAGTTCGCTAATCTCGACTAGTTTGGAAAACCTTAATATGTTTTGATATCCAAAGGAAGATTAAAGAACAAATTTAAAAGAATTTACCTTTGATAAAATTAACGGGAACCTATTCCCTTATGATGTGAATATTTGAATAAAAGAATATTCTAGATTGGAATGAGGTGTATGTTGTGTTTTTATATCACTTGTTTATTATATATGCGGGTTGTTCGGAAAGCCCGGGTTTATACCAATTCTGAATAACTGATTCAACGATAAGTCGACGATGAAGACGGTGGTTCAACCGGAGGTCTTCACATCGTTTGGATGATTATTGATGTCTTGATTGGGCTGTACACCCAAGACGAGGTAATAAGTGGTGATCGTCCAGACGTACTTGGAGATCGACAGATATGCGAGGGCATCTATCCTATATTGGACATATGGGACGAGGAATAAGGTGCCTCCGGTTTCGTTCAGACCCAGAACGAACTTGTAAATGGATGTGTGTCTGATATTGGATTTTATTCTATGTTGATTGATTTCTATTAAATAAATATCTGTTTGGTGGTGGAGAATTTATTCTCTTACTTAACGCCCTTCTCTGAGACGTACGAGCTCAGAGGTTATATATCGATAGACATCAGTCGCATGGCGTGAATTGCCTGTGTGGCATGCCTGAGTGGCAAATGATCAAAGCTTCTGTTGAAAAGCAGAGTCTTATGGTTGATGATCAAAGCACGTCCTTGAATGGCATAGTTTTACGTATAACGTCAATTCGTGAGCCTCACACCTCGGTATGAGTTAAAAACAGGATAAGGGAACCCAAGGAGGACATGATGTTTCTTTCCAGCTATGGGTGGTGTCGGGGTATTGCAAGCCCAGACATTTATATTATTTTTACCTTTGTGGTTGTTGGAATGCGAGGCGCCTCAGATATATCGGTCTGTACGGAGCCGATGGATATAGGTCCTATAGGACCGGGAAACATGTGTTCAGGAATTGCCAATCCTCAAACGTAAGGGAGGACCGACCTTGGAGGATCCAAGGGTTTTCTACGGGAGATCTTGAGGCATTTGCTAGAGTTTCTCTAAGCCGGCGAGGAGTACATCCCTTTCCTCGACTCATGACGGAAATCCAATTTCCAATACGTGACATTCGATTTTATTTGTAGAGCCTAATATGGTGACATAGTGGGCTGGGGCACTATGTCGTCTATGATTGATACATTTATACTTGAAGTTGTTTTCATATCTTTACACTATAATAGTATCAAAATGATTTGTTTTAAATGTATCACGCATGTTTGGCTATTATAAGGTAAAACTCTATCCTACGGCTTGCGTTGCATTGTGTGATGGGACCCGAGTCTTATAATAGCTTCATTTTTCCAAAAAGCATTCCGCTGTTTGTTTTATGCACTAGTATTCTTGGGAGGAAACCCGTTCCGTGTTATACAGCGTGATCCCTTGATTTACTTTATTCTTAAAGAAAAGATTAAATAGCTATTTTAGTTCTCACACAAGTCACATGACTGACCTCGAGTTTATTGCCTTAACCAACACTTTGGATGCCCCTATTTTCCATACGTACAGCTAGTAGTTTTGATTTTGCCGATTTATATTCACAGGATCCTGGTTTACAGCTGGAATGATATTCGGAAAGCTCTGTATCCATATATTTGTTTCAGTTGTGTTATGTATTATTTTTCCAGTGCATTGTAATTTAAATCTCTGATATTTCTCTCATGTATAATATTTATTCATACTCTGTATATTCCTGTACTCTGATGTAAATTGTTGTAATAAGTAATGAAATCTTCTTCTGTTTGCGTTCTGATTTGTCGTGTTCTCAGGCAATCCGGGCTTTCCTTTACGGGGAAGTTTGGGTCATCTCAGTTTGCATTGACGTGTTTCAGGATTTGGTGAATCACTTGGAGAGACCTCCCATCCTATCAAACGTTGTGGTTCATAGAGACTTATTCATCCGCTTGGTTATTTCAGTGCACACTACCAATTCTGCATGTGTGCGTGAAGAATATCACATCAAGAGGCATGGTTTTTATGTTAGTAAAAGATTAAAATTTATTGAAAGAAAAAGGTCCAAAGCAAGAGAAGATTACATACTGCCTATTAGTCCCCTTTAGAAAGCTCACATGGTATTTCCCGCCTCATCCTATTAGATTTTACAATGACGAAATGCTTAGACAAGTGCCATGACAATCTGAAACATCCTAGGATATGGAACTTAGCCAATTTATATCACTTATTTCATTTGATGAGCAATCCAAGGACAACATCAGTGGACTTTATTACTGAATTCATTGCACAAGTTGGCTCTTTGAATAGCTATAAGGCACCAATCATCGAATGTAAATTGCATATGGATGGAGCATCAAACAATTAGGTATCTAGAATAGGAGTCGTGTTAGTGAATTCAAAGGATATAAAATAACAAACAGATCACAGAATGCAGCAGAAATAAAAAGCAGAAAGGAAATAACACAGAGAGATACCCAGCTTCGGCAAAACCCTGCCTACAGCTGCATTCCTAAGGTTTCTAATAGGTGATAGAACAGATCCCGCTTACAAGACCATGTAAACTCGCACTCCCTACTCCTGTACTAACCCTACGCTCAAAACCCTAGACTGGTCAATATCCACTAAACCAGATTTTCCCCTAGTTTTACAAACACTAATAAACTGTCAGTTAATTCCTAATTGATTCCCTAGTATTTTACAAACACTAGAAACTAATGAATCGGTTACAAAAGAAACTAGAAAAATACATAAAAAATAAACAAAGAAAGACCCTGAAAACAAATTTAATCCTCCCCTTTTATAAACTTCGCTTAGCCAAGAATAAAATAGGCCGGCCCGTCCATTTCTTTACTATTCTAATTACTTACCCTTTTCAATGAAAATGGCGGCATGAAAAATAGGGTTTCCTTCTCTAATGCTCCAAATCCAATTGATGCTTGATGGAAATGAGGTCGATTTTTATCTGATTGCTCCAATGTTTTGCGTTGCTTTCTTGATCGATTTGGCGATGTTGTAGCGATCGAATCCCAGATGGAATTTTGTCAATTCTTTGACTTTCCTCTCTTTGAATTTGTTGTTTTTGGATTAGATGCTTTTGCCAATGATGTATTGGTGCTTTTATAGGGATTAGAAAACCCTAGAAACTCTGATTTCAATATGACTTAGCCTGATCATTTGCGTGATTCCCATTTCGATTTGCTCGATTTAAATGGCTTTCTCTTTTTGACATCCTTGGCTTTGAATTGATTGAATGCATGGCCTTTGGAAATCAATTTTGAGCTTGTAATTTGTGGAATTGTTTTGTTGCCAAATATTTCGTTCAAATCAGAAAACAAAACTTAATTTGTTTCATGTCACAGATGCTGTGATTTTTCTGCATGATTTATTGATTCCACTGATTTGGATTGTTCCCAAAAGAAATTCTCCATAAATTGTGCCTTCAAATGAATGATTGTGTGAAAATTGTTTTGCTTAATAAAAGCTGGAAATCAATTTTGTTGCCCAAAAATACTTGTTCAAAAACAGAATATTTTGAAACATTCCTTGATTTGAAAACAGCCACGAATGTCACATTTAAGTTTCTGGAAATCAAATCCTTGTTTGAGTTGTCACCAAAAACTCTTCATCGAATTAAATCTGCATTGTAAAACTGGAAAGAATAGAACACATTTGAATTTTGACTTGCCAAATAATGCTTTCTCATTTATTTGCAATTCAAAACAGGAAATTTTGAAATTGCATGCCAAAGTTATTTACTGAGATATTTCTGCTTCTTGTATCATATCTGGAAAGATTTGCAATGCAAAACCTGATTTGCAAAATTGTTTTCTTGCCACCATTACCTGTACCGATTTAGAAAAATCTACAAGACAAAAAACATTTCCAATTTTGTCATATCTGAAATGAATTCAAAAATGTTTCTTGCCAAATATAAATGGCTCAACCACCATTGAAACTGCACTATAATTCTACAACATGCATGTATGTATGCTCCATGATAATTTGTTATATGTTTCCATGAATTATTGCCATAATCGAATTCAGCTGGAAATAAATATGATTGTAATTTTTCCCCACCTTTGCCTGATTGATTAGTTTCTCAAAAACTATTCTTTCCAGTAAAAAAAAACTTTGCTAAATATGCAATTCCTTAAATGCTTTGTTAAAAACTGGAAATAGATTTTCCAGAAACACTTTTGCGATATATATCCCTTCGTTTTTGTTTTACTTCCCATTACCAAATGTTGATAACATGCTAGCTGAACTGTTTTGTGCATTTCCAAATGCCATGTAGAGAAATGCAAATTCATTTGATGTGTATAAGGAACAGATCCACCATTCATACATGTATTGACTTTACCATGATTGTTGCACATGCTATGCTTCACTTGAATCGCACTGTTTCACCCATGCTTGAGCACACAGATCCATTCTTACATGTACATATTTGTCCTGCTGAATCTTGTTTACATTAGCTTGTGCATCCCTTATTGTCTTGCTGCTATCATGCTACTGCCCAATTTATCTTGTCACGCAAAAACAGAACTGATCTTGCATGAGAATCAATTGCATATGAATGATTTTCCATATTTGTCATGTTGATCCGCCTTGTGATTTTCCTTGATCTTGAGTTGATCTCTCATGTTTGTCAAACATTAATTTTTTTTAATTTTGGGCTGATCTGATTTTTTTTTTTTTGTGTTCCATAATTGCAGTATGAATGAGTGAAATGTTGTAGTAATGCAATGACTGTATACTAGAGTGATGAGCGTTGCAGTGAGGAACAAATGTACAAAATAAGAAAAATTGTACTGATATTTGTAATAAACAAATTTGATTGAAATAAAATATTATTTTATTTTGTTCAAACAAATTTGTCTATCATATTCAATTTGATTACGAGTACAATATCATGTCAAGTAATATATGTGAATATACAATTGTGGAGTTAGAATGTTGTACTATTTCAGATGTTGAAATAAAGTATTTAATTGAATAAATATACAGTGAATATATTCAATTGTGTATAATAGTATAATATTCAACAAATATTTATTTCTTTTAAACGGTGTAAAATAAAATAGTATAATTACAAACACATTTAAATAATATCATATGTTTGTTATCATCAAACAAAAATCATAGAATTGTTAGACACAACAATCTTCCCCTTTTGATGATGACAAACATAAAATAAGATTTTGAATATAATATTATTATAAATGTGTTTGGCACTGAATTATTGAACTCCCCCTGTATGTATCCTCCCCCTACAACAAAAAACTCCCCTAAAAATGTGCATGAGTGAAAAGACCTAGAAATGTGCATGAATGGAATTTTCAATATTAAAATATTTATAAAATATTCACTCATAAATCCAAATTTCAATCCATTCTCCCCCTTTTGTTATCATCAAAAGGATGTAGAAATTAAAGCATAGATGAAAAATGAATAAAAAAATAATATCAGCTTAAGAGGGAGAACGATCATCATTAATCCCAATCAGTCAAACAAAAATCATAATATTCTAAGAATAAGTTGCATATTTCACATTGTAGAGAATGATGGATTTACGATGAAATTTATAATAATGGAGAGAGTTTTAAAAATATAAATTCTATTTATTTTCCAAAGAATTTAAAAAAAAAATGAGGCACAAAAACAGTGATGGATTTGGACTATAATTATAAATTCAATTTAAGTGACGAAATCAAATAATCTCAAATCCCAATAGCTATCAATCGACAAATCATAATACTTCATAAAATATTAACACATTTCACAAATTAGAAAGATGGATTGATAGGCTGGTTTTTAAACACCAAGGAGAATTTCATATAAAAGTTTATTTAGCATTTTATTCCTTTTTCGTCTTCTTTTTATTTAAGAGAACACTGACCATGCATAACCAGAGCTTGGATTTTTAAATGAGGTCAGTTGCAGCTTAAATCATAAGTTATCTCATAACCATGCATGACCAGAGCTTGGATTTTAAATGAGGTTAAAGAAACACTTATGTATTAATTATATTTATATTTATCATTTTCAGTTCAAATAGAAAAACTCCTCAGTATATAAAACCAATATGGATGACAGAAATGTGATAAGTACAGAAATGGTTTGTGAAATAAATTTCTAAATTAATCATATTATGAAATAAGACCAACTGTACCGAGATCATTGAAAAAATTTCAATTATCACTAATTCTGAATAATAATATAACCACAATTCCATCACAAATATTTTCACTGCTTATTCAAGATGATTTTTTTAAAAAAAATATTAAACTCTCCACATTAATATAAAAAACATGATGGATGGCAGAATAATGGTAGATAAAGAAGAAGGTTGTGAAACAATCGCCAATTCAAAGATATTATAATAACTGTTCAACCATCATGAAAATCTAAATAAAAACTCCCCTTATTGTGAGATATATTGTAGTCATAACCCATCACAATTTCAAAATCTGATAATTATTTTGATGAATTATGAATACAGTTCAATTTGGACATTGATTTTAATTTCTGAATGAATAATTAATAAATAATTTTAGAATTGAAAATCAATTACAAGAGGGATATGCTGATCTATACAAGACAAGAGAGATACAAAAAAAAATACATGATGAAAAAAATGTCAACACTTCTAACCTGATACCACTTGATGTCTCTATTGATGAGGATTTTAACATGGCACTGGAGACAAACAAGGGTGTCTCAGACAACAACAGTTTAATCACACATTCCAAGCAGACAAGACAAAACTATTTCATCTATCAAAGTATGGTATATATTTGATACCAAAACAAGCAGTCACCAAAAATATTTACAAATCAATTTCTTTTAATCAGAGCAGCATGATAACCAATTTTGAAGCAGACTTGTCAAGATATTTCAGATGGTCTCAAAAGTTTTTTCATGATTTAAGATTAAAAAAAATAGTTTATTTGAAATCATTTGAAGGAATATGTAAACCTCTAGATTCAATGAATCGATCACCACCATATTATAAATTTTGATTCAAGATATATGTGTGATTCAATAAATCAATAATTTCAAATGATTTTAAACAAATAGATATTAAAATCAAATAATCATGAAATAACAGTAAGTTTCAAAGATCAGATTTTTGCAAAGAATTTTTCACAAAATTTTCTAAAAGGCACAAATGAATAATTCCAGATCATTTACATCAATATCGAGAGATATTCATGATCCAAAAAATTTAGTGGTTTATTCAAAATCACTTGAACAAATGTAAATCTTGAGATACAACGAATCAATCACACAGGATTAATAATTTCAGATCTGAGAGGTGTGTGAGATTCAAAATATTAGAAATTTTCAAGTGATCTCAAAACAAACAAACAACAACCATAATGATCATGAATAAAGATGAATTTCAGGATGTATCACTAATTCAAGATAATCAAAAAATATCCAAGCCAATCTGGAAAATAATGAAATTACCACAACTGATAAATATTGGTGTGCTGTAATAAGTATATTATTTCAAGCTTTTCTAAAATGAATTAGAAGAAACTCAAAAACAACAGAGGTGTGTGAAATTCCATTAAACTTTCAAATCTTCAAAAATTTAGAATTCAAAGTAACAGTGTTCAAGATATGACAAGAATACATCAACACTGTTATGAATTCAGCAATCAGAAAATAAACTACAAAACAAATGCAGATATATACAAGTTTAAATTCAAGATCTGGAAATGATTAAATACATTAGAGTTTCATATAAATGAAGTGAATTTCCAGAAAATATGAATTCTACAATTGGAAGTTTAAGACAACACAAGGAAAATTACAATGATATGACAGTGACAAATAAAACGGACAAAGAACATAATCAGAAGAGATAGAAGGAGGGAAAACATAAAAAATATATTTACAAAGATGAGTTTAGAGGTTATACCTAAAATTGACGTAAGTAAATAAATCTATAACTCAATTAACTTGGCTTAAAGAACTATGAATAATTTGATGATATGAAGCAATTTGAATTCAGTTTCTCTTTCGCAAAGCAGTTCCTCAGCCTCCACCGGTACCTAATAGTTCAAGGAATCGAGTGGTCTAACAAAATTAGTAAAACCACTCACAACTGTATTCATATGTTTGGGTACCCAGATTTGTTTGTATAGAAAACCATTAGAATTAACTTTCGTACCCTTAGGAACCCAAATCTACTTGAATTTAACGAAAACAATTTTATTTCCTTTCGGGATCCAAGAATGTATAAATGGTTTATTATAAAACGATTTGTCATCACAATTTTGATTCAAAAAACCTTTGAAATTTTCAGAGTTCAAATTTTCAAAGCAGTTCGAGGGATTTTTCAAATCATTTGATTTTTGTTTTTCAAAAACATCATTTTTCCCGAAGCCAAGACCAGATTCATTTCCAATAGAAACTTAGTTTTGTAACAACATATTCAACGATTTTTCCCCATTAGAAAATTTATCCAAAGTTGATTCTAATCGTTGAATTTTGGATTTTAGATCGTTATTTTCTTTTAATAAATATGAGAAATCATTTATAGCGATCTTCTATTCAGCATTGGACTGTTTCAAAACCAAATTCTCATTTTCAAGCAATTTAATTTTGGCTTGGGATTCAGAAATTTCAAGTTCCAAATGATTTTGTTTTTCAGATTCAAGTTTTTCTAAGGTTTTGAATTTTTCAATCTCAATTTCAAGCTCTTTCAAAATCAGATCTGTTTTCAACAAATTATTATTTTCAGCAATATCATGTTTTGAATTTTTGGTATCCTTAAAATTTTCAAATTCTATTTACAAATAATTGTTTGTGCTTTCAAGCTCTATCTTGTTCTCTTTTAAAATCAAAATTTCATTCTCAAGTTTTTGAATATTTTTATTTTGACGAACAAGATTATTTTTCAAATTTAAACAAATTTTGCAATTAGAATTTGAAGACTTCTAACGTTTTTGAGTTTTGATTCCAAAAGATTAATTTTGCAGATCAACTCAAGCTTCTCAGATTTCAGAAGTTTATTTTTAGATTTTAGATTCTCAACAGGTTCAGTTAAACCATTTAAACGATGAATTAAATCTTTATAAGAAATATTTCCTGTTGAGTCTCCATCTGAATTTCCATCTGTATAACCTACTAAGCACAAATCTGAAGCTGAGTTGACATTCTGGGGATTTGAGCTGTTGTCAGATTTTCCATACAACACGTTGAGATTTTTCCAGATTTCCTGCGCAGTCAAACAATGAGAGATAAGATCAAGCTGATTATTACTGATACAAGAATAGAGAATATGCATAACACGAGCATTGACAAATTTATTTTTCTTATCTAGCATATCTCCCATATTTTCAATAATATTCCAATAATCAAAATTAACAGATTTTAAATATAATTCGACTTTTGATTTCCAAATTAAAAAATCTGTTCCATTGAAAATAGTTCGAATATCACTGGACTGACTCTCGCTATACTGACAACTAGAAGACACCATTACTCTAGAGTTAACAGAATACCTGCTCTGATACCACTTGTTGGATATAGATTAACCCTAGAGGGGGGTGAATAGGGTTTATCACAGTTTATCGCTGAATTAAAAAATCTAACATGATATAAAATAATAAACAGATCACAGAATGCAGCAGAAATAAAAAGCAGAAAGGAAATAACACACAGAGATACCCAGCTTCGGCAAAACCATGCCTACTGCTGCATTCCTAAGGTTTCTACTAGGTGATAGAAATAATCCCGCTTACAAGACCATGTAAAATCGCACTCCCTGCTCCTGTACTAACCCTACGCTCAAAACCCTAGACTGGTCTATATATACTAGACCAGATTTTCCCCTAGTTTTATAGACACTAGTAAACTTTCAGTTAATCCTTAACTGATTCCCTAGTATTTTACAAACACTAGAAGCTAATGAATCGGTTACAAAAGAAACTATAAAAATACATAAAAAATAACCAAAGAAAGACCCTAAAAACAAATTTAATCCTCCCCTTTTATAAACTTTGCTTAGCCAAGAATAAACTAGGCCGACCCGTCCATTTCTTTACTATTCTAATTACTTTCCTTTTCAATGAAAATGGCGGCATGAAAAATAGGGTTTCCTTCTCTATTGCTCCAAATCCAATCGATGCTTGATGGAAATGATGTCGAGTTTTATCTGACTGCTCCAATGTTTTGTGTTGCTTTCTCAATCGATTTGGCAATGTTGTGGCAATTGAATCCCAGAAGGATTTTTATGAGTTCTTAGACTTTCCTCTCTTTGAAATTATTGTTTTTGGATTCGATGCTTTTGCCAGTGATGTATTGGTGCTTTTATAGGGATTAGAAAACCCAAGAAACTCTGATTTCAATATGACTTGGCCTGATCATTTGCGTGATTCCTTTTGGTTTGCTCGATTTAAATGGCTTTCTCTTTTTGACATCCTTGGCTTTGAATTGATTAGCGTGGGCTTTGGAAATCAATTTTAAACTTGAAATTTGTGGAATTGTTTTGTTGCCAAATATTTTGTTCAAATCAGAAAACAAAACTTAATTTGTTTCATGTCACAGATGCTGTGATTTTTCTGCATGATTTATTGATTCCACTGATTTAGATTGTGCCCAAAAGAAATTCTCCATAAATTATGCCTTCAAATGAATGATTATGTGAAAAGTGTTTTGCTTAACAAAAACTGGAAATCAATTTTGTTGCCCAAAAATACTTGTTCAAAAACAGAATATTTTGAAACATTCCTTGATTTGAAAACAACCACGAATGTCACATTTGAGTTTCTGGAAATCAAATCCTTGTTTGAATTGTTGCCAAAAACACTTCATCGAATTAAATTTGCATTGTGAAACTAGAAAGAATAGTACACATTTGAAATTTGACTTGCCAAATAATGCTTTCTCATTTGTTTGCAATTCAAAACAGGAAATTTTGAAATTGCATGCCAAAGTTATTTACTAAGATATTTCTGCTCCTTGTATCATAATTGGAAAGATTTGTAATGCAAAACCTGATTTGCAAAATTGTTTTCTTGCCACCATTACCTGTACGGATTTAGAAAAATCTACAAGACAAAAAACATTTCCAATTTTGTCATATCTGAAATGAATTCAAAAATGTTTCTTGCCAAATATAAATGGCTCAACCTCCATTAAAACTGCACTATTATTCTACAGCATGCATGTATGTATGCTCCATTAAAACTGCACTATTATTCTACAACATGCATGTATGAATTCAAAAATGTTTCTTGCCAATTTTGTCATTTCCAATTTTTTTTATTTTTTATTTTAGGCTGATCTGAATTTTTTTTGTGTTCCATAATTTTAATATGAATAAGTGAAATGCTGTATTAATGCAATGACTGTATACTAGAGTGATGAGCGTTGTAGTGAGGAACAAATATACAAAATGAGAAAAATTGTACTGATATTTGTAATAAACAAATTTGATTGAAATAAAATATTTTTTTATTATGTTCAAACAAATTTTTCTATCATATTCAATTTGTTTACAAGTACAATATCATGTCAAGTAATATATGTGAATATACAATAGTGTAGTTAGAATGTTGTACTATTTCAGATGTTGAAATAAAGTATTTAATTGAATAAATATACTGTGAATATATTCAATTGTGTATAATAGTATATTATTCAACAAATATTTGTTTCTTTGAAACGGTGTAAAATAAATTAGTACAATTACAAACACATATAAATAATATCATATGTTTGTTATCATCAAACTAAAATCATAGAATTGTTTGATACAACATTAGTAGTTCACCCTTGGACATGACATTGTATATTCTTTTGTGGGGTTTTGAGGTATGTATATTTTGTAGTAACTATCAGACTTATCAGTGTATGATGTATCAAATGATGTATGTGTATGTATCAGTGACTATTGTCCTGTATTCTGCGATCTATATTATATTGTGTATTGTTCTGAATAGGTCATGAAGCCACCATATTGGTGTATTGAGTAAGTGTTAGGCATGTTACCAGAGGGGAAAAAAATCCTGACATGTTTAATACTTATTCTATGCAACATTATGGATGATCGCTCCTATCTGCCCTATTCTCTGCATTAGTAAACAGTATGAAGCCACCATATTGGTGTATTGAATAAGTGTTAGGCATGTTACCAGAGGGGAAAAAAAGTCCTGACATGTTTAATACTTAATTTATGCAACCTTATGGATGGTCACTCCTATCTGCCCAATTCTCTGCATTAGTAGACAGTATTACCAACTAATGTTATTTGCTAATGTGGGTCTCGGGGCATGACGTCACATATAGATTGATGCATTGAATCTATTTCTTATGTTTATAAAGCACAATATAAGTCTAAGGTTTCTCCTCTTTCATATTGATTTTTTGCACCAATCTGTCAACTTAGATATTATACCACATATTTGTGCTTGACCCATCCCATAAGCAAATAAACAACAAACATACCATTAAGCAAATGAAACCACAAACCATTTATTAACTAATAAATGTTATTTTATAAAAATGTTACTGCAATAATTTAGTCGACATATAAAACAGGGACTTATTGCTTTCCCCTTTTCATTAAATACCAAACTAACCAAATCAATGGTTGAGAATGGAGACCATCTTAACGTAATTATATATGCAGAGCAATCCTCCTTATCTTTGATTCTTCCATTTTTTTTCTCATCTTGGCTTGCAGTTACAATAAATTGAACATGTAGATTTGTAAATCTCAAATTAATGTGTGGTCAGAATAATTTTTTTTGAAATGGTAAAACTTTGAAATTTGTTTTTGATATACTAGTAGTTTCATTTTTTTCCTCCTTCTTTCTGTATTAGGGTGTAAATGACTAGCATCAAAGTTTACGCATCAGTAGTGAAGTAAGTACGCAATATTATTGGATAATTTGTATTTTAAATGGAACTTACGTGTATAGTTGATTTTTCAGAATAATTAGTTAATGGAATACAAATTGACATCTCATATCATTCCGTTCTTATATATTTTACTTCTAGCTATTCATTTTTTTAACCAAACTAGAATATATATGTATGTATGTATGTATGTGTATATTAATCATAATCAAGCTGGTGGTTTCAATTACATAGTTATTCTTTTCTATGTGCAACCAACATTTGTACGCATAGTCGGTGAAAAGAAGACAAAGATGCATTACAGCGGAGTAATGAGTATGAATAATTTTTCTTTGTTCGAACTCAAATTGCATCATTTTTCTTTCCTAATTTTTAGTTATTGTTATCCTTTAATATTTTGATATTTGTGCCGCATATGGTTTTATTTGGTCATCTTATAATTATGTCATACAAGTTTTGTTTATATTTTATGTCTTATCCACAAAAAACTTTGCAACATTAAATGGATTTTTATCCAAAGTTACTGTTATGTAACGACGGTCGGAACAAAACCCTCTTTCTTTCTCATAGGGCGCACGCATATGGATTGGCACACACATCCTTGTACCAAAAGGAATCTTTGATGCTATGTGCCTACCAACTCATTTTTGTACTTCACTTTTCTAATTTATTACGTGATGTGGGACTATTTATTCAAATCGGCATTCCTTACTTAACAACATGCGAGGAAATTCTAACAGTCTCCTACTTGACACATATCATACGAGTATATTTTGAGAGCACTGCCTTGCCCGCATGATCCAGTCCATAACTTTTGGCTCTAATACTACTGTTATGTAATGACGGTCAGAACAAAGTCCCCTTCCCTCCGTATAGGGCGCACACATATGGGTTTGTACACACATTCTTGTTGCAAAAGGCTGATCCCCAAATGGAGTGTCTCTTCTTGTTATGCCTAGTTTGAGGTTTGGATATGTAAACTTTTTTTTTTAATTTATTGTAATTTTCTCATGTAGAATAAA
Organism: Allium sativum; assembly: GCA_030737875.1. Classification (NCBI taxonomy): domain Eukaryota; kingdom Viridiplantae; phylum Streptophyta; class Magnoliopsida; order Asparagales; family Amaryllidaceae; genus Allium; species Allium sativum. The sequence continues at coordinate 411,975,878 of CM060909.1, read as the reverse complement.
ATCTCTCTCCTTTGAATTGGACTTACACTATCTCGATGGTAGTGGAACGAGTGTAAATATTGTGTGTCTCTTTATTTCGTATTTATAGTTATATACTATTTGTTTGGAGTAATATAATAAATGCTATTATATTAGATTGATGTTCAATTGACAAATCTAGACCCTATTTATTGTTCTTCTACATTTGTGTAATTTTTGCACAATTGCTACTTATCTGTTTGACACTAAGCATGTTAATGAGTACTGTTAAATGTTGTATTAGAAGTTGGTATTGAATAACGAAGATGTATATCTACAAATAGTGAATAGATGTCGTATTTCGATCTATCCACATAAAATTAGTGTATCTTAAAAGTTAAATAGAATATTTGTTCATTATGAAATTGTTTCAATACTAATGCTAAAAAAATGGATAATATGATAACCAATATCCTTTTGAGTGGAAAATACGCTTTTGTTTTTGTTGTCTTAATAAAACAATAAATATCAATCACATTTTGTATTATCGTTTACATAATACAAACGGTTATCTTAATCAAAGTTAAACCAAAAGTTTCTTGAAGTAGATAAAACTTTGCATGCATCTATGTTCCTTAATTTTGTCTATTTTTCTCATTTTTTTGTGGAAGGTAAGTGTTGAATTAACATGTATCAATTGAGAGATTTACATGTATCATTTGAGAGATACTTTTGATAACAAATCATATTATTTTTCTTTGTTAGAGTTTGTTATTGTTTGGTTCATTGTCATTTGTTAAAACAAAACATATTCCTTTGACACAAAGATCAAAATCAAAACCAAAGTTGGTATTACATTTTGACTTCTTTGTTAATTTTCATCCTTAGGCTTAGAAAATATGTTTTATCATTAACTCAAACTGATTTTTCTCCCATTTAATATTATTTTGTAATTCTCCTTGGTATACTTCTTCACTATAGTGTAACGTGTGTTTATGTACAAGCTGAAAAAAATATTGATGGTTACAGTCGATGATAACTCTCAAAATCTTTATTTTTGTAGAAACCTACTACAGCTACTTCAGTACTTTGATAAGTTTAACTTCCAAACATCAAAATAATGCTTTATAATATAGAACATAATGTTGTTATATTGCTTTTTGCCCATACTAATGCACAAAGATTCTAAATATGATGGATACATAGTTAAGTAGTGGATATTTTTAAGCGATGGAGGACTACACAACTGAGAAAGTGAAATTGATTTTAGGTGATGATAGGATGGTGCCTCTTTTTCATGGAACTATCTTATTTCAATTTGTTGTCCAGAAGTAAAGACAAGAAAAGATGACTTTGATGAAGGGCGACATTTTTTTCTTTGTGTGTATATAATGCATATGTTATATTTCCAATATTTTACTAGGTCGGATCAATACCATTGTACTATAAATATGTAAGATGATCATCATTAATAATTATTTTAATTATTGCATTGAACCACTTAATCTACTACCCCTTTAATAGCTTGATTAAATTTGCAGATGTGCGGGAAAATATCTTATTTCTTGCATTGTAACGACCTGCCTTTTTAGCCGCTCCAAGTCGGTAATTAAATCAACTCGGAATGTTCAAAATGACAAATTGTTATTTAGCTTACCAAGTTTAAACAGAATAAACACAGAATCACAGACATAAAATAGCAATATGTTCCTACCCTAACTAAATCTCACTTGGAATGTCTCTGTTCGAATGCAAGTAGTTGTTTTAACCATAACCTCTTTGGAGATGTACTCATCAAAGCGAGTCCTGGAGATGTACATCCTTTCTAGAATTTTTCAACTTTTACTTTTTATTATCCTTGATAATTTAAAGAATTCCATCTTTTAAGTTTGATTTGTTAGTTTTCCTATTATTACCTTTACATGCCTGCATGCTTTCTTTTCAAAATTCTGCTGCGTATGGACTAAAACTATTCGGTTAACAAACATATGTTACTACATATTCAGTAATTAGCTATAACGCTTCACTTCGAGACCCACCTTAACAAACAGCATTACAGAGTAAAACTATTTATTAGAGCAAAGAATAGGATTGGTTAGCGATGACCAATCATAATCTTGTATTAACCAAGAGTTAAGTATGTCGATGGTGTGCATTTTTCATGTGATTTGACATACTCAATACTTGCATACTACTACCACGACCATAGAATCAATTTAGAACAAGACATACATTGCTTGATATTTCACAATCCACTAAATAATATCACAACACACACACACACACACACACACAGATATATATATATATATATATATTTGCATATATACACACATACATTAGGTATGGTACACAAAATATACATAGATACATCCCTACAAAAGAATATATATATCAAAAAGTGTCTAGCACGACACAACTATAAATTACATACTAAATTCTTAAATCAAACAAAAGTAAAGAGGTCCATCCTTAAGTAAGATAAGTAGTAAAGTGACAGCTTCAAGTATTACCTGCAAAATATCGGTCAGATCCGAGTATTAAATATACTTGTCAGTCTAGTTGAGCTATCAGATCACAATATAATAAAATAATAAACTTTGGAAGTGATATTCTCTTGAAAAGGTGCTACGACGAAGTACTCCACATTGTGAAAATACTAAGCAACATATATTACTTGACATAAACCAAAGAATTAGTTACAACGTAATTCAAGAAACTATAAAGATAAATATAACGGTATCAGTTATCGTGCCGCACCTCACAACGAAAACAACACCGTCAACGCCATCAAGGAACCATGATTAGGGTAATAAACAAAGGAAATCACTCAACATCAGATGGAAAACTCAGAAATCAATGGAATTTCAAAGAACGCAGAAGTCACGAGAATTACCCAAGTCACAAGAAGCACTTATACCAGTGACTAATCTGAGAATTCAACCCACAAATAAAATCACCATACATCCAACGGTGTCTCTGAATAACTCAAAACAATATACTTAAATAATAATAGCATCATGAAAAGGTGAAATCATCAATAACAAAAAACATCAGAAAACCACTGAACGTTGGATCCAACCACCAGAATGGCAAGCCAATGCTATGCCTGCACGTGCTAATGTACAGATTGACACAAGGCGTTTCCAGTACTGATAACACCGGAAAGGTACCTTATAAGACGACCAAGTAGGTTATTATACATCAGATAACAACATAATCACCTAACTGACCTACGGTCTACCAAATTGACAATAAGGTCTGGCAAATTGACCCCAAGGCTTGGTTACCCAGTGACCATAAATACTTGTGATAACACCTGAATGTATCATAGACTTACAAACAATAAACTAAATAGTAGTATCCTGTCATGTCTTCTCATGCGTCTCTCGTGTCCCGTCCATCAACCTCTCCTAACTCTGTCCATACCTTGCCTTCTTCTCTCCTCTCTGACACCGCCGCAACCTCCACTTCTGTCTACTCTGTCGCTGTCCTTCCCAATCCGATTCCTGATCCAGATCTAGTCCCTCCTCCTCCATTACCTCCCCCCCTTGTTAATCCGATTCCTTGTCGTCCTATTATTCCTCCCCCTATCTCTACTTCTAATCCTGTTAAATTTTCATCTTTGTTTTATTCAAAACCTAATAATGCAGGTGCTTATGTCCCAGTTCAGTTTGATGTCAACTATAAAGGATGCTCTGTCCCACCGCCTAAGATGGTCTTAGATGAGGGTACAAAGTCTTGGACTGATTGTCTGGTAGGCTCTTTCATGGCTGGAAATGTCAATTATATGGCTGTAAAGATGTAGTTGGATAGAGTTTGGAAATTGAAGGGAGATTATGAAATGTTCTACGATAAGCAGAATTACTTCTTCAAATTTTCAAATCTAGAAGATAAGATCACTGTACTCAAGAGGGATCCAATGTTCATAAGGGGTCAGATGTTTATCATCGCAAACTGGACTCCCTCGCTATCATCGGCACAAGCGACAGTAAGAACCGTTCCAATTTGGATTCACTTTTATTGTATTCCTATAATGTTGTGGTCTCTAATAGGTATAAATTGGATAGCGTGTCATATTGGGAAAGTTATGTGCTATGATGAAAACACGTAAAAAGTGAAACGTTTCGAATATGCTAAATGTTTAGTGGAAGTTAATCCAGACAAGGAGTTTCCTAATTTTCTTGTGGTTGGTGACGACACCTGTCCTGACGTTTTGGTAGAATATACGTGGAAGCCGATGATTTGTATTAAATGTAATATTTTTGGTCATGAATCTGCTCGATGCGAGAAGCATAAAGAAAATAATGTCGCTGTCAGTGGTGATAAGGTAAATGCAGAGGCAAGCTACAATGTAGATGATGGTCATGAAATAAGAAATGGTGGCAATGATCATCAAACCAGAGATGGATTTACAGTTGTGCGAAGAAAAAGAAGTAGAAATACAAAACAAGTTTGGAGGGAGGTACCAAAAGAATCAGGAAATGGTGATAAACGTGTAGAGGAAGTGTCCAACGTGAATGGCTCTAGTAAACAATCGGGTAGCATGGCTGTAAATGGTGCAAGTAATCAAGAGGATAACATGGCTGTTAATGAAGAAAATGGACAAGTGAATATCATGGTTTTCAATGGGGATAAGGCCAAATTTTTCATGACACTTCGAATGATACATTTCTAAAACCAGTCAGTGGTATTTCCACGTTGAACAAGCATACTGTCTGCACTTCAATTTTTACATTTCCAGCAAACTCCAAAGTATCATCTTCTTCCTTAGCAAAATCTAACTCCAAATCTCCAATAATCCATCCTTCCTCTAAGATCAACATTTCCAACACCTTTGATGCTCTCAATCACACTCCTTCCACTTCTTCCAATTCCATGCCACCAATCCCCTTAATGATAACATTCCCTATTCATGATGGTGCTCAATCTGACATGCTCACCCCCTCTAATGAGAACCTAAAAGGTTCTATTCCAAACTCCATGCAGAGCTTATCTCCATATTCATCCCTCTCCTTGCCCAACTTATTCAGCGATATTAATAACCTTGACACTTCTATTATATCCCCTACTCTCATTCATCAATCTTTGGCTTCCTCCTCTGCTCCTAAAATCCCAAAATCTCCTTCATTCCTTATACCTAGGAACAGGGTTGTGAAAAGCGGTAGGGGTAGACCAAAAAAACGACCATCTACTCCTCTAGACCTGGATAAGGGTTCTGATTATTCTATTGAAAGCGATATTCTTTCATTGCCCTCTCAATTAAACTCTAAAAATCCTTCATCTGGTGTTCAAACCAGAGCATCCTCTTCATTGTTTACTCAATGATAGACAAAATAGCATTCTGGAATATCAGGGGTGCAAATCCCCTATCTAAGCAACTTGAAGTTGCTCACTTGATATCTTAGCATAACATCCATCTTATGGCTATTGCCGAGACAAAGCTGAACCATCTTACCACTAATAAAGCTTTACACAATATTAACCATGCATGGAGATCCATTCACAACTTAGCTCAAGCTCCATTTGGTAGATTATTGATATTATGGAACCCTATCTCTTTTATTCTTGATCCTATTACAGTACATCGTCAATTCATTCACTCTAAAATTACCCATCTTCCTACTAATTCTTCTTTTCTTCTCACTGTTATTTACGCGGATAATAGTGCTTCCATTAGGCAACCATTCCTTGATTCTCTCCCTTCATTACAACAATCATCCCTCCCCTGGATTTTTTTAGGTGATTGGAATTGCATGCAACTATCCTCGGATAAACATGGTGGTTCTCCTTTAACGTTTAGACAAGCGAGACCTCTCAACAATGCCATTTTTGACTCCAATCCGCTTGCCATTCCTTCCTCTAGTGCTGCCTTCACCTAGAATAATTGCTCGCATAATGGGCTTAGGACTCACTGTAAACTGGATAGAGCCTATCAAAACCTCACTGCTATTACCACTTGGCCTACCCTTATTACCTTTATTCCTCCTCCATCTTTATCCGACCACTCTCCTCTAGTGTTGGATTAGGGCATGAAACTCATGAGAAAACCTTCCTCATTTTCATTTTTTAACTACTGGGTTGAACACCCTAATTTTTTAAGTACAGTTGCTTCTAGTTGGAAACATCAAGTTCTGGGTAACCCTATGTTTATTGTGCAAGTGAAACTTAAAAAACTGAAGTCATGTTTGAAAGTCTAATCTAACGAAAACTTTGGAAATGGTGCTAGCTTATCAAACTCTATCCATCAGATGTTGTTTCAGGTTCAAAATGAAATTCAGAACTGTATAGATAACTCTGAGATGATCAACCTGTCGGCACGTGAAAGCAAACTATCAACTGATCTCACTAAAGCTGTGGTTGAAGAGGCAAAGTTGTCAAAGAAAAAGAATAGGATCAAATGGAATCTAAATGGTGACAAGAACACTTCTACCTTCCATTCATCTCTGAAGATACGTCAGGCTGCGTCGAATATTACAACAATTTTAGACAAGGATGGTGTGGAATGCTCTGATACTGTTGATGTGCAGTTGGCCTTTCTGGACTATTTCACTGCCATACTGGGTAACAAGTCAACCACCCCTATTCATTTAGATTCTTTTATGCAGTACTCTTTTCCAATGATTTCTAAAGAGAAGAAGTGGAATTTTATATCTGTGATTATGGATGAAGAAATTATTCAATCTGTTTTTGAAATGAAATCCTCAAGCTCTCCGGGTCCTGATGGTTTTAATGCACACTTTTTTTCAAAAGTAGCTAGTCAATAGTTGGTGAGGATATCATTAAAGCCGTAAAGAACTTCTTCATGCACAGCAAAATGTTAGGTGGTGTTAATGCAACTAGGCTAGCTCTAATACCCAAGGTGGACATGCCTAACTCGGTCACTCAATATCGTACTATAGCCTGTTGTAATGTATTATACAAAATCATTGCCAAAATTTTATCTGCTCGTATGAAAAAAGTACTAACATCTATTATCTTTCCAAACCAAAGTGCCTTCCGTCCTAATCGAGATATTGCTGATAATATTCTGCTAGCCTCTGAACTTATGAAAGGTTATAATAGGTGTTCTATCTCTCCTAGATGCGTGCTAAAACTGGACATACAAAAGGCGTATGATACGGTTAGATGGGACACTATTATATATATCATGTTCAAAATGAACTTCCCTATCCCATTCTTATGTTGGATATACACTTGCATCTCACTGTTCATATATCTCTAGGTATTAACGGCTCTACTTTTGGGTATTTCAAATCAATGCGGGGATTAAGGCAGGGGGATCCTGTATCACCTTATTTGTTCGTTTGCGTAATGGAATTATTCACCATTTTATCTCGCAAGGCCATGATTGCAAAGCATATTGATTATCATCCGTACTGCAAACGAACTAATATCTCCTGTCTACTTTTTGCTGACGACCTTTTACTCTTTACCAAGCCGAACAACAAATCTATTAATGGTATTAAGGTCGTACTTGAGTCATTCAGAATGACTACGGGTTTATCAATTAACACTCTCAAATCCAAGATTAGATGTGGTGGTGTGTCCGATGAAACTAAAAATGCTATGTATGATCTCTCTGGTTTAAGCTTTATGTAGGATGAAGAGCATTACCTTGGCGCACCTCTCTGTACTTCTAGACTGAAAGCATCCCAATGCTTACCCTTGCTTGAAAGTATCATCGCCAAAATATCTTCATGGCCTTCTTCTAAATTTTCAATGGCAGGTAGATTGGTAATTGTAAAATCCTTGGCAATTTCTAAGTGCATTTATTATGCTCGTCTGTTCATTCTTCCATCAAAATTGATTGACATGGTTAATTCTTCCCTCTCTCACTTTTTATGGCATGGCAACCCCTATTCAAAAAAACTAATTCCTATATCTTTCAAGAAGATATGTTGTTCTTATGCTAAAGGGGGGGGGGTTAGGTGTCATGGATTTGAAAGCATGGAATTATGCTGCTCTGTCATCTAGAATCGATAAAATATTTTGTTTTGATTCCAATCTGTGGGCTACATGGTGTCGAAGTAACTTGATGAACGGTCAGAATTTCTGGACCATGGACATTCCTCAGGATTACAGTTGGTCATGGCGGAATATTTTGAGGCAGAGAGATAGATTCCTTCCTATGTTCCAATGCGGTTTGAGACACATGCAGATGGTTTCTTTTTGGTTTGACCCATGGTATGACAGAGGTATCATTCTTGGAAATAAAGTTGAACACAATATTCGAATTTTATCTCGCATTAATGATAGGGCAACGGTGGCGTCCGTCATTGTTGGTGGCTCGCTTTGTCTACCGCATTCCAGCTCTGCTCTTCTTAGATCTATTTGGATGAACATGTATAACTCTCCCTTGCCTTCTGTCAATACTCATGCAATATGGAATGGCAAAGATCACACTGTAAGAACTGTGTACCATGGCTTGATGATAGGTAACTCTTTTTATCCTTGGTCCTCGCGTATTTGGATGCAGAACTCTGTGCCTAAAGAAAACATGTTTTTGCGGAGGATTTTACATAATGCTGTGCATACTAGAAAGAGATTGCTGGACTTAGGCATAATTGCGGATGACACTTGTATTTTTTGTGGTTCCTTTCCAGAAACTGTTGCGCATGTTTTTTTCGAATGCGATTACTCTTACTATGTATGGCATCATGTACTCATGCATTTTGGTCTGCATGCCCTGGCTCGTGGATCAGCAGAAGAATGGTTTCTCATATTCAAGTTTACAAGATGGAAGAGTTTAAGTGGGTGTCTTCTCTTTAAATTGTTTAAGAAGTCTGTATATCTTCTGTGGATGGAGCGGAACATTAGGATGTTTAGTGGTGTCTCTACCTCTAAACAAGTAATGATCCGTTCTATTATTGGAAGTATATGATTTTGTGGTTGTATTGTAACTCATCTCTGTACTCTTTTGTTTGTCTATTAATAAAGATTGTAGGGGCCATTCAATCCCGCTTGCTATGCAAAAAAAAACTAAATAGTGGTAACTGTGTGTCCCCTGCCACATGTTCTCACTATTGATTTACTGACAGCTTGTCGGGTCCTCATAGAGAAACTCAAGAACGCAGGAAAACGTATAAACATGGAAAAACTTGAAAACATGGGAAAACACGAAAGAAGAGAGAACACTGAAGGTAATGGCTCCAACTAAGAGGGTCCATAATTAACCGTTCTCGTATACCTTCGTGTCCCTTACCACGAGGTTTATGATATTGTTTAATCATAATCACGCCTTCTAGAAGGGGTGCAAATTGTGTGTGGTTTTTATATATATAAAAATAGATTCGGAGAAAACTAGTTTTAAATCGGTTTTCCAAAATTATACGAAATCTTCTTCTTTGAAAGCCTTCCTTCTTTGGCAGGGATAATAAAGTTTATATATTTATAAAATGTTTTAAATTATATATATAGAAAGAAATTATTGAGTCTGGAAAACATTTGAAATCATTAGGTTGTAAATAACTTTTAAAAAGTGCATGAAACAATGGAATCCAACGAATCACACAGCTAATATTCACCAAAATGACATCGATTCGATACATGAATCAAAGCTTATGTTGGCACTCCACAATGGAGTTAATTTCAGTTTTTAAAACATTAAACACGCCAACAAATGGACCAAAAAAATCACTAAGCTTTAGAAATTAAGTGTAGGAAACTACACAACAATGCCAAAAACATCACCAGGCGCATGCAAAAAAAATGTTCCCCCAAGCCATTAAGGGATCGACCCAGATGACGCCACCCATAGGTAAGAGGATGACCCTTAGGTCGAGATCCCTTTCTTAGGGTCGACATCAAGGTCGAATTGTTTGAGAATGGAGTTTTGATGACAACAACCTTATTTAAGTATTAATTTATTATAAAATATATACTAACATCTCTATCTAGAATATATATACACACACACATATATGCAAGATTTGTATACATGAATTAATACTGAATACTGTACAGTTTTAGAATTTTAAAAATTCAAGAGATTCAGAATTTAGCGAAGATTCAAGACTCATGAGTAATCAAGAAATCAAGGGTTCAAGATAAATATAGTAATAGAGTCTAGTTTATGTAAGACTTTGAATAGCACTCCAGGTTCAAATTCAAATACAAATTATAGTTTTTAGATTTCAAATTCTATTTTCAAAATTCAAACTCTAGTCTTAATTAATTTTTCTATCTTACTTTTGGTTTTAGCCTCAAGTTTTAAAGATTATAAGTTTATATATGTTTATATAGTTATATAATTTTATACTTATATATTTTATATAGTTTTAAACTTTATAATTTTATAAATATGATTATATAGTTTATATTTATGATTTCATATGATTTTCTACTTCATAGCACTTACTTATGTCACTATGTTTTAATTCAAGAATTTCCAAAATTATATATATACATATACATATACATACATATATATATATATATATATTAAAATGCTTGAAAAATACTCAAATTTCAAATTTGAACTAACATATGTCGACATACATATGTGATGATGTCCAACATATAGCCGTCATTTTTATAATTTTGAAAGGAAGTGTCTTTTAACCATTTGTAGCATTCCAGAAGCGTTGCAACCTTTCAAATCTTATAAATAGGCGTTGATTTCGAATTTTTTTATTCATTCTTCTTCTCTGTCTTCATCCCCATTCGTTATACCATTATTATATCATGTTTTTATGACTTCTACACTTATACTCTGCCGGTTTCAAGTCTAATTATATAAAACTTCTTCTCTTCTCACTCTCAACTCATTACTCTCTGAATTGAAGTGCTATTGAAGAGTTATATGTCTATTGTAATCATTTAGGATTGTTTGGGAACGGTGTGTTCCTTCTAGCTGTGAAATCATGGAAGGAAACAATGGTAACCTTGTAGCCGGGGGAGTCAAAGGGGGTGTGGAAACGGTGGTAACCTTATGGCCGTGAAATCAAGGGCGTTGTACTTGGATATTGATAGTATAATAAAACTCTGTGCAATCCAGTGTTGTGTGGGACTAGAGTAGGAGTAATCTGAACCATTATAAAATCCGGTGTGTTCTTTCCTTTTCTGCATTTTATTTCTGTTTATTTCTGTGTTTATGTATATTCTGTGTCTGTGATCATCTCTGTGGTGTGTTAATCATATAGTAGATCATATTAGTTTTTGATTTTCATAAATTCCTTGAAAACACTATTCACCCCCTCTAGTGTTAGTTTTGCCTTAACGATCGATTCTGCATTCCCTAACACGATTCCCTTAGGGGATTTGCGCAACTAAACCATGGGAAGGTACAGCCGTACAGGTGATTAATTCAGGTTTGTCTATAATTTCTTAACCATAGTTCAAGGTACAAACAACAACAAAAATTCTTCAAATTTTGCCTGCAAAAGCCATGTATCAGGACAATGATTTGGAACAAATTTGAAGGAATTTCACTATAAATTAAGAGAAAATGATTTTCCAAAGTAGGCACTCCATCAAGATAGTAACAAGAGGAAGGTTTTACAGAAACAAGAACCGACAGAGAACAGGTTCATCACAATTACTCCTAAAACATAGAGAATATCAAATGCAAATGATTTCAACCAGAATGAGTGAGTCGCACTCACTTGGAATTTAGAATTAAGAATATACAGTAAGAAATTTAAAGCAAAATAGGGACTCGGAGCTTTAAAATGTCTTCTCAAAGCCTGTTGAAAAGATTATGTACATGCAACCCCAAATCATCAAAACACAATCATTGGAATCTACAATAGAGATTAATGATGAAACAATATGATTTTCTAAGGTAATTACCGGTTGGAGATACACCTTAAAATTGTTTTCATTGATTAAAGTGTTTAAGAATTAAGATTGCCTGGAAACTGATTTTTCATTTTAGTTTTTTAGCTCACAAGCATGGAAATGACGAATGAAATCTGAGGAGAAGGAAAGAATGTACTGCAGGGATTTGTCCAGACTTCTCTTCTTACTTAATCACTAGTTAAACCCAGTTAGACTAATTAAGGCTATTAAAAGGTGATTAGGCCTTGGGTAATGAAATTTGACCTCTTATCCTTAGTTGAATTCTTGTTTACGAAGTTTTCAATGCAAATTTCACAATAATTGTGCTCTGCTCATTATAACTTAAATTACAAAATACATAATAAAATACAAATGCTTATTAATTAGAAGATATTTTTATATTGTTTTAAGGATCGTAACTAAAATTTACAAGTTTGGCAAATGTTTATAATTCCCCTTTCTTTTGAGAAACTCTTACAATTTTTAAGAGTTATAATAATTCTAACAACTTTATTTTTCTATAGAGAATTCTACAAACTTATAAAATAAAATTTTAACATATGCATTTACAGTTTTGCAACAAAATTAACATTTTATATTTTATTTCAACAAAATGCTTAAGAAAACACCGTTTAACTCAAAATTGATCCTTTTTTCTTATATTTTACAATCCATTACAAAAAATTAGCCCGAAAATCTCAAAATACTTATCCTTATTTAAAAAATCATTTACGAAGACATTTTTAATATTTATTCTCTATCTTAACTTTGATTATTTAGAATAAGAATTTCAATTCATTTCCAAGACTATATATATATTCACATTTCATTAATTTTCTTAGATTCCAAGAAACCATCATTGGATTCATTTATTTTGAACTTCACATTAACCTCATATATATATATATATATACACACACCAAACACAGTACATGTATATATAAACATATTTTCACCAAGCTCTCAAAAATAGATAAATAATCTCTTTTCCCAAATTTCTTCAATAGTTTCCTAGTTATAATTCAATAATTTCCTAATTTAGCCAATCAAGTCCAATTCATAATATAAATAACATTTATTTTCAAGATTAACAAGTTATAATTCACACTATAATTTATTAACCAATATAGTAGGTAATCATGTAAAATTAGGGTTGTTACAAACTCTCCCCTTACAAAATTGTGTCTTGCAGTTTCCTTAAGGATAAGTCATACACAACCCAATTTTGCTTCATCAACACACGGAATAACATAAAGGGGATAAGTTTGAATATAAAGAATTTCCCTTCTTAGGCTTAAAAGATAGATATATAGGACACGCATGTTCGATAGGCCCAACCTTTACCGAGAATAGTCATCGAAATTATCCTACCACCGAAGAATTTCTAAAGGCGCTTACCCACTGAAGCGAGAGTACACATAGGTAATGTATGAAAGATACAATATGGAAGGTCTCCCATTAGCACAAACGAACAAACACAAGAACATAATCTGTTAGATCCAAAATTGGGTCTAACACCCGAACTGTTCTAATTTGGGGTAGTTTAATATAAAAAAAAATGCAAGAAAAAGCAGAAAAGACACAAGATTTATAGTGTTTCGACGTTAATGAGCCTATGTCCACTTTATATCAATGATTATACTTAAGATTCGAGTACAACCAATGATTTATCTCTTAACCTCACATTTACAATATTAATTCACTCAGTAAATTCAAGATAACACTGAGTAGAAATAATGGAGATATGATAATGGTGAAATCAGAGCTCTGAATTTCCAAAAGATCCCCAAAAATGCCAAATCCGGGAGTATTTATAGCTGATTTCTTCAGGCGGATCGTGGTCATATGTGTCACAAATCCCGATGATCTCGGACGGGTTCGTAGCCTGATGGAGAAATGGTCAAAATGACAGTTATGGACAGGTGGCATAAGATCCTTCATCTTCGGGTCATGGATGACTTGGTCATGGCCTTCATCCCTTAGCTTCAGGAATCAGATCGTGGGACTCTTGAGTGGTCGGATCGGGTCGCGGTAAGGATCCATGATCGTGGGTGGAGCTAGTGTGTCACGATCTGTCAAGGCTCGATGACCGTGATCGGGGTTTCATGGCTCCTACGAGTAAACCCTAGTAGTGAACATACATGTGAATCTTGGTGGCCTGATCCAAAAGCTAGCCAACATTTTGCCCCCTCGAAGTATGTTTCATCGAGGATGGAACATGCTTCGAAATTACTGAGCTATCTTTTTAAGAAATAATGTGAATCAGTGGTCGTGTCTATCTGAAATGTTGTACTGCTTCAGGAAGTTGTGCTCTTTGACTGGTATAAATAGCGGGTTGTATCATTAGTCACTTCTCTGTTCATCGGGTAGTTTTCATCTCTCGAGTTTCTGGAGAAATTGTTGTCAAATTTTCAGGTAAATTTTTAAATCTTTGTAAATATTTCCGGGTCTTTCACTATAGTAAATGCCCGTCGAGTTCGGGTCAACGAAATATCCTATAGTTCTTAGGACTGGGCACTCATCACGATTTGGCAATCGAGCATGCGCCTTTTCAAGCTATAATGGGCCTTCCAATTTTGATCGCGGGTTATTGACAGAGCGGGCCCCATCATGGGCCATGGTGGGCTCTAACCTGTGGCCATAGGCTTCCGCGTATCGAATGAGACAAACTAAGGGATACGAACGGTCGCCAAACCATCTATATAAGCCAGCCGCTTCCCTTATCTTTTTCTTCCTTCTTTATTTGTAGCCGCCATCAATTCTTCAGCAAGAACAAAACCTAATTTAGCTCCGAAAATCGAGTTTTTCTTTATAATTAAAAAGGTAATGGCGTTTGGTTCTTCTCCTTTTGTCCGGTTTTTTCTTGCGCGCTTTCTTATCTGCCTTGAACTTTCACCAATGTGGCGATGGAGATAATGAAGGCACTGGGTTTAGCGATGGTGATGGATGGGTTCGGTTTCGTGGATTCATGAATAAAGAGGAGAAAAGAGGGAGGAGAAAGAGCAGACCGGGTCGGATCATAGATGAGGGTCAGGTTCGGTTCGTGGAGACAGCAAAAATGGAGGAAAGTGAGATGGAGCTGTAAGAAACGGATCAGATTGCAATACATTGGGGGAGTACTGGTTAGTGGAGAGATGGAGTGAAACGGATCGGGGGTCCCCTTCACGATCTATTCGGGTAAAGGAGAGTTGGCATGGACTGGATCGTTCTGCGATCCATAGCCTGCATCACGAGTCGATGTTACCTTATTAGCATAGCTTGCCAGTGATCCAATCCTAGTTCCATGCATTGGCATTTATATCGCGATCCGATCCCCCAGAATTCAATGAACCATCTTGGTTAACGATCCCGGACAAACATTAACTTAAGTAATGCAATTCATAAAAATGGACAGTTAGGCTAGACCCTTCGATATGAACTTTCTGGACTGAACAACTTAATTTGATGGCATAAATCGACCAATATCCTGTTCATTTAACTAACTTCATGCCTTTCTCATATGTACGCACAGGCACACACTTGCACTTACACACACGAGGAACGGGTAACTTGTGTTCTAATTTTTACTCACCAGCACAGCTATGTCTGATAAACAAGTGACTGAGACACCAAACGAAGGTACCAAATCAGAGACATCAATACATCACAGCCCTGATGTGCTTCCCTCAGATTCAGATGGGGAAAAATCCGACCCTGATTACGAGACGGATACCGATATGGAGTCAATGACTTCTGAGAGCACATCCCTTGAAGATGAGGATGATCGAGCTCCTAACGAAATTCCGGGTGTTAAGGAAATAGAGATGCTCACCGATTCTCTACCTTCCAAGTTAGACGATATAAACTTAAGAAGATATGCTTAAGACACGGAATTCCCTGGGACAATGTGAAAAATCCAGAAAGCGGAGATAGACCTCATTCTTCTCCAGAGGGGTACATGACTGTTATTCAACTCATGTGCTGGGTAGGAGCTATTCCTCCCTTCCCTCCACTTGTTGTCGATCTCTTAAGACAATCGATCTCTTAAGACAATTACACATTGCCCTATGCAACTCCATCCGAATGCCTACGCGGCTCTGTATACTCTGTATATTGCTTATACGGAGATTCTTCAGACCGAACTTACCCTTAAAGATCTGAAATTCTAATACCAATTCAAGCATCGTTCCGCAGGGGCTCCCAATTTTTCTTTCTTGGAATCAGTTGCCAATAGAAAAGGTGTGACGGATGGTTATAGTAATATAGGGGATATCAAATCTGACTGGTTCTATATAAACATCAAGCTGGATGTGCGAGGAAGTGGCTACAAGCAAGTATGTTTTCAACTTTCCCACGTTTACTTCGAATGCATAATTTCAGTGCTAATGAGTCATTTTGTTCCATACAGATCACAACTTTGAGAGAACGGAAGGATCGGTATACGAAGACCGAAGTCCCGCCTTCTTAAAAGTAACTCATATTTCTTAAGGATTAAGAAATGTATTATCGATGAGAATCTTCACAAACACTGTCTTCTAGATATAAGATTCGAACTTGGAGCGGGTAGCAAACCTTACAAGTATATGCCTCTGACTGAGGGAGAAGGAACTTCCCAAGCCGTAGAGACAACCAACCTTCACAACAGTCCTTCGCCGATGATTAATCAGGATGATGAAGATTTAAACGTATATAAAGGAGACAAGGGGCAAGCTGACAAGCCAAAGGAGGTCCCGACCTCTGAGGGGAAGTCTCCCTTAAAAACTTCATCACCGGTTGAGTCTGTCGCTCAGGATGAGTTAACGGAGGAACAGATACTCGGGGAACTGAATAAAATTCCTTTACTAGACGATATCTATACTCAGGAAGACTTCGGAGGGGAACCAATTTTTCCTATCTCTGAGGAGATGAATACCCCAGTTGGAGAAAAAGGAGTTACACAAACGAGCCTAACTCTGGGCCCTGGTCTGTTAAAGGGGGATTTCACGTGATGCACAAATCACATGCACCATTTATCATAATACTCTTATACCACTGACATTCATAGTTTTAACATGCACCTGTTTCTTTTTTCAGGTGAAATGTCTCGTAAACGGTCTTATTCTTATCGTTCCCTTCATGAGGGCACACCAAGCCTCCTTCCAAATCCCGAGCATGTTCATAGTGATATTCAGGGAAGAGATAGTCATCGGCCCCGAGATTCTCATCAATCTTATTCTACACGATCTCGATCTCCATCAAAGCAAGGTTCTGGAAAGCCTCACATTCGTCCATCGCTACCGGCTGGGGGTAAGCAACTTCTTAGAGATTTGACCCCTCTAAAAAGTGTGCCTTCTCATATCCAGTCTTCTAAAAAACACCACGAGCCAGCGGGCAAAAACAAAGATGAGGGCAAGATCGTAGAGAAGAGAAAGGCATCTCATGTTTCCTCTAGTGAGCACGACTTGGATACCACTGCTGCACAGAATATTGCTCCCAATTCTGAAGTTCAGGCCAGGCTGGAGCGCTTGCGAAAGCAATTCCCTGATATTTTCTTTGAGAGGATGATGTTCGTCCTGCATCTTGAACCGGTCCCCGAGGATTGGGACACAGAGGGGAAAGGGTACGTATTCCATGTGGCTAAACAATATGGGGTAATGAAGAAGCATGCTGTTCATCTTTCAGATGCCATCCGTCGCCTAGAAAAGGATGCGGCTAGGTCCCGAGTGAAAATTGAGAATGACGCTAGGGCTAGGAGTAAAATGGAAAAAGAACTAGAGGATGTACAGGTGGATTTAGCTCGGCGAGATGCCGAGAATTACAGATCTGAGCCGGAAAGTGCTAGGGAGCGTTTTCGCAGTGAGCTTGATTCAAACAGCCAGGAACGGGTGGCTCTGAGGAAGGAAGTGGAAGATCTAAGGGAAATTATCAATGAACTGAAAATAGCACAGGAACGCTTTGTTACTGAGAAAGCTGCCTGGGAGAAAGAGAGGGCGAGCTTAAAAGACGACCTCGCTCTTGCCAAAAAAGAAAAAGGAGTTTTAAATGATCAACTTGTCCAAGCTGAGGAGCATGCAGCTCTCGCTGAAAGTAACGCCAATAATGCTCTTGAATCGGCCACTACTGCTGTTGGTAAGCTAGCTAAAAAAGAGAAAGAGATAGCTGGTTTTGAGAAACTGTTGTTCAACTTCTTTGGTCAAGTCATCAAGACTCGATACATCTCTTGAATTCCGGACTATCATGTTACTCTGGCCAATGTATGGGATGCAATTTTCGAAGGCGAGAAGCGGCGATTGATGGTCGACGAAATTGATGAAAACCAGATGATGCAACCTTTCTCAGAGGTAAAGAATCTGAGGCTTTGGATAAAGGTAGATACCTAATCCATGTAGAGATCGATAGGGAGAAGATTAAGCTCAAGGGCAAGGATAAGGCTGACGAAGGCTCGAGCTCATTGGTGGAGCCCAAAACCTCTGAAGTTGAGGAATATAACCATGATGATCCATTGATTCCCTTGGCTCCAACCCCTCCAATTGTTGGAGCCACCATTACAAATTTGGGCGATGAGTTGGCTGAAGGTATCTCCATATTCTCTCTACAGTTCATCAAAGCAGTCGTAGCTTGTTGTCATCTCTTGGGATAGACAACTGATATGGCCACACCTTCTCCTGATTCATTAACATTTGCTTCTCATGGTGTGGGTATCAAACCGAACAAGAAAGATGCAGAGGAGAAGGTAGTGGCAGAGAAAGTTGATGTCCCCTCAGGTACTGATGTTGAAATTTCTGAGATTCCAAAGCAACCCGAGGGTACAACAAGTTAGAAAGTCACTGTAGCACCCGTGGAATCCGGCACCGACGTTCCTGCGGACGCTGAGGTTATTGCAGCTTTGCAAGACACAGATGGTGGTCACAGAGATGAGGAAGATGAAGTTGTCATCATAGATGAGGCCAAGGATGATGATAGTGAAACCTTGGCTGACATGCAGGCTAGGAAAGAAAAGTAGTTGGTTCTTAAGAAGGGGGAACATGACCCTGTATGCATTCCCCTATTTCCGAAGTCGACGCCAAAGCGGGGTTGGTTATAAGATTCTCTTCCAACTCAATAACTACTCAGCTTGCCTCCCAGCCTTCTAGTTATCCCCCAAAGTCTCTTGTTGATAAGAGAAAGAGGAAGAAGAGTGACCGCTCTAATGCTGAAAAAGTGGAGTTGGAGAAATAGAAGAAGGAAAAGGAGTCAAAGTCATCTCCCAAGTGTAAATAGAATGCACTTATTGGCTCATATTTTTTCTTTTAGGCTTTCCACTGTCCAATAAATGTAGTCGTGAGAATGGCCCTCACTTTTGTTCAGCTTCTTGTTCTTGTAAACCTGCTTTTAGTGAATGAAAATCTATTTCTTTTACATCACTGTGTACCTGCAAGTTTACCATGTTTGCATAGTTTATTATCCTGAATCACAAAATTTAAAAATAATCGTAACCGAAACAATCGTAACTAAATACTGAAGTCATGAATGATAATCATTGAAAAGTTCGCGTACTAAGTAAACATGTAGTGTTCACGAATGCAAAGTGTCGTATGCACATGCCCCCAATCAATCATTAATATGGTGCCTGGCCAGGGCTTATTGAGGATTGATTAGAGTCATATATGTGCTGCCCCCCATTCCTGCAAATGAGGGGTTCGGGCCCCCTTTTTCATTCTTGTCCCCACTCGTGTGGTGGGATGGGAGCCCTTGAGTGGCATATGTCATTGTGCCTTTATACTCTCCCGATCCTTCGGCAGGGTAAGATTTCTTGTGGCGCTAAGTCTTTAGTACCTTTATACTTCCCCAATCCTTCAGCGGGTTAGAGTTCGAGTGGCGCTAAGTCTCTAGCACCTTTATACTCTCCCGATCCTTCAGCAGGTTAGAGTTCGAGTGGCGCTAAATCTCTAGCACCTTTATACTCTCTCGATCCTTCAGCGGGTTAGAGTTCAAGCTTGATTCTTGGTCTGCTCACCGATCCTTTAGCGGGGCAGAAGTTATGGGGGCACTAAGTCTCTAGTGCCTTTATACTCTCCCGATCCTTCAGCGGGTTAGAGTGTTATCAAGGCGGTTTTATCGCGGTGCACCTAAACGCCTTGGGGACGTTGTTCTTGCGTCCTTTATACTCTCTCCCTAATCTCGAGAGTTAAAGTGCAAGCAGTAGTGTGATTTACCTCGCCGCACCTTTTGGAGCTTTAGTTACCGTTAGTCTTCCGATCTGATAGATGTTTTGAATTAGGTATATTGTGATCGCTGCCTAGCTTAAAACAAATCTCAAAATGGTAATGATCTATTTTAATTAAAATAAAAGAGCAAACAAGAAACAGTGCAGAAAAGGTAAATGACACGCGATATTTTTATAGTGGTTCGGTCGAATCATGACCTACGTCCACTTTATAATCTTTTGTTCAAGTAACCAGACTGTTCTAAGCAAGTCGGGCCTTCTTACATGGTCCTAAAAACAAAAGAGTAAAACTGACAATTTCATGTCAGATAAGGCCGCAAATGCTGGCCATTCCACACTCTGGGGATTTCATCTCCATCCACGGTTTCTAGCTTGAAGGTTCCATTATCAAGCCTTCGTAAAATGGAGTACGATCCTTTCCATTTCGGGCCCGTATGTACGGGGGGTGGAAAGACGCGCTCCAGAACCAAGTCTCCGGGTTCGAAGGTTCGAGCTCAGACTTTCTTGTTGTAATACCGAGCAACTTGTTTCTTGTGTCTCAAGGCGCATAGATCGGCTTCTTCCCTCTTTTCTTCAACCATGTCTAAAGACTCAAGGAGCATATCATTGTTGGTCACTGGATCATAATAAGTGATTCGATGAGATGGTACTTCCAACTCGACCGGAATGACCACTTCAGCTCCAAAAGCAAGGGAAAGCGGGTGTGACCCGTGGCCGAGTTGTACGTTGTCCTATAGGCCCACAGTGCCAAGGGTAATTCATCAACCCACATGGCTTTGGCCCTCTTCAATCTTTTATTTAGAATGGATTTAATCACCTTGTTCGCCGCTTCGACTTGTCCGTTCGATTGCGGATATGCCACAGAGGTGTATCTTTTCTCGCTATGATACTTCTGACAGAAATCTCGAAACTCGGTACTGTCGAATTTGGTCCCATTATCGGTTGCGGCGACTTTTGGAATCCCAAACCAACATATAATGTTCTTGACAACAAAACTGATCACTTGCTTGGTTGTGATCGTGGTCAAAGGCTCTGCTTCTACCCATTTAGTGAAATAATCGACGACCACAATAGCGAACTTTGCTCTGCCCTTTTCTATGGGAAGGCTCCCAATAATGTCAATCCCCCACATAGCAAAAGGCCACGGGCTTGTCATTGTCTTCAACTGGCTAGGTGGCGCCCTAGGTATCTTGGAGAATTTCTGACAAGCGTCACAATGTCGTGCATACTTGGCTGCATCCTTGTTTATGGTAGGCTAGAAATAGCCATACCGCAATATCTTCTTCACCAACGTTTGCCCTCCAGTGTGATCGCCACATTCGACTTCGTGGACCTCTTTCAGCACACACTTAATTTCATCATGGACGATGCACCGGAGGAGGGGCATCGAGAAACCTTGTATGTATAGGATATTGCCTTGCAACACATATCGGGAAGCTTTTCATATAACTGCACGCCTCTCACTTTTCTTCGATGGAAGCGTTCCATTTATCAAAAACTTCTTTAGAGGATTCATCCATGACTCCCTCTCAGGTTCAATCTCTAGTACCGGATCAACTTCCATCTGATCCATGCTAGGAGACTGTAGTACTTCAATTGGGACCAGCTTTGTATCCTAAGGATTATCTGAACAAGCCATTTTTGCTAATTTGTTTGCCTTTTGATTCTCTGTTCCGGGAATATGAGATATGCTGTGGTGGTTAAAACCATCCAGCAACTTCTTCACTTTCTCCAAGTATGATATCAGCCTTGGACTCTTGGCCTAAAACTTTCCAATTACCTAGTTTACGACTATCTTGGAATCGCAAAAGATATCTAGCTTTGTGATATCCAATTCCTTTGCGAGTTCCATCCCGACAATTAGAGCTTCATACTCGGAGTCGTTATTAGTGGCGCGGAACTCTAATCTAAGAGCGTAATATATTAACCGTTTCTCTGGAGTTTCGAGAGCCACTCTGGTGTTAGATCGTCTGTCATTTTTAGCTCCTTCAGTGTATAGTTTCCAGGCATTTAGGTCGAGGAATAACTTTAGCGGATCATCCTCTTCGGTTACTACATAATCTTTTGGGATAGTGAACTATGCTATAAAATCCGCAAGTGCCTGCCCTCTTATCGACCTTCGGGATTGGAAGTTCAGGTCGAATTGACTCAACTCGATGTTCCATTTGAGCAACCTTCCTGATGCTTCTGCCCTTTGCAGAACTTGCTTTAGTGGGTGATCGGTGTACATAGTAATGAGATGAGCCTAGAAGTAGTGGCGAAGTTTTCTAGATGCAATTAGTAAACTATATGCAACCTTTTCTATTTTTGGATAATTCCGTTCTTCGCCCGCCAATTTCTTACTCACATAGTACACCGGTCTTTGTACCTTATCCTCTTCTCTTACCAAAGCTGAACTAATTGCGTGAGATGACACTGCCAAGTACACAAATAAATCCTCGTGATCCATAGGCTTAGACAGTATCGGGGGTCTTTCCAGATGGTTCAACAGATTCTGGAATGGTTCTATACAATCGGGAGTCCATTTAAAGTTGTGCTTGCCTCGCTTTATCAGCTTGAAAAATGGGATGCATTTATCTGTAGCTTTGGAGATGAACCTTCTCAGCGCCGCCACCTTTCCAGCGAGGTTTTGGACATCCTTAATTTGCTTCGGTTGTTGGATATTTCGGATTGCTGTAATTTGATCTGGATTGATTTCGATTCCACGCGAGCTAACGATGAATCCTAGGAATTTTCCAGATGCTACCCGAAATGAACATTTAAAAGGATTCAGTTTCATCCCATATTTCCGGAGAATCCCAAACATCTCTGCCAAATCGGTAGTATGATCGGACGATTGTCTGGATTTTACCAACATGCCGTCAACGTATACTTCCATTGTTTTCCCGATTTGGTTGTAGAACATTCTATTCACCAATCGCTGATATGTAGTGCCGGCATTCTTCAAACCAAAAGGCATCACCACATAACAGTATAATCCTAAATCTGTAATGAAACTGGTATGCTCTTGGTCTGGGACATGCATGGGGATTTGACTGTAGCCTGAGTATGCATCCATAAAAGAAAGAAGTTCATGACCCTCGGTTGAATCTACCAACTGATCGATTCGAGGTAACAGAAAGCTGTCCTTTGGGCAGGCTTTGTTTAGATCTGAGAAGTCGATGCATGTACGCCACTTTCCATTGGCCTTTTTTTTTACCAAAACCGGGTTTGAAATCCAGTCAGGGTATGTTGAATCTTTAATAAATCCATTACTTCTCAGCCTTTCGACTTCTTCTTTCAAGGCGGCAGACCTCTCTGGGCCAAGCATTCGCCTTTTCTGTTTGGAAGGAGGATGTTTTGGGTTGATGCTTAACGAATTACTCATAATCGAGGGAGATATTCCACACATGACTGCATGGGTCCAGGCGAATACATCCAAGTTGGCTTTCAGGAAATTTTTTAATTCTTTGGCTCGAACAGGATCCAACTGGGATCCAATCTTCAGGACCTTCTCCGAGTCACTGTCATCGATTGGTACATCCATAGTCGCTTCATTGGGAGTCGCCATTCTACCCCCAGGCTCTTCATCCTCTCGGGGATCTATGTCCTCGGGCAACTCTCTGGGCGACCCTCCCGGAGGTATTTTCTTTAGTTGCTACGACGATTCCTCCCACGGGGGGGGGGGGGACCACCTTTTGTTTCTACATCTTTCCCTTTGCAGAGCAATTTTAACTCTGCAATGTAGCATGCTCGTGTAACAACTTGATCTCCTCTGACTATGCTTATGCCGACATCCGTCGGGAACTTCAATAACAGGCACCAGGGTGCAATGCAAGCCCTGAATTTGGCTAGTGCTGGCCGACCCAAAAATGCATTGTACGGCGACTCAATGTCCAGGACTACAAAGGGGAGAATTCTCACTCTCTGGCGTTCTCCTTCCCCAAGGGGCGTTCTCCTTCCCCAAGGGTTAATGACAATTCCACGTATCCCATTAGAGCGGTCGAGGCTCCATTAAATCCACGTATCCAACCTTCGCATGGTTTCAAATCCTTTGTCTTGAGTTTCATTTGGTTGAATGTTTTCTTGAACAGAATGTTGACCGAACTCCTGTTATCCACTAAAACTTTATGAACTATAGCTGGACCGATGGTGACGGTGATCACTAATGGGTCTTCAGTTGGGGAGTGAACCCCAATACTCGCTTGCGGAATATAACGTCATCAGACATCATCTTTTGTTGCTTAACCGGAGCGTTATCCTCGGGGTTTCTACATTCCCCTACTTCAAAATGTTGTTTAGCTGCATTCACGTACTGATCCATAGCTCCGAAACTATGCCCTTCTAGGTGAATCCCACCAACTATGGTATTGATAACAATATTTTTTCCTTTTTGCTGAGCCGTTGTTTTGGCAGTAGGTTGGCTTTGGTTCGGGGCTTGTACGGCTTGCCCCCTGTCCCTAGGAGTCACCTTATATTCATCAAGCTTTCCTTCTCAGAGCAGTTTTTCAATCACATCTCTCAAATGACGACATTCGTTTGTGGAATGACCATGAACCTGATGAGAAAGACAGAATTTCTCAGTTTCACGCTCTTTTTCCGTAGAATATCTCAGAGGAGGCCTTTCGTATTGGACATTATATGTATCCAGGAAGATGTTTTCCAACGTATCATCTAACAGTGTGAAGCTCTAAAACGGTCTATGCCGGAATCTTCTCTAAGAGTCATTTCCTCGATTTCTCTTCCGATTATTGTTATTACTATTCCCCGATTGGCGACCATTGCCTTGATTCTTGTTCTTGACATTAGCTTCAACTTTTCCTGAGCTATCTCCCGTTTTCTTAATAGCCAGATTACTTGGGATATCCTCCTTATCAGCAGCCTTCCTCTTTTGGTTGACATAAATTTCCTCTCGACGCATGCGGATGTTGGCCTTTTCGTAAAATATCTCTCTGGTTAACGGTGGTTTACCGGCCAGGTATCTTCCAAACTCAGTATCCTTATCCACTCCATCAATCAGAGCCATCAAAACAGTTTGTTCATGAGGATTTCTAACCTCCGTGACCGCTAAATTGAAGCAATCTAAATAGGACCTCAAAGATTCATCCGGACGTTGCTTAATGAGGGACAACTCAATGACATTGTTAGATCTCTGGGTATGTAATCGGAACTGATTTACAAACTGTTCACTTAATTCCGTGAAACTGGAGATCGATCGCACTGGCAAATGAGTGAACCACATTAACGCCATATCCTCCAGGAATATCGGGAAAGCCTTACACTTCACGGCATTGGAAGCGGCGGCTACATTCATGTACCATGAATATCTCATCACGTGCTGAACTGGATCAGCCTTTCCCACATAACGGTTCATGGATGACATGTTAAATTTCCTCCGGAATCGAACCTCTAAAATATCATCTGTAAAAGGCGAATGACTACGGCCTATACCCCAATCTTCGGTTCTTTGTCCGCGACTTTCCACCATCATTTGCCTGATCATGGCTTCGACATCCGCATGGGTCAAAGTGGACTCGGGATCAACACTTCTTTCCCGGCGAGCCCCTCCAGCATTACTTTGACGTGCTGCTGCAAGGTCTGGGTCCTGGAAAGAACTCCCTTGCCCCCTACTGCCGCGATCAATTGCACGACAAGCAGGAGGAACAAATCGATTCTGAGCAAGATCAATAATTCCTCCATTCCTAGGCGGCAGAATGGCTCATTTAAGTTACGGTTATTGGTTTCCTGATTAAGCACTTCTATATTCTCAGCCCTTTCCAATGGAGGCCATCACCGGTTTCTCCGAGGTTATTCAGACGAGGATGTATGCTCTGGAGGTAAAGGGTAAGCTGGAGGTGGCGAAACCTGCCTTTGATATCATCAATTCGTCTGCCTAAGGCAATAATATTCTAACGCAACAACAAGCTCTCCTGCCTTTAAGTGGCCAATTCATCAGTTTTCCTGTCTAATGCTTCAAGTATCCAAGTCAGATGTCCTTCGGTAACTGAAGCAGAAGGGTCAAACTGGTCATCCTCATCTTCTCTTATACGCAAGGAACTCGAACCGGGTTGAGCAGAAATACCAGCACGAGCGGAACGAGCCATAATTTTCTTCCCAGGTCGGGTAGTAGTCTGATTGTCAGTTGGGATCGTGGTCCTCCTAGGATGGTGGCTCGTGGTACCCCCTTGATGTCGGTTCGTGGTGATAGGTGCAAGAGGGATCGCAGCATGGTCCTGCGATCGGGTAGTGACTCTTTCAGCTATCTGGTTCATTACACCATCACTGGATTGGATCGCGCCTACATTACCATGATCCGAGAGCTCTTCTTCAACCTGTTCGTGCATGCTTTCTTCAATTGCTTTGTTTGCAGCTTCATTTGCCTGCGAAGCTCGTACTTCCTTAGATTTCTTTCCAGCCATGTTATCTGAGCTTTATTTAAATCTTCAAAAATCGAAACAGTGGAGTTTTGGACTGCTTTCTTCCAACTTAACTATCCAAACAATAGAACTACAATCCAATATGCTGAGACTTCGGTTCTCAGTGAAAGCACCAAAATGTTAGATCCAAAATTAGGTCCAACACCCGAACTGTTCTAATTTGGGGGAGATTAATATCAGAAAAAATGCAAGAAAAAGCAGAAAAGACATAAGATTTATAGTGGTTCGGCGTTAATGAGCCTACGTCCACTTTATATCAATGATTATACTTAAGATTCGAGTACAACCAATGATTTATCTCTCAACCTCACTTTTACAATATTAATTCACTCAGTAAATTCAAGATAACTCTGAGTAGAAATAATGGAGATATGACAATGGTGGAATCAGAGCTACGAATTTCCAAAAGATCCACAAAAATGCCAAATCTAGGACTATTTATGGCTGATTTCTTCAGGGGGATCGTGGTCATACGTGTCACAAATCCCGATGATCTCAGACGGGTTCGTAGCCTGATGGAGAAATGGTCAAAATGACAGTTATGGACAGGTGGCATAAGATCCTTCATCTTCTGGTCGTGTATGACTTGGTCATGGCCTTCATCCCTCAGCTTCAGGAATCAGATCATGGGACTGTTGAGAGGAAGGATCGGGTCGGGGTAAGGATCCATGATTGTGGGTGGAGCTAGTGTGTCACGATCCGTCAAGGCTCGATGACCGTGATCGGGGTTTCATGCACTACACCAAAATCATCATTTAGCAACGGCTTTGAGCCGTTGCAAATGAGATTCACAATGGATATAAGCCGTTGCTAGCACCCTGGTTGCAAAAAAATTTGCAACGGCTCAAAGCCATTGCTAAATTTGATTTTTGCAACGGCTCAAAGCCGTTGCTAAATTATAATTTGCAACGGCTTATGTCCGTTGCGTTATATTTTTTGCAACGGCTCAGCTCCGTTTCTATATGTAGTCTTACAGTGAAATCTTATTCATTTAGCAGCGATTTCAATCCGTTGTTAAATTGAAACTTCGCCAAAAAATATATTTTTTTCTCTGGCCTCTTCCAACATTTCATGTACAACAGAAATCTGTGCGTATTCGATAAAAATACCATAATAGTTCATATTATTACGATGTTTTCAATAGATTAAACATAAACAATCTACATACTAATACATACTACAAACCACATACCTTCATAAAGTACAAATACTACGTATTACAAACTACATACCTTCATAAAGTACAAATACTACAAATCCACATAACTTCATGAAGTACAAACACTACATAGTTTATTAGTTCCTGCACCATAGTTTAATATTTCCTGCGCCTTAGTTTAATAGACAAGCAAAAGAATATAGTAAAACATACCAGCAACATGGGTAGGTCACCAAATGGAAAGTCTCGTTCTGTTATATTCCAAAAGCTACCCTAAAATAACAATTTAAACAGTTGAGTTATGGGAAATTCAGTTCTTATGCATACATGACATGACAAACATGAAATAAAAGATGAGCTGTTTTACTTCATCAGTCCCATTTTTATAGCATTGACCTGCAAGCTCCACTTGTTTGCCAAAATTTCTTACCTATCAGTGGAAACAAATTCAAGCGTGTTAACAATAAAGTAATAACCAGCAGAAGTATGCCTCAATAAAATAATAACAAATTCAAGCGTGTTAACAAGAGATACACGATTCTCAATTTCTTATCCATATTACTTTCATCCACCCAACAATAATTTCTTTCAACAAAATCCACAATAATTTACCAGAAAAATTATTTTAGTTGATTCAGACTTTCGTTATTGCATATACTTTGGTTATGATTGTTTGTTTACAACTTCTGTTCTTATGAACCAGTACGGGTCCTCAGAAGTAAGAAGGAATTATAAAAGATATAAACAATCGGAAAAAAAATCCTTTGTAATAAGCATCCGACCGTTATTTATAGTTGTAGATCGCCTAAAAATTCTCCCCCATGATCTCATCCACATTTTTCATGTCCAGCAGCACTTGAGCTTTGAGAGAATGTGGGCATGTCAACGATCAATGTGAATAGATATCAGATCAGTAAAAATGAAAAGAGAAAGCACAATACGAGTAAAAGCTATGTATATTTAGTAGCAAAACTGATCTAGCCGATGACAGGATATTAAAATAAGAAGGAAAAGTACATGCAAAAAATACTACCACTACTGTCATCTGCTGAAACATTCCTGGACCAATTTGTGTATGATAGACATCATTTCTGCAGTTACAATGCCTCTTTCTAGGTGCTGGTTTGATAACATTCTTTTCTCTCCAAACCTTCTAAAAGAAGCACATGATAAGCATTTAATCAGATGCATATATACAACCTTTTCCTCAGATGTTGTTTACATACATCCTTTGATTTTATATTAGAATGAGGAATTGCTATTCAGTAGAATTTCGTTAATGAAATTCTCTTTATTAGTATTAATATTTTGATTTTACATATATCCTTTGATCATCAAAAAGGAAAGAAAATAAAATAATTAGTATTAATATTTTGGTTAGGAAGGGGGTAAGTAATATTATTTTTGGAATCAACTAATCTTTTCAAAACCCGTCACTCTTTATTTTTCCTTAGTTCAATGTATCAGATTTTTTTGTTGATTCACCATGCATTTAACATGATACATTGGACTAAGGAACCCAAACAGGAGCATCATAATAACTAATGAGATGAATTAATAATTATATACATGAGAGAACATTAATGTGCTAATGTTCATCACCCTAAATAAATTCTGCATTTACTCTTAGTTCAGATTAATGTTTTTCCATTTCTTAGTTCTGTTCATGAAATCCTTCAAACCCCCGTTGCACTATTCTTACTTTGACAGTTCAGATTAATGTTCTTCCATTTCGTAGTAGTAGTAGCAGCAGTATCATCATTACATGTGCACCACCATACACACGTGCCTGAATTATATATATAATATTATATCTAATAAAAAACATGCACATACCGATTCCATCAAGTCAGCACGAACACGGAAAGCACAAATAGAAGAAGGATCCAATGAGATAGCACAATTACAGTCTGCAATGGCCTCCATAACACGACCAAAGACCCGATAAGCACGAGACGACTAATGAAGCATCCAGATGCAAATGTCTGCCATAAACGACTGCCATAAGAGAACGTGGAAAATGAACTCTATACATACTAATATATACACATGCATACCACAAACGACTGCCATAAAAGAACACAACAGCAGTGTTTCCAAAAATATCATATTAACTAACCAAGTTGAACCCACACACTTAACTGGCCAAGAAAAGTAGATTGCTTCGCTTCGTGCCATCTGCCAAGAAAAATATGTTCAAAACGTTAATTTTACATCATGAACCGTGCTGTTGAAATGTAATAAACATGACAGAAAGTGTAATTTAATCAATACAACAACAAAACAGAAAGTGCTACGGTCACAGTGCCACTATGCAAATTTGGGAGTCAGTTAAACTAGATCCACTATGCAGTACCTCATTCAAAATCAGTTGCAGTTTTGGTAATTACAGTTAAATATAGTCATACAAAATAATTGATTGGCCGTTGAGTTTTACTTCTTCATTTATCTACTAATTACTATCATGCAAACAATTTCAACGACCACGGTAGATTGCTTCCTTTGGTTTTATATGTTTGCCTCACTAATAATGTCATGCTCAAACTGTATACATCATAAATTTATTTCAAAATTTCTTAAAATGTATGCTAGCTCAAATGCAAATACAACAGTGTTACGATTTAATAAATCCAATCAGCGATCATAAAAGTCTCGGTGCTAAATTGTGTTAACGTGGTAAGAATTAGATGCCTACAGCTAAAAATGATAAAATGACCAGTGTTCACAGGGACAACCTATTTACATTCCAAATTCAGTGCCAAAAGGTAGTGCTTTATTTATTATCTATGTTATGTGCATCTGTGTACTGCAAACTAATGTTGGAACAGCCTAAATCAAGTGCCAGTAGCTATTCCATGAACACACCTACTAGTATTGGTAACTCAAGCAATATTAGTGGAACAGATTCAAGAAACCTTGTTAAAAATGGAGAGAACACGCGTAGTAGTCTTGAAATACGGGATCAAAATAATACTAGCCTGAAAGGTTAGAAAGGAGGACAACAGTATAGAAAAATAAAAATACCAAAACCATATATAAAAAATGTGAAATAAATAAATAAGAAGGCGTTATAGTGGAAGAATTACTTTAACATGTTTTTCCCTGATGTCCCAATATCAAATGTAAAAGTTAAGGGAAAATGTCCCAAAACAAAATAACTTAGACAAGGATGTCATTCATACACATATATTCATACATTCTATACACATACATATATATATCTATATCCACATGTATGTATGTACCACATAGGCCTGTTACTCTTGGCTCCAAGAAAACAAAAGGAAATCAAAATGATATTACAAATGCAGATGGACTTGTTAATTCGGAAATACACAGATCATACAAGTTAAATTCTTTTATGGATCGTTGAAATAAAACCAAATTGATCTTTTGATTTTCATATGAAAGGCCATTAAACAATACTGATCAACCAATAGGCGTACTAGCGAATCGATACGTATTACACATCTGCTCAATATGATAAGTACCCTGTAAATGAGCTCTGCTTCGCAAATGATGGAGTAGCAGAAGGAGCCACGGTTCTTGAAAGGATATATGCAGGTGTTTGATTAACTGACAATTTGTGCATGGAACTGTTCGATGATGCTGATCCTACTACTGAAACAACTTTTGGATGGGTTTTGCAGGTCAGAATCTCATATTTTGTTCATACTTAATCAGTTTTACTATTCTCTATCTATGATATGCGATAATATAAACAGGCATGCATGGACATGGGCATGCCTATTGGGTCTGATGGCAATGATTCTATGTTTTCAAGACAGCCTTTTGACTTGAAAACTCCACAATGGATTGTCAAAAAAAACTTTGGACTCACTCCAAGACCAAATTGGAAAACTACAGAATTTGGAGGCCTTGTAAGTTATATGCACATTACACGCGTGCATACACGAGTGTGTACACACTGCAACTATATATAAACTCTTGCTAAGAAGTATACATCTCTGTACAAAATATCAAGTCCGTGCTTAAGAATTTTGGAAGTAACATAATATTTTCCAATGGCTTAAGGGATCCTTACAGTTCTGGATGGTAATTAATTAATACTTGCAATCATCTATTTCCATATCAACTAAACTATACAAAAAAAGGACTAAATCCAGACAACATATTATGAGGATAATGTCAATTCTTTCAAATTGATGAGAATAGAACATCCCTGACAAGAAAGGGAATCGAAGTGCATAGAAAGCAAGAAATGAGAAACTAACAGGAAAAATGCTTTTAACATTGGTATCTTTTGATTCGAAACAATTAGTAGAAGGAAATACAAATAACTTAACCAATAGGAGAATAAAATAATATCTATATTTTCTTGATACCAAATAAACCGGATATTATCTACAAACATATTGTGTTGTAATGCCCCCAGCACATCAAAAAATTGTACCATAAATTAATAATAAATCAGGCTAGCATAATTTAAAATAACAACTTTTGTTACTGCTTGATTTTATTTATTTATTTTGCACATAATACCATAACAATACCAATCCATAATTAAACTGAACTGTTAATACAAGTTTCAATAATAACCGAGAATCACTATGTCAATTGCCAAGATTAGGTGCAAACACATACAATATTTTCCAGTGGTCCGTGCTTAAGACTTTTCATATATATACATCAAAATCTGTTAGTATTGGTATATTTCTAGTTAAATTCAGTAATGTTTACATAATATTGGCAAACTTGTTCACTTTCAACAACATTTCTTTATATTTATTCCCTATGGTTTACAACTGAAAGACGCTCAACGTTTAAGTGAAAAATTACAAAATACCATATATCATATTCAATTGAAATAACAGAAAAGTTGAATATATAAATAATCGTGAGATTATGGTGAAAATTAAACAATTCCTAACGAGTACAAATAAAAATCGAATCCTATTGCATACCTTGAGTCGATCTATTGTAGATTTCGAGATTAGGAGAGACGCTGATTTTAGAAACGGCTATGCGATTAAGATTTTCAAACTAGATCGACACTGGATTGAAATCAGATCTTAGATTTCGAAATTGGATTTAAAATTTTGAAGAGTATTAGGGTTAAATTTTTTTTAGCTGCGTATTCTGGGAAGAATGACAGCGTACTAGTTTGAGAATGGGTGTATGGAATGTCTATTAAGTTTAGAACAGTTTTAGGCCGTTGTGGAAATTAGAACGTAGTGAAAATAAGCCCTAGAGAGTTTTGCAACAGCCTGTAGCCGTTGCAAATTAGCAACGGCTCAAAGCCGTTGCAAAGCTTCCGCATTGGGGGGTTGTGAAATTGCCGATATGGTGTAGTGATTGCTCCTACGAGTAAAACCTAGTAGTGAACATACATGTGAATCTTGGTGGCTTGATACAGAAGCTAGCCAACATTACAAAATCCAATAAACACTTCCTCAGTTTTGGAGAGAAAAAGCACGTTGCAAACACCTAAGGATCAACTCGGAAGTGTCACTCGGAAAACACAAAATTGATATGCTTGGAGGTAGGAAATGGCTTGATTCAATGGTGCCAATTTCCAATATTCGCTCAAGCATCTTACTCAATACAGAGAAGATTTATAAATGTAAGATTATCATAGAAAACTCAAGAGACCTTCGATTGTCCAAAGGAGTTGAGGCGATTTGATGGCTCTTCTCATTCCCAATCAAAGATGTGCTCCCACTTAGGCTCAAATCAATAAGAAGGTAATTACACAGACATTCGTATAAGGATTCGGAAGGAGACATACCAATATAAGAAAAATAGCTGAGATTGTGGGAGGATTTAGCAAAAAAGGATAATGGTTTTCTAAAAACCATTGATCAAGAACAAAGGCATAACATAATTCTTCATAACACGATTCACACACTTAGTGCTTTTGCCAAACTATAGTGGAAGACAAATTAGAAATGAAGCTTTGTTTTCAAATCTTTCTAGAGATTCTGTCAATACTCACATGTAACTAGCGGATCTCGACTGCAATTATGCAAAAGACAATACATGGAAACATCGTGATTTCTGCAATGTAGAAGCAAAAAGAAATGATATAATTCGATTGGATTTTATAGGAAAGAATGATCGATTTCAAAGGATAGCCAACCAATCCTTCTTGCGTTAACAATAAAGAGTACAAATGTCGAAATCAGAATATCACGGGCCATAGGGTTACATACTAGGATAAGATACACGAGCTATGGTCCTTGCCCCAAAGTATCACCATTATGATTCAACAGACCAGAAGGATTCTCAAATGTTATTATTCTTTTAAATAATAACTCTCAATTTACCAAAAGTATCAAAACCATTTCAAGTACCAAATACCCATTTACTTCATATTTATAAAAGGCTACAAGGCCATTAAAACTTAGTTTACTCAAAACTTCAATCGTTGCTGTTATTAAATTTTTGAATCTTACTTAGTCTCTTAAAAAAACCTTAATTATAAATTTTTTTACTCAATACGGGTAAATTACAAAATCTCTACATTTCACACGAACACAACCTTTTACACACATTTAACATCAAACACATATATTTAAAGAAAATTTTCTCAAATTACATTTTATGCTTTCTAGATTTCAAAGCCATGATTAAATTTGAAATATAAAAATTCAAAATTGGTACTTAAATCCAATTCTATTAACCTTGATTAAATTTCAAATTCCAATAAAACACCGGTTATAGGTCAAACCACTTGGTAATTGTTTCTTAATACTCAGATTCTACTAAACCTTTCTTATCAACTTAGATTCATAAATTAGTCAACTAAAATAACTGTAAAAGACCAATTCTCTTCTCAAAAATTATATCGATTATTTCTTATGTAAATAATGCCTCATACGTCATTTTGGAACTGTTATGGACCCCAGGCATCCCTTATCTCTACCAGAGTTCTCAAACCTCATCAAGGCACATCAACACAATCAATAATTGTCATTTCAATTTACGTATAATCATTCATATTAACAAAATCACTTAATAACTTTATCTCCAAATATTTGCAATTCAATACTTCGCTTTTGTTCATTTCACTAATTATACAAAATTACAATTTAACTAATCCTTAGTATATTTATTAAACTCTGTGCTTAGATGAAACAATCAACTAGCATCCACTGCGCACTCTAATTATTTTAAATATTTATGTTGGTTATTAACAAAGTTTAAACTAGTTTAGCTCCAGAATAAAGAAGACAAGAAATGAAATTTGAACATGGAAACCCCATAAGATGAATCAAGTGTCTATACTTCACGATAACAAGAGGATATGGTGTGGAAGGGAAATCAGAAAGGTCACTGAAGGATAAGGTTGCATTTTCCCACATTTACAACAATAATTCTGTATCCCATGAACGATCATTCTTCCATTAAGACATGCAACAAGGTAATCACGAGTGATAGGCCAGACCTACCACCGGGGGGGGGGGGGATTCACACAAAATTTGTGTCTGAGATACATCCGCATTATCCCTTAGTTTTAGGAAAAGCAAGAAGATCAGATCATCAACAAATTCTGAAAGATAATCAATAATGGATTAATTGTTTAAGGCTACTTAAGTTATAGGGTTTTTGGATCTTATGATATGATTCCAAATCGGGCAAGTCAACGCCTTTATCAAACATATTAATAACCAAACAAAGAAACTTCAAGCCAACATGTAAAGAGAAAGAAACCACATAAAACGATACGAATACGAGATGTATTGTCAACATCTTGTGAACCAAGAGAAAACAAGGATGCTCGGCGGTCATAATCGACATCTCACAACTTAAGGACAAGGGGATGTGCAATTAACGAGAGGTAATCAATAATATATGTCATCTAAATTTATACAAACAATAAGTTTAAAGGTCTCGATACGGCATCTATAAATAGGTTAAAATCAACATAGGGAGAGGATAAGTACCTTTCACCATCCTAGTGCAAGAAGAAATCATGTGCCCTTCTCATTTGCAACAATGACAAGTAAGCGACTTAGGACACAATTGGAAAGGATGCTACTAGAACATGTTATCGACTATACAAGTCCATCTTAGCAAAGATTAGCTCACATGACCCGAGCCAATCCAAGATCTTAGAAACACTGTCCAATCCACAAAAATATGTGCCCTGAAGATAGAAAAGTCTCTATACATATGAATGAATTTCAACCTACGACGAGGAGAAGACACTACACCATATCAGCCAATTTGGCACACACGGATGCAGGCGTAAAATTCGGCTAATAGCCGTATCAAATTTGATAATGCTCAGGTCCGTATCAAACAACAATTTGCGATCCGCACTACCATAAGTACCCCAAATCTGACTGTCCATCGCGAATGCTCTGGATCGGTTAATATGATTCGATTGTTGGCCGTTTCAAATTCGTGCTTTTTTTATGTAAAACTTTTTCCCGAAAAATCACATCGATCCCTCCAATTTTTTAATCCTTTTAGGTTATCTTCCTCCCTTATTTTTATTTCCCTCATCCAATATTATATCCCGTGCCCTTTTTCCATTTCTGAAAATTGCTCCAAAAAAATTACAGAAATCCGATAGTTGTCTGCTCATATCTGCTCCTTTGTCATTGCCTGCAAATCGTGCATCTCTATTGCTGGTAAAATTTTGGTTTGATTCAGTTTCTTGTAATCAATATTTTTTGTGTTATTGTTTCAATTCATGCTCAACATGTTGTAGGCTAGAGATCTATTTATTGGTTTTTACCCAAGGGCGGTTACAAAGCAAGGTTGAACATTTAAGAAAGTTAGGTTTTTTCAAGTTGGTCATAGTACACCATGGTTAGTGCACACGTTATTTGATCTATTTCCTTGTATTAAATTAACTAGTCATGTTCTGAATATGTAAAATATGAACCTTGAATTTTGTTTGTTAAATTGCTGTTGGAAATGTTTTGTTTCCAAACAACTACCATAACCATTCCAGTAAATAAAACTAGTTTTAGGTTAACTAATAAAAAAACCAACTTGTCAATGAAAACATCTAGTGATTGATGCAATTTTTAATTTGTAACAATTTTTGAATTTATAGGCTGGCAACATGCCATTCAGTGTAGACAAAAAGTGGATAAATGAATCTAATCAAAGATCTCCATACTATATTGATGGGGTGAAAAAGTTTATTTGTTTTGTTGAAGAAAACGGGGGTAAGAAAGGGGTGTATTTATGCCCTTGCAATCGGTGCCAAAATATTACGATGTTCAAATTAAATGAAATTCATTTTCATTTGCTTAGATGGGGTTTTATCTAATCATATAGCATGTGGTATTTTCATGGAGAAAAAGGGTGGAGATGGGAAAACAACAACCAATTAGTAATTCCACAAGTACTGAAGAGGCTGAACATATTGTGATGGAAGATATAGTCAATGATGCAAATAGATTTCATGATTTTCAACCTGAAAATCTGTTGTTTGATCATGTTAATGTTGGAGAGCAGTGTATGGATGATGGCAATTGGCAGGCCAATGAAAGTAAGAAGTATACACCACTTTATGTAAGCGCAAAAGAGCCATTGTATCCTTCATGTCCAAAAGGGATAACAAAGCTATATGCCATTGTGAAACTGAATAGCTTGAAGACCCAATACAGCTTCTCAGATAATGGTGTGACTGCACTACTCGAACTAATGAAGGAGTTACTCCCTGAAAGTAACACGCTGCCGACAAAATACCTCGACGTGAAGAAGTTCATTAAGAAAGTTGGGATGAATTACCCAACTTATGACGCATGCATCAATGATTACATGTTGTACTGAAAAGATGATGCGAATAGAATTTCTTGTACAAATTGCAAAGAACCAAGATATGGGAAATCTTTTAACGACGAGAGTAAAGGAACCAAAGTAGCACGAAAGACATGAAGGCATTTTCCATTAATTTATAGATTGAAGAGATTGTATACTGTACCATGGATAGAAGATCCAATGACCTGGCATGGTCGTGCCAAGTCTAATCCAAATGCAATGCGTCATCCATGTGACACTTCTCAATGGAAAGCTGTGGATTCCTTTGACAAAACATTCGCAGTCGAGCCATGAAATGTCACACTTGGAATAGCAACAGATGGTTTCTATCTGAATGCTTCTCTTACTAACCCTTACAGTTGTTGGCCAGTAATTGTAGTACCGTATAATCTTCCTCCGTCTATGTGCATTAAATGGGAGTTTTCAATGTTAGCACTGTTGATTTCTAGGCCAAAACAACCGGGGAAGGATATTGATGTATATTTAGAGCTGTTGGTAGACAAGTTAAAGCAGATATGGAAAGGAGTTGTTACATATGATTCATCAAGTAAATCTAAGTTTACAATGAGAGCTAGGGTGTTGTGGACGATCCATGATCACCCAGCTCTTGGGAATTTATCGGGATGTACAACTCACGGTTACTTTGCATGTCCCATTTGTGGGGAAAACACTTGTTCTTATCATCTTCCTGAAAGTAAGAAGATGTGTTTTATGGGACATCGAATGTATCTTCCTAACCAACATAGGTTTCGATACGACTAGACAAATTTCAACAATGAACAAGAACTTAGTCGTCCTAAAAGGCCATTGAATGG
This sequence comes from Allium sativum, assembly GCA_030737875.1. Taxonomy (NCBI): domain Eukaryota; kingdom Viridiplantae; phylum Streptophyta; class Magnoliopsida; order Asparagales; family Amaryllidaceae; genus Allium; species Allium sativum. The sequence continues at coordinate 411,937,841 of CM060909.1, read as the reverse complement.
TTTCGAAGTTGAAAAGAGAGTAGCGAATGTCAAAATGAAAATCGGTAAACACAGAGAAGAAGTTGGTCGAAAAAGGAAAAAGTTAGCCGTTGAAGAAGGTGACAATGTTTCTGCTTGGTATAGGAGGTCTATCTTTTTTGATTTACCATATTGGAAAGCAAATATGATTCGACATAATATTGATGTTATGCATACAGAGAAGAATGTCGCAGAGCATCTCATCAGCACCCTTATGGGCCATAAAGAGAAGTCAAAAGATGGCATCAATGCACGCAAGGGTATGAAAACCATGGGTATAAAACAAAAGTTGTGGGTGAGGGTAGATCCCGAAACCAAAAAAACAATCATACCAAAGGCAAATTTCACCTTGAGCAAAGAAGAAAAGATAAGATTTTGCACCATATTGAAATTTTTTAAAGTACCTAACAAATTCTCCTTTAACTTCCGCAACAACGTGTGCATCAATCCTCTCGAACTAAGAAAGATGAAGTCACATGATTACCATGTCATAATGCAACATCTACTTCCGGTATTGCTTCAATATACTTATACACAACATAAGGATCTACGAAATGTTACTCATTGTATTAGTCTATTCTTTAGCATTTTGTGCTCGAAGGTTATCAATAGGGAACAGCTTATAAAAGCAAAGGCTATGTTGGTGGAAGCAATGTTTGTTTTTGAAAAACATTTTCCACCTGCATTTTTTGATACCAGTATCCATGTTATGATTCATTTAGCCGATCAAGCATTGGTTGGTGGCCCTGTCAGATATAGATAGATGTACCCTTTTGAACGGTAAATTACTAATTTCAGTTATGTACATTATTATTCGGTATAAATGGCTATCGTGTGCAAGTTATAATTGATCACAATCATAGGTTGATGAACACATATAAAGGGTATGTGCACAACAAAAGATGCATTGAAGGGTGTATTGCAGAAGGATATATCATACAAGAAGCTAGACTTTATTGCATGGAATATATCCAAAACGGAGGTTATGGCAACCGTAAACATATCCGCGAAGCATTTTTAGATGAGGATGATGAGTTTGCTAGTGAGATACCTTTGGATAATGGTAAAGATATAAGTTTAACCCAAGTGCAATTCGAACAAGTGCGTAGATGGGTCCTAAGTAAGTATGATGGATTGGATCCATGGAAGAAGTAAGTTCATGATGTAGGTTTCGAATTTCCATTTTTTAATTCAATTTATATATTCATTTGAATATGTGTTATCTACATATAGAAGGTACAACTCCTATGTGAAAAACACTAAATTTCAACCACGAGGCAGAGGTACAACTGTCGAAGTCGTTAAACCTTTTACTATATGGTTACGTAATGAGGTACTACATCATCTACAGTATTTCACATTTTTATAAGTTTGCAATACACCATCGTGAACATGCTTGATTTTTCTTATTGTGTTTTATGTAGTTGTTGAATTGCAGCGATGTAGACCCAACTCTTTGGCGGCTAATACACGGGCCGAATTTCACGGCGCTTAGTTATACGAAGTACCAAGGGAATGGGTTTTTATTTTCCATGAAAATGTACGAAGACCATATGGTAACACAGGATAGCGATGTATGCATGAGAGAAATTACAAAATTTAGAGCGAGTGGAAAAGATAAAAACTATAAGGAAGAAGAAACAACGTATTACGGAGTTATTTAGCAGATACTTGAGTTGGATTACATTGATTTCAAACAAACAGTTTTTTATTGCGATTGGGTAAAAGTCGAGGATAAGATAAATGGTTGCAAAATAGATCCCGCTTCAAACCTGATCATGGTTAATTTAGAAAAATTAAAGAACAGGGACAACGTGAATGATGAGCCATTTATTCTTGCATCAGTTCTACTCAAAAGATTTAGAAAATGATAGATGGTCTGTGGTTTTGCATATACCAAAACGGTTGACTACAAATGTGGATGACATTGAGTCTCCTACCATCTATCAATCAGCTTTTGAAGACAATGAAAAACTAGAAGATCCAACCAAACTCATGTGTTAACCTATGAATTGTTGAATGCTTTTTTAACCAGGGAATCGTATGTATTTGGAATGTCATGACTTACACTTTCTGATCGCAATCGATTATGCTTTTATTATTTCTTTTAACTATTTCATATTTATGGTGTATGCATGAGTGAAATTGTAATAGAGAACATGATCAGTAACAAATGTGAATAATATTCTTTTTCATGGTGTTTGTCATGATACTTAATGTTGCTTCTATTTCGCAGGAAAATACATCGCAAGATCAAACATCATCACATGCATCATGTTCGAAAGATCAACAAGTTGAACAAAACCTACATGGTATTCCAGTCTCAGAAAACGCTCCAAAATTCGCTACTATGCTTGGTAAATTAGTACGATCTTATGTGCTGATCTCTTACACAGGTAGGGAAAAAGTACCAAAACATATAAGGACGACGTTTGGAACTAGTTGGCGGTAAATTTGTGAAAAATTACATGTAAATGTTACAGTTTATTTTTACAGTCTTTGACACTTAATTTTTGCAGAAAATGTATACGATTGAGCCACTTTCAAAGGAAATGTTTTCAAAAAGAATGGCCGAGGCTTTTAGGAGACACAAGAAAAACTTGAGAGTAACTTATTATGACATTTTCGACAATGACGAAGAACGGATGAAACATTGTCCACCTTCAATTGCTCAAGATGATTGGAATGAGTTCATAAAGAATGAAGCAACGCCTGAAGCAAGCGGAAGAAGGACGACAGGCAAAAAAATAGATCCAGTCTAAGTTATGCCCACCATGCAGGACGTAAAAGTCACGCTAGAGTAGAACACGAATTGGTAAATTATTTGATCATTTTCTTTCAACAGTAGTAAAAAAATACAATTAAGGGAGAGAATATACATGAACTGGAATATATTGCAGATCATTGCAAGTCCATCTGCAAATATCAACCCTCGTCAAGTATGGGAGAAGACACACAAGAAAAAAGATGGTAGCATATCAGATGCCACGTCTGCGTACTTCGTAAATTTTTACTTGTATTATGGTTATTACAGTTAACATCAAGCAGTCTATTGTTTGGACTTTCATTTTAGGCTTTCAGGCTTTCCATAATTGTGATTAATTAGTTTCTCATGACATTTTCTTCATTACGTGTTTTTATTGTTATGGTGCTATGTCTGGATTGAATTTATTCAGTTAGGAGTAACATACTATAGTTACAAGCTGTTACAAGTAAATGTTGGTGTAAACACATTTAATTTTTATCCCAGGATCAAATTGCCAAATCGAAGGAAAAGATCACCGACAGTGATGAAGAAAAATTGCCTGTTGATGAAGATATCTTATCACAAGTGTTGGTTAAGGATACAAGTGGTAGGAGCTGCGTTGTTGGGAGCATCATACCAAAGATGCATGTTAAGGCTTGTGCCATTGCACAGAAACGATTCTAACATGTTCGTGAAGACAATGATGAGTTGAAAATGAGGGTGGGAAGCTTGGAGGGTATGATGAATGATATGAAGGGTACAATGGGATATTTGTCTGGAGAAATGGTGGTTCTGATCAACATGGTAGGAACTTTGATTGATCAAGGAACTCAGGCACCGTTAACTACGTCGGATGGAGGACGCAGCAGTACACACATCAGTGCATCAAAGGGCGTCCTTCTCCGATTCAGGATACGACCAATGCGGTGAACAATCAACGATGTGAAATTCTCAACTCTGATCTAGACATTATGGCAACAGGTATGTTTTATTAATAAAATCAAAGGGTGTTGCATATTTTATTGCACTCTGATCTAAAGCGAGTGCTTAAAGTCTAAAGGATATGTACTCCAGTTTTCCTGTTTTAATAAAATTAAGCATATTTTATTAATACCATCCTTTGAAATTCTCGACTTTGTTGCAACAGGTAATGTCTGTCGAGATCCTACGTCATCTAGATGCCATTGGATTCCTGTACCAGCTACACATGAAAAAGTGGTTTTGGACACTATACTACTACCAGATGAGAAAACTTCCAAACTAAATCGTCAATTTGTAGAGACCTTTGATGAAGTCAGAGTGGGTGGGTTTGTGCGTCATGTGAAGTCCCTGATTCACTATCTTTAGACGTTGGACCAGGTATATATAATTTTACACTTGACTCTTGGTTTACTTATGAAATAAGAATTCCATGACACTTGTGTTTGCATTAGTTTCATGAACTCTTCGGTGGCATACACATGAGACATGATATGCACACATGAATATTATTTGTTAATGTCTTTACAAATTGATTGATCCGCTGATAATTCATGTGTGTACATCTAGCTTATGCTTATCAACGCAAGCTTTGAAACATATAAATTTTGTACATTCAATATCAGCATCTGCTCATCATTGCTTTAATTTACAGCAACATGGATCACAACACGATCAGCACGCTCACTCTTCCCGATTCGATCCTGCAGTTTTATCACTTTTTTTCTTTGATTAAATTTGCTACTTTCAGTAACTAGCTCTGTTATATTAGACTTTGTAATTAGATGAAACATCTGTGACAATTTCTGTTTAATAATTGTATGACACTCTATAAATTGTGTTATGAAAATTCTTGTTATACTTTGTGTATAATTTGTGCTATATATGCTTTGTATAAATTGTGATATGGTCTGTGTTATGGAAAATATGTGTTGCAGTTTCTGTTTATATATATATATATATATAAAATATGTATATGTATATATATATACGTATATATAATAAGATACGGTTTAAGACCATGTCTACCTAACATCATAGATACGGTCTAAAACCGTTTCTAAAATATATTAAAGCAGCGTCCATCGGAAATTAGCTACAGTTTACATTCGTATTTAGCTGCCCTTTAGATACGGCAGCGAGCCGTTTCTATTTTACCTTTTCATACGGCTACGTGGACATGTCAAATTTTAAGTTAGAAACGGCCTATAGTCGTACCTAATAATTAGACACGACACTTTTAGATACGGCTTTTTACCGTATCCAAGAGCTTTAGATACAGCTAAAAACACAAGCCTAATCAGCAGATATGGTGTAATGAGAGAACTGAAGGCTAGAGACAGGTAACCAACTCAATGAGATGATCAGTACTCATATGAACATCGGTTGTGCATGGGACGCTTGCTAGTAGCACGCTAGTATGACTTCCTCTGTTATTGCCAGCCATGGGATATCTGAAAGAGAATAGGGTGGACATAGATCAGTAAACAAAACTAAAATGCAAGAATACAAGATAAGGAATACTACGAAATTGAAAACAACATTCCTAGACATATTCCACAAAAATAAAACGAAAGTGAAGGACTCAGTTACGAGATAGGGACGATATATTGTTCGTTTTGTACCTTGAAGTAATGTACTGTGTATAATATTCTATATTTCATCCTGTTTTATTATGAACTTAGCTTTAATAACAAGTTGTAACTTATAATGCCCTACCCTGAGACCTACCCTAATAAAGAGCATGACTAAGTAATAATATCTATTAGAGTGAGGAATATGGCTAGTTAGGAGTGAAATCTTACATTATTCTAGTCTTAAGTATATTGATGGTGTGATTTTTTTCATGTGATTCACATATTCAATACTTACATAATACAACACTACTATGCTATAGGATCAATTCGAAACAATACATATATTTCATGATATTTCACAGTTTACAGAATAGTATCAAAGCAACACACGCACACACAAATATACACACACACACATACATTAGGTATGGTACAAATAATATAAGTATCCCTACACAAAAAAATACAACAAGAAGTGTCTAGCAAGATTATTAAGTACATACTAAATTTTCTCAAAGCCAACAAAAGTGAAGAGGTCAATCCTTAAGTAAGCTAAGAAGTAAAGTGATAGCTTCAAGTATTACCTACTAGATCTCTATCAGATCCGAGCATTAAATACACAAACCAGTCTAGCTAGAATATCAAATCATAATATAATAAAATAATAAACTTTGGAAGTGATATTCTATTGAAAACGTTTTATGATGTGAAGTACTCCACGTTATGAAGATACCAAGCAAAATATGTCACCTGGCCTATACCAAAGGATTAGGTACAACGTAGTGCACTAAACTTTAAAAATAAACAATGCTATGAGTTATCGTGCCACACCACACAAGGAAAAAACACCATTAACCCCATTCAGACACCATGGTTAGGATAATAAACACAGGGGAATAACTTAATACCAGATGGAAAACTCAGAAATCACTGAAATTACAAAGAACGCAGAAGTCAAAGGAATCACCCAAGTCACAAAAACCACCTAAGCTAGTGAGTTATCTAAGAATTCAACCCATAAATGAAATTACATATACCCATAGGAGTCTTCGAATAACTCGAAGAAATATTTTTAAATAATAATAGCATCATGAAACTGTGAAATCATCAATAACACAAAACACCAAAAAACCACCAAATATTAGGTCCAACCATCCGAGTGGCAAGCCGAGCTATTCCTGCACCTATTAACAAACATGAATGGTACAAGGCCTCGCCAATAATGATAACATTAGAAAGGTACCATATAAAATGACCAAGTATGTCATTATAGATCGGATAACAACAAAATCATCGAATTGACCACTAAATTGACCATAAGATTTAGGATCGAACAAACCCAAGTAACGATGATAACATCAGAATGAGTCGTATACTTAAAGATAATAAACTAAATAGTGGTAATTGTGCATCCCAATCCATACATTCTCACTATCGATTTCCTAACTTCATGTCGAGTCCACACAAAGAAATATAAGAATGCAAGAAAACATGAAAATATAGAAAACTCAGAAACATGGGAAAAACACGAAACACGAGAGAATGCCAAAAGTGGTGGCTTCAATTAAGCGGGTCTGTAATTAACCAATCTCTCATAACTTTGTGTCTCATACCATAAGTTTTACAATATCGTTTAAGCACAATCATGCATTCTTGAAGGGGTGCAAAGGGTATGTGGTTATATATATATATATATATAATAGTTTTGGAGAAAAAGAGTTTTAAATCGATTTTCCGAAATTATACGAAATCGTCTTCTTTGAGATCCTTCCCTCTATAGCAGGGATAATATAGTTTATATATTTATAAAATATTTTAAATTATATGTATAGTATGTAATTATTGAGTTTGGAAAACCTTTTAAACCATTAGGCTGGAAATAGTTTTATAAAAGTGCATGAAAACAATGGAATTCAACGAAATCACATAACTGATATTCATCAAAAATAACATCGATTCGATACACGAATCACAGCTAATGTTGGCACTCCATAGTGGAGTTGATTACCATTTTTTAAACATTCAACATCATCAAGAAGTGGGTCAAATCAAATCACTAAGCTTTATAAATTAAGTGCAGGAACAAACATAACAAAGCCCATAACATCACCAGGCTTACCCAAAAAAGTGCCCCAAGTCTTTAAGGGGTCGACCTTGAGGTCAGCACCCATAGGTAAGAGGTCGACCCCTAGATCGACCTCCCTTGGTTAAGGGTCTACATCAAGATCGACCCTCCTTTGGGGGTTTGCGCAACTAAACCACAGGTAGTTATAGGTGATAAAATCAGGTTCATGTCCAACTTTTGAACCATAATTCAAGGTGAAAACATCAACAAAAATTTATGAAACTTTTCATACACGAAGCCATATATTCGAACAATAATCCAGAACAAATCTGATAGAATTTCACTGTATATTGAGAGAGATATGATTTTCCAAATTAGGCACTTTATCAAGATAACAACAAGTGGAAAATTTTACAAGAACATGAAGAGACAGATAATAGATTCATCACAATTACTCATAAAACACAAAGAATGTCACATGCAAACGATTTCAACTAGAATAAGTGAGTTACACTCATCGGTAATCCTGAATTTAGAATATATAGCAAGAAATTTGAAGCAAAATAGGAACTTGGAGCTTCAAAATGCCTTCTCAAAGCCTGTAGGAAAGATTATTGTAACATGCAACCCCAAATCATCAAAACACAGTCACCGGATTCTACACCAGCTTACTAATGAAATAGAATTAGTTTCTAAGATGATTACTTATTGGAGACACACCTTACAACCTGTTTAACTTATTTGAAGTATTTAGGAATTAATATTTGACTGGATATTGATTTTTCTTTTTAGTATTTTAGCTTGGAGGCATGGAAATGACGAAGGAGATTTTAGGAGAAGGAAAGAACATGCTAGAGAGAATTCTCCAGACTTCTCTTCTCATTTAATCACTAATTAGGGCCCAATTAGCCTAATTAAGGCTATTAAAAGGTGATAAGGCCTTGGGGGAATGAAATGTGGATTATTATCCTTAGTTTAAAACTTGTTTGGGAAGTTTTCAACACAAATTTCACAATATTCCTTTTTCGCTTGTTACAGTTTACATTATAACATACACAATAAAATATAAACACTTATTAAAACATATTTTTGTACTGTTATAGGGATTGTAACTAATATTTACAAATCTTGCAAATGTTTACAATTCCCCTTTCTTTTGAGAAACTCTTACAATTTTTAAGAGTTATAATAATTCTAACAACTTTATTTTGCGATAGGAAATTCGAAAAACTTATAAAAATTATTTTCAACATATGCGTTTATAATTTTGGAGCAAAACTAACATTTTATATTTCAACAAAATGCAAAAGAAAACACCATTATTTTATTCTTTAGAAAAATAATATTATTTTATTCTTTAGAATAATGAAAATTTGGACCAAATGGTGAAATATTCCAATTTGGAGCTAAACGGCTGAAATAATTTTCCTAAATTAATTATATAAATTTTATATAATTAAATAAATAAGCTTAGAAATATTTTTATTTATTTATAAATCATAAAATCGATTCGCGTTTGAATAGAACGCGTCGTACAGTGATAGTTTGCGATTGTCAACCCGTAACTTAGAACCGACATAGCGGGAGATCCGACCATCGGATTCTCCTAAAACTGAAACCATTGGGTTTGTGTTGAAAATATATTTCCAACAAATACAAGTAGTTAAAATTTGAACAGTTATATCTTAAATTATGTCTAAATAAGTTTTGAAAAAGGTCGTTATGCATGCAGTTCGGTGACTGATATTAGAAACCGACTGAAAATGGTCTTAAATTTTTTATTAAAAATACAAATAAATCATGATAAATCATATTGAATGATATGGAAAGAGTCTAAGTAAAATATTCCACGATTTGAAAGATGAATATTATTTTTATCTAAATGGACTATTTTGCAGCTACGATAAGGCTTAATATATGAGCATAATGAATTAATTTAGGGTTCACAGTGAATAGTATCTTCAACAATATTGTTCTTGAACCCGACCGAGAAATGGATAAATCTTTTAAATGAGGTTTGGAATTTTTTTTCCAATTTATTAAAGCAAGCCGGATCTTTTATGAAGGTTTTGTAGAGTAAATAGAAAGTGATGTTTCGGGGTTTATAGTGAACAAGGTTTTTAACTGGCCATTGTTCTTTAACCCAGTTAAGATAAGATTAATTTCTAACATCTGGACAATCATTGAGATATGATTTTTGAGATTAAAGGAATTGTACCTTGGATAAAGTTAATGAGAACCTTTTTTTAAAGGAAAGGAATATTTAAATAAAGAATATTCCGGATTGGAATGAAATGAATGTTATCTTTGTGTATTGAGCACATAGCTATAAAAATACGAAAAGCATTCAGAAAGGGCGGGTTTTACCCATTCTGAATAATTATTACAATGGTTAAAAGTCAATAATGAAGATAGTGGTTGAAGATTGGAGATTTTCACATCATTTGGGCTATTACTGATGCCTTAATTGGGTCGTACAACCAAGACAAGGTAATAAGTGGTGATAGCTTAAAACATACTTATAAATCAACGGGATATGCGAGGACCTCTCCCGTATTGAACATATGGAACAAGGAATAAGATGCCTCCAGTTTCGTTTAGACCTAAAACGAACTTGAAAATGGGTTGTGTGTCTGACATTGTACTTCACGCTATATTTGTCGATCTTTGCTAAATATCTATCTGTTTGGTGGCGGAGAATTTATTCACTTGCTAAATACCCTTCTCTGAGATATATTATCTTAGAGGTAATATATTTGTAGATGTCAATGATATGGTATGGATTGACAATGTGGCATGCTAAGATGCATTTATCAAGGCTTTTTGTCAAAAAGCAGAGCCTTGTGGATGATGATCAAAGCACGACTTTAATTAGCATAACTTTGTGTATAGCACTGATTCGCGAGCCTCACACCTTGGTATGAGTCAAAAACGGGTTCATGGATCGTAGGGAGTGCATGCGTTTCTTTCTAGCTAGAGGTGATGTTATGTTATAGAGACTAGACATTTTACTTATGTGGATGATGGTTAGCGAGTGCCCTCGGATATTGGTCGACATACTGACGTTGTGATAGGTCTAGGACTGGGAAACATATTGTTTGGGAATTGCCAATCCACAAAAGTAAGAGTGGACCGGCCCTACCGTATCCAAGGGTTGCTAAGGGCGCGATCCTGTGACATGCGCTAGAGTCTCTCGAAACTGGAGAGGATGATCCCTTGCCTCGGTTCATAGATGGAATCCAATTACCAATACGCGACATTTCGACTTTAGTTGTAAACCTATATGGTGACATAGTAGGATGGGGTGCTATGTCATTTATGATTGATACATTTGTATTCAAAGTTGTTTTCTTACACTATGCACTTCTAGTAATATCAAAACTATCTATTTTAAAAGTGTATCAAGCATGTTTGGCTATTATAAGGTAAAACTCTATCCTCCGGCTTGCGTTGCATTGTGTGATGGAACCCAAGTCTTATAATAGCTTCATTTCTGTAAAATGCATTGCGTTATTTATAATTGTTTTAATTTCAAGCTTTAGTATTCGTGGGAGTAAACCAGTTTCATGACATACGGCATGGTCCCAGGATTTACCCTATTTATGGAAATAGTTTTTATAACTGTTATTTAGATCTCACACCATCCTCATGACTGACCTAGAGTTTATTGTTTCAACTTAAACTCTGGGTGCCCATATTTTACACACGGGCAGTTAGTAGTTTTGGTTTTGCAGATTCTATTATTTAATAGGATCCTGGATTACGGCTGAGGCTATAATCGGAAAGCTTTGCATCTGTGTATTGCTTCCAGCTTTGTTAGTTGATGTATTTCCGCTGCATTGTATTTATGTTGTATTTATATAACATTTCCACTGTTGTGTAATTTATTTTAATCTTAGATATTATTTTTTTGATGTGTAATATTTATTCATTCTTTGATATTCTTGTACTCTGATGTAAATTGTTGTAATAATAATGAAAAGCTCTATTGTTTTGTGTTCTGGTGCGCCGTGTTCTCATACAATCCGAACTTTTCTGTCTATTTTGGAGATTGGTGGATTTTAGAGTGTAACACTATTCTAATATATATTTAGATTTATTTAGGAATTTAGAATTATATGTAAGATTCTAATATGTGATTCTTATATATGTAGATTTGAAAGGTTGGAGCATGATTGTTTACGTAGATCAAACGCAAAACTTATTCAACTTAATTCTATTGTTGCTTAATCTTATAGCTCTATGAGTGGAATCCATTTAAGATACTATTTTCTATGATTTTCTAGTTTACAGTTGAATTATTGTTCTTAGGAATATTTGAGTTGTTACGAAAAGAAAACAATATTAAATCCCTCGAACCTTTCACTTTTTTATGTATGTACGAAGAAATAATCAATCTATTTGTATCTTTGATTTTGGATTACTGAAATAGTAAAAGAGAAGCATGATTAGTGTTGTATAATTCTCTATATTGGTTGAATTCATCTTATTCAATTAATTGTAAATTCATACGTACGATTTTGTGAAAAAGTGTAAAATTTGGATGGAATTGTAAATTTGAATAAGTTTAAATCTCTATTTTCTAAATAGAGTATTTGAATGTATTAATTACAAGATGTCCAAGTATTAAGGTTTGGCATGTAAACATATGCAAAAGTGTATCCATTCAAAATAGGAATTATATAGGTATATATTGGATATTTCGCACTTTGTTTATCGTTTATTATTAAGATAATAAAGTCAAAACTAGGTTACAAGTTTTGTGTTGCAATTACTATTTTTCCGTTTTTGTTGTTACATGTTAATATGTATATTTATGCCATAATAATAGGAATACGGGAAATAACTTGTACACCTTTAATTTGAAATAGAGAACATTTCAAACGTGGTTAGGATGTTAATTGTGTTCGCTCAATCCACGCCGATATATATAGCGTAAACAAAGCAATATTGATGCGTATTAAGTGCGAAATAAATGTAGTTAAATTAGGAATTGAAGTTTTCTGGTTAATGTGAGGTATCTAAGTGCCATGAGCCATTATAATTAGCACATTATGACATGAGGTTAGGCCCAACTTGTAGTAGAAGCCTTTCCGGAACCGCCCGACAAATCCAGCATCTATAAGTGGTCAGTATACAAGTGCCCGGGGGGTCTCTTAAATTGAAGTTGAGTTCCTGACCGAAACATGGTAATAAGTGGTCATTACTATTTATTTATGGCGTTAACGTTAGAGACGAGGTCTTAAGTGGTTGGGTCCGCCATAGGGTATTAAGTGACTATAGGAATGTCCACCTTCAATAAATTAGTAAATGACCTTAAGTGACTAGGAATAGCACGCCTCATGGGGTATTAAGTTGTAATCACCCAAAAGTCCCTCCCTTTGAATCGACCATAAACCACATAGGTCTGATCCAAAAGTTGGAAATCCTCGAATGCACTAACTCTGGGCATACAACATGTAACACCTTCAAACTTATTTTTCATCGCTATTATTTAATATATTTATTTTAAATATTTAAAATTCACTAAAATAGCCAATTTAAAAAAATTTAAGTTGGTTCAGATTTTCCGTGTCATTTCAATCTCCCCCACTTAAAACTTTTCGTCCCCGAAAAGGAACAAAGTCGAAAGTGGTTTGATTAATCAACTCTACTTCCAATCTGGCTTCCATTCTCCAACTTTTCAGTTTCTGAGAATTTTCAAATCCTTCAAAAATTTGGCTAATACCCGGAATTTTCGAAAAATTTCGCCATAACCTCCTTTGTACGGGGTGAGGTTTGGAAATTTATTGGGCCGTATTAGGTACCCAATAAATCTTATAAAGCATACACATATTTATAGTGATATATTCTGGTGTTTACAGGGGAGCATGTATAGATAATAACTCCAGAGAATAAATTCTCGTCACCCTGTCAAAGCCTGAAGGAGTGTGTATTTTTAATTGCTCCAGAGAATAAATTCTCGTCACCTCGTCCCGTGTGGGAAATAAATAATCCATGTACCGTATCTAATGACTAGAGAGACGTGATTATTGTCAACTCCAGACCCGCGTGGGGCTTTTATTAATCTTGGCAATTTATCATTACAATTTATATGGTCCACATCAGTCATCAGTTCAACCTGTAATATATAGTCATCGCCATACAAGCCTCTCGCTCGTATGGTAAATCTTCCACCTCGTCAGAAAAGCTCCAAATGCTTATGTGGTATATGATGAAGTATGCTTATCTTCAAGAAGTATGCCATGTATCGTAGTTCAAAATTAATTGTTACTATCCTATGGTGACATTTATTATTGCACACAGAACAACCAGCACTCAGCATCCAATGGCATTCACAGGAGGTGATATAATAATATTTCGCATCCAACTCATTAAGGTTTACCTATTTGTCGGGAACGCAAATAAAATCTTTACTCAACAGCTAATCCATTTACCTGTTCAAACATATATAATGCATATGTATATATTTCTACCTATTTTTAACTCAGTTCAATGTGTGATTTAATCGAATAAATCCTACCATTCATTCTCTTATTAATTAAATTAACTATCGTTTCAATAATTTAATTAATCCAATTTACTATCACACAATGCAAACAACAAGCAATTTGTTTTTAACTTTTCAAAAATGTCCTAATCAATTCATATACTCTTTTAAAATCATTCATACTACAGAATTAAAGTTTACATCCATGAAAGGAAAATAACAACAAAGTAGAGAACTAAATGGTAATGCAAAGTATGGTAAATGTACCTTGCACCGGAGTCAATCAGAGATATCCACTCGACACTTAGGATAGGATTTCTAAATGCTCTCCTCAGTTTCCCAAGTACAATCTCGTGGATCTCCACTCCATTGCACTTTGACTAAGTGAACCTTCTTGTTCCTCAACTCTTTGGTTTCCTTGCCAATAATCTTGAGCGGCTGTCTTCTCACAGCCAATTCTGGAGTAATTTCAATATCCTGTTGCGCTGCTTCTTCCACGATCAAGTCTGGATCATGAACGTGCTTTCGAAGTTGAGATATGTGGAATACATCATGCACTCCAAGCAACCAATCAGGCAAATGAACCCTATAAGCCAGAGTTCCAATCCGTTCAAGAATAGGAAACAGACCAATGAATTTGGGCGCCAACTTCCCTGTTTTACCGAACCGGATAACTCCTCTCATCGACGATACTTTCAAATATACATAGTCACCAACAGCAAACGATATATCTCTTCTCCTCTTATCGGCATATCTTTTCTGTCGGATTTGAGCAGCGAGTAATCGTTTCTTAACAAAATCGACTTTGTCCGCAGCTTCTCAGATCATATCGGGTCCCAATACAAGTCTATTACCAGGTTCGACCCAACAAGCAGGAGATCGGCACAGTCTACCGTACAATGCTTCGAATGGCTACATTGTCAGGCTCGCTTTGTAGCTGTTGTTATATGAGAATTCAGCCAAATGTAAATGGTCTTCCCATGATCCACCGAAATCTAGAACACAAGCCCGCAATAAGTCTTCTATTATACGATTCACCCTCTCAGTCTAACCATCTGTCTGAGGATGATGAGCGGTGCTCAGGTTCAGCTTCGTTCCCAGTTCTACTTGAAATGCCTCCCAGAATTTGCTAGTAAATATTGGATCTCTATCACTAACTATACTGATTGGCACTCCGTGTAGTCTAACAATTTCCTTCAAATATATCTGCGCCAGACTCTGAGCAGTTCTGTTCGATCTGACAGGTATGAAATGGGCGGTCCTCGTAAAGCGATCTACGGTCACCCAAATACTGTCATTTCCTTTCCTGGTTCTGGGCAAACCATCTATGAAGTCCATGGAAATATGTTCCCACTTCCAACCTGGAATGTCCAGCGGTTGCAATAATCCAGCCAGTTTCTGTTGGTCGCTTTTGACTAGCTAGCACGTAGGGCATCGACTAACATATATTGAAACGTCCTTTTTCATAGCCTTCCACCAGAATGTTCGCTTGAGATCGTTATACATTTTGGCCACCCCGGGATGGATACTCAGCTTAGATTTGTGACACTCGTCTAACACTTCCCTTTTTAACTCTAGGATCTTAGGAACACAAATCCTTCCTTTCAATCTCAGGATCCCATCGTTATCTATTTGAAAACACGAGGGTTCACCTTTCTGAATCCTTTTGATCAAATCCTTAATAAAATTATCATCCTTTTGAAGAACAGATATTTTGTCAATCAAGGAAGTCGTAATAATAAAGCTGGCGATCATTACATTCTTTCGGCTTAAAGCATCGGCCACGACATTGGCTTTCCCTGGAGTGTATAGAATCTCAAAATCGTATGCAGCAAGGAACTCTAGCCAACGTTGTTGTCTCAGATTCAAGTCTTTTTGAGTGAACAAATACTTCAATGACTGATGGTCTGTATACAGTTCGAATTTCTCACCCAGAAGATAATGTCTCTAGATTTTCAAAGCAAATACGATAGCCAACAACTCAAGATCATGAGTGACGTAGTTTTTCTCGTGTGGCTTCAGCTGACGGCTAGCATAAGCGATCACTTGACCTCTTTGCATTAATACTGCACCCATGCCTTCTCTAGAGGCATGTGTCCAGACTTTCAAGTCTTGATTGTGATCGATTATCGTTAACACTGGAGCCGATGTTAATCTTAACTTTAGCTCCTCAGAAGCCCCCTCACATTCTGGAGTCCACTTGAATTTTGTGTGCTTCTTTGTAAGCTTTGTTAAGTGACCAGATATCTTCAAAAAGTCTTTAACGAACTTCTGGTAATAACTAGCCAATCCAAGAAAACTTCGGACTTCTGTGGGAGTACTAGGTTGTTTCCAATTTTGAATAGCTGTGATTTTTCTTGGATCCACAACAATTCCTTCTTTCGATACGACGTGGCCAAGAAACTTCACTTCATCTTGCCAGAATATACATTTGGATAGTTTGGCTTTCAAAACATTCTTTCTCAGAATTTCTAGAACTTGCTCCAAATGGTTTTCATGTTCGGCCTTTGATTTAGAGAAGATTAGAATATCGTCGATAAAAACTAGAACAAACTTATTCAGGACTCCTCTGAACACTCTATTCATCAAATCGACAAAGTAGGCTGGAGCGTTACATAAGCCGAACGACATTACTAACCACTCATAGAATAAATCTGGACCTCTGAATGCTTTCATAGGAACACACACTTCGGCAATACGAAGCTGATGGAAACATGTAGCTAGGTCCATCCTTGAAAATACTTGTGCTCCATTCAAACGATCCAATAAATCATCGATTCACGGCAATGGATATTTATTCTTTATTGTCTGCTTATTCAAATCACGATAATCCACACATAGTCGCAGAGTACCGTCAGATTTTGGGACAAACACCACTGTTGCTCCCCAATCAGAGAAACTAGGCCCGATCAGACCCTTCCATACGAGCTGTCATGTTTGGTTGTCTAATTCCTCTCTCTCCTTCAAGGTCATTCTTCGAATAGCGTGAACTACTGGCCTTGCATTCGGGATTAAAGCAATTTTGAAATCAATTTCTCTCTGCGGAGGTAAGCGAACAACTTCTTCGAACACATCCGCATAATTCTTGACGATAGGAATATCTTTTACGAGGTCGGGAATATTCTCTGTGACTACTGGGACATTTTCTATTTGAGCAGGAGAAACATCAAGAGATGACCAGAAATCTTTTCTATTTGAATTCGGGCCTTCACATGGTATGGTTATATAATTCCCTGATTGGGCCTTTGCCTTAACCACTCTCTCGGCACATCTAACCTCTACTTCATATTTGGTTAACTAATCCAATCCCAAAATAAGATCGAATTCAGTAAAATTCATGATGATGGAGATGGTAGGGAACTTATAACAGGAAAAAGAGACAGGCACCCCCACAAACCCAACTGAGATCGAGGGAATTCCCAACCGGATTATGGACAGTCATTGGTTCTTTGAGCTTCTTCAATTTCAAATCCAACTTCTTAACTGCATTCTTTGCAATAAAGCTTCGTGACGCGCCTGTATCAAACAGTACTTTAATTGGAATGTTTTTGACATTGAGCGTGCCTTCTAAAACATCAGGCCTTCCCTGACTAGCTGAGGGCTCAGAAGTTTCTGCTACTTCATTTCGTTGTACTGTTTCTGATTCCTTTGATAGCTGGCAATCTTGCTTTACATGACCCACCTGATGGCAAAGATTGCATTTTCTATTTTCTTTAACCTTGTTCTTTGATTTAGATCCCTCCATCTTCTGCATTTTCAAGGATTTACATTTCCTAGACAGATGACCCTTTTGATTGCAGTTAAGGCATATGGCGGTCATTACTGATTCCTTTTCATATTTAACCTTTTCCCGATTGAATCTAGGCTTTTTTCTGAACTTAGACTTCGTACTGGCCTCGGGCTGTGTACTCGCCTCTGGGCTATCAGCTTCGAATTTCCTTTTATTGCTAGAAATGACTTCTTCTTCGTCTCGCAACATACCTTTCCTATCGAGATCCTCATATTGGTAAGCCATGTATATCATTTCAGAGAAAGGAAGCTTCACATTCCTCATTACACTATTCTGATATTTTCTTTGCAGGCCATGAATAAACCTCAGATTCTTCCTCTTTGGATCTTGAATCAGATGAGGAGTAAAGTGAGAAAGTTCGTTGAATTTCTTATGATATTCTGGGACGGTCATATCACCTTGTATCAGGTAAGAGAATTCATCACATAACCGCTTAGTTGCTTCGGGAGGAGTAAATCTTTTTAGGAAAATCACTTTGAACCTATCCCAGGTGATATCACCTTCTGGATTTTCTTTAATAACCGAATCCCACAAAAACAAAGCTTCTTCTTTGAGTGCCCAAGAGGCCAGTAATCTTTTCTGGTCATCCCTCATCTTTAAACCGTCTAATATTTTCTCACCAGAACGAATCCAAGCTTGTGTTTCCATAATGGACTCTTTGCCTAAGAATGGCGATCCACCCATATTTCGAAATCTCTTGAATAGAACTTCTATATCTGATTCTGACTGTGGGAGCACAACTGGCTCATTAGCTTGTCGAGCCATACGATTATTTCTTCTGTTCATGTCACTCATTTTCTAGTGCGTTTGCAATTAGCAGACAAACTGTCAGGTCAACAGAAAAGATATTTCAAAACATAGAGACAAATACTTGAATGTAAATGTGCCTACTGGGGTGTATTTCATTCTGCTTTACTCATACTAGGATATTACTGATCCTATCTGTAATGAGTTACTCGTCCCAAACACTACTGGTTCTATTTCTAACGAGTTTGTTAATATGTTATATTCCAGCACTAAGCTTAACCAAAGCTCTGATACCACGTTGTGACGACCCCAAACCCCGTACTGACGGTGGCAAGGGTAATCTTTGGAATATAACACATAAACAGATAAAAGTAGAACAGAAAAAAAATACACCTGATAATGTACAAATAATACACTGGATAAACATAATCATCAGAGTTACGCAGTATACAGGATCATACTTAGTACAAATACAGTTCAGCTATACATAAATGTCTACAGTGGAAAACAAACATGATATGTACAATAGGAGCTGAACAGCATAAAAAGAGATAAATGATAGAATCCATCTTCAGCTCCAGCTCTCCAGAAAGAGCCTGCTAAAACCTGAACACAAGGCTGCCTGTGTAGAAAAAGGGGCACCCGAGTTTGCAAGTGAAACAAACTACGAGTCAGTCATGGGACTGGTATGAGAAATCTACTTAACACATTATACAATTGGCTAATCACAGGACCACGCCACTTTCGTGGAACGGGTTTACTCCATTGGATTGCCAGTGCTTTAAAACAAATAATTCTTTTAAACATCGCAATGCTTTTTATAAAAATGAAGCCATTATAAGACTCAGTTCCCATCACACAATGCAACGCAAACCGGAGGATAGAGTTTTTACCTTATAATGGCCAAAATATGCTTGATACGAATAAAACAAAAGCACTTTATATTACTACTAGTGTTTATATGTTTCAAAAGCAATTTTAAATCATATGTATCAATCATAGACGACATTAATGCCCCATACCACTATGTCACCATATATAGGTATACAATCAAAACCGCACAGTCACGTATTTGGAAATTGGATTTCCGTCATGAACCAAGGCAAAAGATAGTCCTTACCGAATTCGAGACTGCCTAGCCCAAGCCTCAGGAACAGCCGCAACTGCCCCTTGGAGCAACAGGGCCGGCCCACCGATGTGGATTAAAATTCCTGAACACTGCGTTTCCCCGCCCTTTGGGGCATAAATGAGCCAACGAATGACTCCATCGGTCCCGGATCGACTGATATATCCGAGGCGCCTCGCAACAGCAACAACCACATAGGTGAAAATAATATAAATGTCAGCCAGTTCAAGCACCAACACCACCTCTAGCTAGGAAGAAACGCATGCCCTCCCTAAGGTCCTCTCCCGTTTCTGGTTCATACCGAAGTGTGAGGCTCGCGAATTCACGTTATACACAAAGCTACGCCACACAAGCGGTGCTTTGATCATCACCACAAGACCTTACTTTTCAACAGAAGCCCTGATCACTGCATCTTAGCATGCCACACAGGCAATTCATGCCATGTAACTGATGGCTATCAATCACACAGAATGAATTCCAATGTCAGACACACAGTCCATTTACATGTCCGTTCTGGATCTGAACGAAACCGGAGGCACTATATACCTCGCATACCCATCGATCTCCACGTACGTCGGGACGATCACCACTAATTATCCATATTTCGGGATGCGTCCCAATCAGGACATCAGTTACCATCCAAACGAGGTGAAGATTTCCGGTCTTCAACCACCGTTTTCATCTTCAATTTCTTATCGTCGATTCAGTTATTCAGAATGGGATAAACCCAGTCTTTCTGAGAAACTCGCGTATATAAATAACTATTGCTACACAAACACAATGTACGCCTCACTCCAATTCATTAGTCACTAACCGTCAATCAGTAAGAGAACGATTTCCCAAATATTAACACCGAAGGCCGAAACCAACATCAGATCAAAACCCAGGAAACCATTCGACTTAGACAACCTTCAGTTAGTTCCTAAATTTCACATCCATATCATTTATAATATTTTATAACGATTTATCGCTATTTTTATTTAATTAAAATAGACAATTTATTCAAACAACGCTTCATGCCATAACGCGGCCGTGGCGCTGTTTTTCTTCAGATTTGATTTACACATCTCTGATAATATAACCGTTGGATCTTCACAAAATTTATATCATTAGAATGATCTTTTCAAAATGAATCCAACGGTTCCAGTTTTGGGAAAATCCGACGGTCGGATCTCCCGGTACAATCGTTTGAAGTTTCGATTTCAAAATACGAACTGCAGCATCGTTATTCGATTTAATATAATTATATTTATATATATATATAAATAATCGATTCTGGCGCTGTTTTTCTTCAGATTTGAATTAAACATTCCAGACAATCCAACCGTTGGATCTTTACAAAGTTGGTGTCGTTGGAAAGATATTTCCAAAGCGAACCCAACGGTTTCGGTTTCGGGAAAATCTGATGGTCGGACCTCCCGCACTAATCGTTTGAAATCACGGTTTCAAAACACGAACTGCAGCTTCGTTATTCGATATATTTCAATTCTATTTATATATATATATATGTCTATTCTTCGATTTCAAAACTATATTCTTTTCATACTTTTGATAAAAATGATATTTTTATCCAACCGACAATTATTTCAACACTTCGCTATTTTTAACTATTCATGTATTTAGTAAAAATGTGATTTTTATTGTAAAACAATTCATTTAAAAACGCGACTATTTTATAAAGTTCATATAGATGATAAAAATATGATTTATATTATAAAACAATTTATTTCAAACACGAATACCATTCAACACATGAATTTCTATTCAACGAATGAATTTCTATTCAACACATGAACGGTTTTCTATAGTTCATATATATAGAGTAAAAATGTGATTTTTATTGCAAAACAATTTATTTCAAAACACGACTATTTTATATGTTTCATATAGAGGATAAAAATATGATTTTTATTATAAAACAATTTATTTCAAGCACGAATATTTTATATAGTTCATATAGATGATAGAAATATGATTTTTATTATAAAACAATTTATTTCAAACACGTATACCATTCAACACATGAATTTCTATTCAACGAATGAATTTCTATTCAACACATGAACGGTTTTCTATAGTTTGTATATATATAGTAAAATTGTGATTTTTATTGCAAAAAAATTTATTTCAAAACACGACTATTTTATATAGTTCATATAGATGATAAAAATATGATTTTTATTAGAAAACAATTTATTTCAATACACGAATACCATTCAACACATGAATTTCTATTCAACACATGAACGGTTTCGACATATGAAAAAAATTAATGTCAATGAATGAAAATAATTCTAACACATGAATATTTCAGAAAATTTCGGCAGCATAACGACAGGGTAGTTAAAACCGGGGTCGTCCCTAGTACGGCCCCTCGCTCTACCTTAAAGCCTCGCAGCTTTTGACAATGGGGATTTCATGCATCTAGTTCGCACGCAGGCGGCATGTATATTTTTTTTCATTTCCACAAACTAATCCTATGTGGTTTCAACCAAATATTTCTCAACCACAAACGGGTATTTTTCAACCACAATCAATCAATTTCAACCACAAACAATTCTAATCAACCATTCGCTATCAATCAATTTTCACACCAATCACAACCAATAAATATCGTCCACGGTTTGTGGACGAGGGGCATGTATATATATATAAGCATTTCACTTCTATTTCAACACATATATAATTTTTACAATGCATATATAACTTATACATCGAACGTACAACTTATACAACGCTTATACATGAGGTGTACAACGCTTATATAACTCATACATCGACTATATAATTTATACATCGTCGTTTTCCATATCGTTTATAAATTAGAAATCTCACATTGGGTTCCACTCCACCAAAAATAGAGAAGGCTCAGAAAAATATGCGGTCTCTTCTAGAATGTAGAAGACGTCCACGCGAGTCAACTGTCTCTTGTTTCACTAGATTTCGTTAAGAAACGGAAAAGATATGATTTTTACAGTGAAATCAAAAACCGTAGCGCTTAGAAGCTCTATAATACGGTTTAATTAATTTCAGTCGTACCTCCTTTATAAATCTTCAAAACTAGGTCTTCAAATCTTTTGAAATCTGAAGCACGATAGCATGATCGGTTAGCACGGGGTTGTAGGGGGTTGGAAGGCGCAGCCTTCGATGGTGGTGCGGCGAGGTTCGGTGATCGGAGGAAGCTGCGGCGGCGTTTACAAACCCGCATCTTTTGAAGCTCGATTCTCGAGAACCAGAGCACGAGGGAGGGAGCAACAGGTATGGATTTGAAGAGCTCGGGGAGATCTTCAAAAAGTTCAACCGGGGCACGAGCTAATTCTTTGTGGATTCACTAGAAAATGGACAGGAAGCGAGGAGGTGGTTTCCGTCGTCGATCGAGGGGAGGGGAGAGATTTTTTTTTATATAAAATTCTGATTGGTCGGGAGCTTTTAAAAGAGTGTTTTCTAACACGACCTCCAATCCAAACCCAACGACTGCCGTCACTAGTAAAATACCCCCATTCCGATCACAATGGGATATGTTTCATAGGCCTATTTGACTATTTCAGTCAGTTTTTCTTCAAATTAAAATATAAAACATTCAATATTTGATTTGAATGTACATTTCAATTTGCCGGGGCCATATATTGATTCTAAAAATCCCAGAAAAATAAATCTAGCTATGTTTTGACGATACGGTCCCAACAAAACTAGTTTCGTCAAATTCTGAGTCCGTTTTGCAAAATGGCCTTTTTCTGGTCGATCAAATTTAACTGTAATTGACCAAAACACGTTTTCCTCTGCCACGCTCATATATTAACTTCAAAAATTATGAAATTTGAAACCTAGAAATAATTTGACATCCCGGATCCAACAAAAGTGGTTTCGTCGAATTCTGAGGTCGTTAGCAAAATGGCCATTTTCTGGTCGACCGAATTTAATAGAAATCGACCAAACACATTTTCCTTTGCCACGCTCACATACTAGCTTCAAAAATTATGAAATTTGAAACCTTGCAATAGTTTAACATCCCGGATCCAACAAATGTGGTTTCGTCGAATTCCGAGGTCGTTTGCAAAATGGCCATTTTCACGGGCTATAAATATTCTATAGCGACCTTTCTGAAAATTCATTTTGCCATAACTTTTGCTTCCCGCTATGAAACTTCAATTTTTCAGATTCGTTAGAAAGAAATTCACTAACAGATTTAAATATTTTTGGTTTCACTCAAATCCGTTTTGTTTTGCACCCGGTACAGTCAGTCAAAGTTTGAATTCAATTTTTGAAACTACCGCGCCATTTCATGCCTTGTTTATAATTAGAAATAATTATATTAGTTTTCAAACGTCGATTCAAGCATACTTTTCATCGCTATTATTTAATATGTTTATTTTAAATATTTAAAATTCACTAAAATAGCCAATTTAAAAAAATTAAATGGGTTCAGATTTTCCGGGTCGTTACATAACACGCCGTGTTTTTTGTTAACATTAAACTAATGAATTTAGGAATAATTAATTTTAAATGTGAGAATCAAGTGAAATGGGTTACTCCATTGTGTTCGTCTCGGAATTCTGGTTGGGATAGAGGCCGAGTTTGTGTAAATTGGACTTCGTATAAAGAAGTTATGTCTGTCGGAAGTTTCCAGAAATTCAAATTTAAATTCAAAAACGAATTCAGACTTAGAACCGGGCAGGGCGCGAAATTTCCCGCCCCAGGCCAGGTCGACAAGGGGGTCGACTTTAGTGTCCACCCAACTTATAGGTCGACCTGGGGGTCGACCTACCTCCCTCGGGCATATTTGAATTAAGCCCAATTCTGAGCTGCTGCTGAGTCATTAGGGCTGAGTTGTCTTTTTGGATGGTTCAGGTTGCTTCTAGGTTGATCGGATGGCCTAAATTAATCCTAATCTCTGTATAAACACGTGTAGACTCAAACCCTAAAACCTAATAAAAATTCGAACCATGGCCGTCATGCTATCACCCCGCAACCTAGAGTGGCTGCCACCAACTAGGAGCAAAGAAAAGCTAATCAACTCAATTCAACTCAAGTCAATAAAAACAACAACAACGAATTAGTCTACTTCAAAGGCGAGCTAAATCAATTTCAGAACACAGATCCCAGAACTCATGACCTTCTTTGAGTTGTGAGTTCAATTTCTTTAATAAGATAATTAACAAGTTAATTAGGTTGAGTTATAATTTGGGTTATATGGCTATGTTTGTGAAACATTGGAAAAATGTGATATTTTGTGAATATATGCTAGTTGTTCATGGTGATAGTTTTTGTTGTGGATCCCTTTGTATATGCCCAATCACCTATGTTCAACTTGATTCATGTTTGACATCATTTTATATGCAAGTTTGGGTGTAGATTATATGCTAGTTTCTATGTGAATTGTACACAAGTTTACACGTGAATCAAGTAAAATGACTGTATGCAAGTTTAGGTAGAAATTGTATTCACATATATGCAAGTTTACACCTAAGGGTTTATATCTATGACATACATAGTTTTATGAAAGTTTTTGACTATGGCCTATGCAAGTTTGGGTAAAAACTATATTCATATATGCAAGTTCACACCTTCAGACCTATGTTTAGATTCATGACAATACAAAGTTTATGCTACATATGTTGTAATCCTTATTTTTAAGTTAGATCCAATTTGTGTGTTATGCAAATTTGCGGTGTTTCTTCCCTTTTATGTGTTAGACTAATTACTAGTCTAATATATATATATATATATCATGATAAGCGAACGAACAACGTGGGGACGATGGGGGCAATATTGAATATACACATATTGAGAATTGGCATGTAATGGCCTTAAAAGGCATACAATTAATTTGAGGCAAAAATTGGTATAATTTGTATACCTAAAATAAATGGACATTATTTAGGTGACAATTATGGACATAAATATATTTGGAATTTACTTACAAATTTGAATAGGGATAATAATCACTTTGGGGTTAAATATAGATGTGTAATAATAAACCGCCTAAGACACGAGGTTAGACTCTTTTGTGGTGTAAGACTGCCCGGACCCGCCCAGCAAATCCAGCAGCCACAAATGCCAGTCTAATGTGAGAGGTCAAAGGCATGAATTAAATGCGTAACAGTTGTAAAGACACGAGGTTAGGCTCGTTTGCGGTATAAGACTGCCCGGACCTGCCCGGCAAATCCAGCAACTGCAAATGCCAGTCTAATGTTGGAGGTCTTTACAAGGTGACGGTCTAATGAATTAAGTAACACTTAACCAGATAAACATGTGGTAGGACATGGGGGTTAAGTGTGTGCCTTGGGTGGCATGTGAAATTAAGTGGGTGCCTTGGGTGGCATGTGAAATACGATTAGAGGCACTTAACCAAGTGAAACATGTAAGAAGAGATGAATAAGAATAGGGTTTTGTGGGAAAACCTTAGTGGGGACCAAGCATAGGTGGAAGGCTTGTGTAAGGCAGGGGGAGGTGGGCCTTATCAGAACAGTAACCCATTAAGTATCTTTGTGGGCTCGACCTAAGTCGAGGACGGGACACGTGTACTGGGTTTGATTGTAAGAGGTCAAAACGGGTTAGCGGTGGCAACACAAGTCCTACGGGGTCATATGCGTGTGTGGGCCTGGGTTGGTAGGTAAGACGTTGTTGCATCATGTAGGTATAAGCCGTGCATCTTTGGTGGTATCGGGTTGCCACTTTGGGGAGTTATACACCCCACTGTGGGACTAGCACGGGTATCTACGAGTTAGGGAGCCGATCAAATGGGGGTAGTGGGTACAACTAGTGGAGATAGGGGCAGACGGCGCCTATGAAGGCAGCTTGGGGTACACGAAACTACCATTATCAATATTAACTTCTGTAGGCGGGATCAACTTTTAGGGTGTTTGGTGTGGTGCAATGTAGTAATTATCTTATAGTGATTAGGTGCGCCTTTAACGTTATCTTTGTTCATCCTATTTCCTTTGTTTGCACTGTCATGCCCATTTGTTCACAGTCATTTCCTTATTTACCAGCTTATGCCTTATCCTAGTTACTTTAATGATTATATTGTTAAAGTTATTGCACTCGCCAGATTTTATGTCTGACCCTCTTTGTTTCCCCCTCTTTTCTTCCCCCCTCCCAGGTGCTCAGGGTGGGACTAGTACTAGTGGAGCTTGATTTGGACAAATTTATCTCTTTCTTTTGGAAGTTGCTTAGATTACTGAAGTAAAGTTCAGCCTATATTTTTTATGGCTATTTTCTGTTGGGGTTATGTCTTTTATTTTATGTACTTAGAACTTATTTGTCAAGATGGATAATAAGTGTATTTGGTTTTGTAGTTGATTTTTTGATGTGATGTAACCAAACTATTTCTCCGCTGCAATAAAAGTGGTTTTTACTTTCCAAATACCAATATATTTATCAGTCTTGTTTACTTTTCTGTTCTTTACAGAATTAACGCTCCACCAAAATTAAGGCATTCCCTTTGTGAGTGACCTTAATGGAGATGGGGTGTCACACGTGGTATCATAGCTGCAGGTTAGCAGAACAGATAAGATATTTTAAAAAATTATTTTTCCAAAAAGCATTTTCATAAAGGATACTTTCAAAAATACGTTTTAAGGGGAGTATTTTCAAGAGAAAGGTTTATTTTAAAAACATAACCCCCAGAGCCATATATCTTTCTTTCGAATTCTCCGTTTAAATCTCTTCATTTTCTTTTCAACATTTCTGGAATTCCTGAGATACCCGAGGGGATACCGATACCAGGATGGTTTAGAAGGTATCCGGAAACTAGGGCCAATGTCGCAGGCCCAGCAAATACTACTCCTCCTCCCTGTGTTGATACTTTCGCCAAAATATGCAAGGACTTTCGGTCAATGGGCGGAAAACCTTTTCACGGGTCGGAGACGTTTGTTGAAGCTCTAGATTGGCTAAAGGAGGTGCAAGAATTGTTTGGAATCTTTGAAGTAGAAGATGGAAGAAAGGTCCAATTAGCTGTCTAGTTAATGAAGGATGAGGCCTTGTTTTGGTGGAAGGTCACTAATGGAGAGCATCCAGTTGATACATGGCCGGATTTCAGGCGTAGGTTTGAAGAAAAGTTTCTCTCACGGGCTGAAGAGAATCTATGCATGGAAAGGTTTTTCGCATTGAGGTAGGGAAAATCTATCAGTGAAAGAATATGTCAACAAGTTGAATCAGTTGGCGTGATTTGGCTTGGACTTGGTGAATACACCCGAAAAGAAGGCCCTGAGATTTGTTAAGGGTTTGAATGAGCTGCTACATGGGTTAGCTATGACCCACTTCCCTATGGAGGCCACCTTTGAAAGACTGGTTGACATGGTGCTTATGCATGAAGAGGAGAAAGGCGCCAATGCTAATAAGGCACCTGAGAAGAAAGGGGATCAAAAGAAACCACAACAACAACAACAACAACAGAACAAGAAGGGTGGTAAAGACAACAATGGCAAGGCAAAAAGAAAAGATGCTTTAACTGTGGGACACCAGGCCATTTGAGCAAAGACTGTAGGAAGAAGAAGACTGGTTGTTTCCACTTTGGCGAGGCAGGACATCTGATTATGGACTGCCCAAAGAAAGGGAAGAGGGCAAGGCCTACCTCTAGAGGGTAGATTCAGACTCTCATGGCACCAGGGCAGGCAAGGAGGCAGATCCAGGCTCTCGTAGCCCCACTGCTGGAAGAACGAGGTAGAACGATTTCCGTTGAAAGTTTAGTTTATCTTTTTGATCATCCTGTTCGCACACTCTTTGATTCTGGTGCATCGCACTCTTTTATATCTACTGCTTTAGTTGAGTCACTACACCTAAACACCAGTATAGTAGAGGGATCCCTTAGTTTTTTCAAATCTAATTGGGGGCTCGGCCTATTTGTCGATGATTTATTTGGATTTGGAAATTTCTATACTTAGCGTTGGGTTTAGATGTGATGCTTATGTTTTGGGCTTCACGGGCTATGGGTTAATTCTGGGCATGGATTGGTTATCCATTAATGGAGCCGTCCTAGATTGTGAAAAGAGAGAGGTTAGGCTTATGACTCGCTTGGGCAACACTCTCGAAATCTCCTGTAATCCCATGATTTCTGTTATGCTATGTTATCTGGAATCGCTTGACGCGTCTGTTGAGAATTTGCAATTTGTTAGCATGGTCCGTGAATACTCGGATGTCTTTGATGAAGTAGAGCGCTTGCATCCGAAGTGGGAGATAGACTTTCGCATATACCTAGTTGATAACGCAAAACTCGTTGCTTTACCCGTTAGACACATGGCTCCAAAGGAGAGAAAGGAGCTTAGCAAGCAAGTTAAGGAGCTGCTAGAAAAAGGGTTTATAAGGCGGAGTATTTCTGAATGGGGTGCTCCAGTGGTGTTCGCAACCAAAGCGGATGGTTCACTTCGCCTATGCGTTGATTATAGGGAGCTAAACAAGCTGACAAAGAAGAATAGACACCCACTGCCAAGAATAGATGATTTGTTCGATCAGCTTGTGGGTGCAACAGTTTTCTCCCAATTAGATCTGGCTACCGGATTTCATCAGCTAAGAGTGGCTGAAGATAGCATTGATAAGACCGCGTTCATAACCCCAGACGGTTTCTGCGAATGGCTCGTCATTCCTTTCAGCTTGACAAACGGACCTGCTTATTTCGTCGATTTGATTAATAGAGTGTTCTGGGAATTTCTCAATAAATTTGTGGTTCGTAGTTGATATTATGATTTTCTCAAAGAATGAGGAAGAGCATGCTTTGCATTTAAGGGAAGTCATGGATACTCTCCGTGCACATCAGTTAAAAGAAAAATTCTCCACGTGCCACTTCTAGAGGAAAGAAGTAAGATTTCTTGGGCATGTGGTGTCCAAAAATGGGTTAGCTGTGGGCCCTGCAAAGTTAGTTGCGGTCCAGGATAGGAAGGTTCCAAAGAATGCAACTGAAGTCCGAAGTTTTCATGGACGAGCAGGCTTTTATCGCAAGTTCATTAAAGACTTTGAGAAAATCTCAGCTCCACTTACAAGGGCAACGAAGAAGAACCTGACTTTCACTTGGGATTTGGATTGCGGAGTCGCTTTCCAATGGTTGAAGAGGGCTCTACCAACAGCCCCAGTTTTGACATTATCAAATGGGAGCAAGATGTTTACGGTATACATAGATGCATGCATTATGGGACTAGGCGCTGTTTTGTTGCAAGAAGGGAAGGTAGAAGCTTATGGTGGAAGACAGTTGAAAGTGCATGAGAAAAACTACCCAACCCACGATCTAGAGTTAGCAGCCATCGTTTTTGCGCTTAAGTCTTGGCGCCACTATCTCTTAGGTGAGAAATTTTAATTGTATATTGACTATAAATCGTTGAAGTACGTTTTCTCACAGAAAGACCCCAATCTAAGGCAGCAAAGGTGGATGGAGTTTCTCGCCTCATACGACTTTGAGATCTCCTATACTCCTGGCAATGGCAATGTAGTAGCAGACGCCCTAAGTAGAAAGAAGCTGACCTTAAGTCCTCTCTTTGTATAAAGTAAAAGTTTAGAGCACATATAAAATTTTGATTTTATACCCTCTGTTGATTATGTGACTGGCTTAATGGCAATGCTAGAGGTGCGACCTACTTTGTTGGACTCAATAGGAACCACGCAACGTGAAGACCCTCAGCTTGTTGATGTGATAGATAAGCTAATTAGGGGAGAGACTTCTAGTCACCTAAATAGATACTCAATCGATGATAAGGGTTGGTTGAGACGGGATGGAAGACTATGTGTCCCACAAGCAATAGATTTGGTGAAGATGGTTCTGGAAGAAGCACACAATTCCAAGATGACCATACACCCCGGTGGAGACAAGATGTATAAAGATATCAAAAGAGTTTTCTTTTGGAATGGCATGAAGAGGGATGTAGCTGAATTTGTTTCGAAATGCATGATATGCCAGCAAGTCAAGGCGGTGCAGAAGATGCCTGGTGGTTTGCTTCATCCTCTAGATGTTCCGCAATGAAATGAGAAAACATCCAGATGGACTTTTTTGATGGGTTAACTAGGTCAAGAAGGGGCAATACCGGTATTTGGGTAATAGTGGACAGGCTCACGGAAAGCGCTCATTTTATACCTATAAAGAGTAGGAGGACTGCCTCGTCTTTAGCCTCCATTTATCTTAAGGAGATAGTTCGACTCCATGGGATACCCTCCAGCATAGTGAGTGATCGAGACCTTTCTTTACAAGCGAGTTCTGGAGGAGTTTACAAGAGGCTATAGGCACACAGCTATGTTTAAGCACAGCCTATTACCCTCAAACCGATGGTCAGACGGAATGGGTGAACAGAGTACTGGAAGATCTTTTGAGACTGTGCATTCTTGACTTTGGAGGATCTTGGGAGGATCATCTCCCTTTGGTGGAATTCGCTTATAACAATAGCTATCAAGCCACTATAGGCATGGCACCCTTCGAAGCTTTGTATGGAAGGCCATGTCGATCACCAACTTGTTGGTGGGAGTCCACAGATAAACTTATACTTAGGCCGGAATTGATTAGAGAGACATCAGAGAAAGTGGAATTGATACGAAGGAGAATGAAGACTGCCCAAGATAGACATAAATCCTATGCAGACAAGAGAAGGACTGACCTTGAGTTTGAGGTTGGGGATAAGGTGTTCCTTAAAGTATCTCCTTTGAGGAATGTCATCCGCTTTGGATCTGTAGGAAAGTTGGCACCACGATTTGTAGGACTATTTCCTATCATCGAAAGGATTGGGACGATGGCCTACAGAGTAGAGCTTCCTGAAAGACTAGCTGGAATTCATAATGTTTTTCATATCTCTCAGCTACGAAAGTGCTTACATGAGTCGGCAGAAGTTGTGGAGCCAAGCATATTAGAGGAAGTCGAAGTAGAACGAGAAGCGACTGTGAGGAGAGTTCCAACTCGTATCTTGGGGATGGAAGTCAAAAAGCTATGCAACCATGAAGTTAAGCTTGTCAAAGTTCAATGGAGCGACGCCGAGGAAGACGCAACTTGGGAGACTGAGGCCAAAATACATGCAGCCTACCCTTTTCTTTTTGAGGGTACATCTTTGATCTCTTTTTCCTTAAGTTTATTCAAGCTTGTATCTACCTTTTTAGTGTACCTCCCCAGTCATATTCTTTATCCTTAGTAGAGACCAATGGATGTAAACATGTATTTGAAACATGTTATGATTGATGGATGCTAGTGGATGCAAGTGTTTGCTAGTGGTTGCTCGTGGATGCATATACACACACACACATTAGGCACTAGATCGGCTCAATCACTTTCATACTGCATATAAATGTGTGCTTATTTAGGTTAATGGATGTATAATGGTTGTGTTATTATATGGATGCTGCATTCAGATGAATGGTTGTGCATGCATGTAGAAATAATATGTATCATTAGGGATCTTTTGCATACATAATGGATGCATGGCACTATCAAAATTTGCATTAAGGAGGTCAACTGAATCAGTAGACCACCTGATTTTGCTTTAGATACAGACATGTACACACACTGTGCATGTAAACATGAAAGCATTAGAAGTCTTTTAAGGACAATGGATGCCTGTGTATAAAGGTTGAGTAGATGGACGATTGGATGGTAGGATATGTATTCTTCGTAACTTGAAGATTTTGGGGTTGAAATCCTTTAAGGAGGGGAGAATGTAACACCCCGTGTTTTCTGTTAACATTAAACTAAGGAATTTAGGAATAATTAATTTTAAATGTTAGAACCAAGGGAAACGGGTTACGCCATTGTGTTCGTCTCGGAATTCTGGTTAGGATAGAGTTTGGGTTTGTGTAAATTGGACTTCGTATGGAGAAGTTATGGCTGTCGGAAGTTTCCAGAAATTCAAATTTAAATTCAAAAACGAATTCAGACTCAGAACCGGGCAGGGCGGAAAATCTCCCGCCCCAGGCCAGGTCGACCAGGGGGTCGACCTTAGTGTCGACCTACCCTATAGGTCGACCTGGGGGTCGACCTACCCCCATCCCTCGGGCAGATTTGAATTAAGCCCAATTCTAAGCTGCTACTGAGTCATTAGGGTTGAGTTGTCTTTTTGGATGGTTCAGGTTGCTTTTAGGATGATCAGATGGCCTAAATTAATCCTAATCTCTTTATAAACACATGTAGACTCAAACACTAAAACATAATAAAAATTAGAACCATGATTGTCATGTTATCACCCCGCAACCTAGAGTAGCCGCTAATAACTAGGAGCAAAGAAAAGCTAATCAACTCAATTCAACTCAAGTCTATAACAACAACAACGAATTTGTCCACTTCAAAGGCGAGCTAAATCAATTTCAGAACAAAAATCCCAGAACTCAATACCTTCTTTGAGTTGTGAGTTTGATTTCTTTAATAAGATAATTAACATGTTAACTAGGTTGAGTTATAATTTGGGTTATATGGCTATGTTTGTGAAACATTGAAAAAATGTGATATTTTGTGAATATATGCTAGTTGTTCATGGTGATAGTTTTTGTTGTGGATCCCTTTGTATATGCCCAATCACCTATGTTCAACTTGATTCATGTTTGACATCATTTTATATGCAAGTTTGGGTGTAGATTATATGCTAGTTTCTATGTGAATTGTACACAAGTTTACATGTGAATCAAGTAAAATGACTGTATGCAAGTTTAGGTAGAAATTGGATTCACATATATGCAAGTTTACACCTAAGGGTTTATATCTATGACATACATAGTTTTATGCAAGTTTTTGACTATGGCCTATGCAAGTTTGGGTAAAAACTATATTCATATATGCAAGTTCACAACTTCAGACCTATGTTTAGATTCATGACAATACAAAGTTTATGCTACATATGTTGTAATCCTTATTTTTAAGTTAGATCCAATTTGTGTGTTATGCAAATTTGCGGTGTTTCTTCCCTTTTATGTGTTAGACTAATTACTAGTCTAATATATATATATATATATATATATATATCATGATAAGCGAACGAACAACGTGGGGACGATGGGGGCAATATTGAATATACACATATAGAGAATTGGCATGTAATGGCCTTAAAAGGCATACAATTAATTTGAGGCAAAAATTGGTATAATTTGTATACCTAAAATAAATGGACAAAATTTAGGTGACAATTATGGACATAAGTATATTTAGAATTTATTTACAAATTTGAATAGGGATATTAATCCACTTTGGGGTTAAATAAAGATGTGTAATAATAAACCGCCTAAGACACGAGGTTAGACTCTTTTGTGGTGTAAGACTGTCCGGACCAGCTCGACAAATCCAGCAGCCACAAATGCCAGTCTAATGTGAGAGGTCAAAGGCATGAATGAAATGCGTAACAGTTGTAAAGACACGAGATTAGGCTCGTTTGCGGTAAAAGACTGCCCGGACCCGCCCAGCAAATCTTGCAACCACAAATGCCAGTCTAATGTGGGATGTCTTTACAAGGTTACGGTTCTAATGAATTAAGTAACACTTAACCAGATAAATATGTGGTGGGACATGGGGGGTTAAGTAGGTGCCTTGGGTGGCATGTGAAATACGATTAGATGCACTTAACCAAGTGAAACATGTGAGAAGATATGAATCAGAATGGGGTTAAGTGGGGAAACCTTAGTGGGGACCAAGCATAGGTGGAAGGCTTGTGTAAGGCGGGGGGAGGGGGGCCTTATCAGACAAGTAACCCATTAAGTATCTTTGTGGGCTCGACCCAAGTCGAGGACGGGACACGCGTACTGGGTTTGACTGTAAGAGGTCAAAATGGGTTAGCGGTGGCAACGCAAGTCCAACGGGGTCATATGCGTGTGTGGGCCCGGGGTGGTAGGTAAGACTTTGTTGCATCGTGTAGGAATAAGTCGTGCATCTTTGGTGGTATCGGGTTGCCACTTTAGGGAGTGATACACCCCACTGTGGGACCCGCACGAGTATCTATGAGTTAGGGAGCCGATCGAATGGGGTTAGTGTGTACAACTAGTGGAGATAGGGGAAGACGACACCTATGAAGGAAGCTAGGGGTACACGAAACTACCATTATCATTATTAAGTTCTGTAGGCGGGATCAACTTTTAGGGTGTTTAGTGTGGTGTAATGTAGTAATTTTCTTATAGTGATTAGGTGCGCCTTTAACGTTATCTTTGTTCATCTTATTCCCTTTATTTGCTCTGTCATGCCCATTTGTTCATAGTCATTTCCTTATTTTCCAGCTTATGCCTTATCCTAGTTACTTTAATGATTATATTGTTAAAGTTATTGCACTCTCCAGACTTTATGTCTGACCCCCTTTGTTTCCACCTCTTTTCATCCCCCCCCCTCAGGTGCTCAGGGTGGAACTAGTACTAGTGGAGCTTGATTTGGACAACTTTATCTCTTTCTTTTGGAAGTTGCTTAGATTGTTGAAGTAAAGTTCAGCCTATCTATTTATGGCTATTTTCAGTTGGGGTTATGTCTTTTATTTTATGTACTCAGAACTTATTTGTCAAGATGAATAATAAGTGTATTTGGTTTTGTAGTTGGTTTTTTGATGTGATGTAACCAAACTATTTCCCCGCTGCAATAAAAGTGATTTTTATTTTCCAAGTACCAATATATTTATCTGTCTTGTTTACTTTTCTGTCCTATACATAATTAACGCTCCACCCAAATTAAGGCATTCCCTTTGTGAGTGACCTTAATGGAGTGGGGTGTTACACAACACATCAGAACAGATAACAGAAGACTTTTACAAACATTTAATAATGTTACATCAGAGTACATAATATATTAGAGTACATCAAATAAAATACATCGGAAGATAAATTTACAATAGATTTAATATAGTGCAGCGGAAACAATAAACTATTATAGCGGAAGTCTATCCATCCTCTGGACATAGCTTTAAGCTTCAATCTAGAATCCTGCTCAATATATTTGCAAAATAAGCTTCTCGACTACTCATGTGGAAAAAGTGCACCCGAATTTGCAAAGTGAAACAAACCATGAGTCAGTCGTGGGACTGGTATGAGAAATCTTTCCTGACTTATCTAAAATATGGCTAATCACAGGACCCGGCCGCTAATGCGGAACGGGTTTACTCCATGGGTTTGCCAGTGCATAAATTATATAAGTTTTTATTAAAAACAACGCAATGCTTTTTAGAAAAATGAAATCATTATAAGACTCAAGTCCCATCACACAATGCAACGCAAACCGGAGGATAGAGTTTTACCTTATAATGATCAAACATGCTTGATACGTAGAAAATAATTTTTAAGATTATTATTAGTGTCTAATCAGTTTTAAAATGCTTCAAAGTAAATGTATCAATCCTAGACGGCATAGTACCCCATCGTACTATGTCGCGATATATAGGTTTACAATCAAAACCGTAATGTCGTATTGGAAATTGGGTTTCCATCATGAGTTAAGGCTAGGGACAATCTCCTTACTGATTCGAGACACTCTAGCAAATGTCTCAGGATCACACCTACGGACAACCCTTGGATCCTGCAAGGCCGATCCACAAATACTTTAGTGGATTAGTTATGCCTGATCACACACTTCCCGGTCCTATTGAACCTCTAAATTGGTCACTGTCGACTAGTATAACCGAGGCCTCGTAATCCATCATCCACATAAGTAAAATGTCAGGGCTTGCAAAACCCTGATACCACTTCTAGCTAGAAAGAAACGTGTGCACTCCCTGCGTTCCCTTGTCCCGTTTCTGACTCTTACCGGGGTGTGAGGCTCGTGAAGTAATGCTATACAAAAAGCTTACCTAAACAGGTCGTGCTATGATCATTAACCACAAGGCTTTGCTTTTCAACAAAAGCCTCGATCATTTGCATCTTGGCAAGCCACATTGACAATTCACGCCATGCGATCAATAACTACCAATATATAACCTCTGAGCTCGTGCGTCTCAGAGAAGGGTGTTAAGCAAGAGAATAAATTCTCCGCCACCAAAATGATATATATTAAATAGAAATCAATTTACATTGAATGAAATCCAATGTCAGACACACGTCCATTTACAATGCCGTTCTGGTTCTGAACGAAACTGGAGACACCTTATTCCTCGTCCCGTATGTCCAATACGGAAGAGAGGTTCTCGCATATCCGGACAATCAACAAGTTCATCCAGACAACTACCACTTTAACCCTTTCATAGGAGCGACCCAGTTCAGGGCATGAGTAGTCGCCCATTGGATGTGAAAATCTCCGGTCTTCAATGTCTTTGACTTTAATCGTCATAGTAATTATTCAGAATGGGTTAAACCCGGTCTTTCTGAATAACTCTCGTATTTTATAATCAAAAATCAAGTGCTGTAAATACACATCGTATGCCTCATTCCAATTCAGAATATTCTTCTAATAAAATATTCATATTATTAGGGAAAGGTTCTCATTAATTTTATCAAAGATAAATTCTTTTAAAATTATTCTTTAATCTTCTTTTTAAAGATCCATTAAAACTCTGATTTGATTTTAATATCAAAATCATTACTTTATGATTGTTCAACTTTTAAGAACTCAATCTTGTCTTTAATTGGGTTAAAGAACCAATGTCATTTAAAACAAAGTTCACGATAAACTCAATATCTTCTTCCATTAAATATGGAATTTTCACAGAAATCAAATCAACATATAATCGATATAAATTTCCATATCAGACTAATAATATAAATGGAATAACGGAAAAGCCTTTTAAATTCCATATATAGTAACAGTCTTCTTTTACAGAAGCCTATCTCGATTATTATCAAAATGAATTTCCACTCAATTCCAATTTAATATATTAAATTGGAAAAATTGACTTTGGAAAATTTCTTTTTAAATCTAAATAAAAAGATTTATAAATTCTAATTCATATTTTTACTGTTAATTGGGTTAAAGAACAAATGTTGTTTAAAACAAAGTTCACAATAAGCCCAACTCACATATCATTTTATTCCAATCAGTAAATATAATTGGAAACTCTAATAATCTTAATTAAAAGACTTATTCTTTTCATATGGGGTTTAAGAACAGTGTTATTTAAGACATCATCCACGACAACCCAAAATCTAATTCTTTTATTTAATTCTAATTAAATATTAATTAATTAGAAGACTTCATTAAATCATAATTTAAAAGATTTATCCTAGTTAATAACTAGTTCGTTTTGATAAAAATATATTTTTATCTTTTGTGTCCGTCCAAAAACGGACATAGAAATTATCATTTTATTCTTCGTTGAATATTAATTTAAAATATTAGTTATTTAAAAATATTCTTTATATAAAAAGATTCTTTATGTAAACATATTCTTAATATTACAATATTCTTTATTTAAAAGATATTCTGAATTGAAATGAGGCGTATGATGTGTATTTATAGCACTTGATTTTTGACTATAAAATACGTGAGTTATTCGAAAAGATTAGGTTTAACCCATTCTGAATAATTACTGCACCGATTAAAGTCAAAGGTATTGAAGACGGTGATTGAAGACCGGTGATTTTCACATTGAATGGGCGACTACTGATGCCCAGAACTGGGTCGCTCCTTGGAAAGGGTTAAAGTGGTAGTTGTCCGGACGTACTTGTTGATTGTCTAGATATGCAAGAACCTCTCTTCCGTATTGGACATACGGGACGAGGAATAAGGTGTCTCCGGTTTCATTCAGACCTAGAACGGACTTGTAAATGTATGTGTGTCTGACAATGGATTTCATTCCATGTAAATTGATTTCTATTTAATATATATCGGTTTGATGGCAGAGAATTTATTCTCTTGCTTAACACCCTTCTCTGAGACGCACGAGCTCAGAGGTTATATATTGGTAGTTATTGATCGCATGGCAGAATTGTCAATGTGGCAGCCAAGATGCAAATGTTCGAGGCTTTTGTTGAAAAGCAGAGCCTTGTGGTTGATGATCAAAGCACGACCTGTTTAGGTGTAGCTTTGTGTATAGTGTTACTTTTTGAGCCTCACACCCCGGTAAGAGTCAGAAATGGGACAAGGGAGTGCAGGGAGTGTACACGTTTCTTTCTAGCTATAAGTGGTATCAGGGTTTTGCAAGCCTTGACATTTTACTTATGTGGATGATGGATTACAACGCCTCGGTTACATTGGTCGATAGTGACCAATTTATAGGTTTAATAGGACTGGGAAGCGTGTGTTCAGGCATAACCAATCCACTAAAGTATTTGTGGACCGACAAGATCCAAGAGTTTCCCGTAGGTGTGATCCTGAGACATTTGGTAGAGTGTCTCGAAACGGTAAGGAGATCGTCCCTAGCCTTGACTCATGATGGAAACCCAATTTCCAATACGACATTAAGGTTTTGATTATAAACCTATATATGGCGACATAGTAGGATGGGGTACTATGATGTCTAGGATTGGTACATTTACTTTGAAGCATTTTAAAACTGATTAAACACTAATAATAATATTAAATATTTTTTCTACGTATCAAGCATGTTTGATCATTATAAGGTAAAACTCTATTCTCTGGCTTGCGTTGCATTGTGTGATGGGACTTGAGTCTTATAATGATTTCATTTTTCTAAAAAGCATTGCTTTGTTTTTAATAAAAACTTATATAATTTATGCACTGGCAATCGCATGGAGTAAACCTGTTCCACGTTAGCGGCGTGGCCCTGTGATTAGCCGTATTGTTAGATAAGTCAGGACAGATTTCTCATACTTGTCCCATGACTGACTCGTTGTTTGTTTCACTTTGCAAACTCGGGTACCCTCTTTTCCACACGAACAGTTGAGAAGCTTATTTTGCAGATATATTGAGCAAGATTCTAGATCGAAACTCGAAGCTGTGTCCAGAGCATTGATAGACTTCCGTTGTATCAATTTATTGTTTCCGCTGCACTATATTAAATCTATTGTAAATTTATCTTCCGCAATATTTTATTCGATGTACTCTGATATATTATGTACTCTGATGTAACATTATAATGATAGTATACAAGCCTTTTGTTATTTGTTCTGATGTGTTGTATGCCCAGAGTTAGTGCATTCGAGGATTTTCAACTTTTGGATCAAACCTGTGTGGTTTATGGTTGATTCAAAGGGCGGGATTTTCGGGTGATTACAATTACTATCAGAGCCAATTTTCGATCCTGGGACCTATGGGTCATGGGCCCACCACGCTTCCGCTGCGCCACTCCGATAACTGGATTGAAACCTGGCACTAATACCAACTGTAATCACCTAAAAATCCCGCCCTTTGAATCGACCATAAACCACACAGTTCTGATCCATATGTTGGAAATCCTCGAATGCACTAACTCTGGGCATACAGCACATCAGAAAAAATAATAGAAGACTTTTATAAACATTATTATGTTACATCAGAGTACATAATATATCAGAGTACATCGAATAAAATACAATGGAAGATAAATTTACAATATATTTAATACAGTGCAGCGGAAACAATAAACTGATACAGCGGAAGTCTATCAATGCTCTGGACACAACTTTAAGCTTCGATCCAGAATCCTACTCAATATATCTGCAAAATAAGCTTCTCGACTTCCCGTGTTGAAAAGAGCGCACCCGAGTTTGCAAAGTGAAACAAACTATGAGTCAGTCGTGGGAATGGTATGAGAAATCTTTCCTGACTTATCTAACAATATGGCTAATCACAAGACTACGCCGCTAACGCGGAACGGGTTTACTCCATACGATTGCCAGTGCATAAATTAAATAAGTTTTTATTAAAAACAAAGCAACGCTTTTTAGAAAAATGAAATCATTATAAGACTCAAGTCCCATCACACAATGCAACACAAACCGGAGGATAGAGCTTTACCTTATAATGATCAAACATGTTATATACATAGAAAATAATATTTAATATTATTATAAGTGTCTAATCAGTTTTAATGTAACGACCCGGAAAATCTGAAACAATTTAAAAATTTTAAATTGGATAATTTGGTGAATTTAAATATTTAAAATAAATATTTTAATTAATAATGACGAAAAGTAAGTTTGAATCGACATTTGAAGATGAATATAATTAATTCTAATTATAAACAAGGCATGAAATGGCGCGGTAATTTCAAAATTTGAATTCAAACTTTGACTGACCATACCGGGTGCAAATCAAAACGGATTTGAGTGAAACCAAAAATATTTAAATCTGTTAGTGAATATCTTTCTAACGAATCTGAAAAATCAAAGTTTCATA
Source organism: Allium sativum (assembly GCA_030737875.1). Lineage (NCBI taxonomy): Eukaryota > Viridiplantae > Streptophyta > Magnoliopsida > Asparagales > Amaryllidaceae > Allium > Allium sativum. The sequence continues at coordinate 411,897,180 of CM060909.1, read as the reverse complement.
GCAGGAAGCAAAAGTTATGGCCAAATGAATTTTTAGAAAGGTCGCTATAGAAATTATATAGCCCGTGAAAATGGCCATTTTGCGAATGACCTCGAAATTCGACGAAACCACTTTTGCTGGATCCGGGATGTTAAATTATTGCTAGGTTTCAAATTTCACAATTTTTGAAGCTAGTATCTGAGCGTGGCAAAGGAAAATGTGTTTGGTCGATTTCTATTAAATTGGATTGACCAGAAAAGGGCCATTTTTCAAATGGTCTCAGGATTCGACGAAACTAATTTTGTTGGAACCGTATCGTCAAAACATAGATAGTTTTACTTTTCGGGAATTTTTAGAATCAATATATGGCCCGGCAAATTTAAATGTACGTTCAAATTAAATATTGAATGTTTTATATTTTAATTCGAAGGAAAACTGACTAAAACAGTCGAATGGACCTACGAAACATATCCCATTGTGTTCGAATGGGGGTAAAACGCTAGGGACGACAGTCGTTGGGTTTGGATTGGTGTTCATGTGGAACGGGGGTATTTTTGGATTTTTAAAATATATAAATAAATAAATTTCATTGGTCAATAAAACCTTCTCTCTCCCCGTAACCCACGAACACGAAGGTGGCTGAAGCTCGATTCTTTCCTCCCCAATATCCGTCGATTCTCTCATCAAAATCGATCGCTTCTTTGGGGTAAACTCTAGAGAAGATCGAGATCTTCAAATCTAAGGCAGTCTGAAGTTTTATCGTCGAGTATTCAGTGAGATCCGCGCCCTCAAAGTTGCCGCCTTTGGACAGTCGCCGCTCGCAAGGGACGCCGTCGATCAGAACCTGGGTGGTGGCGCCGGAAAGCCCTCACTTCCCTCTTCGACGCTGTGCAAGCGGATCTTCGTATCGTGCAACGGTTGGATCGAAAAGTTGAAACCTAGTTTTGAACGGTTCGAAAAAGGTATACGGCTGTTTTATATTAAACTATTTAATAGCAGTTTAAAGCGCTACAGTTTTTGATTTCATTGTAAAAATCATATCTTTTCATTTCTTGACGAAATTCAGTGAAACAAGAGATAGTGGACTCGTGTGGAAGTCTTCTACATTCTAGAAGAGACCGCGTATTTTTCTGAGCCTTCTGCAATTTTTGGTGGAGTGGAACCCAATGTGAGATTTCTAAATTATAAACGATATGGAAAACGACGATGTATAAATTATATAGTCGATGTATGAGTTATATAGGCGTTGTACACCTCTTGTATAAGCGTTGTATAAGTTGTGCGTTCGATGTATAAGTTATATATGCATTGTAAAAATTATATATGTGTTAAATGGAAGTGAAAAATGCTTATATAAATATAAATATATATATATGTATATATGCCCCTCGTCCACAAACCACGGACAATATTTATTGGTTGTGATCGTTGTGAAAATTGGTTGATTACGAATGGTTGATTAGAATTGTTTGTGGTTGAAATTGATTGATTGTGGTTGAAAAATACCCGTTTGTGGTTGAGAATTATTTGGTTGAAACCACATAGGATTAGTTTGTGGAAATAGAAAAATATACATGCCGCCTGCATGCGAACTAGATGCATGAAATCCCTATTGTCAAAAGCTGTGAGGCTTTAAGGTAGAGCGAGGAGACGTACTAGGGACGGTCCCGTTTTAACTACTCTGCCGTTATGCTGCCGAAATTTTGAATAATATTCATGTGTTAGAATTATTTTCATGTGTTGAAACTATATTCGTGTGTTGAATAGAAAACCTGCATGTGTTGAATAGAAATTCATTCGTTGAATAGAAATTCATGTGTTGAATGGTATTCGTCTTTTAAATAAATTGTTTTAACAATAAAAATCGCATTTTTATTTTATATATACAAACTATAGAAAACCTTCATCTGTTGAATAGAATTTCATTCGTTGAATGAAATTCATGTGTTGAAAGGTGTTCGTGTTTTAAAATAAATTGTTTTATAATAAAAATCATATTTTTATCATCTATATGAACTATATAAAATAGTCGTGTTTTGAAATAAATAGTTTTATAATAAAAATCATATTTTTACTATATACATGAATTGTTAAAAATAGCGAAGTGTTGAAATAATTGTTGGTTGGATAAAAATATCATTTTTATCAAAAGTATGAAAAGAATATAGTTTTGAAATCGAAGATTCGATTATATTTATATATATATATATAAATAGAACTGAAATATATCGAATAACGAAGCTGTAGTTCGTCTTTTGAAACCGTGATTTCAAACGATTAGTGCGGGAGCTCCGACCATCGGATTTTCCCGAAACCGAAACCGTTGGGTTCGCCTTGGAAATATCTTTCCAACGACACCCACTTTGTGAAGATCCAACGGTTGGATTATCTGGAATGTTTAATTCAGATATGAAGAAAAACAGCGCCAGAATCGATTATATATATATATATATATAATTATATTAAATCGAATAACGACGCTGCAGTTCGTATTTTGGAATCGAAACTTCAAACGATTGTACCGGGAGATCCGAACGTCGGATTTTCCCAAAACTGGAACCGTTGGATTCGTTCTGAAAAGATCTTTCTAATGATGTAAATTTTGTGAAGATCCAACAGTTAGATTTTCAGATATATGTAAATCAAATCTGAAGAAAAACAGCGCCATGGCCGCGTTATGGCCTGAAGCGTCGTTTGAATAAATTGGCTATTTTTAAATAAATAAAAATAGCGATGAATTGTTATAAAACATTATAAACGATATGGAATGTGAAATTTAGAAACCAACTGGAGGTTGGCTAAGTCGAATGGTTTCCTGGGTTTTGATCTGATGTTGGTTTCGGCGTTCGGGGTTAATATTTGGAAAATCGTTCTCTTACCGATTTACGGTTAGTGACTGATGAATTGTAATGATGTGTGTGTTGTGTTTGTGTAGCACTTTTTGGTTACATACGCGAGTTGCTCAGAAAGACCAGGTTTACCCCATTCTGAATAACTGAATCGACGATAAGAAGTCGAAGATGAAGACGGTGGTCGAAGACCGGAGATCTTCACCTCGTTTGGATGGTAACTGATGTCCTGATTGGGAGGCATCCCGAAATATGGATAATGAGTGGTGATCGTCCAGACATACGTGGAGATTGATGGGTATGCGAGGTATATAGTGCCTCTGGTTTTGTTCAGACCCAGAACGGACTTGTAAATGGACTGTGTGTCTGACATTGGAATTCATTCTGTATGATTGATAGCCATCAGTTGCATGGTGTGAATTGCATGTGTGGCACGCTAAGATGTAGTGATCAGGGCTTCTGTTGAAAAGCAAAGTCTTGTGGTGATGATCAAAGCACCACCTGCGTGGCGTAGCTTTGTGTATAACATGAATTCGCGAACCTCACACCCTGGTGTTAACCAGAAACGGGAGAGGACCTCAGGGAGGGCATGCCTTTCCTTCTAGCTAGAGGTGGTGTCAGTGCTGAAACTGGCTGACATTTATATTATTTTCACCTGTGTGGTTGTTGCTGTTGCGAGGCGCCTCGGTTATATCAGTGACTATGTGAAGCCGATGGAGTCATTCGTTGGCTCATTTACGCCCCTAAGGGCAGGGAAACGTAGTGTTCAGGAATTTTAATCCACATCGGTGGACCGGCCCTGTCGCTCCAAGGGTCGATGTGCTCTGACCCTGAGACTCGGGCTTGACAGTCTCAAAGTCGGTAAGGACTATCTTTTGCCTTAGTTCATGATGTAAATCCAATTTCCAAATACGTGACTGTGCGGTTTTGATTGTATACCTATATATGGCGACATGACATATGGTACCCATGCCGTCTATGATTGATAGTTATGATTCGAAATTGTTTTTGAAACCAATAAACACTAGCAATAATATCAAATTCTTTTGTTTTATTCGTATCAAGCATATTTTGGCCATTATAAGGTAAAACTCTATCCTTCGGTTTGCGTTGCATTGTGTGATGGGAACTGAGTCTTATAATGGCTTCATTTTTATAAAAAGCATTGCGATGTTCAAAAGAATTATTTGTTTTAAAGAACTGGCAATCCAATGGAGTAAACCCGTTCCGCGAAAGTGACGTGATCCTATGATTAGCCATATTATAAAACGTGTTAAGTAGATTTCTCATACAAGTCCCATGACTGACTCGTAGTTTGTTTCACTTGCAAACTCGGGTGCCCCCTTTTTCTGCACGGGCAGCCTTGTGTTCAGGTTAGCAGGCTCTTTTTGGAATGCTGGAGCTGAAGATGGATTCTATCATTTCTCTTTTTATGCTGTTCAGCTCCTATTGTACATATTTTGTTTGTTTTCCACTGTAGACATTTATGTATAGCTGAACTGTATTTGTATTAAGTATGATCCTGTATACTGTGTAACTCTGATGATTACATTTATCCAGTGTATTATTTGTGCATTATCTGGTGTATTTATTTAATTCTGTTCTGTTATTTCTGTTTATGTGTTATATTCCAAAGATTACCCTTGCCACCGTCAGTACGGGGTTCGGGGTCGTCACATTTAAAATGCTTCAAAGTAAATGTATCAATCCTAGACGGCATAGTACCCTATCCTACTATGTCGCCATATATAGTTTTACAATCAAAACTGTAATGTCGTATTGGAAATTGGCTTTCCATTTTGAGTCAAGGCTAGGGACGATCTCCTTACCGATTCAAGACACTCTAGCAAATGTCTCAGGATCACACATACGGGCAACCCTTGGATCCTGCAGGGCCGGTCCATAAATACTTTAGTGGATTAGTTATGCCTAAACACACGCTTCACGGTCCTATTGAACCTATAAATTGGTCACTATCAACCAATATAATCGAGGCCTCGTAATCCATCATCCACATAAGTAAAATTTCAGGGCTTGCAAAACTCTGATACAACTTCTAGCTAGAAAGAATGTGTACACTCCCTGCGTTCCCTTATCCCATTTCTGACTCTTACGGGGTTGTGAGGCTGCGAAGTAATGCTATACACAAAGCTACACCTAAATAGGCTGTGCTTTGATCATCAACCACAAGGCTATGCTTTTCAACAAAAGCCTCGATCATTTGCATCTTGGCATGCCACATTGACAATTTCACGCCATGCGATCAATAACTACCAATATATAACCTCTGAGCTCGTGCGTCTCATAGAAGGGTGTTAAGAGAGAGAATAAATTCTCCGCCACCAAACCAATATATATTAAATAGAAATCAGTTTACATGGAATGAAATCCAATGTCAGACACACATCCATTTACAAGTCCGTTCTAGGTCTGAACGAAATGGGAGACACCTTATTCCTTGTCCCGTATGTCCAATACGGAAAATAGGTTCTTGCATATCCGGACAATCCAAACGTCACTTTGATTTGCATACAAATTCTGTTGTATAATTTAACAATAAAATGTCACTTTAATTTACATACAAATTCTAATGTATGTTTTGACAAATAAAATGATTCTTATACTTGCATATAAATTTTAATGTATGTTCTGCAAATAAAAATGATTCTTATATTTTCTAATGTATCTTTTGCAAATAAAAATGATTCTTATATTTGCATATGAATTCTAATGTGTGTTTTGCAAATAAAAATGATTCTTATATTAAAAATGTAAATTTTTAATGTGACATTTTTTTAATCATCATTGCTCACATGTAGTAAAAATGTAAACTTTTATTATTAAACTTTTCTATTCAAACCATGGTCATTTTACATCATTTCTTATAAACAATAAAAAGTAAATTTTTATTGTTAACTTTTTTAATAATGAAAATTTTAAATTCTGACACATTTTCTAACAAAATTTCCTTAAAATAATAAAGACGAAAAATTTATTTAAATCGAAGTTAGAACGAATAATTTTATTTAAATTATATAACGAGAATAAAATGGCGTGGCAGTTTGAAAATTCAATTTCAAATTACAAATGAGTGTACATGATTCAAATAAATCAGATTTCAGTGAAACAAGAAATATTTGAATCTGTTTAAAAATTTCTTTCCAATGAATTCGAAAAATCCGGATTTCATAACGGGAATTGAAAGTTATGCCCAGTTTAAAATTCAGAATAGTCGCTATGGAATTTATGTATATTTTTTAATATTAAAAATAACCATTTCACCAACGATCTCCATTTTCGACGAAACCACTTTTGTTCAATTCGGAATGTCAACTTATTGCTAGATTCCAATTTTAATAAATTTGGAATTAATATGTGAGCATGGCAAAAGAAAACGTGTTTTGACAGTTTAAGTTAATTTGGATCGACCGGAAAATGGCCATTTTTCAAACGGTCTCCAAATTCGATGAAATTAGATTTGTTAGGACCGTACCATCAAAACAAAGCTAGAAATAAATATTTTGGTATTTTTGGAACCCGTATATAGCCCCGGTAAATTAAAATGTACATTCAAATTAAATATAAATTGATTTATATTTTAATTTGAAGAAAAACTGATCGTAACAACCGAATTGGGTTACGAAACATATTCCATTGTGTCCGAAACAGGGGTATTTAGTCAGTGGCAACACTTGTTCGGTTTAATTTGGAGTCCGGAATGATGCAAGAGTTATATTGAATTTAAAGGTATTAAATAAATTAAATAAAAATAAAAATACACGTATATATGCACAGTATTCCGTATTCTATCCTAACCCTAATACGTATCCTACGCAGCCGCCATCTTCTACTTTGAACGACCGAAATACTCCCTCCTTCTTCCTCACTAATCTCTCAATCAACAAATTATTTCATGAAATCTTTAAATCGAAAATCGTTAAGCATAACAAGTTCTCCACGATCAACGGAGGAGATCGATTGAAACGCTGTGTATGCTAAAAATTTCAAGCTCGAAGTCAAGCCATTTCCAAGCGTTTTTAGACCGCGACAGGGATTCGAATGGGCCGCCACCTGGCGCGGCAGTGGAGCAAGCCGAGGCTCCTCTTGTGGCACTCTCCGTTTTTGGTTCATACCGGGGTGTGAGGCTCACGAAGTAATGATGTACACAAAGCTATGCCTAAAATGGGCTGTGCTTTGATCATCTACCACAAGGCTCTTCTTTTCAACAATAAGCCTTGGTCAATTGCATCTTAGCATGCCATATTGTCAATCCATACCATACCATTGATTTCTGCCAATATATAACCTCTAAGCTCATACGTTTCAGAGAAGGGTGTTACGCAAGAGAATAAATTCTCCGCCACTATACAGATATATATATTTAGCAGAGATCAACGAATACAGCATAAAGGAATACAACATCAGACATACCAACAATTTACAAGTCCATTCTGGGTTTGAACGAAACTGGAGGCACCTTATTCCTCGTCCCGTATGTACAACACAGTAGAGAGGTCCTCGCATATCCGTCGATATCCAAGTACGCTTGGACGATCACCACTTATTACCTTGTCTTGGGTGTACGGCCTAATAAAGACATCAGTAATCACCCAAACGATGTGAAGAACTCCAATCTTCAACCACCGTCTTCATCTTTGACTCTTGATCGTCGTATTAATTATTCAGAATGGGTTAAACCCGGTCTTTCATATTTTTATATTTTTGTGTCCATCTAAAAACGGGCATCGAAATCATGATTTTATTCTTCACTGAATATTATTCTAAAATATTCGTTATTTAAAATATTTTTTATTTTAAAAGACTCTTTATTATAAAATATTCTTTATTAGAAAATATTCTTTACATTAAAATGTTCTGTTACATTAAAAATATTCTTTTACATTATTTACATTATAAATGTTCTTTTACATAAAAATGTCCTTTTACATTATATACATAATAAATGTTCGATTACATTAAAATGACTCTTTTACATTGAAATGATTCTTTTATTCTGTTGACAATTCTATTTCAACAAAATGATTAAAAATGATTCTTTTATTTTGTTGACAATTCTATTTCAACAAATGAATAAAAAGTTTTAACTTCATTTTGTTAACAATTCTGTTTCAACAAAATGAATAAAAAGTGACAACTTCATTTCATTAACCATTATATTTTAACAAAATGAATTAAAGTGATAACTTCATTTTATTTACAATAATCTAATTCCACAAAATCGACATTACATTTTTGTTGTCACTTAGTTTTCAATAGAAAAGATTATACTAAAAAGATTACATTTTTATTGTCATGTTAGCATTAAAATATCATTTTAGTAAAAAAAATCGTGTTAGAATTAAAATATCATTTTAGTATTAAAAAATGTCATGTTAGAATTGTGATATTAGCATACAAACATCATTTATGTTAGAATTTGTATATGAATTAAAGAATCATTTTCATGGTCAAAACATACATTAAAATTGTATGTAAATTAAAATGACATTTTATTATTAAATTATACAATAGAATTTGTGTGCAAGTCAAAGTGACTTTTGTATTGTCAAATTATACATTAGAATATATGTACAGAGTAAAGAGGCATTTCATAAGTTATGATTTGAAACTATACATACAAATAAAACAATTTCTTTTTATTTGTTAAAATTAAAAATAGAAATTGCATAAAAATAAAGGAAAAGAAAAAAAATTATCTTTTTATTTGTCATTAGCAAAAATGTCATGTCAATAAATTACACTTTATTAGACGTTAGAAACATGTAGGGAAATTATGCGAGTAAAATACATTTTTTATTCAGCATTAGGAATAAAATAGCATGTTTGTTCATTATCATCAACATGTTAGCGGAATTAAAATGGGTTAAATTCATTAAACAATAATTTATTTAGATGAATTGTTGTTGGCTGAAAACCCCACACGGGTATTGGGATGATATTTGACATACACTAGTCCCAATATTAGTTGTATGTCAATCGATGGATTGACAGGCTGCGATGAGCGTTATTTATTCATTTTAATACTCACACAGTTGTAAAATTCCACTCTGGATGTGAATGGATTATTTAATGATTATTTATCATTATTGTCGTGTACATGCGATGTATGAAATCCATATAACCGAAATTATATGGTAACTGATTGAGTCGCATTCCGATTCAGAATTTCTTTTAAATAAAGAATATTTTAAAATAAATAACATTGTAATATAAAGAATATTTTTACATAAAAAAATCTTTTTTATATAAAGAATATTTTTAAATAACGAATATTTTAAAACAATGTTCAGTGAAGAATAAAATTATGATTTTATGTCCGTTTTTGGGATAGACACAAAATATAAAAATGTGAAGCCTTATTGAAAATATGGAAAATTTTTGTAAAATCATAATAAATGATTTGGAAAGATTTTTGAATAGATAAAAATATATTTTTATCGAAGTGAGCTAGTTATCAACTAGAATAAATCTTTTAAATTAAGATTTAATGAAGTCTTCTATTATCTGTTCTGATATGTTGTATGCCCCGAGTTAGTGCACTCGCGGATTTCCAACTTTTGGATTAGACTTGTGTGGTTTAGGGTCGATTCAAAAGGCAGGGATTTTCTAACAAAATCGTGGGGTATTAAGTGACCGTAAGAATGTCCGCCCTTAAAATTTCCTTGTGGGGTTTTAAGTGTCTATAAGAACGTCTGTCCTAAGATTTACATGTAGGCCTTAAGTGACTGCTTGGATGTCAGCCTCAAATGTTTAAGTTTGTGTATGTTTGTTGCATAGACATAACATTAAGAGTTTATATTGCCAAATATAGGAAATAGTTATTACTATTCTTATCTGTGTTTCATTTATCAGAACTTTATGTTCTGACCTCCCTCCTCTTAGCATTAACAAGGTAGTAAGTGAGACTTTTGATTGAGGATAAGGGACGATTGCTTGGAGGAGGAACCTCTCAACGATATAGTTATTATGGAAGCAGCCTTATTATTATCGTTGTTATGTACTTAGAAGAATGAATGATGCACCTATTATTGTCTGTGAAACATTTTGTATTAGAATGTGTGGTTTTTAATAATGGTATATCTATTTTATGTTATTTTATTTTATCCCTTCTACTGTGTGAGATTCTGATTTTCGTTTAGACTGTTATGTATATCTGTTTTAGAAACTCCTTGCACCAATGATCCATTTAGGGTGGGCCTAAGTTCCGATGAACCTTTTCTAGGGCTGGATTTAGGCCCATTTTGCGTGGGTTGTTACATTTGGTATCAGAGCATAGGTTACTCGGTTATGGGGGAATGTACGTATGAGAGGCGTATTTGAAATAGATTTTCAAATTTATATGTGTATGATACCCCAAAAACATATGCAATATACTAGGCAACCTTATCTTTCTCTCTTTTGGGCCTTTATACTATTGTAGGAAGTCCAATGGAGGGTTTTTTCCTTTTTCAGATAGTAGAAATGGTCGACAACCATCCTGAGCAAGGGAACCCGACAAGACCTCATTACTTGCCAGAATGGTTCCAACAATGCCTTTGGACTATGGAACAAATTTCTACTACCAATCCTGCCCCAGTGGATGTAACTCCCCATATTTTCTATGAAAATTAAAGTAACAAATTGAAGAATACTTAATTCTAAAATTCGGAATTAGGGGAAACGGGTTACGCCATTGAATTTGTCTCGGAATTTTGCTTGAGATAGAGTCCGAGTTTGCGTGAATGGAACTCCGTATGAAGAAGTTATGGAGTTCAGAAGATTTCAAGTTTAAACGGAAATTAAATATAAATAATAATTAAATTAAAAAGTAGTTCAAATACAAAAAATCCCGAGAGAAGCGGCTGGGTAGGAAAATTCCCGCCCATAGGGGTCGACTCCCCCGGGGGGGTTGACATAGGTGTCGACCCCCTAGAGGGGTGTCGACTGGGGTGTCGACCCCCCTGTAGGGGTCGACCCCTTGGCCAGATCTAGATTGTTTTGTCTAGTGACGTTTTCTGAGTCACTAGGGCATATGTGGCGACTTCCGGTTGGCTCTGTTTGGTCTGGATGGCTCTGATTTCTCCTAGGTTGATCTAACGGCTCTCATTAATCTAAACTTCTATATAAACAACCCCAACCCTCAACCCTAAAACCACATAAAATTGCTCTCTGAAGCTGTCATGCTGTGCATGGCCAAACTAGCGTAGCCTTCATTTTTCTCTAAACTACAAGTCAAGTTAGGAAGTCCTAGATCAAGTCCAAACTAGAGAATCAATAGTCTACATCAAAGGATAGCTTTTCAGTTTTAGAAATCAAATCCCAAAAAACAAGATTTGTTCTTTTGTTTGTAAGTTCGGTTATTCTTTAGATTTGAACAAATAAAAGTCATGACTTGTAATGAAGCGAAACTAGAACTGTGCCTAGTTGTAAGATAATCGTATTCTGATTCATTCTGAAATTACCTATGCCTACGTGACTATTGTGATTGATGAACCTATCATGTTGTATATTAATTTGGTGATAAACCTATCATGTTATACATTAATTTGGTGATGAACCTATTAGGTTGTATATTAATTTGTTGATGAACCTATCATGATGTATATTAATTTAGTGATGAACCTATCATGTTGAATATTAATTTGGTGATGAATCTATCATGTTGTATATAAATTTGGTGATTTTTTTAATGATATGTTATATGCAAGTTCATAAGCTAAGTCATGTTCATATATGCTTATATGACTAGATCTATATGGTTATATGTTTAGATCTATGTTAATTTGATCCAACTCAAATGCAGGTTCATAATCATACGCTTCTTTATGTACTTGGAGAATTAAATCAAGACAGATGTTTTGTTGTAATAATTTAGAAGTTGGGTTTTGAGACAATGCTTGTAATGTCTTGACTGAACCACGCTATTTAATAAATAATTTCAGTTTTCCGCTGTTTATGTGTCTGTCTTGTAAATTATCTGTGTCTTTTACCTAAAATGCTTCACCAAAGTTAATGCATTCCCTTTGTGAGTGACCTTAACGGAGGTGGGGTGTTTACAGAGGAACTAGCAGCTCAACCCACTAAAGGGGCTCTCAGTTTCTCTCGTCTTTGCAAAGATTTTGTGACTTCAGGAGGCAAGTCATTTTTCGGAACTGAGAACTTCATTAAAGAAAAAGTGTGGAACTCCAAGTGTGAAATGATTTTTGAAGCTATACGGTGGGATTATGAACTTAAGCGTAGGGTAGCAACTTGACATTTGAAGGGAGAGGACCTTGAATGGTGGAACTTGATTCCATAGGAGATTATAGGCATAGTAATTACTTTGGCATAGTTTAGGATCAGTTTTGAGGCTAAGTTCTTAACTAACGCTGAGAAGTGTTTGCAACAAGAGCAGTTTATTCAATTATTGCGAGGGGAGTTGGATCTAAAAGAGTATGTGGCGAAGTTTACAGAATTATCTAAGTTTGGTAGAGGGTTGGTTGACACCCCAGTGGATAAATCCCTTAGGTTTGTTAAGGGATTGAATTCTCCATTGAGGTAAAAGCTTTTATCCCAAGAGACGTTTGGAGCTACGTATGAAGCTCTGCTAGCGGCGGCTATTCTATATTTAGCTGGGAATAATAAGGAAATTAAGACTGGTAAGGGGAAAGGTACATCTAACTTTGGAAAGAAGAAGGAGAAAAGTTTTTGGCTTAAGAAGAAGAAGGGAGGAAAATTTAAGATGAAGGCCCAGACATGTTCTAGGCGCCACAAGAAAGGGTATGAGGCAAAGGACTACAGAGTGAACCTAGCAAAGTCAGAATTCAAACTAAAATGCTTTAACTATCATGAATATAGTCACTTGGCAATGAACTACCCTAAACCTAAAGTAGTGTAGAGTGGCCAAAGTTATGCCTTGGAAGTAGCATCGATTCATAGTTAGCCCCGTAAGAATCAAGGATGGCCTCCATTAGAAGGTATAATTTATATCCTAGGAATTTCTTTATGTACCTTATTTGATTCGGGAGCCACCTATCCTTCATTGCTAGGAAGATTGTTGTTTCTTTGAAACTTCCCTTTTCCCTGGCTAGTCGTCTGATATAGTTATCTAACCCTATCAGAGAAACTATGCAACTTTTTTGTGTGTAAAGACCTAGTATTTGACATCGGTGATGTCGACTTCTTTTGTGATGTTGTTTGTACCTGAATTCGAGTGGTATGATTTTATTTTAGGAATTGACTGGCTATCATTTTGTGGGGTCGTCCTTACAACGATAGGAGGGTGGTTTGTTTGAGAAGCCATAGATTCTGCAGCTTAGAAATTCCTAGTAGGATAGGGAATAGGGATTTGATCTTGTTTTCCTTACCTTCCGATTTAGAAGGACCACCTATAATATTGATTTTATGTGAGTTTCCCGATGTCTTTGAGGAGGTCATAGGACTCCCACCCCACTGAGAAATATCATTTATGATAGGCCTTGAAAAGAATGTAAGGCCTATTGCATTGCCTTTAAGGCACATGGCTCCTAAGGAAAGGATAAATCTTGATAGACACATCCCATAATCACCGCAGAAAGGGTTTATTCAAAGGAGTACCACTAAATGGGGTGCACCAATAGTCTTTGCCACAAATTCGGATGGATATTTAAGATTATGTGTGAATTATAGGGAACTTAACAAGTTTACTAAGAAGAATAGATACCCCTTACCAAGAATTGATAATTTGTTCCACCATTTGGGAGGAGCCAAATATTTCCACATTTAGACATGGCTATTGAATTTCACTAATTAATGATTTCGGGAAGAGAGTAATCCCAGGACAGTGTTTAGGACGCCATATGGATTTATTGAGTGGGAGATTATGCATTTTGGTTTGACAAATGCCCTCGCTTTCTTTGTAGACCGTATGCGTAGGGTATTAGAGGCATACTCAATAAGATTGTAGCGGTAGTTGTAGATGATATTCTTATCTTTTCCAAGGACTATAAGGAACATGCAAATCACTTGTGAACAGTCCTAGGAATTCTAAGGGAGAACCAACTTAGAGCCAAATTCTCGAAATGTCACTTTGGAAGAAAGTAGCTAAGTTTCTAGGGCATAGTGTTTTAGAGAAAGGAATAGTGGTAGATGTTTGACACTTTCCTGTGGAATAGAAAAGCGCAAATTTATTATAAATTACCGTAAGTGCACATGTGTGTAGTATGTAGGTCAAACACAGGAAGGTTTCTTTTTATTATTTATTTATTTCGTGGGCGAGTTAGACGAATTTGGAGGATTTGATTGAAAATAATAAAAATTGAAATTGCAATTTGATTCAGAAAAAAAATCTTTTTGAACCGACAACCAATTATCAATTGAAACAAATTAAAACCGCAATTGAATTTACTACAGATTCAAATCTAATCAAATTAATAATAAATTCAATGATTAACTAAGAAAGAATAAAACTAAATACTGAAAATTTAAATTGCAAAAGGAAATAAACGAATAGAAAATAAAATTAGGATTACCCTTGAATCTAATCCGACGGTCAACCACTAATGACAAAAATAAATGCAATAACAAACTGTGCTCTTCCAAATATAATTGAATAGACGACGCAAATTTGCTAGACCAAAGAGGAGTATAGAAAAGAAATCTCTCAATTCAAGAATGAAGTTTATAATAAGAATACATAGGTATATATAGGATAGATAGCCAACCTAAATCCTAATATAATCACAAATGGACCTTAGTTGAATCTAGTAAATTTGGGCCTTCCCTCTTTTCCTCTTGGTTTCTTGACAATTCTTCATTGATTTGTGATATGCATAGCCTTTCTACCAATTATTTTCTTGTCAAAAAAGCAATTTGATGTGAGATCTTCATCTGCAAGTCTTCATATATGAATACACAACATTTCATTCTCTATTTTCGTGGTTGCATATGGCTTGTTTGGCATATCTGTTAAAGTGACAAAACAATACCCAAGTAATATTTATTTATATACAAAAGACAACATATAAGAGCATACAATAAACACATTTCTATGTTAATCAAATAGCCCCTCACTTATCTTTTCCTCGAGTAAAATAAAAATGAAAAACTAAACTAGGTAGGTCACACTTGTGTAGAAAACACAATTGCTTTGAGCGTATGTGACAAGCCGTTAAACCTCTAGGTATCCCTAGTAGGATGAGTGGTGTCTTGTAAGGGTTTTCAACGGATACTACCCACAAAATCAAATGTGGTATGCTATGGTTCTAATGTAACTACGTGAATGCAACAGACATATGCAATTGAAAACAAAAATGAAAGCACGACTTGTTTCAGAAAAGTTGCAACATAGCATTAAATAGTTGGAAATCAATCAATAAAAATTGGTTCCTCAACTCGTCATAAATTTTCATCATAATTCAAGTTTTCAAATGTTAATTTCTAGTTTGTCCAGTTGGTTTGGTTGATAACATTGTACATCTATGAAATAAATTCTTAGTTTGCTTGTTACAATTTTCAAAGATATATTCTCATTTCCTTTTGTATGACTAATCAAATCAATAAGGTCAAGAAGTGTTTGGGCATCATCGCTTATTCTTTGTCTCTATAAAATTCTAAATTTATGACTGATTGCACACACCTAACTTAAAGATTAAGGTATACCACTCATGCACTGCCTCGCGGACCGATGTGAGAGTTTAGGACAGAGCTTGGCGGATTGTGCAGACTGACGTCGACTTTGTCAATAAGATGTCAGTAATCCTTAGGTATCCAACTCATATAATGAGACCAAGGTATACCACTTATGCACTGCCCCCACGGACTGATGTTATAGCTATGACAGAGCTTGGTGGGTTTGCACACCAACGCTAGATTTACACGCAATGTTGGATAACCTTGTATTTTTTTTATTATTATTAAATATAAGAACAAGTGAGGGTTACAGGAATTCAGCTTAACACAACTTAGTTTTAAAGGTTCGAAAAGTCAATATGAGTATTTTAGGTCCTACACTCATTAAACAAAGACTACAATTTAGAATAGACTTCATGGCTATCACCTAAGAATTTCCCTATGTACCGGTTACACCATTGTTGCTCATAATTCAATTTTTCATCATATTCTTATTTGATCTTAGTTGAAAAGGAAACAGTTACTATCAACTGATCAAAAAAAATTTGTTAACTTGCTTCGTTGTACCAGTCTAAAATGGGTCTTATTTCCAAAAAAAAAAAAAAAATTGGCATGTTACTATGAATTACAAATGCATGATGTTCCTATCTAAATGCATGAAATGAAAAGAAAAAAAATTAAAGAAGAATAAAAATGAGTGCAATGCATACTCCCCCCCCCCCCCCACTTGGGCAAAACAGTGCCCACACTATAAACACGTTTCCTAAATTTGAAAGATGGAACCCAAAGATGGATTAGATGCAAAATTATTTGTAAAATGAAATAAAGTTTAACCACAATATGTGTATGCCAATTATATGGAAAATGAAATCTATGGTGATGGTTAATATTTTGTGAAAAGTGACGTTTTCTATTCCCTCCACACTTGCCTCTATCGAAAATGATGTATGATGATTTTATATCTGATTTTTGCGGTATAAAAGGCATGTTAATATATTCTGAAATCAAAATCTTCCCTATGAAATGTTTATCGTGACGATGATTCATGTCATTCAATTGAAGATTGTCAAAATCCCATAAACTTAAGTTTTCAACAATAATTTCATTCGGTGGTATAGAATTAAGATTATCTTCGAGACATACTCCCAATTCATAATTTAAAATTTTAAGCTCTTCCGCAAATCGCTCTTCCAAGTACATAGAGGAGCAGTAGGAAAATTATAACGGCTTTCATTCATTTCGAAGAAATAAATAGAAGTGGCATCCATCTTAAAAAAATCAATTGTTTGCAAATTGTTTGACCTCTGATTCCTTCATTGATTTCTTGATTTCCTTCTTCACTTTAAATTCCTTTGTGTTTTTTTTGAAAAGAAAAACAAACAAAAAAACAAAAATAAAAGCAATCGAAAAGGAGAAAAAACTAAAAAAAATATCTAACAAGTTGACTCGACTAAAATAAATAAAATAATCAAAACTCCTCAAATAAAATAAAAATTAAGCCCAAAAAAAAACATTCCCTTTGTGAGTGACCTTAACGGAGGTGGGGTATTTACCCTTGGTATCAGAGCAAAGGTTTACCAGATCAGATAAAAAATTTTGAAAACTATTTTTCAAAAAGAAGTTTAAAGAAGCATTTTTAAGAAAAATGTTGTTTTAAAAAAGGCATAGTCCCTAAAGCCATATACACTATCTTTCTATCCTTTGTTTTGAACCTTTTCTTTTCATTTCAGCATGTCTGGGGATCTTAATCTTCCTGAGGGCGTACGGTACCTAGTTGGTTCAGAAGGTACCTGGAGACTTGGGCTAATGACGCGGGCCCAGCAGACGTTCCTCCTCCCCTATTTGCAGCTGTTCCTCCTCCTCCTCGTGTGAATGCTTTCTCGAAGATATGTAGAGCCTTTCGGGCCATGGGTGGAAAGAACTTTAATGGGACTGAGTCTTTTGTGGAAGCAAGAAATTGGATCAAGGAAACAGAAGATTTGTTCATTATCTTCGAAGTGGACGATAGGCAGAAGATACAATTGGTTGTGTGGTTACTTAAGGACGAAGCCTCTTATCGGTGGGAAGTTACTAATGCTGAGGGACCAGTTGAAACTTGGGAGGATTTCAGAATAAGGTTTGAAATGAAGTTCCTCTCGCAAGCTGAACGATGCCTATAGGTGGAAAAGTTCTTAGCTCTCAAACAGGGAAGCCTATCGGTCAAGGAATACGTCAAGCAATTC
The DNA here is from genome assembly GCA_030737875.1 of Allium sativum. Taxonomy (NCBI): domain Eukaryota; kingdom Viridiplantae; phylum Streptophyta; class Magnoliopsida; order Asparagales; family Amaryllidaceae; genus Allium; species Allium sativum. The sequence continues at coordinate 411,879,542 of CM060909.1, read as the reverse complement.
AACCACCTGGCTAGATTAGGATTGGAGTTAGTGAACACTCCACATAAGAAGGCTCTCTGTTTCATTAAAGGGTTAGACGAGCCACTGCACAGCCTAGCTATGTCCCATATACCTATGGGTGCGACTTATGAGAGACTAGTGGACATGACACTGTTGCAGGAGGAAGACAAGAATGGCAAGAAAGAGACAAAGGTGGAAGTACCTCAAGACAAGAAAGTGGAGGGATCACAGAACAAGAAGACGGGTTCCAAGAAGGGCGGTGTAAAAACCCGGAAAATCCGAACCAAATTAAAAAATTTATTTTGGCTATTGCAGTGAATTTATAATAGTTAAAATAATTTATTTTAAATAACAATGATTAAAAATTCATTTTAATCGAAGTTAGAGCAAAAGTATTCATTTGGATTTCTAAAGAAATTAGAAATAGTACGGTAGTTTGAAAAGTCAAACCTGTACTTTGACCAAATGTACTAGATTCAAAATTTAACGGATTTTAGTGAAACCAAAAATATCTAAATTTGTTTGAAATTATCTTTCATTAACGAATCCGAAAAATCAAAATTTCATAGAAGGAATCAAAAGATAGGGTCAGCTGAATATTCTGAATGGTCGCCATAGTGTAATTTATAGCCCGTATAAAAGGCCATTTTTCAAATGATCTCCGTTTTCGACGAAACCACTTTTGTTGGATTCGGAATGTCAAATTATTGCTAGGTTTCAATTTTCATAATTTTTCGAATTAATATGTGAGCGTGGCAAATGAAAATGTGTTTTGTCAATTTAAGTCAAATTTGATCGACTTGAAAATAGCCATTTTTCGAACAGTCTCAGAATTCAACGAAATTAATTTTGTTAGGATAGTATCGTCAAAACAAAACCAAAAATTATTTTTTTGGATTTTTCGGAGATCGTATGTGGCCCCAGTGAATTTTAATATACGATCAAATTAATTATTTAAATGATTTAAATAATAAATTAAGGATTTCAGGCCACAAGACAGTCGTTTGGGCTGACGAGACCTAGCCCATTGGATCCAAAATAGGGGCTATTGGGTAGGGACAACTCTGGTTGGACTGAAATCGGATTAGTTTGTGATGTAGGGATTTATTTGTAAAAATTACATTTAAATATTATAAATAATACTAATTAAACCCTGATCACTATTCATCTCCTTTGTGCCATCGCCACCATGCATCCAATGGCTAAAAACTTCCTGACTTCAACCACTAATATCCACCAATCCTCTCAATAAAACTCCTTACTCTAGTTCAAACTTTCAAAGAGATTTTCCACCACTTTGATTCTGTACGTTTGGATCGTGAAACCATCAAGTCTTCGACGAGTTTCAGCACCCCAAACGTCGGGTATTCGCGCCGCCGCCGTGGTCCAAGGCCACCATCGAGTGGGCCCCCCTTGTCGCCGATTGTGTGCCTCCCCTAACCGGTCGAGGTGCCATCTCCTGATCACTGTCCGACTGCTTGAGGTGTTCGGAAAATTTAAACCTAGGATCGAATTAATTAGTGAAAACAGCGGCCTAGTTCTGTAAGAGGGAAGAAGGTGAAAATCCCTTTCTTTTTAAATATTTAATTAATTTAGAAATGTTACAATCTTAAATAAACCGTAACTAACCCATACGATATCGAAAGTGAACAATTTCAGATCCTATTCAATTGTGAAACTGAGATCTACGCTGCTGTCCAGACTAGATCCAATTCCGAGCAGTTCAAATTTTGGATCAGTTTACGTTACGACTATGAGATTTCTTCTTTTTATATAATTAATTAATTTATTTATTTATTTTTTATGCGACGATTGAATATGATTCAGATCTGTTATGTGATGATATTGTGGATGATTTATCTGTTTGTTGGTGATGTATAAACACAGATTTGTATGTGTTCAATAAAAATAATCATTTTTATTAGATTATTGATTTGGATTAGAATTTCCATTTCAATGAAAATAATCATTTTTATTAGATTATTGATTTGGATTAGAATTTCCATTTCAATAAAAATAATCATTTTTATTACATTTTTGATTTGGATTATAATTTCCATTTCAATAAAAATAATCATTTTTATTAGATTATTGATTTGGATTAGAATTTCCACTTCAATAAAAATAATCATTTTTATTAGATTATTAATTTGGATTAAAATTTCCATTTCATTCAAAGTAAATCATATTGTTGTGTTTTTGATTTGGATTAAATTCCAATTCAATATTAAAAACATTATTTTGATTATTTTTGTTGAATTGAACTAGATTGTCAATTCAGCATTAATGCATTATTTTGGTTATTTTTGATGAATTGCATTAGATTGGCAATTCAATATTAAAAATATTATTTTGACCATTTTGTTGAACTGAATTAGATTGTCAATTCAAAATAAAAACATTATTTGGATTATTTTGTTGAATTAAAATAGAATTGTCAATTCCATTTAAAACATTATTTCACCATTTTTATTTAATAGAATTAGAATTTGTAAATTCAATGTAAAATATTATTTTGTCATTTTATTGGATTTAATAGAATGGTCAATACAATTGAAATATGTCATTGAATTAAGATAGAAATGCAAACTACATTGAAAAATAAAGATGTTCTTTTATTTGCATTCGCTAATGCATATATACATTGAAAAATAAAGATGTTCTTTTATTTGCATTCACTAATGCAAATATACATTGAAAAATAAAGATGTTCTTTTATTTGCGTGCGCTAATGCAAACATATATTGAAAAATGAAGATGTTCTTTTATTTGCATTCGCTAATGCAAATATATATAAAAATATAAAAATGTTCTTTTATTTGCATTCTCTAATGCAAATATATTTAGAAATATAAAATGTTCTTTTATTTGCATTCTCCAATGCAAATATGCATCGAAATAAAAATGTTCTTTTATTTGCCTTCTCCGTTACAACTAAACATTAAAATGAAGAGTTGCATTTTTTTTTTGTAATTTTAGATGCAAACAAAACATTAGAATTAAAATCATATTTTAGTTTGCAATCTTAGATGCAAACAAAACACAAGAGTTAAAATCATTTTTTTTTTTTTTGCAATTTTAGAGGCAAACAAAACATTAGAATTAAAATCATATTTTTGTTTGCAATTTAAGGCGCAAACAAAACATTAGAATTAAAATCATATTTTTGTTGGTAATTTTAGATGCAAAAAAACATTAGAATTAAAATCATATTTTTGTTTGCAATTTTTGATGCACACAAAACATTATAGTTAAGATTACATTTTTATTTGCATATTTAGATGCAAATAAACATCGTAGTTAAAGGATTACATTCTTATTCGCATATTTAGATGCAAATAAACATCGTAGTTAAAGGATTACATTTTTATTTGCATATTTAGATGCAAATAAACATCGTAGTTAAAAGATTACATTTTTATTCGCATATTTAGATGCAAATAAACATCGTAGTTAAAGGATTACATTTTTATTTGCATATTTAGATGCAAATAAACATCGTAGTTAAAGGATTACATTTTATTCGCATATTTAGATGCAAATAAACGTCGTAGGTAAAGGATAAATTTTTGTTTGTAAATTTAGTGCAAACAAAACATTATAATAAAGGTTACATGTTGTTTACATTTTAGATGTAAATAAGAACATAAATTAAAAGGGTTACATTTTTATTTGTAATTTTGATGTAAATAAAAACATAGGAATTAAAAGTCATACTTTTATTTACATTCTAGATGTAAATAAAAGAATAGATTATAGTGTTGCATTTTTATTTATTTACATTTTAGATGTAAATATAGCTAGTATTTTAAGAGTCACATTTTTGTGACATTTCAGATGAAATAAAAGAATTGATTTAGATGTTAAATTGTTTATTGTTACTTTATACACATTAAAAATAGTAGGAATCGCCAAATGATTTGTATTTATATTTATATATACATATAAATTAAAATTCTAAACGAATCGCGCGCGGTAGTTCGCGTTTCGGCAATCGTAACTTCAAACAATTATATCGTAAGATCCAACCGTCGGATTTTCTCAATACTGGAATCGTTAGGACCGTTTTGGGAAGATCTTTCTGATGATATAAACTTTATCAAAATCCAACGGTTAGATTTTAAGATACGTGTAAAACAAAATTTCGTAAAAACAGCGTTAGAGCCGCCCATTGATCCGAAGCGTCGTTTCATTATATTGAGCTAGTTTTAAATAAATAAAAATTGCGGTAAATTATTATATATTAATGTTAACGATATCAAATGGTTTAAATGATAATAATTCGAAAAATTATTTGAAAATACCGAGTTCAACTCATTTCAAATAATTTTACGACGATTTAAAATCGAAGACGATGTTTGAAGATCGGCGATCTTCACTTCGAAAGGATAAATACTGATGTCTGGCTATGGCTAGCTACCAATAAAGGGTTAAAGTGGTAGTTGTTCGGACGCACTTGTTGATCGTCCGGATATGCGAGCACTTAGGTGACTCCGGTTTCGTTTAGACCTAGAATGGACTTGTAAATGGATGCGTGTCCGACATTGAATTTCGTGCCATGTAAATTAATTGATATCACTGTTAATATATTTCTGAGGTGGCGGAGGATTTATCCTCTTGCTAAACACCCTTCTTTGAGATGCACGAGCTCGAAGGTTATATATTGGTAGTTATCGATCGCATGGTATGGACTGTCAATGTGACATGCCAAGATGCAATTGATCGGGGCTTTTGTTGAAAAGCAGAGCCCTGTGGATGATGATCAAAGCATAGCCTATTTAGGCATAGCTTTGTGTATTTCATTACTTCGCGAGCCTCACATCCCAGTAGAGTCGAAAACGGGACAAGGGAACGCAGGGAGTGCACAGGTTTCTTTCTAGCTAGAAGTGGTGTTGGGCTTTCACACGGCCTGGCATTTTTACTTATGTGGTTGATGGAATGACGTGCCTCGGATTTTTATTGGTCTCCATTGTCCAATTTATAGGTCAAATAGGATCAAGAAGCGTGTGTTCAGGCATAACTAATCCGCTAAAGTATTTATGGACCGGCCCTGCAGGATCCAACGGTTCGCCAGCATCTGAATCCTGAGGCATTGCTAGAGTATCTCAAATCGGATAGGAGATCATCCCTAGCCTTGACTCATGATGGAAACCAACCTCCAATACGACATTACAGTCTTGATTGTAAACCTATATATGGCGACATAGTATATGGTAGCTATGCCGTCTAGGATTGATACATTTACTTGAAGTATTTTTGAAACATATTAGACACTAATTATAATATTAAAAATATTATTTTTCTACGTATTAGGCATTTTTTATCATTATAAGGTAAAACTTTATCCTCCGTTTGCGATGCATTGTGTGATGGGACCTGAGTCTTATAATGATTTCATTTTCTAAAAAGCATTGCGTTGTTTTTTACTTTAAATTTTATAAAACTTATGCACGGGCAATCCAATGGAATTAAACCCATTCCGCGTTAGTGGCGTGGTCCAGTGATTAGCCATATTATTAGTATAGTAAGATTTCTCATACCAGTCTCATGACTGACTCGTAGTTTGTTTCACTTTGCAAACTCGGGTGCCCTCTTTCCACACGAGTAGCCAATTGACAGGTTTCAGGTAGGGATGTTTTCTGGAGTCAAGCTTGCTGCTGAAGATGTTGGAAGATCTTTTCTTTTTATCTTTTATTTTCTTCTTGAGATTTGAGACAGTATTGGATATTGATGTATTTTGGGAGATTGAGACTTTATTTCTTTCCCTGTTTGAGACATCTGTATTGCTAAGTGTATCCTGTACTACGTACTCTAATGTTCTGTGATGATGTTTATGATGACATTTCAGTTCCGCCGCAATGATTTATATGTTCTGCTATGTAACTGTGATCTGTTATTGTTTTAATTATGTTGTACTCGTATGATTATCCTTACTTTCGTTCTATGGAAGTTTCGGTCGTCACATTTGGTATCATAGCTAAAGGTTAACCTTAGGTAAGGGGTATTAAATTTTTAGAACAATACATCTAAATAGAATCAGTAGTATTCTAAGACGTGTAGCTCATTAAAGATAGGAATGGTAATGCCTAGAATGAGCACAACAGAGTAGCACATATTAATTAGTCATTACATCATTATCATGTCATCATATGTCTCTATTTTAAAAATCTTTCCTTTGAAAATTATCATTTCTCTTGGTTTGACTCTTTCCTTGATGATACAGACTGCTAGAGAAATGAGTACCAGAGCACGTACAAGAGCACGAAGAGGCAGAGGTGGGGCAAGAGGACCCGCCCGAGACGAGACTCCTACAGCCGAAGAACAGGAACAGGTTACCCTAGAAGTTAAGACACCACCACCACCCCCTCGTGCTTTCGATCTTGACAAAGTGGCAATGATGGAGTCGTAAGCATGGCTTAAGACGATGGAAAAGATTTTAGGAGGATTAGAGCTCAAGGACCACAGAAAGCGATTTATGGCAACTTTGTTTCTGAAAGACCAGGCACAAATTTGGTGGGAAATAGTTATGGTTGGGGGTAATGAGGCCGATGTGACTTAGGGGAAATTCAAGGAGCTATTCAATGTGAAATTCATTCCGCCCTACGAAGTTGAGCGCCTCCACGATGAGTTCGCCCACCTCCAACAAGGGAGCATGACTATTTCGGAGTATGTTAAGAAATTTGATGAGCTTTCCAGATACGCCCCAGAATTTGCCCAAGACCCGCTACAGAAAAATAAGAGGTTTATCAATGGTCTGGCGAGGAGGTACCATAACAGGGTGACTGCACACATCGAGCTCCCATTTTCTAAAGTAATCTAGATGGCCTGAATATTTGAAGAGATTGATCAGAAGGGTTCCCTACAAGAGAGAGAAAAGAACCAAGCCAACAACAAGAAGAAGGAGTCGGACAAGAAAACTGAGGCGGGTAGCTTTTCCACCACCGAGCCCCAGGAGAAGAAGAACAGGGACAGATCTAAAGTCAAGTGCTTTAATTGCCAGAGGATAGGGCATTTTGACTACGAGTGCCGAGCTCCGAAGAGGCCCAAAAGGAACGAGTCTGGACCGAGTCAGGGCAGTGGACAGAATCCTGCGGCCCAAGAGAATGTTTTAACTGCCACAAGCGTGGACATCTCATCAAGGATTGCCCTTTGCTCAAGAAATCCCAGGTGGCACATGTCTATGACGGAGCGGCTGCACTGGCTTCTTCCGAAGCAGGCACGCCTGATGTTTTAGGAGGTACACTTAACATTAAAAACATTCCTATCACCGTTTTGTTTGCCACGGGTGCATACAGAATTTTCGTATCTATTGAGACGATTAAAAAGCTTAAATTGAAACCCAGAAACTCAAAGAACCAATTAGAGCCCATAGTCCGATAGGAGGTTCGTTATTCTCGATCGATATTGTAGAGTGCCTGTTTCTTAATCCTACTTCCAATTTCCTTTTAATTTGATAATCATGATTTCTCCGGGTTTGATATCATACTTGGAATGGACTGGCTAACGAAATATGAGGCTGAGTTACTTTATGCTGAAAGAGTAGTCAGAATCAAAACAAAATTTGGAGACATCATTGCTATTCCATGCCATGGCTCAGCCACGGATAAGAAAGAATTCTAGTCTTCTTTAGAAGTCACACCTGTTTCTATTGAGGATATTCCTATCATCAGAGACTATGCGGATGTGTTCGAAGAAGTAGATAGCTTACCTCCGCGTAGAGAAATCGATTTCAGAATTGACTTAGTTCCTAATGCAAGGCCAGTTGTACACCCTGTTCGGAGGATATCACTGAAAGAAAAAGTGGAGCTGAGCAATCAAACCAAGCAACTTTGGTGGAAGGGTCTGATCAGACCTAGTTTCTCAAGCTGGGGTGCAGCAGTGGTTTTCGTCCCAAAATTAGACGGTACCCTCAGGCAATGTGTGGACTACCGTGACCTAAATAAGCAGACTCTGAAAAATAAATACCCACTGCCCCACATTGATGATCTTCTAGACCGTTTGAATGGAGCACGAGTATTCTCTAGGATGGACCTAGCTACAGGTTTCCACCAACTACGCATTGCCGAAGAATGTGTGCCTTTGACCGCCTTCAAAGGACCCGACTTATTTTATGAATGGCTAGTGATGCCCTTCGGTTTATGCAATGCTCCGGCATACTTCGTAGATCTGATGAATAGAGTCTTCCGAGTTGTTCTAAATAAATTTGTGCTGGTGTTCATTGACGATATCCTTATCTTCTCTAAGTCCACTGCTGAACACGAAAAACATCCGAAAGAAGTCTTGGAGATTCTGCGTAGAAATGTGTTGAAAGTCAAATTCTCCAAGTGCATATTCTGGCAAGAAGAGGTAAAATTCCTCGGTCATGTTGTATCTAAGGAAGGCATCTCCGTAGATCCAGGAAAGATCTCAGCCATCAAAGACTGGAAGCAGCCTACTACGCCCACTGAAGTCAGAAGTTTCTTAGGTCTGGCTGGTTAGTAACAGAAATTCGTTAAGGATTTCTTGAGATTATCTTGTCCATTGACGAAGCAGACTAAGAAGCATACCAAGTTTAATTGGACACCTGAGTGCGCTTTCCAAGAGCTGAAACAGAAATTTATCACTGCTCCTGTGTTGACCATTATTGATGGCAATCAGGATTTGAAAGTCTGGACAGACGCCTCTAGAGAAGGTTATCCTTTTCATCTAAATAAACATGTCAGAAATGACATTTTTCTAATGTCAAATCTTATTTTAACTTGTTATTCTTTTCTCTATTTAAGGTATTGGTGCAGTGCTAATGCAAAGAGACAAGGTTGTCACATATGCTAGCCGCCAATTAAAAGCACATGAGAAGAATTATGCCACGCATGATCTTGAGTTAATGGCCATAGTATTTGCTTTGAAGAAATGGAGGCACTATCTCTTGAGCGAGAAATTTGAGTTGTATACTGACCACAAATCCTTAAAATATCTATTCACCCAAAGAGATTTGAACTTGAGGCAACAATGTTGGGTTGAATTCCTTGCATCCTATGACCTGGACATCTTATATACTCCAGGGAAATCCAATGTAGTGGCAGATGCTCTTAATAGAAAGAATACGGCCAGCACCAACCTTATCCTTGCAAATCTCATCATTACTCCTACCTTGATCGATAAGATCTCGGCTCTTCATAAGAATGATGAATTTATTCAGAGAATCATCAAAAGGATAAGGGAAGGCGAATTCACGAGTTTCCAGATTGATGACAAAGGAGTTCTGAGGCTATTGGGCCGAATTTGTGTTCCGAATCTTTCTGAGCTCAGAAAGGAAGTGATGGACGAATGTCACAAGTCTAAGCTCAGCATTCATCCGGGTGTGAGCAAGATGTACCACGACCTCAGGCACACTTTTTGGTAGAGATTTATGAAGAGAGATATCTCTATCTATGTTTCTAGATGTCCCACCTGTGTAACAACCCGAAAATTTGGGCCAGTTTAAATTTTTATTTTGGAAATTTTAGATAATTTTGATTATTTAAAATGGATTATTTTAAATAATATCGTCGAGAAATTTATTTTGAATAGATTAGAACGTATATATATTATGTAGATCGCCATTAGAATATAAATAATTATATATAATTATAAAAAGGAATTGAAAATGGCGCGGTAGTTCGATAATTCGATTTCAAACTTCAATTGAACATACCGGGTGCAAAACAATCCGGATTTTAGTGAAACCGAAAACATTAGGATCTATTTGTGAATATCTTTCCAATGAATCTGAAAGATTGAAATTTCATAGCGGGAATCAAAAGATATGTCCAGTTGAAAATTCTGAATAGTCGCTATGGAATTCAGGCCCTTAAAAATGGAAATTTTGCAAACGACCTTGGATTTTGACGAAACCACTTTTGTTGGATCCGCGATGTCAAATTATTGCTAGATTCCAAATTTCATAATTTTTCGAATCAATATGTGAGCGTGGCAAAGGAAAACGTGTTTGACCAGTTTTAGTTGATTTTAATCGACTGGAAAATGGCCATTTTTCTAACGGTCTCAGAATTCGACGAAACTAGTTTTGTTAGGACCGTATCATCAATACGAAGATAGAAAATATTTTTCGGGAATTTTTCTAGTTAGTATGTGGCATCGGTAAATTGAAATGCGCGTTCAAATTCAATATATAAAGTTATATGTTGATTTGGCGAAAACAGATCGAAATGGTCGAATCAGCCTATGATACATATCCCATTGTGTTCGGAATGGGGGTAATTAGCTATGGACGACAGGCGGTGGGCCTCGTTTTGAGGTCGAAATAAAAAGTTACTTTTTGAAATTTATTTAAAGAAATTAAATAATATATATTATTATATATCCCTTTACCTCTCTCTCCTCCCTCATTAGTCAAACACGCTCAGTTTAATAAAAAGAAAAAAAAACCCGCTGAAGCCCTCGAGTCGTTCCCCATCGTCGCGCCGCCGTGCCCTGGCGCTGGCCACCGCCGAACTCTGGCATTTCCCTTCCCCCTCGCACCTCTCTCTTCCCTCGCCCCTCCTCCTCTGTACGGATCACACCACCCCCAAATCAACCGATGCCCTAGCCCTAGGACCGCCGAACGCCAGCCACCATTCGTCGATGCCCCCTCCTCGTGTGCCTCCTTCTCCATCCTCTTTCCCCCCAATCCAACGCCACCAGATCATAACGCGCCGCCGTTGCTCCGCCTCCGGCAACGCGCAGGAAGAACCCCTCCTCCTCCAATAACTGTAAGCTTATATTTTTTATTTTTCTTTATTTCTTTTAGTTTAAGAAAATCAGTTTTTATTTTATATTTTTCATAGTAAAGATAATCAGTTTTAAAAATATATAGTATAATAAAAGTTAGATTTTATTGTAGATAAAAATTAGATTTTTATTGTAGAAAATAAAGAATTTTTTTAGGTAACAAAAGGGTTTGATTTTTAAAATAGAAAAGATAAGATTTTTAAAATAGAAAAGGCGAAATCTTTACAATAGAAAAGGCGAAATCTTTACAATAGAAAAGGCGAAATCTTTACAATAGAAAAGGCGAAATTTTTATATAGAGAATAGCAATGTAAAAATATAATTTTTATCTATATAGTAGCGAAGTAAAAATAGAATTTTTATCCATATAGCGTGATAGTAAAAATTCGATTTTTATATATTGAATAGCGAATAAAAAATTCGATTTTTAAATATTGAGTAGCGAAGAAAAAATTCGATTTTTATATATTGAATAGCGAAGTAAAAATTCGATTTTTATATATTGAATAGCAAAGTAAAAAATTCGATTTTTATATATTGAATAGCGAAGAAAAAATTCAATTTTTATATATTAGGTAGCGAAGAAAAAATTCGATTTTTATATATTGAATAGCGAAGGAAAAAATTCAATTTTTATATATTGAATAGCGAAGAAAAAATTCGATTTTTATATATTGAATAGCGAAGTAAAAATACGATTTTTATATACTGAATAGCAAAGTAAAAATTCGATTTTTCTATATTGAATAGTGAAGTAAAAATTCGATTTTTATATACTGAAAAGCAAAATAAAAATTCGATTTTTATATACTGAATAGCGAAGTAAAAATTCGATTTTTATATACTGAATGGCAAAGTAAAAATTCGATTTTTATATATTGAATAGCGAAGTAAAAATTTGATTTTTATATACTGAATAGCAAAGTAAAAATTCGATTTTTCTATATTGAATAACGAAGTAAAAAATCGATTTCTATATATTGAATAGTGAAGAAAAAATTCGATTTTTATATATGGAAAAGCATAATAAAAATTCGATTTTTATATATCGAATAGCGAAGTAAAAATGTGATTTTTACATATGTAGAGAATACAGGCAGAGAAAGTGACAAGAGGCAAGAAACGGCGAAGATTCCTACATAAGAAGAGTCGTGGGATCGGATAGCTATCTGTGAGAATTTCTCACTCTTTGATTTAATTCTCTAGTTATATATATATATATATATATACTAGGATGCAGACGGTGTTTAGTAGCACCCGACACCCTTCGTCCACAGACCATGGACGGCTTGTATGCTTGTTTGTTTGATTTTGATGTGTAGTTGATTGTGTGATGTGACGTGAAATGAAATAAAATATTTATATAGTTAAAAATATTTTATAGTTAAAAATAGAATTTTTAACGTATATATGAAAGGAAATAAAAATAAACAAATCGGATGATTCGTTTATATACACACATTTGACTGATATTGATTGGGACGATAAATTTAACACATCGCCCAACTGCACAAATAAAATCTGTGTTTGATTGTTTGAAACCCCACACGGGTATTGGGATGATATTTGACGTACACTAATCCCGATTGTTTAGTTGTATGTCGATCGATTGATTGACAGACTGTTATAAGCATTGAATATTTATATTTGATGCTTATACAGTGTAGAATGCACTTTGGATGATGGTTGATTATTCATCGTTGTTGATATATGCATGTGTTGTAGAATATCCATATAATTAACATTATATGGTAATTGATTGGGCCTCATTCCAGTTTCGAAAAAGAAATATTTGAAATAAAAATATTTGAAATAGAATTATTTGAAATAGAAATATTTGAAGAGGAATATTTGAAATAGAAATATTTGAAATAGAAATATTTGAAATAGAATATTTAAAAATAGAAACATATGAAGTCGTGTTGGTTAGATTGACGCCATTTTGATGTGAACGATATTTATATCGATTTTATTCATTCTTCAATGAATACTGAGTAGATTTGAAATTGAATAGATTTAAAATTCGAACTATATTGAAATGAATTGAAATTCGAATTATATTTAAAGTAAATTGAAATTCGAATTAAACTGAATTGATTTGAAATTCGAAATACACTGAAATGATCTGAATTTGAATAGAAATGAATTCGAACTGAAATTTAATAGAATTGAATACGAGTCGAAATTTAATTGAAAACGAACTGAAATTGAATTAAAAATCGATTTGAATTGAAATCAACTTGAAATGAATTTAAAACGAATTGGTAAGGGAAAATTCGATTTTGATTTAATTTGAAAAAGGAAGTTGAAATCGTTTTGAAAACGAATTTAAAACGATTTATAAAATACGTTTTAAAAGGAAATCGACGAAGTATATATTATATATATAATATAATGGCCTAAATAGAACGCGCCGCGCCGCAGCAGTTCGCGAATTTCGACCATTGACTTCGAACGGATATTACGGGAGATCCGACCGTCGGATTCTCCTAAAACCGGAACCGTTGGGTTTGTATCGAAAAGAGCTTTCTAACTAATATTAGAAATTTGAAATCTAACGGTTGAATTTGGAATTATGTCCAAATCAAATTTGAAAAAGGTCGTTGTAAGTGCATTTTGATGGCCGTTGATGGAAATCGACTGTACGGGCCTTGATAAAATTATTAAGAATAGTAATAAGTTGTGTAAAATCATAAGAAATGATTTAGAAAGAATTGGGATGAAAAACTCCATATTTGAAAAGATAAAAATAGATTTTTATCGAAATGAACTAGTTTTGAACTAGAATTATAATTCTATTTATTTTTAAATAAATAAATTGAATTTGAGATGGTTATGAAAATAACCAGTATTTCCAATAATTGCATTGGAATGGATTTGAATCGAAATTGTCTTCGGAATATTTCGATGTTGGATTTCGTGATTATACAGATGTTGTTATGAAAATTTGAAAGATATATATATATATCGTTATTTCCAATACGATATCTGTTGGTCGTTGAATTTGATATTGAATATAAGCCGATATATTTTCTATTCAGAGCCTTGTGTTTAATATCAAATGTGATTTGGGTTTGTCGTGAATGGTGTCTTCATCAACACTGTTCTTGAACCCAGTTGAGAAAATATTAAATCTTTTATTTAGATTTAATGAAGTGTAACAATTAAATGATATTTAATTGGAATTGAACTGGCATTGATTTTTGGGTTTATCGTGAACAGTGTTTTAAATAACACTTGTTCTTTAACCCGGTAATTAATGGAATGTGATCTTGGGGTTTATCGTGAACAGTGTTTTTAAATGACACTGACCCTTTAACCCCGTTAAAGATTAAAACTAACTGGAGTTTTAATGAATCTTTAATTAGATTGAAACGATCGAGGATGGAGTATCACCAGTTTTGCTCCAGGCGTTAGTTAAATCTTTAATTAGATTTGAACGTGAAATGGTAATTGAATTTACCGATAACACCGTGGTGTTAAATATGAAGTATAACCAGTTTTACTTCATGGGATGAATAGGTTGGGATTGGGAAATTAAAACAAATGATTACTTCGGTAAGGTTCATTAATCCGACTAGTTGAATCGAAATTCAAAAGAAGATTAGAGAATAAATTCAAGGAATTTATCTTGGATAAAATTAATGGGAACCTTTCCCTATGAATGTGAAATTTAGAAACTAACTGTTGATTAGCCAAGCAGAATGGTTTTCTGGATATTGATCTGATGTTGGTTTCGGCCTTCGGGGTTAATATTTGGGAAATTATTCTCTTGATTAATTTACGGTTAGTGACTGATGAATTGGAATGAGGCGTATGTTGTGTTTGTGTAACACTTATCTAAAATATACGCGCGTTATTCGGAAAGACCGGGTTTACCCCATTCTGAATAACTGATACGACGATAAGTCGAAGATGAAGACGGTGGTTGAAGACCGGAAGTCTTCACATCGTTTGAGTGATTACTGATGATCTTGATTGGGCTGTACACCCAAGATGAGGGAATCAATCGGTGGTCGTCCAGATGTGCTTGGAGATCGATGGATATGCGAGGAAAGTGCCTCCGGTTTCGTTCAGACCCAGAACGGACTTGTAAATAGACTGTGTGTCTGACATTGGATTTCATTCTGTGTGACTGATATCGGTTGCATAGAGTGGTTTGCCTGTGTGGCATGCTAAGATGAAATTGATCGAGGCTTCTGTTGAAAAGCAAAGTCTTGTGGTGATGATCAAAGCACAGCCTGTGTGGCACAGCTTTATGTAACGTGAATTCGCGAGCCTCACACCCCGGTTGTGAACCAGAAACGGGAGAGGACATCAGGGAGGGCATGCGTTTCTTTCTAGCTAGGGTGGTTTCAGTGACCTACCAGCCCTGACATTTATATACTTTTCACCTATGTGGTTGTTGCTGTTGCAAGGCGCCTCGGTTTGATCGGAGGATCCGGGTCCGATGGAGTCATTCGTTGGCTCATTTACGCCCCAAAGGGCGGGGAAACGTAGTGTTCAGGCATAATAATCCACATCGGTGGACCGGCCCTGACGATCCAAGGGGCAGTTGCGGCTCTTCCTGAGGGGCGGGCTAGAGCGTCTCTGTAACACCCCATGTATTCTATAACTGTGGAATTAACAAATTAAAGTATAATTAATTTGAAATCAAAGAATTAAGGGAAACGGGATACGCCATTGCGTTCGTCTCGGAAAAATACGCGAAATAGAGTCCGAGTTTTCGAAAAACGGATATCGTATGAAGAAGTTATGGACGAACGAAGTTGGGCGAAAAACCGGAGAAGGGTCAGAATGCACTGGCGCACTTGGGAAGTGCGCCAGAACAAAAATGAACTGGCGCACCTGTGAAGTGCGCCAGTACATTTTTGACCTGGCGCACCTGCCAAGTGCGCCCAGGTCAAAAATGACCTGCTGGCCAGGTCTGGTCTAGCCCTGGCTGGCCAGGTCTGTGTTTGGCCGATTTTCAGAAGCTTGCTTTGTCATTAGGGCTAGGTGGCAGGCTCTAATTGGTCTCTCTTTCGAATGAATGGCTACGATCAATCCAAGCAACATCGATGGTCCTAATCAGTTCATAAACTCTATAAAATGACCCTAGACCCTACCTAGGTTTCTTACACAATTCTCTAGCCTCCATTGCTCTCTTCTTCTAATAAAAAAATAAAAATGGCGTCGCTGCTCTGCTGGAATTAAAACTAGAAGATAATCAACATCAGCCTAAGCAACTCAATTCAAACTAGAGATTAAAGTTTCTGCAAAGATTCTACAACAAGTTAAAGTTCTTTCTTTAATCCAATCAAGGCAAGTACAGTTATTTTCCGCTATAAACGTTAATTATAATTTTGATATGTTTTTATTTCTGAATCTGAGATTGTATATATATTCTCTTCTGTCAGATTTGTTTTTCTGTGACTGTTCTGTATCCCTTTTCTTCTTTCCTGTTTTTATAGCCAGGCTACCACGAGCCTGTGCCTAATCTCATAAGAGATGAACGTATGAACGCAAATTTTGGGATAAATAATGAATGATGCGAAATTTGACAAGACTAAATTGAATGTATGACTTAAGGTCTGAGGCATAAAATATATTGGACATATGCATAAATTTGACTATGAACATATAATTTATGCATGTTGTATGCATAGTTATGTTGTAATTTAGAACTGTAATTAATAAGCATATGTTGTAAACTAGATTTGGATCTATGCATATTCTATGATAGAAGAAAAGAGGAACCATTGTAAGATTACATATGATTTGAGACTTTGGACAAAATGTATATAAAAGTCAAGATATGATTTTTAGAAGATATGATTTAAAGATTTATATTATTGGGTATAGTTTGCATAATGATTCATGACTCAAAAAGAAGAAGATATGGAAACTTAGGTGTAAAGATTTACATTAATTAGGATATCTATTATTGTGATTACACCTAAATAGGGATTTTTAGATATATGGCATGCATTGAAATTAATGGTTATATTTATATGTGAATCTGCTATAGAATGCTAGTTTAACAAAAATTGGAACATATGTTATAGGGTAAATTATGTCCATATTCTGCGCTATGTAAATGTATGCAAACATGGAAGTATATGATCATATTGTGAATCATGACAATTATTTAGGCATATGAATTTAGGCCTAATTTATGTTTAGGCAAGGCATGTAAATAGAACATTTAGAAATATTAAACCTGCTAAATCTGTCATCTACTGAATCCGTTGAAAATGCCTATTTTGCTAATTTGCTAAGTTGCCTAAAACTGCTAGTTCTGTTATATTGCCTAGACTGCTAATTAGATTGAAATGCCAAATCTGTTAAATTTGTCTGTTGAGATGCCTAACCTGTTATATGCCAAAATCCGCTAAGTTGCTAAAGCTATTAAATCCGTTAAGTCAAATAATCTGGAAAAAATCTGCTATCTGCTAAAATCTGTTAAATCCGTTAAGTCATATAAAATCTGTTATCTGCTATGTTGATATAATCATCCTGTTATTGATATAATCTGAATTGGCATATATATTGGGCGTGCGCATAAACGGTAAATTATTAATTAATTGGCCGCAAAGATAAACATGGCTAACTCGAGGTTAGAATGAGTTTGCGGCGTAAATCTGCCCGGAACCGCCCAGCACATCCAGTGGCCGCAAACAATAGGTTCTAATGTGAGAAGTTAGTCATAACATGCGTAAGACACGAGGTTAGGTCTGGCTTGTGGCAGAAGTCTGCCCGGAACCGCCCGGCATATCCAGCGGCCACAAGCTACCGACCTAATGTGAGAGGTCTGTGCATTAATAATTAATTAATGCAAATCTAAGATAAGAATGACGTCTAAAACGTATTGGGGAAAAATAGGGTTAAACCAAAGGGATTAATAGATGTAGTAAAACCCGTCCATGAATCTGTAGGCCCAATACAAAGTTAGACAAATCTGAAAAATCTGTACATCTGATCCGTTAGTCTGAAAACTTGTTAACTTAATTTGTGAATTAGTAAATCTGAATTCTGTATGTCTGAACTTGTAAACAAGTTAATCTGAAATCTGTTAGTCTGGGGACACAAGGTTAGGAGGGGAATTACTTGTGTCATCTGTTGTTTGGGACCCATATTAGTCAGTAACCCTTTCTGGTATCAAAACTTTGACCCAACAGTAAGTAGGGTCCGGGCACGCTTACTGAACTAATTATAAGAGGTTCATTCTGATAATGGCGAGGGGTGTTGATGGTGCGTTCCAACCGGGTCATGTGCGTGCATGGATCCCGGTCTGCCTCTGAGGATGTAAGACGCCGTGACATCTGTAAATAGGTCTGTGCCAATTGGTTGTCACTTTAGGGAGTGATACACCCTACTGTGGGGCCGACACAGGATATTTATGTATTAGGGAGCCGATCGCTTGGGGTAGGGTTTTAGGGTACGCTTAGTTCTGTCTGTTTCTGTTGGTACCGTCTGTTTCTGTTGGGTGGTAACACCTGTCTGTTTCTGTGTGGTACCGTTTGTTCGGGTGGTAAAGGCCCATTACTAGTGTACACCTAATTCCACATTCTGATTCCATAGGGATAAATATGTTTCTTCTTCTGTCTGTTCCTGATCGGGTAATAAAGGCCCATTATTAGCATTTTGTTTCTGTTAAAGTATTCTGTACCCGTTCCTGCTTCAATTTAGACATTAGGGTGACACCTAATTTTGCTATACTATTATTAATGCAGAGAAGTGTAAAACAATAGTTTATATCATTCTGTTTTTCTGTTATATCTGCTACACCTGTTATAGTTATCTCACATCCAGTTTTATGTTCATATCATATTATTATTATCTGTTCATATGCTGAAAGTCACTGGACTTGCCAGACTTTTTGTCTGACCCTTGTTGTTTCGCCTCCTTTCTTCCGTTTCCCCCCCCCCCTCCCCAGGTTATCCAAGGAGGGAAATACTTTAGCTTGATCCGGATTTCTCTTTGCTTGAAATGCTTAAAGTATGGCTTGGCTCTGTATAGCTTCCGTTCCATGGGGATTATGATTTTAAACTATGCATTTTGAAGGCTTTTGTACAAGACTGATATTTTGTACTTGAATTCTGAAATTGAAAGGATGTAACCATATTAATTTCTGTTTCCGCTGTCATAAAGTTAAAAATTTTCAAGTACTGTTTTATCTGTCTTGTAAGTTTCTGTTCTGTTTACTAAAATGCTCCACCAAAGTTAAGACATTCCCTTTGTGAGTGACCTTAACGGAGGTGGGGTGTTACACTTGGTATCAGAGCTGAAGGTTACCAGATTTGATAAAAAGTTTTGAAAACTATTTTCAAAAAGGATTTAAAAAGGAAGTATTTTCAAAGGTAAAGCTTATTTTTGAAAAATAAAATAAATAATCCCTAAAAGCCATATATCTTTCTTTCGATTCTTTGCTTCGAGTTCCTTCCTCTTTCCCTTTTTGAATCTCTTCCTCCGCGTATAGATGCTTTTTCTAAGATATGTAAGGACTTCCGTGCGATGGGAGGAAAACCGCTTTATGGGGCTGAGACGTTGTCGAGGCTAGAAGTTGGCTGAACGAAGTAGAGGACTTATTGGTGCCTTTGAGATAGATGATGGGAGGAAGGTTCAACCAGCTGCTTGGTTAATGAAGGATGAAGCTTCATTTTGGTGGAAGGTCACGAATGGAGAAAGTGGATCCAAAGAAGGGCACTTGCTTCAACTGTGGTGAGATAGGACACTTCACTAGGGACTGCCCGAAGAAACGAGGACATGGGAAAAGGGCAGGATCAACTGCTGGAGGGAAGGCGAACACTTTCGAGGCTAGTGGATAGGATAGGATTAGGATAAATTTCTATAGTAGGTTTAATTTCTTTATCTGATTATGGAGTTAAGACTTTTTCTGATTCTGGTATTTTGATTTTGTAATCGATACTCTGCACTTTAATACTAGTATTATTTCTGAATTCCGCTATAGACTCAGACCCATAAGGGTTATGGATCATCTGTTTGGGATTGGGGTTTGAGGGATATCTGTGTTAGGCGTCAAGTATGACGCAAACATTCTGAGTTTTCGTGGGGTATGATTTTATCATGCTTAACTTCCTAAGAATCATTAGGGAACCTGATCTGTACCAGTAGTCTGTAAATATCTAAATACTTTTGATAGGATTTCCAGTTTTGACATTTTCTAAAGAAGGTAATCCTCTGGGTGTCAATTTGATGTTGGTTTCGGTCTTTGGGGCCGATACTTAGGACCCATGTCTAATGGGAACCAAATTTTCGTTCTATCTGTACTCGCTTCCATCATTCGACTGTATCCTATCGATCGAATATTTGAACTTTAGGTAGAAACTAATGGGTGTAAACATGTGTTTGAGACATGTTATGTTTGATGGTTGCAAGTGGATGCAAGTGGTTGCTAGTGGTTGCCCGTGGATGCATATACACACACTAGGCACTAGATCGGCTCGAAAACACTCTCATACTGCATATGGATGGGTGTGCATTTTTCAATTCTTGTGGATGCAAATTGGTTGATTCAGCACATGGATGTTGCATTTGAGTGAATGGTTGTACACTCATGTAGAAATAATATATATCATCAGAATTCTATTGCATACATGTTGGACTCATGGCACTGACATAATTCGCATTAAGGAGGTCAACTGAATCAGTAGACCGCCTGATCTTTGCATTAGGTAAGGAACATATACACACACTTTTGCATATGTTCATACAACATTAGAAGTTTTCTAAGGACAATGGATGCTTGTGGATGATGGTTGAGTAGATGGGTGATTGGATGGTAGGACACATTCTTCTTAACTTGAAGATTTCGGGGACGAAATCCTTTTAAGTGGGGGAGAATGTAACACCCCGTGTATTCTATAACTGTGGAATTAACAAATTAAAGTATAATTAATTTGAAATCAAAGAATTAAGGGAAACGGGTTACGCCATTGCGTTCGTCTCGGAAAAATACGCGAAATAGAGTCCGAGTTTTCGAAAAACGGATATCGTATGAAGAAGTTATGGACGAACGAAGTTGGGCGAAAAACCGGAGAAGGGTCAGAATGCACTGGCGCACTTGGGAAGTGCGCCAGAACAAAAATGAACTGGCGCACCTGTGAAGTGCGCCAGTACATTTTTGACCTGGCGCACCTGCCAAGTGCGCCCAGGTCAAAAATGACCTGCTGGCCAGGTCTGGTCTAGCCCTGGCTGGCCAGGTCTGTGTTTGGCCGATTTTCAGAAGCTTGCTTTGTCTTAGGGCTAGGTGGCAGGCTCTAATTGGTCTCTCTTTCGAATGAATGGCTACGATCAATCCAAGCAACATCGATGGTCCTAATCAGTTCATAAACTCTATAAAATGACCCTAGACCCTACCTAGGTTTCTTACACAATTCTCTAGCCTCCATTGCTCTCTTCTTCTAATAAAAAAATAAAAATGGCGTCGCTGCTCCACTGGAATTAAAACTAGAAGATAATCAACATCAGCCTAAGCAACTCAATTCAAACTAGAGATTAAAGTTTCTGCAAAGATTCTACAACAAGTTAAAGTTCTTTCTTTAATCCAATCAAGGCAAGTACAGTTATTTTCCGCTATAAACGTTAATTATAATTTTGATATGTTTTTAATTCTGAATCTGAGATTGTATATATATTCTCTTCTGTCAGATTTGTTTTTCTGTGACTGTTCTGTATCCCTTTTCTTCTTTCCTGTTTTTATAGCCAGGCTACCACGAGCCTGTGCCTAATCTCATAAGAGATGAACGTATGAACGCAAATTTTGGGATAAATAATGAATGATGCGAAATTTGACAAGACTAAATTGAATGTATGACTTTAGGTCTGAGGCATAAAATATATTGGACATATGCATAAATTTGACTATGAACATATAATTTATGCATGTTGTATGCATAGTTATGTTGTAATTTAGAACTGTAATTAATAAGCATATGTTGTAAACTAGATTTGGATCTATGCATATTCTATGATAGAAGAAAAGAGGAACCATTGTAAGATTACATATGATTTGAGACTTTGGACAAAATGTATATAAAAGTCAAGATATGATTTTTAGAAGATATGATTTAAAGATTTATATTATTGGGTATAGTTTGCATAATGATTCATGACTCAAAAAGAAGAAGATATGGAAACTTAGGTGTAAAGATTTACATTAATTAGGATATCTATTATTGTGATTACACCTAAATAGGGATTTTTAGATATATGGCATGCATTGAAATTAATGGTTATATTTATATGTGAATCTGCTATAGAATGCTAGTTTAACAAAAATTGGAACATATGTTATAGGGTAAATTATGTCCATATTCTGCGCTATGTAAATGTATGCAAACATGGAAGTATATGATCATATTGTGAATCATGACAATTATTTAGGCATATGAATTTAGGCCTAATTTATGTTTAGGCAAGGCATGTAAATAGAACATTTAGAAATATTAAACCTGCTAAATCTGTCATCTACTGAATCCGTTGAAAATGCCTATTTTGCTAATTTGCTAAGTTGCCTAAAACTGCTAGTTCTGTTATATTTCCTAGACTGCTAATTAGATTGAAATGCCAAATCTGTTAAATTTGTCTGTTGAGATGCCTAACCTGTTATATGCCAAAATCCGCTAAGTTGCTAAAGCTATTAAATCCGTTGAGTCAAATAATCTGGAAAAAATCTGCTATCTGCTAAAATCTGTTAAATCCGTTAAGTCATATAAAATCTGTTATCTGCTATGTTGATATAATCATCCTGTTATTGATATAATCTGAATTGGCATATATATTGGGCGTGCGCATAAACGGTAAATTATTAATTAATTGGCCGCAAAGATAAACATGGCTAACTCAAGATTAGAATGAGTTTGCGGCGTAAATCTGCCCGGAACCGCCCGGCACATCCAGTGGCCGCAAACAATAGGTTCTAATGTGAGAAGTTAGTCATAACATGCGTAAGACACGAGGTTAGGTCTGGCTTGTGGCAGAAGTCTGCCCGGAACCGCCCGGCATATCCAGCGGCCACAAGCTACCGACCTAATGTGAGAGGTCTGTGCATTAATAATTAATTAATGCAAATCTAAGATAAGAATGACGTCTAAAACGTATTGGGGAAAAATAGGGTTAAACCAAAGGGATTAATAGATGTAGTAAAACCCGTCCATGAATCTGTAGGCCCAATACAAAGTTAGACAAATCTGAAAAATCTGTACATCTGATCCGTTAGTCTGAAAACTTGTTAACTTAATTTGTGAATTAGTAAATCTGAATTCTGTATGTCTGAACTTGTAAACAAATTAATCTGAAATCTGTTAGTCTGGGGACACAAGGTTAGGAGGGGAATTACTTGTGTCATCTGTTGTTTGGGACCCATATTAGTCAGTAACCCTTTCTGGTATCAAAACTTTGACCCAACAGTAAGT
Organism: Allium sativum; assembly: GCA_030737875.1. Lineage (NCBI taxonomy): Eukaryota > Viridiplantae > Streptophyta > Magnoliopsida > Asparagales > Amaryllidaceae > Allium > Allium sativum. The sequence continues at coordinate 411,856,374 of CM060909.1, read as the reverse complement.
AGGGTCCGGGCACGCTTACTGAACTAATTATAAGAGGTTCATTCTGATAATGGCGAGGGGTGTTGATGGTGCGTTCCAACCGGGTCATGTGCGTGCATGGATCCCGGTCTGCCTCTGAGGATGTAAGACGCCGTGACATCTGTAAATAGGTTTGTGCCAATTGGTTGTCACTTTAGGGAGTGATACACCCTACTGTGGGGCCGACACAGGATATTTATGTATTAGGGAGCCGATCGCTTGGGGTAGGGTTTTAGGGTACGCTTAGTTCTGTCTGTTTCTGTTGGTACCGTCTGTTTCTGTTGGGTGGTAACACCTGTCTGTTTCTGTGTGGTACCGTCTGTTCGGGTGGTAAAGGCCCATTACTAGTGTACACCTAATTCCACATTCTGATTCCATAGGGATAAATATGTTTCTTCTTCTGTCTGTTCCTGATCGGGTAATAAAGGCCCATTATTAGCATTTTGTTTCTGTTAAAGTATTCTGTACCCGTTCCTGCTTCAATTTAGACATTAGGGTGACACCTAATTTTGCTATACTATTATTAATGCAGAGAAGTGTAAAACAATAGTTTATATCATTCTGTTTTTCTGTTATATCTGCTACACCTGTTATAGTTATCTCACATCCAGTTTTATGTTCATATCATATTATTATTATCTGTTCATATGCTGAAAGTCACTGGACTTGCCAGACTTTTTGTCTGACCCTTGTTGTTTCGCCTCCTTTCTTCCGTTTCCCCCCCCCCTCCCCAGGTTATCCAAGGAGGGAAATACTTTAGCTTGATCCGGATTTCTCTTTGCTTGAAATGCTTAAAGTATGGCTTGGCTCTGTATAGCTTCCGTTCCATGGGGATTATGATTTTAAACTATGCATTTTGAAGGCTTTTGTACAAGACTGATATTTTGTACTTGAATTCTGAAATTGAAAGGATGTAACCATATTAATTTCTGTTTCCGCTGTCATAAAGTTAAAATTTTTCAAGTATTGTTTTATCTGTCTTGTAAGTTTCTGTTCTATTTACTAAAATGCTCCACCAAAGTTAAGACATTCCCTTTGTGAGTGACCTTAACGGAGGTGGGGTGTTACAGTCTCGAATCGGTTGAGGACTATCTTTTGCCTCGGTTCATAGATGGAAACCCAATTACCAAATATGTGACATTTGCGGTTTTAATTGTAGAACTAGTATGGCGACATGATATATGGTACCCATGCCGCCTATGATTGATACTTATGATTTGAAGTTGTTTTATACACTTTACACTGATAATAGTATCAAATTATTTGTTTTAAACATATCAAGCATTCTTTGGCTGTTATAAGGGAAAACCCTATCCCCCGGCTTGCGTTGCATTGTGTGATAGGACCTGGGTCTTATAACAGCTTCATTTTTCTTTATTTAGCATTGCGCCGTTTGTTCTATGCACTGGTATTCTTGGGAGGAAACCCGTTCCGTGTTATACGGCGTGGTCCCTTGATTTACCTAACTTTAAAATATAGATTAATAACTGTTTTAGTTCTCACACCAGTCACATGACTGACCTGGAGTTTATTGTTTTGACCTAAACTCTGGGTGCCCCCATTTTGACACGGGCAGCTAGTAGTTTTGGTTTTGCAGATCTATATTCACAGGATCCTGGTTTACAGCTGGAACGATATCCGGAAAGCTTTGTATCCGTATATCTCTTCTAGTTGTGTATTGTATTATTTTTCCGCTGCTATGTATTTAAATGTAATTTAAATCTCTGATATTTCTGTGTAATATTCATTTATACTCTGTATATTCTTGTGATCTGATGCATTGTTGTAATATACAATGAAATGTTCTTCCGTCTGCGTTCTATTTTGTCGTGTTCTCAAAACAATTCGTTCTTTCTCTTCTCTTCGGAGACCGGGGGAGTTCGGGTCGTTTCAACCTGCCAGTAAGTCAAAAGCGATCAGCAAAAGCTAGCAGGTCTATTGCAACCGCTAGGGGTTCCAAGTTGGAAATGGGACGAAATTTCTATGGACTTCATTGATGGCTTGCCCCGATCTAGGAAAGGCAATGACAGTATATGGGTGAATGTAGATCGCCTCACAAAGACTGCCCATTTCATTCCTGTCAAATCCAATAGAACAGCTCGGAGTTTGGCACAGCTTTATTTTAAAGAGATTGTTAGATTGCATGGAGTTCCCAGCAGCATTGTCAGTGACTGCGATCCGATATTTGCTAGCAAGTTCTGGGAAGCTTTCCAAGAAGAGCTAGGGACCAAGCTGAATATGAGCACTGCCTACCACCCTCAGACAAATGGTAAGACTGAGAGGGTGAACCGCATATTGGAGGACTTGTTGCGAGCGTGCATCCTAGATTTTGGTGGGTCATGGGAAGATCATTTGCACTTGGTCGAATTGTCTTATAATAACAGCTATCAAGCAAGCCTGCAGATGTCTCCATTTGAAGCGTTATATGGCAGGCCATGCAGATCTCCAGCATGTTGGGTAGAACCTGGAAATTGATAGGTATTGGGTCCCGACATGATTCGCAAAGCCTCGGAAAGAGTTGACTTTATTAAGAATCATTTTCTTGTTGCCCAAAGCTGACAAAAGGGCTATGCAGAAACTCGAAGAAGGGATTTAGAATTCTCTGCCGGTGATCTTGTATACTTGAAGGTTTCCCCACTAAGAGGTATAGTTTGATTTGGGAAAACTGGGAAATTGGCACCGAGATTCATTGGTCCATTTTCTGTTCTCGAAAGGATTGGAACTCTCGCCTATAGAGTGCAGCTACCTGACTGGTTTCCAGGGGTCCACAATGTATTTCATGTGTCCCAACTCCAGAAGCATGTTCATGATCCAGATTTAGTTGTGGAGGAAGCAGCACAACGAGATTTGGAGATTACCCCGGCCCTAGAAGTGGGAAGGGAGCCAGTGAAGATTGTGGGCAAAGAAACCCGAGTGCTGAGGAACAAGAGGATCCACTTAATCAAGGTGCAGTGGAGCGGGGATCCTAGAGACTGTACGTGGGAGACTGAGGATAGCATCAAACAGGCCTATCCCAAGTGCAAAGTGGATATCTCCGAGTGACTCTTATGTTGAGGTACATTTACAATACCTTGCATTTTCCGTTTTTTTTCCTACTTTACTATTATTTCCTTTTCGAGGACGAAAAGCTTTTAAGTAGGGGAGATTGTAACAACCTGGAAAATCCGAACCAATTTAAATTTTTTATTTTGGCTATTGCAGTGAATTTTCAATAGTTAAAATAATTTATTTTATATAACAATGATTTAAAATTCATTTTAATCGAAGTTAGAGCAAAAGTATTCATTTTGATTTCTAAAGAAATTAGAAATGGGATGGTAGTTTGAAAGTCAAACCTGTACTTTGACCGAATGTACCGGATTCAAAATTTAACGGATTTTAGTGAAACCATTTTTCAAACGATCTCCATTTTCAACGAAACCACTTTTGTTGGATTCAGAACGTCAAATTATTTCTAGGATTCAATTTTCACAATTTTTTGAATTAATATGTGGGCGTGGCAAACGAAAATGTGTTTTGTCAATTTCAGTCAAATCTGATCGACTTGAAAATAGCCATTTTTCGAACAGTCTCAGAATTCGACGAAATTAATTTTGTTAGGACCGTATCGTCCAAACAAAGCTAGAAATAATTTTTTTGGATTTTTCTGAGATCGTATGTGGCCCCAGTGAATTTAAATATACGATTAAATTAATGATTTAAATAATAAATTAAGGATTTCAGGCCATAGACAGTCGTTTGGGCTGACAATACCTAGCCCATTGGATCCGAAACAGGGGCTATTGGGTCGGGTCAACTCTGGTTGGATTGAAATCGGATTATTTTGTGATGTAGGGATTTATTTGTAAAAATTACATTTAAATATTATAAATAATACAAATTAAACCCGAATCACTATTCATCCTCTTTGTGCCGCCACCACCATGTTTCCAATGGCTAAAAACTTCATGACTTCAACCACTAATATCCACCAATCCTCTCAATAAAACTCCTCACTCCAGTTCAAACTTTCGAAGAGATTTTCCTCCTCTTTGATTCTGTACGGTTGGATCATAAAACCATCAAGTCTTCGACGAGTTTCAGCACCCCAAACACCGAGTATTCGCGCCGCTGCCGTGGTCCAAGGCCACCATCGAGTGGGCCCCCCTTGCTGCCGATTGTGTGCCTCCCTAGCCGGTCGAGGTGCCATCTCCTGATCGTTGTCCGACCGCTTGAGGTGTTCGGAAAGTTTAAACCTAGGATCGAACTAATTAGTGAAAACAGCGGCATAGTTCTGTAAGAGGGAAGAAGGTGAAAATCCCTTTCATTTTGAATATTTAATTAATTTAAAAATGTTACAATCTTAAATAAATCGTATCTAACCCATACGATATCGAAACTGAACAATTTCAGATCCCATTCAATCGTGAAACTGAGATCTACGCTACTGCCCAGACTAGAACCAATTCCGAGAAGTTCAAATTTTGGATCAATTTGCGTTACGATTGTGAGATTTCTTCTTTTTATATAATTAATTAATTATTTAATTTATTTGTTATGTGACGATTGAATGTGTATGATTCAGATCTGTTATGTGATGATATTGTGGATGATTTATCTGTTTGTTGGTGATGTATAAACACATATTTGTATGTGTTCAATAAAAATAATCATTTTTATTAGATTATTGATTTGGATTAGAGTTTCCATTTCAATAAAAATAAACATTTTTATTAGATTATTGATTTGGATTAGAATTTCCATTTCTATAAAAATAATCATTTTTGTTAGATTATTGATTTGGATTAGAATTTCCATTTCAATAAAAAATAATCATTTTTATTAGATTACTGATTTGGATTAGAATTTCCATTTCAATAAAAATAATCATTTTTATTAGATTATTGATTTCGATTAAAATTTCCATTTCAATCAAAACAAATCATATTGTTGCGTTATTGATATGATTAAAATTTCCAATTCAATATTAAAAACATTATTTTGATTATTTTTGTTGAATTGAGCTAGATTGTCAATTCAATATTAAATCATTATTTTGGTTATTTTTGATGAATTGCATTAGACTGGCAATTCAATATTAAAAACATTATTTTGACCATTTTGTTGAATTGAATTAGATTGTCAATTCAAAATAAAAACATTATTTGGATTATTTTGTTGAATTGAAATAGAATTGTCAATTCCATTTAAAACATTATCTCACCATTTTTATTTAATTGAAATGGAATATGTAAATTTAATGTAAAATATTATTTTGTCATTTTATTGGATTTAATAGAATGGTCAATACAATTGAAATATGTCATTGAATTGAGATAGAAATGCAAACATACATTGAAAAATAAAGATGTTCTTTTATTTGCATTCGCTAATGCAAATATACATTAAAAAATAAAGGTGTCCTTTTATTTGCATTCGATAATGCAAACATATATTGAAAAATAGAGAGGTCTTTTATTTGCATTCGCTAATTGTAACAACCCGTAAAATGCGAGCCAGTTTGAAATTTTTATTTTGGCCATTTTAGCGAAGTTTGAATATTCAAAATGAATTATTTTAAATAATATCGTCGAAAAATTTATTTTGAATAGAATTCGAACGAATATATTTATATACGTCGTAGTTAGAATATAAATATTTATATATAATTATAAAAGGAATTGAAAATGGTGCGGTAGTTCGAAAATTCGATTTCTAATTTCAAATGAATATACAGAATTCAATATAAGTCAGAATTGAACGAAACAAGAAATATTTGAATCTGTATAACTATATCTTTGTAACGAAGTTAACAAACTGAGATTTCACTTTATAAATGATAAGATATGTCCAGTTTAAAATTAGAAATAGTCGCTGTGGAATTTATATATATTTTTATATATATAAGGCCCTTAAAAATGGACATTTTGCAAACGACCTCGGATTTCGACGAAACCAGTTTTGTTGGGTCCACAGTGTCAAATTATTGTTAGATTCCAAATTTCATAATTTTTCGAATCAATATGTGAGCGTGGCAAAGGAAAATGCGTTTGACCATTTTCAGTGGATTTTAATCGACTGGAAATTGGCCATTTCTCAAACGGTCTCAGAATTCGACGAAACTAGTTTTGTTAGGACCGTATCGTCAATACGAAGCTAGGAAATATTTTTCAGGAATTTTTCTAGTTAGTATGTGGCCCCCCCCGGTAATTAGAAATGTACGTTTAAAATTCAATATAGTGATTTAAAAGTAAATTCAACTGAAACTAATCGAAATGATCAAATCAGCTGGCGATAGATATCCCATTGTGTTTGGAATGGGGGTATTTGGCTAGGGGCGACATTCGTTGGGTTTGATGTGGAGTTCGTATCGATAATTATACATTTTTGATATGAAGAGAATTAAATATAATAAAATAAAATATATAAATAGCCCAAAATTCTCATTAACCCTAACCCTAAAATATCCCGCCGTCAGCCCCAATTCTAAAGCCCAATTCGTCCCAAATTGATTCGCCCCTTTTCTCTTAAATTAGCACGAATTAATCCCCGTTCCAAAACAAAAATCAAAGCCGCTTCCAAGATCTTCAAGACTGTACCACCTTGATCATCTTTGGCGAAGGACTGAGCTCGAATTCGAGCACCAAAGTGACGCCGCTCGCATCGATCTTCTGGCTCAGGCGAGCCACCGATCTCGATGCCGCTCAAGGCGTTGGTGGAGGGATGGGAGCTCGTCAGCGTGGCACTCTCTGATCTGGGTCCGGCGGCGCGAAGGAGGAGCAACGACGAAACCCTAGTTCGGAGCAGCTTAGTTCAACGTTCTTCAGGAAAAAGAAAAAAAAGGGTAATCCCCTTGGTTGATTTAACTAAACATTGGTTTTGAAAATATAAATGCAGCAGTTTTTTTTATATAATATAAATGCAGCAGTTTTTTTTTATATAATATAAATGCGGCAGTTTTAAATAAATATAAAGGCAGCCTTTATTTTCATTTTTTTTTATATATATATAGCAATATGAAAATAAAGTTAGAAAGGTTTTAAAATAAAATTAGGATTGATTTTGAAAATATAAAGCAGGACAATTTTAGAAAGAAATATATATGAAGTTAAAAAATAGCATAGATCTTTAAAATTAAAAATAGCATAGGTTTTTTTTTTTTTAGAAAGATAGGATTTCTAATCGTAGAAAGATTAGATTTTAAGAATTAAAAATATGATTTTTATATATAGAACATCGAAATAAAAATATGATTTTTATATATTGAATAGCGAAGTAAAAACTCGATTTTTACATATGTAGTGAAAGCGGACAACGAAGGTGACAAAAAGGCGAAACGACGAAGACTTCTGCAAAGGAAGAGCCGTGGAGCTAGGATAGCTATATGTGAGAACTTCTCACCTTTCAATTTATTTTTCTAATTATATATATATACTAGGATGCAGACGGTGCTTAGTAGCACCCGACACAATCGTCCACAGACCATGGACTTGTTTGTTTGACTGTTTGGTGATTGATTGCGATATTGGTTTGAATGTGGTTTGTGGTGTGAAAAATCGAATCGATAAATTGGTTAGGATTAGACGTGCGCCGTTATAAGGCGAAGGAGTAAGGCTAGGTTAGACCCTTACTCCAAATCTTGTGGTTTGCATAATGAAATTGATTTGATTGATGAGTGAATGGCGTGGGCCTTCACTAGACCGGGGATAAGGCTAGGCCTTGTCCCGTTTCTAGTATCGTGCCGTTATGCCGCCGAAATTTTCTGAAATAAGTTAGAAAAATAAAAATATCATTTTATTTAAAGAATGAACTGAATAGATATTCATATGTTAAAATAAAATGTTTTATCGTTAAAAATATAATTTTTAACGTGAAGTGAATAAAATAAAATATTCATTTACAAACCGGACGGTTTGTTTATGTACACTGATTTGACTGACGTTGATTGGGTCGATAAATTTTACACATCGGCCAACTGCACAAATAAAACATGTGTTTGATTGTTTGAAACCCCACACGGGTGTTGGGATGAAATTTGAAGTTCACTCATCCTGATTGATTAAATGTGTCGATCGATTGATTGACAGGCTGTTATAAGCGTTGAATATCTATATTTGATGCTTATACAGTGCAGTGCACTTTGGTTGATGGTTGATTATTTTTCAATGCTATGATATACATGTGTTGTATGAAAATCCATATAATTAACTTTATAGGGTAATTGATTGGGCCTCATTCCAATTTGAAAAATAAAGAATATTATAAAATAAAAGTTCATGTGTTGACAGTACTCATTCATTGAGATTGGTCATGTGTTGAACGAAATATTTTAATAATAAAATTTACATCTTTATCGACATAAAATAAAAGTTCATGTGTTGACAGTACTCATTCATTGAGATTGGTCATGTATTGAACGAAATATTTTGATAATAACAACTATTTTGAAAATAGAAATTTATGAAGCCATGTTGATTAGATTGACGCCATTTTGACGTGAACGATATTTATATCGATTTTATAGATTTCGAAATGAATTGAATATATAACGATTTCGAAATGAATTGAATTGAAAACGATTTCGAAATGAATCGAATTGAAAACGAATTCAAATTGAATTGAAAACGAATTGAAATGAATTCAAATTGAATTGAAATTTGAATTGAATAGAAATGAATTTTAAAACGAATTTATAAAGGAGAATTCAATTTTGATTTGAATTGAAAAGGAAGTTGAAATTGCTTTGAAACGAATTTAAAACTTTTTCTATAATTCGTTTTAAATAGGAATCGACGAAATATATATTATATATATTATATATATAATATAATGGCCTGAATAGAACGCGCCGCGCCGCGGCAGTTCGCGAATTTCGACCATTTATTTCAAACGGACATTACGGGAGATCCGACCGTCGGATTCTCCTAAAACCGGAACCGTTGGGTTCGTATCGAAAAGAGCTTTCTAACGAATATTGGAAATTTGAAATCTAACGGTTGGATTTGGAGATACGTCCAAATCAAATTCGAAAAAGGTCGCTATAAGTGCAGTTCGATGGCCATTGATGGAAATCGACTGTACGTGCCTTGATAAAATTATTAAAAATAGTAATAATTTGTGTAAAATCATAAGAAATGATTTGTGAAAATTTGGGATGAAAAACTCCATATTCGAAAAGATAAAAATAGATTTTTATCAAAATGAACTAGTTTGAACTAAATTTAAAACTCGGTTGTTTTTAAATAAATTAGATTTAAAAAGGGGTTTTAAATAATCGGGATTCTGAATATATTTGAATTAAATTAAACTAGAATTGATTCATGGGTTTATCGTGAACTGTGTTTTAAATAACACTAGTTCTTTAACCCGATGATAAATAGAATGTGATTTGGGTTTATCGTGAACTGTGTTTTAAATAACACCTAGTTCTTTAACCCAGTAAAGGAGTTTTAATGAATCTGCAAACTGATTGAAATGTGAATTGATAATTTAAATTATCAAATTTGGAAAGTGAGCGAGAATGGAGTATCGCCAGTTTTTGCTCCAAAGCGATAGTTAAATCTTTAATTAGATTTGAACGTGAAATGGTAATTAATTTTACCGATAACACTGTGGTGTTAGATATGGAGTATTACCAGTTTTGCTTCATGGGATGAATAGGTTGGGATTGGGAAATAAAATAAATAATTACTTCGTTGTGGTTCGCTAATCTCGACTAGTTGGAAAAACCATAATTTGGTTTTAAACGACATCCCAAGGGAGATTACAGGATAAATCTTAAAGGATTTATCTTGGATAAAATTAATGGGAACCTTTCCCTAAGAATGTGGAGTTTAGAAACTAGCCGTAGGTTGGCTAAGATGAATGGTTTCCTGGGTATTGATCTGATGTTGGTTTCGGCCTTCGGGGTTAATGTTTGGGGAATTGTTCTCTGGCTAATTTGCGGTTAGTGACTAATGAATTGGAATGAGGCGTATGTTGTGTTTGTGTAACACTTATTTAAAATATACGCGAGTTATTCGGAAAGACCGGGCTTATCCCATTCTGAATAACTGATGCGACGATAAGTCGAAGATGAAGACGATGGTCGAAGACCGGAGGTCTTCACGTCGTTTGGGGGATGACTGATGATCTTGATTGGGCTGTACACCCAAGAAGATGGAAACAGTTAGTGATCGTCCAGACGTACTTGGAGATCGATGGATATGCGGGGTACTAGGTGCCTCCGGTTTCGTTCAGACCTAGAACGGACTTGTAAATGGATGGTGTGTCGGACATTGTATTCCTTTATATTGTATTTGTTGATCTCTGCTAAATATATATCTGTTTGGCGGCGGAGAATTTATTCTCTTGCTTAACGCCCTTCTCTGAGACATATGAGCTCAGAGGTTATATATTGGCAGAAATCAGTGGTACGATATGGATTGATAGTGTGGCATACTGAGATGCAGTGATCCAAACTTTTGTTGAAAAGCAAAGTTTGGTGGTTGATGATCAAAGCGCAGCTGATATAGCATGGCTTTGTGTATAGCGTTGATCCGCGAGCCTCACAGCCCGGGATGGTGGTAAACTGATGGTTTGATCAGTATACATTTTTTTAGTGTAGTGGATTCGGTCGACCGATATTGAGCTTCGTGCTCGGAGGGATAGAGTAAGCGGTGTTTTCTCTTGCTGGGACGTAAGCCGCGGTGATACTTGAGTCCCCAAAAGTGCGGATGTGCATAGCGGTGTTTTCTCTCGCTGAGACGTAAGCCGCGGTGATTTGTACTACGCGAGCGATCTTTCGAATCAGGAGCCACCATGATGGAAATCCAATTTCCAATACGTGTATCGCGGTTTTAATTGTAGAACTAGTATGGCGACATGATATATGGTACCCATGCCGTCTATGATTTATACTTATGATTGAAATTGTTTAGACACTATACACTTATTATAGTATCAAATGATTTGTTTAAAACGTACCAAGCATGTTTGGCTATTATAAGGGAAAACCCTATCCCCCGGATTGCGTTGCATTGTATGATAGGACCTGGGTCTTATAATAGCTTCATTTTTCGAAAAAGCATTGCGTTGTTTATTGATATGCACTGGTATTCTTGGGAGGAAACCCGTTCCGTGTTATGCGGCGTGGTCCCTTGAATTACTCTCTTTTAAAGTAAAGTTTTTAAATAACTGTTTTAGTTCTCACACCAGTCACATGACTGACCTGGAGTTTATTGTTTTAACCTAAACTCTGGGTGCCCCTATTTTTCGCACGGGCAGCTAGTAGTTTCGGTTTTGCAGATTTATATTCACAGGATCCTGGTTTACAGCTGGAATGATATCCGGAAAGCTCTGTATCCGTATATCACCTTCAGTTGTGCTATATCTTATTTTCCGCTGCTATGTAATTTATTGTAATCTCTGATATTTATCGAATGTAATTTATTCATTTATACTCTGTATATTCTTGTATCTGATGGAATTGTTGTAATAGCAATGAAATGTTCTTCTGTATGCGTTCTGTTTTGTCCTGTTCTCAAACGATAGGGCGTTTCGAACGGCCTGGATCGGTTTAGCGACTGGTTCGGACCGAGCGAAATTCCTTGCCGTCACATTTGGTATCAGAGCTTTGGTTTACAAAGCTCAGAGAATAAGGCACATTAGAACCATACGAAAGAATTCATCAGATATTGGATTAGTAATATCCAATTAGAATGACTCGTTAGAGATGGGATCAGTAGTATCCTAGAACGAGTGTGAAGAGTATATTTTTAAAGTAAAAGCAAATTTAGTTTTGAAAGTCTAAATCAATTATTCGTATTTGATTATTTATTTGCATTGATTTGGACAGTCCAGTATATAAAGAATTTGCATATACGCCTTGCAAACGTATATTCAAAGTTTTAATATATTGGATAGATATAGCATCACACTCTAGTCGCCCGAAGATGGTATTGATGATGGTGCATCATCATCAGCATTTATATTCGAGTGTCGAAGGTGTGATATCTATATATTTCCTATTGACTGGTGTGAGAACCAAAAACTATATAGGATCTATTGTTGTGATTTGGCACCAAAAATCTGATTTTTGTATATGTATCAAAATTATGAATTTGAAACTCTAATTCACTAATTGATTGATGTTTGTGTTGTTTGTTCATTTGTTTGCTAATTTTGAACCATTTAGCCTAATTGAATCAAATTATGAATTATATTGAAAATTGGTTGCGTTTGCTAGCATATACATATATATCATTGAACAGGTCATAGCAAGGAGGCTAGAGCCAGAGAATAAAATTTGTTTGCCCGACAAATAGGTACATGTTTACTACATGATTTACTGTTTTGTTTGGGTGATGATGATTTTATGAGCCTATTGGCTAGCCGCTTGGCTTTTTCTTTTTCTTTTTGAGATCTGAAGGACCGGGGAAGCTATTTGAAATTCCCCGATGCTCCCGGTGCAGGGGAGGTTATGGCGAAATTTTTCAAAAATTTAGGGTGTTAGCCAAATTTTTGAAATTTTGAAAATTCTCAGAAACTAAAGAGTTGGAGAATGGAAGCCAGATCGAGCGTAGAGTTGATTAATCAAACCACTTTCGACTTTGTTCCTTTTCGGGGACGAAAAGTTTTAAGTGGGGGAGATTGTAACAACCCGTAAAATGCGAGCCAGTTTGAAATTTTTATTTTGGCCATTTTAGCGAAGTTTGAATATTCAAAATGAATTATTTTAAATAATATCGTCGAAAAATTTATTTTGAATAGAATTCGAACGAATATATTTATATACGTCGTAGTTAGAATATAAATATTTATATATAATTATAAAAGGAATTGAAAATGGCGCGGTAGTTCGAAAATTCGATTTCTAATTTCAAATGAATATACAGAATTCAATATAAGTCAGAATTGAACGAAACAAGAAATATTTGAATCTGTATAACTATATCTTTGTAACGAAGTTAACAAACTGAGATTTCACTTTATAAATGATAAGATATGTCCAGTTTAAAATTAGAAATAGTCGCTGTGGAATTTATATATATTTTTATATATATAAGGCCCTTAAAAATGGACATTTTGCAAACGACCTCGGATTTCGACGAAACCAGTTTTGTTGGGTCCACAGTGTCAAATTATTGTTAGATTCCAAATTTCATAATTTTTCGAATCAATATGTGAGCGTGGCAAAGGAAAATGCGTTTGACCATTTTCAGTGGATTTTAATCGACTGGAAATTGGCCATTTCTCAAACGGTCTCAGAATTCGACGAAACTAGTTTTGTTAGGACCGTATCGTCAATACGAAGCTAGGAAATATTTTTCAGGAATTTTTCTAGTTAGTATGTGGCCCCCCCCGGTAATTAGAAATGTACGTTTAAAATTCAATATAGTGATTTAAAAGTAAATTCAACTGAAACTAATCGAAATGATCAAATCAGCTGGCGATAGATATCCCATTGTGTTTGGAATGGGGGTATTTTGCTAGGGGCGACATTCGTTGGGTTTGATGTGGAGTTCGTATCGATAATTATACATTTTTGATATGAAGAGAATTAAATATAATAAAATAAAATATATAAATAGCCCAAAATTCTCATTAACCCTAACCCTAAAATATCCCGCCGTCAGCCCCAATTCTAAAGCCCAATTCGTCCCAAATTGATTCGCCCCTTTTCTCTTAAATTAGCACGAATTAATCCCCGTTCCAAAACAAAAATCAAAGCCGCTTCCAAGATCTTCAAGACTGTACCACCTTGATCATCTTTGGCGAAGGACTGAGCTCGAATTCGAGCACCAAAGTGCCGCCGCTCGCATCGATCTTCTGGCTCAGGCGAGCCACCGATCTCGATGCCGCTCAAGGCGTTGGTGGAGGGATGGGAGCTCGTCAGCGTGGCACTCTCTGATCTGGGTCCGGCGGCGCGAAGGAGGAGCAACGACGAAACCCTAGTTCGGAGCAGCTTAGTTCAACGTTCTTCAGGAAAAAGAAAAAAAAGGGTAATCCCCTTGGTTGATTTAACTAAACATTGGTTTTGAAAATATAAATGCAGCAGTTTTTTTTATATAATATAAATGCAGCAGTTTTTTTTTATATAATATAAATGCGGCAGTTTTAAATAAATATAAAGGCAGCCTTTATTTTCATTTTTTTTTATATATATATAGCAATATGAAAATAAAGTTAGAAAGGTTTTAAAATAAAATTAGGATTGATTTTGAAAATATAAAGCAGGACAATTTTAGAAAGAAATATATATGAAGTTTAAAAATAGCATAGATCTTTAAAATTAAAAATAGCATAGGTTTTTTTTTTAGAAAGATAGGATTTCTAATCGTAGAAAGATTAGATTTTAAGAATTAAAAATATGATTTTTATATATAGAACATCGAAATAAAAATATGATTTTTATATATTGAATAGCGAAGTAAAAACTCGATTTTTACATATGTAGTGAAAGCGGACAACGAAGGTGACAAAAAGGCGAAACGACGAAGACTTCTGCAAAGGAAGAGCCGTGGAGCTAGGATAGCTATATGTGAGAACTTCTCACCTTTCAATTTATTTTTCTAATTATATATATATACTAGGATGCAGACGGTGCTTAGTAGCACCCGACACAATCGTCCACAGACCATGGACTTGTTTGTTTGACTGTTTGGTGATTGATTGCGATATTGGTTTGAATGTGGTTTGTGGTGTGAAAAATCGAATCGATAAATTGGTTAGGATTAGACGTGCGCCGTTATAAGGCGAAGGAGTAAGGCTAGGTTAGACCCTTACTCCAAATCTTGTGGTTTGCATAATGAAATTGATTTGATTGATGAGTGAATGGCGTGGGCCTTCACTAGACCGGGGATAAGGCTAGGCCTTGTCCCGTTTCTAGTATCGTGCCGTTATGCCGCCGAAATTTTCTGAAATAAGTTAGAAAAATAAAAATATCATTTTATTTAAAGAATGAACTGAATAGATATTCATATGTTAAAATAAAATGTTTTATCGTTAAAAATATAATTTTTAACGTGAAGTGAATAAAATAAAATATTCATTTACAAACCGGACGGTTTGTTTATGTACACTGATTTGACTGACGTTGATTGGGTCGATAAATTTTACACATCGGCCAACTGCACAAATAAAACATGTGTTTGATTATTTGAAACCCCACACGGGTGTTGGGATGAAATTTGAAGTTCACTCATCCTGATTGATTAAATGTGTCGATCGATTGATTGACAGGCTGTTATAAGCGTTGAATATCTATATTTGATGCTTATACAGTGCAGTGCACTTTGGTTGATGGTTAATTATTTTTCAATGCTATGATATACATGTGTTGTATGAAAATCCATATAATTAACTTTATAGGGTAATTGATTGGGCCTCATTCCAATTTGAAAAATAAAGAATATTATAAAATAAAAGTTCATGTGTTGACAGTACTCATTCATTGAGATTGGTCATGTGTTGAACGAAATATTTTAATAATAAAATTTACATCTTTATCGACATAAAATAAAAGTTCATGTGTTGACAGTACTCATTCATTGAGATTGGTCATGTGTTGAACGAAATATTTTGATAATAACAACTATTTTGAAAATAGAAATTTATGAAGCCATGTTGATTAGATTGACGCCATTTTGACGTGAACGATATTTATATCGATTTTATAGATTTCGAAATGAATTGAATATATAACGATTTCGAAATGAATTGAATTGAAAACGATTTCGAAATGAATCGAATTGAAAACGAATTCAAATTGAATTGAAAACGAATTGAAATGAATTCAAATTGAATTGAAATTTGAATTGAATAGAAATGAATTTTAAAACGAATTTATAAAGGAGAATTCAATTTTGATTTGAATTGAAAAGGAAGTTGAAATTGCTTTGAAACGAATTTAAAACTTTTTCTATAATTCGTTTTAAATAGGAATCGACGAAATATATATTATATATATTATATATATAATATAATGGCCTGAATAGAACGCGCCGCGCCGCGGCAGTTCGCGAATTTCGACCATTTATTTCAAACGGACATTACGGGAGATCCGACCGTCGGATTCTCCTAAAACCGGAACCGTTGGGTTCGTATCGAAAAGAGCTTTCTAACGAATATTGGAAATTTGAAATCTAACGGTTGGATTTGGAGATACGTCCAAATCAAATTCGAAAAAGGTCGCTATAAGTGCAGTTCGATGGCCATTGATGGAAATCGACTGTACGTGCCTTGATAAAATTATTAAAAATAGTAATAATTTGTGTAAAATCATAAGAAATGATTTGTGAAAATTTGGGATGAAAAACTCCATATTCGAAAAGATAAAAATAGATTTTTATCAAAATGAACTAGTTTGAACTAAATTTAAAACTCGGTTGTTTTTAAATAAATTAGATTTAAAAAGGGGTTTTAAATAATCGGGATTCTGAATATATTTGAATTAAATTAAACTAGAATTGATTCATGGGTTTATCGTGAACTGTGTTTTAAATAACACTAGTTCTTTAACCCGATGATAAATAGAATGTGATTTGGGTTTATCGTGAACTGTGTTTTAAATAACACCTAGTTCTTTAACCCAGTAAAGGAGTTTTAATGAATCTGCAAACTGATTGAAATGTGAATTGATAATTTAAATTATCAAATTTGGAAAGTGAGCGAGAATGGAGTATCGCCAGTTTTTGCTCCAAAGCGATAGTTAAATCTTTAATTAGATTTGAACGTGAAATGGTAATTAATTTTACCGATAACACTGTGGTGTTAGATATGGAGTATTACCAGTTTTGCTTCATGGGATGAATAGGTTGGGATTGGGAAATAAAATAAATAATTACTTCGTTGTGGTTCGCTAATCTCGACTAGTTGGAAAAACCATAATTTGGTTTTAAACGACATCCCAAGGGAGATTACAGGATAAATCTTAAAGGATTTATCTTGGATAAAATTAATGGGAACCTTTCCCTAAGAATGTGGAGTTTAGAAACTAGCCGTAGGTTGGCTAAGATGAATGGTTTCCTGGGTATTGATCTGATGTTGGTTTCGGCCTTCGGGGTTAATGTTTGGGGAATTGTTCTCTGGCTAATTTGCGGTTAGTGACTAATGAATTGGAATGAGGCGTATGTTGTGTTTGTGTAACACTTATTTAAAATATACGCGAGTTATTCGGAAAGACCGGGCTTATCCCATTCTGAATAACTGATGCGACGATAAGTCGAAGATGAAGACGATGGTCGAAGACCGGAGGTCTTCAAGTCGTTTGGGGGATGACTGATGATCTTGATTGGGCTGTACACCCAAGAAGATGGAAACAGTTAGTGATCGTCCAGACGTACTTGGAGATCGATGGATATGCGGGGTACTAGGTGCCTCCGGTTTCGTTCAGACCTAGAACGGACTTGTAAATGGATGGTGTGTCGGACATTGTATTCCTTTATATTGTATTTGTTGATCTCTGCTAAATATATATCTGTTTGGCGGCGGAGAATTTATTCTCTTGCTTAACGCCCTTCTCTGAGACATATGAGCTCAGAGGTTATATATTGGCAGAAATCAGTGGTACGATATGGATTGATAGTGTGGCATACTGAGATGCAGTGATCCAAACTTTTGTTGAAAAGCAAAGTTTGGTGGTTGATGATCAAAGCGCAGCTGATATAGCATGGCTTTGTGTATAGCGTTGATCCGCGAGCCTCACAGCCCGGGATGGTGGTAAACTGATGGTTTGATCAGTATACATTTTTTTTAGTGTAGTGGATTCGGTCGACCGATATTGAGCTTCGTGCTCGGAGGGATAGAGTAAGCGGTGTTTTCTCTTGCTGGGACGTAAGCCGCGGTGATACTTGAGTCCCCAAAAGTGCGGATGTGCATAGCGGTGTTTTCTCTCG
This sequence comes from Allium sativum, assembly GCA_030737875.1. Classification (NCBI taxonomy): domain Eukaryota; kingdom Viridiplantae; phylum Streptophyta; class Magnoliopsida; order Asparagales; family Amaryllidaceae; genus Allium; species Allium sativum. The sequence goes on along the minus strand of CM060909.1, from coordinate 411,838,501 downwards.
CTGAGACGTAAGCCGCGGTGATTTGTACTACGCGAGCGATCTTTCGAATCAGGAGCCACCATGATGGAAATCCAATTTCCAATACGTGTATCGCGGTTTTAATTGTAGAACTAGTATGGCGACATGATATATGGTACCCATGCCGTCTATGATTTATACTTATGATTGAAATTGTTTAGACACTATACACTTATTATAGTATCAAATGATTTGTTTAAAACGTACCAAGCATGTTTGGCTATTTTAAGGGAAAACCCTATCCCCCGGATTGCGTTGCATTGTATGATAGGACCTGGGTCTTATAATAGCTTCATTTTTCGAAAAAGCATTGCGTTGTTTATTGATATGCACTGGTATTCTTGGGAGGAAACCCGTTCCGTGTTATGCGGCGTGGTCCCTTGAATTACTCTCTTTTAAAGTAAAGTTTTTAAATAACTGTTTTAGTTCTCACACCAGTCACATGACTGACCTGGAGTTTATTGTTTTAACCTAAACTCTGGGTGCCCCTATTTTTCGCACGGGCAGCTAGTAGTTTCGGTTTTGCAGATTTATATTCACAGGATCCTGGTTTACAGCTGGAATGATATCCGGAAAGCTCTGTATCCGTATATCACCTTCAGTTGTGCTATATCTTATTTTCCGCTGCTATGTAATTTATTGTAATCTCTGATATTTATCGAATGTAATTTATTCATTTATACTCTGTATATTCTTGTATCTGATGGAATTGTTGTAATAGCAATGAAATGTTCTTCTGTATGCGTTCTGTTTTGTCCTGTTCTCAAACGATAGGGCGTTTCGAACGGCCTGGATCGGTTTAGCGACTGGTTCGGACCGAGCGAAATTCCTTGCCGTCACACTAATGCAAATATATATAAAAATATAAAAATGTTCTTTTATTTTCATTCTCTTATATAAATATATTTAGAAATATAAAATAATCTTTTATTTGCATTCTCCAATGCAAATATGCATCGAAATAAAAATGCTCTTTTATTTGCCTTCTCCATTACAACTAAACATTAAAATGAAGAGCTGCATTTTTGTTTGCAATTTTAGATGCAAACGAAACATTAGAATTAAAATCATATTTTTATTTGCAATTTTAGATGCAAACAAAACATTAGAATTAAAATCATATTTTTGTTTGCAATTTTAGATGCAAACAAAACATTAGAATTAAAATCATATTTTAGTTTGCAAACTTAGATGCAAACAAAGCACAAGAATTAAAATCATATTTTTGTTTGCAATTTTAGAGGCAAACAAAACATTAGAATTAAAATCATATTTTTGTTCGCAATTTTAGATGCAAACAAAACATTAGAATTAAAATCATATTTTTTTTTTTTGTAATTTTAGATGCAAAAAAAAAACATTAGAATTAAAATCATATTTTTGTTTGCAATTTTAGATGCAAACAAAACATTAAAGTTAAGATTACATTTTTATTTGCATATTTAGATGCAAATAAACATCGTAGTTAAAGAATCACATTCTTATTCGCATATTTAGATGCAAATAAACATCGTAGTTAAAGGATTACATTTTTATTTGCATATTTAGATGCAAATAAACATCGTAGTTAAAGGATTACATTTTTATTCGCATATTTAGATGCAAATAAGCCTCGTAGTTGAAGGATTATATTTTTATTTGCATATTTAGATGCAAATAAACATCATAGTTAAAGGATTACATTTTTATTCGCATATTTAGATGCAAATAAACGTCGTAGGTAAAGAATACATTTTTGTTCGTAAATTTAGTGCAAACAAACAATTATAATAAAGGTTACATGTTGTTTGCATTTTAGATGTAAATAAGAACATGAATTAAAAGGGTTACATTTTTATTTGTAATTTTGATGTAAATAAAAACATAGGAATTAAAAGTCATACTTTTATTTACATTCTAGATGTAAATAAAAGAATAGATTATAGCGTCGCATTTTTATTTATTTACATTTTAGATGTAAATAAAGGCTAGTATTTTAAGAATCACATTTTTGTCGACATTTCAGATGAAATAAAAGAATTGATTTAGATGTTAAATTGTTTATTGTTACTTTATACACATTAAAAATAGTAGGAATCGCCAAATTATTTGTATTTATATTTATATATACATATAAATTAAAATTCTAAATGAATCGCGTGCGGTAGTTCGCGTTTCGGCAATCGTAACTTCAAACGATTATATCGTAAGATCCAACCGTCGGATTTTCTCAATACTGGAATCGTTAGGACCGTTTTGGGAAGATTCTGATGATATCAACTTTATCAAAAATCCAACGGTTAATTTTAAGATATGTGTAAAACAAATTTTGGTAAAAACAGCGCCAGGGTCGCCCATTGACCCGAAGCGTCGTTTAACTATACTGTGCTAGTTTTAAATAAATAAAAATAGAGATAAATTATTATATATTAATGTTAACGATATCAAATGGGTTAAATGATAATAATTCGAAAAATTATTTGAAAAGACCTAGTTCAACTCATTTCAAATAATTTTACGATGATTTAAAATCGAAGATATCGAAGACGACGTTTGAAGACCGGCGATCTTCACGTCGAAAGGATAACTACTGATGCTTGGAATTGGCTAGCTACCAATAAAGGGTTAAAGTGATAGTTGTCCGGACGCACTTGTTGATCGTCTGGATATGCGAGCACTTAGGTGACTCCGGTTTCGTTCAAAACCAGAATGCACTTGTAAATGCATGCGTGCCCGACCTTGAATTTCGTGCCATGTAAATTAATTGATATCTATTAATACATTTCTGAGGTGACGGAGGATTTATCCTCTTGCTAAGCACCCTTCTTTGAGATGCACGAGCTCGAAGGTTATATATTGGTAGTTATCTATCGCATGGTATGGACTGTCAATGTGACATGCCAAGATGCAATTGATCGGGGCTTTTGCTGAAAAGCATAGCCCTATGGATGATGATCAAAGCATAGCCTATTTAGGCATAGCTTTGTGTATTTTATTACTTCGCGAGCCTCACACCCTGGTAGAGTCAAAAACGGGACAAGGGAATGCAAGGAGTGCACACATTTCTTTCTAGCTAGGAGTGGTGTTGGGTTTTCACACGGCCTGACATTTGTACTTATGTGGTTGATGGAATGAGGTGCCTCAGATATTTATTAGTCGCCAATGGCCAATTTATAGGTCCAATAGGATCGGGAAGCATATGTTCAGGCATAACTAATCCACTAAAGTATTTGTGGACCGGCCCTGCAGGATCCGTGGGTTCGCCAGCGTCCGAATCCTGAGACATTCCTAGAGTGTCTCGAATCGGTTAGGTGATCGTCCCTAACCTTGGCTCATGATGGAAACCAACCTCTATTATGACATTACGGTCTTGATTGTAAACCTATATATGGCGGCATAGTATACGGTAGTTATGCCATCTAGGATTGATACATTTACTTTGAAGTATTTTTGAAACATATTAGACACTAATAATAATATTAAAAATATTATTTTTCTACGTATTAAGAATTTTTGATCATTATAAGGTAAAATTCTATCCTCCGTTGGCGATGCATTGTGTGATGGGACCTGAGTCTTATAATGATTTCATTTTCTAAAAAGCATTGCATTGTTTTTAACTTTAAAATTTATAAAACTTATGCACAGGCAATCCAATGGAATTAAATCTGTTCCGCATCAGCGGCGTGGTCCACTGATTAGCCATATTATTAGTTTAGTAAGATTTCTCATACTAGTCCCATGACTAACTCGTAATTTGTTTCACTTTGCAAACTCGGGTGCCCTCTTTCCATACGGGCAGCCAATTGACAAGTTTCAGGTAGGGATGTTTTCTAGACTCAAGCTTGTTGCTGAAGATGTTGGAAGATCTTTTCTTTTTATCTTTTATTTTCTTCTTGAGATTTGAGACAGTATTGGATATTGATGTATTTTGGGAGATTGAGACTTTATTTCTTTCCCTGTTTGAGACATCTGTATCGGTAAGTGTATCCTGTACTACGTACTCTAATGTTCTGTGATGATGTTTGTGATGACATTTCATTTCTACTACAATGATTTATATGTTCTGCTATGTAACTGTGATTTGTTATTGTTTTAATTATGTTGTACTCCTATGATTATCCTTACTTTCTTTCTACGGAAGTTTGGGTCGTCACAGGCAGGAAGAATAGCAAACCCCGTGACAAGAGGAAGTGCAATTTTTGTTGCATACCTGGACATCTGATTAAGGACTGCAGAAAGAAGAAGAGGAAGATGGTGGGTGTTTTCAGTGCAACGAGACAGGACACATGGCTAAGGACTGCCCAAGAAAGCAAGGGCAAGGGCGGAGGACTGGATCTACTTTTGGAGGGCAGGTTCACGCTCTCATAGCACCTCCGCAAGAACGAGGTAGAAATATTTCTGTTGAAAGTTTAGTTTATCTTTTTGATCATCTTGTTCATACTCTCGAAATCTCTTGTAATCCCATGAACTCTGCTATGCTTAGCTACCTTGAATCTCTTGATGCGTCTGTTGAAAACCTGAAATCTGTTAGAGTGGTCTATGAATTCTCGGATGTCTTTGAAGAGGTAAAGGGTTTACCTTCGAGGCGGGAGATAGACTTCCGCATATATCTTGTTGATAATGCAAAACCCGTTGCTCTACCCGTTAAACACATGGCTCCAAGGGAAAGGAAGGAGCTCAGCAAGAAAGTTAAAGAGTTGCTTGGAAAGAGGTATATAAGGCGGAGTATTTCTGATTGGGGTGCTCCAGTGGTGTTTGCAACAAAAGCAGATGGTTCATTTCGCCTATGCGTTGACTATAGGGAGCTAAATAAGCTGACCAAGAAGAATAGGCACCCACTTCCAAGAATATACGACTTGTTCGATCGGCTTGTAGGTGCATCAGTTTTCTCCCAACTATATCTGACTATCGTGTTTCATCAGCTAAGAGTGGTTGAGGATAGCATTGATAAGACCGCATTCAGGACTCCGGATGGTTTCTTCGAATGGCTTGTCATGCCTTTCGGATTGAAAAACACACCTGCTTATTTCGTTGAATTGATGAGTCGGGTGTTCAGGGAGTTCCTTAATAAATTTATGGTGGCCTTCGTGGACAACATGTTGATCTTCTCGAAAAGTGAGGAAGAGCATGCTTTGCATTTAATGGAAGTCATGGATACTCTTCGTGCACACCAGCTGAAAGCAAAATTCTCCAAATGCCATTTTTGGAGAGAAGAAGTAAGGTTTCTTGGACATGTGGTGTCCAAAGAGGGGAAAGCTGTGGATCCCGCGAAAGTAGTTGCGGTGTAAGATTGGAAGGTCCCCCGGAATGCAACCGAAGTACGAAGTTTTCTTAGGCTAGTAGGCTTTTACAGAAAGTTCATTAAATACTGCGAAGATCTCAGCACCACTTACAAGATTGACGAAGAATAACCTAACTTTTGCTTGGGGATTTGGATTGCGATGTTGCTTTCCAACGACTGAAAAGAGCTTTAACAACAGCCCCAGTTCTAACATTGCCGGATGGAAGTAAGATGTTTACTGTATACACAGATGCATGCAGTACAGGATTGGGTGCTGTCTTGATGCAAGAGGGAAAAGTAGTTTGTTATGGGGGAAGGCAGTTGAAGGTACATGAGAATAACTACCCAACTCATGATTCTAGCTGGCATTGTTTACTCTCTTAAGTCATGGCGTCATTACCTACTAGGAGAAAGGTTTGAATTGTTTACTGACCATAAATCGTTAAAGTACCTTTTCTCATAGAAAGATCTTAACTTAAGACAACAAAGGTGGATGGAGTTTCCTGCCTCATACGATTTTGAGATTGCTTATTCCCCTGGCAGGGGCAATGTGGTAGCAGATGCCTTGAGTAGGAAAAAGCTGACCCTAAGTCCTCTCTTTGTAGAAAGGAAAAACTTGGAGTACATAGCAAACTTTGACTTTAGACCTTCCTTTGAATTTGTACCTGGTTTGTTAGCATCATTAGAGGTGCGACTTACGCTTTAGGACTCAATAGGAACCGTGCAACGTGAAGACCCTCAACTAGTTGATGTGATGGATAAGCTAATGAGAGGTGAGACTTTTAGTCACCTCAATAGATACTAGATGGATGACAAGGGCTGGTTGAGACGGGATGGAAGCTATGCGTCCCACAAGCAAGAGATTTGGTGAAAACCATTCTCGAAGAAGCACACCATTCTAAGTTGACCATACTTCCAGGTGGGGACAAGATGTATAGAGACATAAAAAGGGTTTTCTTTTGGAATGGCATGAAGAAGGATGTAGCTGAGTTTGTCTCTAATTGCTTGATATGCCAGCAAGTCAAAGCGGAGCAGAAGAAGCCTGGTGGTCTATTTCATCCTCTAGAAGTCCCACAGTGGAAATGGGATAGCATTTCGATGGACTTTATTGTCGGGTTGCCCAGGTCAAGACGGGGCAATACCAGTATTTGTGTAATAGTGGACAGGCTCACTAAAAGCGCTCACTTTATACATGTTAAGATTAGGAGGACTGCCTCGTCGTTAGCATCCATTTATCTTAAAGAGGTGGTTCGACTGCATGGAATACCCTCCAGCATAGTAAGTGATCGAGATCCTATTTTTATGAGCAAGTTTTGGAAGAGTTTGCAAGAGGCCGTAGGCACATAGCTATGCTTAAGCATGACCTATCACCCTCAAATCGATGGTCAGATGGAAAGGTTGTACAGAGTATTAGAAGATGTTTTGAGGTTGTGCATTCTTGATTTTGGAGGGACACAGGAGGATCATCTTCCTTTGCAGGAATTCGCCTACAACAAAAGCTACCAAGCCACCATACGCATGGCACCCTTTTAGGCTTTATATGGAAGACCATGCCGATCACAACCTTGTTGGTGGGAGTCTACAAACAAGCTTGTACTTGGGCCGGACATGATTAGAGAAATTTCAGGGAAGGTGGACTTGATACGAAGACGAATGAAGATTGCACAAGGTAGATAGAAGCCTTACGCTGATAAAAGAAGGACCGACCTTGAGTTTGAGGTTGGAGACAGGGTTTCCCTTAAAGTATCTCCTTTGAGGAATGTCTTTCGCTTTGGGTCTACGGGAAAATTGGCACTAAGATTTGTAGGGACATTTCCTATCATTGGAAGGATTGGGAAGATGGCTTGTAGAGTAGAGCTGCCCGAAAGATTGGCTGGAGTTCATAACGTTTTTCATGTCTTTCATCTACGAAAGTGCTTACATGAGTCTGCGGAAGTTATGGAGCCAAGCATACTAAAGGAAGTAGAAGTGGAATGAGAAGCGATGGTGAGGAGAGTTCCAACTCGTATCTTAGGGACAGAAGTCAAAAAGCTACGCAACCGTGAAGTCAAGCTTGTTAAAGTTCAATGGAGTGACGTTGAGGAAGACGTGACTTGGGAGACCGAGGACAAGATACACACATCCTACCCTTTTCTTTTTTAGGGTACATCCTTCATCTCTTTTTTCCATAAGTTTATGCATACTTATATCTATCTTTTAAGTATATCTCCTCGGTCCTATTCTTGATCTTTAGGTAGAAACCAATGAATGTAAACATGTATTTGAAACATGTTATGATTGATGGTTGCAAGTGGTTGCAATTGGTTGCTAGTGGTTGCTCGTGGATGCATATACACACACATTAGGTACTAGATCGGCTCAGTCACTTTCATATTGCATATGCACATATGTATTTGTATATGGATTGAAACTTGATGTGTTGTCATATGGATGTTGCACTTGTATGAATGATTTGTGCACTCATGTAGAAGTTATAAAGTACGATTAGGAATAATTGCATACATAATGGATTCATGGCACTATCATGATTTGCATTAAAGAGGTCAACTGAATCAGTAGACCGCCTGATTTTGCATTAGATAAGGACATATACACACACTATGCAAATGTTCATAAAAAGCATTAGATACATTTTAAGGATAATGGATGCTTGTGATTGAATGGTTGAGTAGATGGATGTTGGATGGTAGGATAAACATTCTTCTTGACTTGAAGATTTCGGGGACGAAATCCTTTAAGGAGGGGAGAATGTAACACCCCGTATTTTCTGTGAACATTAAAGTAACGAATTAAAGAATACTTAATTTTAAAAGTGGGAATTAGGGGAAACAGGTTATGCCATTGCGTTCGTCTCGGAATTCTTCTTGAGATAGAGTCCGAGTTTGCGTGAATCGAACTCCGTATAAAGAAGTTATGGAGTTCAAAAGATTTCAAGTTTAAACAGAAATTAAATATAAATAATAATTAAATTAAAAAGCAGTTCAAATTCAAAAAATTCTGAAAGAAGCAGCTGGGCAGGAAAATTCCCGCCTATAGGGGTAGACTCCCCCGGGGGGTTCGACATAGGTGTCGACCCCGCAAGAGGGGTGTCGACTGGGGTGTCGACCCCCCCGTAGGGGTCGACCCCCTCGGCCAGGTCTGGGGCTGTTTTGTCCAGTGACGTTTTCTGATCACTATGGCATATGTGGCGACTTCCGGTTGGCTCTGTTTGGTCTGGATAGCTCTGATTTCTCCTAGGTTGACCTAACGACTCTCATTAATCTAAACTTCTATATAAACAACCCCAAACCTCAACCTTAAAACCACATAAAATTGCTCTCTGAAGCCGTCATGCTGTCCATGGCCAAACTAGCGTAACCTCCATTTTTCTCTAAACTACAAGTCAAGTTAGGAAGTCCCAAATCAAGACCAAACTAGAGAATTATAGTCTACATCAAAGGATAGCTTTTCAGTTTCAGAAATTAGATCCCAGAAAACAAGATTTGTTCTTTTGTTTGTAAGTTCAGTTATTCTTTAGATTTGAACAAATAAAAGTCATGACTTGTAATGAAGCGAAACTAGAATTGTGCCTAGTTGTAAGATAATCGTATTCTGATTCATTCTGAAATTACCTACGCCTACGTGACTATTGTGATTGATGAACCTATCATGTTGTATATTAATTTGGTGATGAACCTATCATGTTATATATTAATTTGGTGATGAACCTATCAGGTTTTATATTAATTTGGTGATGAACCTATCATGTTGTATATTAATTTGGTGATGAACCTATCATGTTGAATATTAATTTGGTGATGAACCTATCATGTTGTATATAAATTTGATGATTTTTTTATGATATGTTATATGCAAGTTCGTAAGCTAAGTCATGTTCATATATGCTTATATGACTAGATCTATATGGTTATATGTTTAGATCTATGTTTGTTTGATCCAACTCAAATGCAAGTTCACATTTATATGCTTCTTTACGTACTTGGAGAATTAAATTAAGACATATGTTTTGTTGTAATAATTTAGAAGTTGGGTTTTGAGACAATGCTTGTAATGTTTTGACTGAACCACGCTATTTAATAAATAATTTCAGTTTTTCGCTGTTTATATGTCTGTCTTGTAAATTATTTGTGTCTTTTACCTAAAATGCTTCACCAAAGTTAATGCATTCCCTTTGTGAGTGACCTTAACGGAGGTGGGGTGTTTACAGCGGAACTAGCAGCTCAACCCACTAAAGGAGCTCTCAGTTTCTCTCGTCTTTGCAAAGATTTTGTGAGTTCAGGAGGCAAGTCATTTTTCAGAACTGAGAACTTCATTAAAGAAAAAGCATGGAACTCCATGTGTGAAATGATTTTTGAAGCTATACGGTGGGATGATCAACTTAAGCGTAGGGTAGCGACTTGACATTTGAAGGGAGAGGACCTTGAACGGTGGAACTTGATTCCATAGGAGATTGTAGGCATGTTATTTACTTAGGCATAGTTTAGGATCCGTTTTGAGGCTAAGTTCTTAACTAACGCTGAGAAGTGTTTGCAGAAGTTTATCCAAGTAATGCGAGGAGAGTTGGATCTAAAAGAGTATGTGGCGAAGTTTATAGAATTATCTAAGTTTGGTAGAGGGTTGGTTGACACCCCAGTGGATAAATCCCTTAGGTTTGTTAAGGGATTGAATTCTCCATTTAGGTAAAAGCTTTTATCCCAAGTGACGTTTGGAGCTACGCATGAAGCTCTGCTAGAGGCGGTTATTCTATATTTAGCTGAGAATGTTAAGGAAATTAAGACTGGTAAGGGGAAAGGTACATTTAACTTTGGAAAGAAGAAGGAGAAAAGTTTTTGGATTAAGAAGAAGAAGGGAGGCAAATTTAAGATGGAGGCCCAGACATGTTCTAAACGCCACAAGAAAGGGCATGAGGTGAAGGACTACAGAGTGAACCAAGCTAAGTCAGAATTCAAAGGAAAATGCTTTAACTATCATGAAGATGGTCACTTGGCAATGAACTACCTTAAAACGATAGTAGTGCAGAGTGGCCAAAGTTATGCCTTGGAAGTAGCATCGATTCATAGTTAGCCCCTTAAGAATCAAGGACAACCTCCATTAGAAGGTATAATTTATATCCTAGGAATTTCTTTATGTGCCTTATTTGATTCGGGAGCCACCTATCCTTCACTGCTAGGAAGATTGTTGTTTCTTTGAAACTTCCCTTTTCCTTGGCTAGTCGTCTGATAGAGTTATCTAACCCTTTCAGAGAGACTATGCAACTTTTTTGTGTGTAAAGACCTAGTATTGGACATCGGTGATGTTGACTTCTTTTGTGATGTTGTTTGTACCTGAATTCGAGTGGTATGATTTTATTTTAGGAATTGACTGGCTATCATTTTGTGGGGTCGTCCTTACAACGATAGGAGGGTGGTTTGTTTGAGAAGCCATAGAGTCCACAGCTTGGAAATTCCTAATAGGATAGGGAATAGGGATTCGATCTTGTTTTCCTTACCTTCAGATTTAGAAGGACCACCTACAATATTGATTTTATGTGAGTTTCCCGATGTCTTTGAGGATGTCATAGGACTCCCACTCCACCAAGAAATATCATTTATGATAGGCCTTGAAAAGGATGTAAGGCCTATAACATTGCCTTTAAGGCACATGGCTCCTAAGGAAAGGATAAATCTTGATAGACACATCCCATAATTACTGCAGAAAGGGTTTATTCAAAGGAATACCACTGAATAGGGTGCACCAATAGTCTTTGCCATAAATTCTGATGGATATTTAAGATTATGTGTGAATTATAGGGAACTTAACAAGTTGACTAAGAAGAATAGATACCCCTTACCAAGAATTGATAATTTGTTTCACCATTTGGGAGGAGCCCAGATATTTCCCCATTTAGACATGGCTATTGAATTTCACTAATTAACGATTTCGGGAAGAAAGTAAGCCCATGGCAGAGTTTAGGATGCCATATGGATTTATTGAGTGGGAGGTTATGCATTTTGGTTTGACAAATGCCATCGCTTTCTTTGTAGACCGTATGTGTAGGGTATTAGAGGCATACTCAATAAGATTGTAGCGGTAGTTGTAGATGATATTCTTATCTTTTCCAAGGACTATAAGGAACATGCAAATGACTTGTGAATAGTCCTAGGAATTCTAAGGGAGAACCAACTTAGAGCCAAATTCTTGAAATGACACTTTTGGAAGAAAGAAGCTAAGTTTCTAGGGCATAGTGTTTTAGAGAAAGGATTAGTGGTAGATGTTTGACACTTTCCTATGGAATAGAAAAGCGCAAATTTATTATAAATTACTGCAAGTGCACATGTGTGTAGTATGTAGGTCGAACACAGGAAGGTTTCTTTTTATTATTTATTTATTTCGTGGGCGAGTTAGACGAATTTGGAAGATTTGATTGAAAATAATAAAAATTGAAATTGCAATTTGATTCAGAAAAAATCTTATTAAACCGACAACCAATTATCAATTGAAACAAATTAAAACCGCAATTGAATTTACTACATATTCAAATCTAACTGGATTGATAATAAATTCAATGATTAACTAAGAAAAAATAAAACTAAATACTAAAAATTAAAACTACAAAAGAAAATAAACGAACAGAAAATAAAATTAGGATTACCATTGAATCTAATCCGACGGTCAAACACTAATGATAAAAATAAATGCAATAACAAACTGTGCTCTACCAAATCTAATTGAATAGACGACACAAATTTACTAGACCAAAGAGGAGTATAGAAAAGAAATCTCTCAATTCAAGAATGAAGTTTATAATAAGAATACATGGGTATATATAGGATAGATAGCCAACCTAAATCCTAATATAATCACAAATGGACCTTAGTTGAATCTAGTAAATTTGGGGCTTCCCTCTTTTCCTCTTGCTTTCTTGACAATTCTTCATTGATTTGTGATATGCATAGCCTTTCTACCAATTATTTTCTTATCAAAAAAGCAATTTGATGTGAGGTCTTCATCTGCGAGCCTTCATATATGAATACACAACATTTCATTCTCTATTTTCGTGGTTGCATATGGCTTATTTGGCATATCTGTTAAAGTGACAAAACAATACCCAAGTAATATTTATTTATATACAAAAGATAACATATAAGAGAATAAAATAAACACATTTCTATGTTAATCAAATACCCCCTCACTTATCTTTTACTCGTCCTCGAGTAAAATAAAAATGAAAAACTAAACTAGGTAGGTCACACTTTTGTAGGAAACACGATTGCATTGAGTGTATGTGACAAGCCGTTAAACCTCTAGGTATCCCTAGTAGGATGAGTGGTGTCTTGTAAGGGTTTTCAACGGATACTACCCACAAAATCAAATGTGGTATGCTATGGTTCTAATGTAACTACGTGAATGAAACAAACATATGCAATTGAAAACAAAAATGAAAGCACGACTTGTTTCAAAAAAGTTGCAACATAGCATTAAATAGTTGGAAATCAATCAATAAAAAAATTGGTTCCTCAACTCATCAAAATTTTCATTATAATTCAAGTTTTCAAATATTAATTTCTAGTTGGCCAGTTGGTTCGGTTGATAACATTGTACATCTATGAAATAAATTCTTAGTTTGCATGTTACAATTTTCAAAGAGGTATTCTCATTTCCTTGTGTATGACTAGTCAAATCAATAAGGTCAAGAAGTGTCTGGGCATCATGGCTTATTCTCTGTCTCTATAAAATTCTAAATTTATGACTGATTGCACACACCTAACTTAAAGATTAAGGTATACCACTCATGCACTGCCTCGTGGACCGATGTAAGAGTTTGGGACAGAGCTTGGCGGATTGTGCAGACTAACGACGACTTTGTCAATAAGATGTCAGTAATCCTTAGGTATCCAACTTATATAATGAGACCAAGGTATACCACTTATGCACTGCCCCGCAGACTGATGTTATAGTTAGGACAGAGCTTGGTGGGTTTGCACGCCAACGCTAGATTTACAAGCAATGTTGGATACTCTTGTATTTTATTATTATTATTGAATATAAGAACAAGTGAGGGTTACACGAATTCAGCTTAACATAACTTAGTTTTAAAGATTCGAAAAGTCAGTATGGGTATTTTAGGTCCTCCACGCATTAAACAAAGACTACAATTTAGAATAGACTTCATGGCTATCACCTAAGAATCTCCCTATGTATCGGTTACACCATTATTTCTCATAATTCAAATTTTCATCATATTCTTATTCGATCTTAGTTGAAAAGGAAACAATTACTATCAACTGATCAAAAAAAATTTGTTAACTTGCTTCGTCGTACCAGTCTAAAATGGGTCTTATCTCCAAAATATATATATATATATATATACTGGCATGTTACTATGAATTACAAATGCATGATGTTCTTATCTAAATGCATGAAATGAAAAAAAAAAAAAGAATATAAATGAGTGCAATGCATACTCCCCCCCCCCCCCCACTTGGGAAAAACAGTGCCCACACTATAAACACGTTTCCTAAATTTGAAAGATGGAACCCAAAGATGGATTAGATGCAAAATTATTTGTAAAATGAAATAAAGTTTAACCACAATATGTGTATGCCAATTATGTGAAAAATGAAATCTATGATGATGGTGAATATTTTGTGAAAAGTGACGTTTTCTATTCCCTCCACACTTGCCTCTATCGAAAATGATGTATGATGATTTTAAATCTGATTTTTGCGGTATAAAAGGCATGTTAATATATTCTGAAATCAAAATCTTCCCTATGAAATGTTTATCGTGACGATGATTCATGTCATTCAATTGAAGATTATCAAAATCCCATAAACTTAAGTTTTCAACAATAGTTTCATTCGGTGGTGTGGAATTTAGATTATCTTCGATACATACTCCCAATTCATAATTTAAAATTTTAAGCTCTTCCGCAAATAGTTCTTCCAAGTACATAGAGGAGAGGTAGGAAAATTATAGCGGCTTTCATTCATTTCAAAGAAAAAAATAGAAGTGGCATCCGTCTTTAAAAATCAATTGTTTGCAAATTGTTTGACCTCTGATTCCTTCATTGATTTCTTGATTTCCTTCTTCAATTTAAATTCCTTTGTGTTTTTTTGAAAAGAAAATCAAACAAAAAAACAAAAATAAAAGCAATCGAAAAGGAGAAAAAACTAAAAAAATATCTAACAAGCTGACTCGACTAAAATAAATAAAACAAGCAAAACTCCTTAACTAAAATAAAAAGTAAGCCCAAAAAAAACTCAAACTTTAAATAAAGTACCTACTCATGACAATATGGCTTCATAAATTCCACTTAAACTTAAAGGCACTCAAGCCACACCACGCATTTACTAAATTACGTCTCGTTTCTTAGGGTGGTAGTACTAGCCTGAGGAGAGATGACCGGATTTGTGTCCCTAGGAGTATGGATCTTAGGAGGGAGATTCTTAAGGAACGTCATAGGTCAAGAATGGTCGTATACCCCAAAGGTGGCAAAATGATTAAGGACATAAAGAGAAGCTTTTACTAGGAAGAAATGAAAAGGGATGTGACAAAGTTTGTTTCTATATGCTTAACTTGTCAAAGGGTGACGGCGGAGCAAGGGAAGCCCGGAGGACTTTTGTTACCCTTAGAGATTCCCACCTGGAAATGGGAATACATTTCTATGGATTTTATTGACGGGCTTCCTAGAAGTAAGAAGGGGAATGAAGCAATTTGGGTAATGGTGGACAGATCAACGAAGAGCGTCCATTTTATTTCGATCAAGAAGTGCAGGACCTCCGCTTTCTTATTCTAGTCGTATGGCAAGGAGATTGCCAGGATACATAGAATTCCAACTACTATAGTTAATTACAGAGACCTGTTGTTTACTAGAAAATTTTGGAAGAGTCTTCAAGAAGCTTTAGGAATGATGCTGAGTTTGTGTACATCCTATCATCCGCACATAGACAGCTAGTCAGAGAGAATCAACAAATTTTAGAGGATCTTCTCAGAGCTTGCATCATCGACTTCGAAGGAGTATGGAACCAACACTTGCTTTTGGTAAAGTTTTCATACAACAATAGTTACCAAGCAACGATTGGTATGACGTTTTACGAAGTTTGTATGGGAGGCCATGCAAATTGCCAGCTTTTTGGTGGGAAACTACCGATAAGGTTTTACTTGGACCAAACCTCATCCATGAGTCTACGGAAATTATTGCTTTGATTCGGCAGAGAATGAGGGATGCCCATGGCCGATAGAAGCCATACGCATATAGGAGAAAGAAGGAACAAGAATTGGATATTGGAGATTTGGCATTTGTTTAGGTTTTTCCTTTGAAGTGGACAATTCAATTTGGAAAGACAGGAAGTTAGCACCCTATTTTATTGGGCCTTTTAGGGTTTTGAATAGGATGAAGAAGATGGCTTACAGGGTGGATCTTCCTGAGCATTTGTCGGGAGTCTACAATGTTTTCCATGTTTCTCATCTTTGCAAATGCCTTCATGATTCCACTGACAGACTCGAACTTAATGATATCGAGGACATAGGGAGCTTCGAGTTGAAGTCCTGCGTGCCCCATGCCACTTCAAGGATCGTGGAGTACGGAATCAAAAACTCCACAAAAAATCTATTCCCCAAGTCCGAGTCCAGTGGGGGGTTAACCTTGCGGAAAGCATCTGGGAAACTGAGGAGAATATTAGACTAACTCATCCAGAGCTTTTCTTGGGTAATTAATTTCTCCCAAATTCACATTTTTTATTGCATTGTGGTTTCTTGATTGGATGGTAGTACATGGATGCAACACTTATGCACCATGTACTCTATTAAATTATATGCATATTATGATGTTTTGTATACATATTGCATCACTTATTACATATGCATGCTAGGACTGAGCTCATTATTAGCAAGTCTGCAGTTCGTAGTCACTAAAAGTTATGGATGTTTATAAAAATAACAAGGGTGTACAACATGGTTGTTTAGAGCAAGTTGTATTCATCGCCCCTTCTAAACATTTTGGGACGAAATCTCTTATGAAGGGGGATGTAACACCTGTAAAAGAAACATAAATTAGTCATATGGTAATGTAATTTAAAATAAATATTAAAAATCAATAATAAGCTAATGGGTTAAAAATGAAATTTTGACTAATTAGGAATTGGACAACGAAAGTATTATAGTCGCGTTCATGGCGAGATTCTGATACGTTTTCATATTTTATTTACTGAAAAACGAAGTCCGTATGCAAAAGATATTAATAAAATAAGTTGTGCATATATATTAACACAAGGTTTGAATTTTCAATAAACATATATACAAACCTGGAATATATTAATTGGTTTAACATGAAAAAATATTCCTTTTTGAATTCAAATGTGTGTATGTATATCTATATACAATGGGGACAATAATAATTAACATACGGTAAGCAAACAATCAAATCAATCTAGCGATTAATTAAAATGAAACGTATAGGAGAAATAATCTCGTTGGCTCGACCCCAGAAGAGGGTCGACCACCCCTCTTAGAGGGGTGTTGACCGCAGGGGTCAACCGCCCTCTTATAAGAGTGGTCGACCACCCTCCTGTAGGGTGCCTATTGAAGGTGTTTTTTAAGTGAAGACTTATTTATATTATTCATCAAATGAACTACTTTGATTAAATCTATTGAATCTAATGGCCTATATACACGATGTCAACTATAAATAAGATCCCAAACCCTTACTCAAAATTCTACATCTATTCTTATTTATGCCTTCATGATGCCTTTCTACCATTACTAATTCCGAAAAAGAGAACGGTTTAAATTTTTCTTCTATCTTCCTAATCTATTCTATCTATTTTATTTTATTCTAATATAGATTTAGATTTATTCTGGAATTTAGATTTACATATATAAGGTTCTAGTATGTGATTCTTATATATGTAGATTTGAAAGGTTGGAGCACGATTGTTTACGAAGGTCAAATCCAAAACTTATTTTACTCAATTATGTTGTTGCTCATTCTTATAGCACTATGAGTGGAATTCATTTAGGATACTATTTTCTATGATTTTCTAGTTCAAAGTTGGATAATTGTTCCTATCTAGGAAGATTTGAGTTATTATGAAAAGAAAACAACATCAAATTCGTAAAATCTTCCACTTGTTTTATGTTTGTACAAAGAAATTATCAATCTATTTGTATATGTGGTTTTGGACTACTGAAATAATCAAAGAGAAGCATGATTAGTGTTATATAATTCTCTATATTAGTCGGATTAATCTTATTTTATTTTTGTAAATTAATACGTCTGATATTGTGCAAAAGTTAAGATTTTGATGGAATTGTAAATTTGAATAAGTTTAAATCTCTATTTTCTAAATAGAGTATTTGAATATACTGATTACCAAATGTCCAAGTATTAATATTTTGTGTAAACATACATAAAATTGAATCCGTTCAAAATAGGAATTATATATATATATATATTGGATGTATGGCCCTTTGTTTATCTTTTACTATTAAGATTATCAAATCAAAACTAAGTTACAAGTTGTAACGAACCGACTTTCGAACACATCGGAAGTTGAGCCATTATTAAGAAAAAGATAGAAAGATAGAATAAAAAAAATTAGAATCTCACAGTTGAACTGATAAAATCCAACACATAATTTATATATATCGTAATAATAATACATCAGAGTTTTCCTACCATACAGATATTACAAATATATGGTCTCATGACCTGTCCATTTTACACACCATAATATAACATAGGTTACATAGATATACTAGCATGAGTTAATATAGTGACCTACTGCCTAACTTCTCCAAAGGCAGTGATACAAAACCTTGATCACTTGACTATTCAAAATAATTATTATGAGTGCCTAACTATTTAGGAAAACAACAGAAAAATAAACTCTTTTTCAGTAATAAGCCTGGTGTGAGTAAACAATTATATTTTAGAAATAGTTGACAAATCTAGAGTATCTTATAAGACTATGCTGCACATAGATGAGTTGTTTAAACTTTTAGAAATACTTTTTAAAAAGAATGAAGTAGATGACTTGTTTAAACTTTTAGAAATACTTTTTAAAAAGAATGAAGTCCTCGTAAGGCATGACCACACATGAATATGGCATGTGATTTTACCTTACGACAATCAAATCACTTTTCATATTAAATCCAATGATATCATAATAATGTCTATCAATCCACAAATAAATAGGAATATAGCAGAAAAGCTTGAATCTCATTTTCCAACATAGTTGGTTTACATCTAAAACCATACAGCTCGTGGTGGGGTATGGATTTCCAACATGACTAGTTATGGAACCACCTTCTAACTAGTGTTTGTTGGGAATGGGTACCTTCCTATGTGTAAAAAAAACTCATATTCAATTAATTAAAGCAATAATTGTTGCTACGTTATTTCGTGCTTTTATTTGAATAGGTGACTATTTGACCTTTGGTGTGCCTTGGTGATTGCACCTTGTTTGGACTAGTAACCTTATTAATTATGGTGGTTGAATGGAGATTCAAGGTGCCTCTTTGGTGGCTATATATACATCCACATTTTGGGCAGCAAAGGACACACAACAACAACATTAAAACTTTGTCAGTTTCTCCAAGACTTTGTGGGTTGCTTCTACTACTTTGAGATTGCTCTTTGCTGGCGTGTTTTTTGCGAGATCTCTCAGCTTTTCTGAGCTCTGTTTCCTGGTGATATTTTTCATTTTTCTCACTTTTATTTTGATGTTAATATTGCTAGCTCTTGTTGGATAATTTGTGTATCCAATTTGTAACTTGGATTTGGATTTGTGTACCACTCCATTATCATAGTAAGAGAAGTTTGGGAGGACCCCGTCATTTATCCCGTTGTTTTTACTCTTCACATCGAAGAGGTTTTCCACGTTAAAAATTCGTGTGTTCTTACTTTATTATTATCTCTTGTTTTGTGGATTATTTGCATTAATCATTGGTGCATTTTGCTGGGTTTGTCTATGTTATTCGTAACAAACTGGTATCAGAGCAAGGTTGGTTAATTTGTAGTGATCCCATGATGGATTCTAGTAATACCAACACTAGTAGAATGATTTGTTTCAATGGAGATAACTATCATATTTGGAAGAGAAAAATGAGAGACTTGTTGTATGTCAAAAGTTGCCATTTACCTGTGTTTAGCGATGAAAAACCAGAAGGTAAAACTGATGATCAGTGGCAATTTGAACATGAACAGGTGCGTGGATTTATTCGTCAGTGGGTTGATGATAATGCTTGGAAGCATATAAATGATGATGTTCATGCTAGATCGCTATGGAAAAGACTTGAATCCATTTATGCTAATAAGTCTGGAAATAATAAATTGTACCTTTTAAAGCAATTGATGGGCTTGAAGTACAATTTAAGCAAGTAACTTTCTGATCACTTGAATTATTTTCATGGTATTATTCAACAATTATCAACTATGGATATAAATTTTGACGATGAAATTCAGGGACTTTTTTTACTTGGCACTCTTCCTGATTCATGGGACACTTTCAGAATGACACTTTGCAACTCAGCACCATAGGGCAAAGTTACACTGGATATTGCCAAAGTTGTTATTTTGAATGAGGAAATGAGGAAGAAATCTCATGGTGTGTCTTCTTCATCTGAGGAAGCATAAGTTGCTGAAAACAGAGGAAGAAGCAAGAGTAAAGCTCCACTTTCCAGAGACAAAAGCAGAAGCAAATCTGGTGGAAGATACGCAAATATGAAGTTTCATTATTGTGATAAATCCGGTCACATTAAAAAATATTGCTACTTGTGGAAACGAGACAACAAAGGTGGTAAAGGCATGGAAGATAAGAAGCAAGATCAAAAAGATTGCAGTAATGATGATAGAGCTGCTACTGCAACTGGCGGTGATCTTATCATTGTACATGATGAGAGCTATGTGAACCTGGCTAAACAAGAGTCGAGTTGGGTAATTAATAGTGGAGCATCGCTACATGTGACATCACAGAAGGAATTCTTCACATCTTATACACCTGGTGACTTTGGGGTGTTGAAGATGGGTAATGAGGGTATGGCTCAGGTTGTAGGCATTGGAGATGTATGTCTGGTGACCAACATTGGAGAAAAGTTAATGCTAATGTTAGACATGTTCCAGAAATTCGATTAAACTTGATCTCTAGTAGAAAGCTCGATGATGATGGCTACTGTGACACTATTCATGGTAGTCAATGGAAGCTTACTAAAGGAAACATGGTGCTAGCTCATGGGAAGAAGCACACAAGCATATACTTGCTGCAAGCCTCAATTCCTACTGATTTTATAAATGTAGCAAATGACGATCTTGCAAAATTGTGGCACTGAAGACTTGGTCACATAAGTGAAAAGGGGATAAGTTGTTTGATGAAGAAAAATGCAATACCTGTTTGAAGTGTGTAAAATCGGACAAATGTTCTCATTGTTTTGCAGGAAAGCAGAATTGGGTCTCCTCTAAGAGACATCCTCCTTCAAGAAAATCAGTTTTGCTTGATCTTGTTCAGTCTAATGTTTGTGGTCCGTTAAAAGTTAATACCTTTAGTGGTGCACTTTACTTTGTTACTTTTATTGATGATTGTTCAAAGAAACTGTGGACATATGCTTTAAAAACAAAAGATCAGGTACTTGATGGTTTTAAGCAGTTTCAAGCATTGGTTGTAAGGCAATCTGGTAAAAAGATAAAGTGTTTATGTTTTGACAATGGTGGTGAGTACATGGTCCACTTGATGAACATTGTAAGGATCAAGGTATTCGGTATCAGTTTACACCAAAGAAGACTCCACAGCTGAATGGTATAACAAAGAGAATGAATAGGAATTTGTTAGAAAGAATGAGGTGTATGCTTTTAGAGGCTAAGTTACCAAAACACTTTTGGGGTGAAGCTTTGTTTACAGCTGCACATGTGATTAATTTGTAACCTTGTTTTTATTTGAATGGTGATGTTCCAGATAAGGTTTGGCTTGGCAAGGAGGTTTTTTAGAGTCATTTACGTGTCTTTGGGTGTAAGGTGCATGTTCCTAATGATGAAAGATCGAAGCTGGATTCCAAGACTCGCCAATGCATCTTTGTGGGCTATGGTCTTGACAAGTTTGGCTATAGTTTTTATGATCCTATAGATAATAAATTGATTCGTAGCAAGGATGTAGAATTTATTGAAGACCAAACAATTGAAGATATTTAGAAACCACAAGAATCTGCATTTCATAGTGGCTATGATCTGGTTGATTTAGATCTCCCTCCTTTGACTCCTGTAACTCCTGCAATTCCTGCACTAGCTCCAACTAAACAAGTACAAGAAAATGAAAATAAAGGTAATGTACCTGAGAATGATGATCCCCATGATGAAGATGATAAAATTGATCATCATGCTTCTCCTGAAACTTAAACAACCTTTGTAAGGCGATCTACTAGGGAACGACATCCTTCTACTAGGTATCCTTCTTCCGAGTATGTTCTCTTAACCGACGGAGGAGAACCTGAGACCTTTAAAGAAGTTATAGACAGCGAAGATAAGCAACTTTAGTTGGATGCAATGAAAAATGAGATGAAGTCGTTGCATGATAACAACACTTTTGATCTAGTGAAACTACTGAAGGAAAAGAAGGCTTTGAAGAATCGTTGGGTTTACAAGCTGAAGTAAGATGAAAATGCAAATACGCTTTGGTACAAAGCAAGACTTGTAGTAAAAGGATGCAACTAAAGACAAAGAATTGACTTTGAAGAGATATTTGCATCGGTTGTCAAGATGTCTTCCATCAGAGTTGTTTTTGGTCTTGCTGCTAGGTTGAATTTAGAGGTTGAGCAGTTGGATGTAAAGACCGCCTTTCTTTATGGTGATCTTGAAGATGACATTTACATGGAACAACCAAAGGGCTTCAAAGCTAAAGGGAAGGAAGAATATGTGTGCAAATTGAAGAGGAGTTTGTACAGTCTAAAACAAGCTCCAAGGCAATGGTATCACAAATTTGACACTTTTATGGGGGGGAAAGGCTACAAAAAGACATATAATGATCATTGTGTTTTCTTGAAAAAATTTGCTAACGATGATTTTATCATTTTGCTACTTTATGTTGATGACATGCTTATTGTAGGGCAAAATGTAGATTGGTTTGCTAGTTTGAAGCAACAATTGAGCAAGACTTTCTCCATGAAGGAACTTGGTTCGGCGAAGAACATTTTAAGAATGAGAATTATTCGAGATCGCAAGGCTCGAAAATTATGGCTATCACAAGAAGCATATATTCAGAGAGTGCTTAAAAGGTTTATTATGGAGAAAGCAATGCATGTGAGTACTCCGTTTGCTATGCATTTTAAGTCGTGTTCTCAACAGTGTCCTTCCACAACAGAAGAGAAGGAGAAGATGGCGCATGTTCCTTATCCTTCTGTCGTGGGTAGTTTAATGTATGCAATTGTTTGCACTCGGCCTGATATTGCTCACGCTGTAGGTTTGGTTAGTATATTTCTTTCTAATCCAGGTAAAGAGCATTGGAGTGTTGTGAAGTGGATTATGAGATACTTACGGGGCACTGCTGATATGAAGCTTTGTTTTGGGAGTGATAAGCTTTGTCTTGTCGATTACTCAGGTTCTGATATGGCAGGTGATATTGATTCGAGAAAATCTACTTCGGGTTATTTGATCACTTTTGCAGGGGGGGCAGTGTCTTGGAAATCTAGGCTACAAAAATGTGTGGCTTTGTCTACTACTGAGTCGGAGTTTATTGCAGCGACAGAGGCATGTAAGGAGTTACTGTGGATGAAGCAGATTGTTCGTCAGCTTGGATTTTCACAAAAGAGGTATGTGTTGTATTGTGATAGTCAAAGTGCAATCCATCTTGCTAAGAATTCCACTTTTCATGCAAAGTCGAAGAATATTGATGTGGGATATCATTGGATACGCGATGTTCTTGATGATAAGTTAATTGAGCTTAAGAAAATTCATACCGATAATAATGGTTCCGACATGATGACTAAAGTTTTGCCAAAAGGCAAATTTGAGACTTGTCGTTCGATGGCCGGAATGGCAACCACCTCCATATAGTCGGGAGGGGGAGGTTTGTTGGGAATGGGTCCCTTCCTATGTGAAAAAAACTCATATTTAATTATTTGAAGCAATAAATGTTGCTACAGTATTTCGTGCTTTTATTTGAATAGGTGACTATTTGACCTTTGCTGTGCCTTGGTAATTGCACCTTGTTGGGACTAGTAACCTTATTAATTATGGTGGTTAAATGGAGACTTCTTTTGGGCAGCAAAGGATACACAACAACAACATCATCAAAACTTTGTCAGTTTCTCCAAGACTTTGTGGGCTGCTTCTACTACTTTAAGATTGCACTTTGCTGGCGTGTTTTTTGCGAGATCTCTCAGCTTTTCTGAGCTTTATTTCCCATTGATATTTTTCTCTTTTATCGCTTTTGTTTTGATGCTGTTATTGCTAGCTATTGTTGGATAATTTTTGTATCCACTTTGTAACATGGATTTGGATGTGCGTACCACTCCATTATCATAATAAGAGAAGTTTGGGAGGATCCCTGTCATTGGTCCCGTGGCTTTTACTCTTCACACCGAAGAGGTTTTCCACATTAAAAACTCATGTGTTCTTACTTTATTATTATCTTGTTTTGTGGATTATTTGCATTAATCATTGGTGCATTTTGCTGGGTTTATCTGTGTCATTCATAACAGTGTTCTCTAGAAATGAAACGTTGGGGTTCAATAAGAACATCTTGCAACACGGCCGCACAGAACCGACCACTTGTTCAACTTAAGTGTACTGAATATATCACCACCACGATTATGAGCTAATCAACCGAATTTATTCCGATGCGTGCAAAAGGCACAATCGATTTCTCTAGATATGTTGATATACCGTAATGGGTATGACCCACATAGCCCTACTAACTGTCAGATTTTAATCATTCACCGATTGATGAGGCTTGAGGCTACGATTACCTTTTTGGAAATTTATCTTCACTTTGAATACCACATTGTCAGATCCGTCCATCACTAATTGATTTGTACAAAAATACTCTGGGTGTTAAGCTAAAAGATGTTGCCTTTTTCGACATCATTCTTGGTTTATTTGTAAAATCGAATGTACATGATTATTGGAAATATATCGTCAGACATTTGTCCACACAAATTCATTATGGGACTGAACAAAAACGAAGACACTAACCCTACTACATCCATTTTGGAATCGCTCTCTGGATTAGTAGAAGTAGCCCTTGCTTTTCAATGTCTTCAACTTGACTTCATTTTAATCAATGCCTAAGTCGAAACAAAGTGGTATTCAGATTTCATATTGGAAACCGATCTCGATCTCTTTGAATCGATGAACGTTAATATTCATTTTGGCCAAGTTGTATTTTTAAAGAAATCAGATTATGATGATATGAGAATTCAATTCATATTTAATGACCTGTCCACTTACATTGATGTACTTGTACAGATCTTATTTCAGAATAGTGATCAACATACATGATTAATTTTCAGGAATCCATCATCATAGTATAATTTCGTTAACACAAATAGTTATTACACGTTTGATATTGACTTAAAAAAATCCAAAATTCATTATTAACTTTACTTTTAGAAATAAATTATTTTGTTATATTGGTTAATGCTGTTATTAAACTTAGTAACAAATGTGTATAAGTGAACAACTAGCTTATGTAATGAGAATTTAATTTACACATAAGTATTAACTAACAAACATTTGAATACTTTTTATTATCAATTCATATATAATTCCTAAGTCAATTTCAAGCACATAACTTAAGTTTATAAATAAACTTTTCAGGCCTAATTCAGCCCATCTTGCACACAATACTCCCATCTCTCAATTACTACACGTAAAACCCTTATGCAAATTCCTCTATTCCCGCTTTTTTCCTTACAAAAATGATGTTCTAAATTTCAAAGGAATTTAAACATTGTATATATATTATTTATTTATTTTTATCTTTGGCCCAACAACCCAACATCTAGACGCCATAACTTCCCAGCCTACATATTCGTTGCTCCCTACAATTTTCAGGTAAACTTCTTATTTTTTTAACAACAGCATTTATTTTCTAAGGATTTTAAAGTTAAAGAAATACATTGTTTGTTTCCTTTTCCCTTTTTCTTTTTACACCGGCCCAGCCCAGTCTCCCCTAACAACTTCCTAGGCCTAAAGCTGCACCGTGAACCCCATACACTAGATTTTCCCTTTGGCTTCCAGTACTTGCAAGACTGCACACAAAAGAAAGAATTAATGCTAACCGGTGCATCTATTCTCATGCATCAACACGATGCATAAAAGGTCCAGCTTCTTCTCCCATTCTTTTCTTTTCCTTCTTTACCTCTATTCTTCTCTTATTTCAGTTTGCCTCAAACCAGTGCAATGCGTGCACCATGCACACACACACACACACCGCTACTGCCGTGGTATTATCACCAACATCACCATCGCCGCATTCCACATCCCAACGCCTAAACCCTATTCTCAGCACCATATGCGTTTTCTGGCATCAGATATTCTCCTTATGGCTAGAAGACAAAGTCTTTAGTTCGGTCAAATCGTGCCATATACCCATGTGCATTTGCTGGCATCATATATTCTCCTAACAGAAAGAAGACAAAGTGCTTAGTGTTTGGTCAAATCTTGTCATGTACCCATTTGCGTGTGTTGGCATTTTTTGGCAACAACTATTATAAAGTGAATGAGTTAAACCATTAGGGTCGTGTCGTACTGGTTGATGATTTTAGTTTGTCCTGCAAATAGAGTTAATATATAATATTCCACATTAACGTTAACAAACTACATATAAGTTGAATTTAATTTTGAAACATTTGAAAAAAGTTACTTTTGCAATACAGTACGAACTGGACTATATAATAAGATCTAACTAAGGTCAGATTTGAATAAGAGTAAGGATTTCTTTTATTAAACGAAGTTTGAATGTTTAAATTAAATTAAAAACGAGCTCACAACGTTGTCATAGTTCATAATTTACATTTTGAACTTCGATTGAATATACAGAATCCAATATAAGTCGGAATTCTTTGAAATAAGAATCGTCCGGATCTATTGGATTGTAATTTTCTATTAGAATATAAAAAATCAAGATTTCACCTTGTAGATTTCGAGTTATGCCCAAAATTTAAAAAAATCGCTACGGAATCATTAATAAACCATAATGATTTATTAAATAAAATAAAGGGATTTTTAATAATTTAATTATCATTTTAACTTGAAATTTAAAGTACCGAGTTTAAATTCTTAAATCCATAAATATTTTTTTGATTTTGAATGTTGCTCAGTGACTGGCCAAATCATGAACTGTTCCTATGTGCGTTTTAAAGCAAATGAGATAAATTAGTAGGGTCATATCGTACTAGTTTATGTTTTGGTTTGTCCTGCATATAATATTCCACGTACTATTGTTGCCTTGTGTTAGCCTGCTTTGTGACCAGGCTACCCAAAGCAAAGATCATGTTGACACACCTCTGGGTAAATGTTGTCTCATATGGAATCTCTGAATAACATCGCTCTTCGGCATTGGAAGCATCATCAGAAGACACAAGGCAGTTAGGTCAAAATCACAAAATCAGTATAAACTGGCCCGAAACCCCTATCAAACGACCTCATTTGGATCTACTCACCTCATATACTCGTAGCCCTTTGAATTAGCTTCAGTTTGAGCTTTGGTTTGGCTCAATCGGACTTACGGTTTGAAAGTTACGCCCATTTCCGTGAACGGGTGTAAGCTGGCATATGACCGCGATCCGATCTGCCCTTGCCTACGCAATCCGATTCGCCCTTGCCTACGCGATCCGATCCGACCTTGCCTACGCGATCCGACCCATGACCGCGATCCGACCCATGACCGCGAACCGACCTTCAGACCTGTTCACACGCAGCTTGTTTTGACCTATTCTCAAGGCTACTGGCTCTCCTATTTTTTTGGATCGCCTGCCACGTATCCCATCACGAACCAGTCCTCCCAGGAGCTTTCCTACAGCTATAAATACACCTTCAGAGGGCATTTTCAGAGGACTTTTGGCATCTCAACTTTCATGGCTGCCATGGCCAACACTTCTCCATGAATAACCACCATCTTCCTCAATAAATTCAATGGATTCGGAGAGAATTTTTCATTGAATTCAAGTGATTGAAAGACAATATTCATTGTAATTGTAATCTATGAGTGAAATGAGAAAATATGAAGTGGACGTAGGCTTGCTAACGCCGAACCACTATAAAAATCCAGTTGTCTTGCTTTTCTCTTATTTTTTCAGTTATTTCTTCATATCCTACGCTCTAAATACGATAATTTGGGTGTTAGGACCACTTTTTGGTCTAACACCTTGTAATAAATGCACGACTTTACATTATAATTATGAGCTATAACGAAATGTTTTACCACATATTTCTTCAGTTAGTTAATCTCAAACTTTATCACTCCTCAGAATACTACCAAGAATACCTTTATGGCCCTCATCTGTAGATTCTGATTGGCGGCCAGCGGCCGCACCAATTGATAGCCCATATACCGATCCAGATTGGAATATCGAGTACCATGAAATATTGATTAACTATGACTTCAAGATTCCATGGATCCTTCGTACGAATGAAGGGTTGCTCAGCCATTGATCCAACAAACGTCATAAGTAGCACAACCGTTGTACGAACAAGAGATGAACCATGCTGCAATTGTTCAACCTCCATATGAACAAGAGGTTGATTCATATCTAGTATGTTTCCACTGTGGGTACGCGACATAGGTTGTACTCAGGGCTAATGGAGAAAATATTGGACGTAGAATCAAACTTTGTCCATTGTGCCCTAATGATTGCGACAATTCCAAATGGTCAGACATTCATTTATGTGCAAGGGGCATAGCCTACGCAAATGAGTTTGAGTAGGAGATAAGGCATCTTAGGAATGTTATAAAATAAATTGCAGCTTCAACGCAACTTGTAGTTTATTTGTATTGTAATATTACTACTCTATGTGATCTTATTAGTGTACTATGTATGAGGTTCTCGTATATCAATCGATTTATCGTTTTGCTTAAAGATTTGACTTTCTACGAAAAGTAGTTGGACTTAAAAGCCAATAATAAGAACAAATTCTACTACCAGCCAAATATAAAGAGCCATTGTAATGCCTGCCATGGTACTGTCTCGTCTTACCATAATGTCTACCATGATACTGTCGCGCTCTTATCGTAATGCCTTCAGTGCTACAGGATACTGTTACACTAACTATCTCTTCCCATCATAATGCCTGCCATTATAGTTTTACAACTATAACTGTAACCATGTGGATGAGGAATATCTTTTATGAAAGCCTAAAGGGTAGAAATTTCAAAAGTGCATACAAATATCACTTGTTTCAAATTGGAATATCATCCATTCTTTCAACTTCATTGTTGTGTAAAAACTTTTCTTCTATTTTCAAATGTGTGATTGGGAAATCAATGATGAAACTATGGCAAGAATGTACGAAGAGTACGAACGGAACAAGAAAGATGAAGAAGACGATGTTTTCGTTCCAGAAACCCAAATAGCATAGGAAAATGATGAACTCATTTGCGTTATGCAACAACATATGGAAGTAGAAAATCCCCAACAACAACCACACTCACTCCATGCGAGGCTAATGAGTGTGCTTGCTCGTCAAAACCGGGATAGGTCAAGCTCTAGTACGATAGGTGGCTCGGTTCTTTGTTATTGTGAAGTTGAATGTAACGTTATCATTTCTAAGAGAAAGATGAATGAAGGACGCCGCTTCTATGTCTGTAAAGCTTTTTTTGCTGCAGAGACGTGCCAAGGGCTGCAAAGTTGCAAAATGTTTACTTGGATGCAAGCTGAAAATGATCGCTTGAAGAGGATTAATGTTGTTATTAAGAACAAAAGGCTTAGAAGATGCTATCATTTGCCCAACAACTAAAGGTTTGTAATGTTTGATTTATGTATGCAACCACGTGAAGATGTTTTAGCATTTGTCTAACTTATGATTTATGTGTTTTAATTATGTGTGAACAAGTAGTTACATTGTGATGAACTTCAAGTGACTAATCATTTATGTGTATAACTCGATATCATAGTTAACATCAATAGCAGTTACCAGTAAGTAAAATGTGGAAGCGGTCAAAATTAACAACATGTAATTAATAGGAAGAAAAACAAGATCAACATACAACCATTCGCAATGTAGTTAAAGTATTACAAATAAAAGAGTACTACTCCACTGCACTTATGATACATCAGTATAAAATAAAAAAAAGTACTACTACATTCCACTTATAATACATCAGTACAACTATAAAGGAATGTGGTCAGCATCATCATCCAATCCCCATCATCGTCACCACTGTTAGGGAACGCGGAATGCGGATCTTAAGGCAAGACTAATACTAGAGGGGATGGATAGTGTTTATAAGGAATTTATGAAAATCTAAAACTTATATGATCTACTGTATGAATCATACACACTAGAGATAATCACAGACACAGAATCAAACACAAACACATAAATAAACAAAAATAAAATGCAGAAAAGGAAAGAACACACCGGATTTATACTGGTTCAGATTACTCCTACGTCCAGTCCGACGCAACGCTAGATTACGCAGTGTTTTATTATTATATCAATATCCAAGTATAATCCCCTTGATTTCTCGACTACAAGGTTAACACCGCTTCAACCACTCTTGATTTCACGGCTACAAGATTACCACCGCTCCCTTTCCTTGATTTCGGGGCTAAAGGAGCACACCCTTTCCCGACAATCCCAAATGATTACAACCTCCCTATAAATCTTCGATAGCACTTCAATTCAGAGAGTAATGCATAGAGAATGAGAAAAGAAGAAGTTGTATATAATTAGAGTATAAATCAGCAAAGTAGAAGTGTATAAATCTATAAATAAGAAATATTAATGGTGGGATGAAGAGGGATGAAGATGGAGAAGAAAAATGGCTAAAAAAATTCGAATTCAACCCTTATTTATAAGATTTGAAAGGTTGCAATGCTTCTGAAACATTACAAATAATGAAAAGACACTTCCTTTGAAAATTAAAAAAATGACAGTTGTATGTCGACATATATATAAAGGTAAAATATTTTTTCGAGTGTTTCACTATATATATATATATATATATATATATATATATCTGGAAATTCTTGAATTTAAACTTGGTGATATAAATGAGTATTCTAAAGTATAAAATCATATGAAAACATAAATATATATTATATAAATATATTTCTAAAATCATAAGATTTAAAACTATATAAATATAAAACTATAAAAGTATATAACTATATATATTTATATAAACTTATATATAAACTTTAAAACTTATATTTGAAATCAAAATTAAGACAGAAAACCAATTTGAAATTAGAATTTGAATTTTGAAAATCGGAACTTGAAATTTGAAAATAAGAATTTGAAAAACAAAATTTGAAAAACAGAATTTGAATTTGAACCTGGAGTGCTATTCAAATTCTTACATATAAACTAGACTCTATTACTATATTTTTTTTGATTTCTTCATTACTCATGAGTCTTGAATCTTCTCTGAATTATGAATCTTTTGAATCTCTTAAACTGTACAGTCTTCAGTATTTAAATCATATATACAAATCCTGCATATGTGTGTGTATATATATTCTTGATAGGGATGTTAGTATATATCTTATAATCAATGATAATTGAAATAAGGTTGTTGTCATCAAAACTCCATTCTCCAACAACCACCACCATCATCACCATCATCATCACCGTCATCATCATCGTCTTCTTCATCATCATCCACAATTGGCGAATCACCACCACCAACGTCGCCACCACCAACGTGCTCACCAAGAACTCCAGTCACAGACCCACTAGGACCAACGTCTGGGGTGGGGGTCCAAAAGGCTCATATATGACAAGTCTGGCTGATAACTGATCAAACTGAGCTTCCAACATCTGTGTATGGTGTAAGTACATATCGTGCATAGTGTAATTATGCGCAAGAGTCGTATCATGATACACACTAACGTAACTCTAGCCTGGTCCAACCAATGTGCATACAACAAAAAAAATGCGATGTGCATTACATGTAAGATACTAAGTATAAACTATAGGTAAAATGGAAATATGCAATAAACGAACGTAGTACGAAGGGTATAATTCGACGTAAGGAACTCCGGGATATTTGGGTTGATCTGGAAAGACTAAGGGTTGCTCAATAACGATACCTGTGATGTTGTATGCTCTAAAAGTACAATCAGGCTCTATCTACATAGAAGGCTGTGAGAACTGTAATGGAATAGGGTCAAAGGGAACCTATGGTACCTGAACTCTACCAACTGCAATATGAGGTCCTATATGATCAAAGTTGAACCCCGTGCATAATTGGGACATATAAGTCTATGTGGAGCAACTCTAGCACAATAAGAATCGTAATCTCCATCAATGAAGAATGGGCTACTATCAACCCAACCAACCTCCCATAAAGCATATATGTATTGATCCCCAATCACCCTACGTCTACCAAACATATCCTCACAAGATAAGTGATCTCCAGGTATACGTAAATCACCGGTGGTCAGGTATGCACATCTCTCGCCCAAATACCACATAGACATATATGCATGTGTATGTGAAGCCACCCTGCAAGTAGATAGTGTATACACAATCATCAACAGGTGGTCGTCGGTTAGAAGATCCACATCTGACAAATGAGTCCAATGCGAGGACCACAAAGTGCGTATGATATTTACCTGACTACACATTTTAAGTTGTGCCTTAGCCTCCATCAAATCATGTCGTACAGCCAATGGAGCATGTTATATGTACTGAATACTCTCACATTGTCTCATCCTGGGAAAGTACTGCTCACATACCTGACTAGTCATCTCTAACATGTGTGAATGCATGTTAGCCGTGAAATCATAATACCATACCAAAAAGCATGCATCTGCCTAACTTCTTGTAGCGCAAAAGAATCTAAAGCAGTGTAAAGGGTGCCTAATATAGCTGTGCCCCAGTCTATCATATGAAGCCGATCCAACATAGTAAGAGAAGCTAGATAACTGAACTGAACCTTACCATTTTGGTTCAAAAAAAGGTCGAACCAAACAAGTATAATAAAAAAGCATTAGTTTCCCTGTTCATAATATCTGCTCTAGCCACATAAGCTGTGATGTACCCCTGCAAGTAAGTCAACTTAACCGATCCATTGATAACTCGGCTAACATCAAAAAGTGGTAGGAATACTGAAAATGCGTTGGCCGACTCGTACAAATCATCAAATGGAACCTGCCTACGGTCATGTCTGTTGTATATAACGGTGTTGTATACACAATTATATGATTTTTGTTTGATGATAACAACCAAATATATATTATTCTAAATGTGTTTATAAATGTACTGTTCTATATATACATCACAGACAGGAATATAATATATATATTTAAATGTAATACTACTGCACTAGAATTGAACATTCAGACTGTATTCTATTTGAATATAATATTTTATTTCAAATATTCAAACAGTACAACTATTTATAACTCCACTATTTGAACACATCACATTTTATATACATTCCCAGAATATTGTACTTGTGTAAATAAACTGAATATAATAGACAAGTTTGTTTGAACACAATAAAATAATCTTTTATTTCAAACAAATTTGTTTAATACAAACATCAGTACAATTCAGTTGTTACACAGCTCCTCACTGTAACACTCTGTCTATACATCTCATATATATATATATATACAATCACTCATTTTACATTTTCATACCCATATACATTCACTGATACATTTACATTCCCTGACACTGTCTCTTAGTCTTCTGTCTTCACAGCGTCTTTCAGTCAGTCCTGTCTTCATACCTGTCATATACAGACACACACACATAGTATATGGAACATAAATAATATTCTAAATTCTAGCGAATATGAAATTTTAATTTTAAAATTTTATTTGCCTCAGCTTTCTGGTGTTTTTTCTCATCATTTTTCATGACTCGATCTGATTTTTTTAATCCATCCGACTGTGTCTAGGCAACTTTTGATATTCACAGTGATACACAGTAAATACCATAAGGCAGACAACATAATTTTTCTCAATGCAGGGACAGGAAAACTTGTCTGGAATGATGCATATACACACGTGTATATATATACACATGTGCACTGCCTCGCCAGTCCAGTTGCAACTAAGGAGTAGCGACGTGGACCATCTCGACTAAGTGCAATAAATTCAAACATAAGTGAACACATATATGATCTACACATGCACAAAGTGGTCGAGGCAAGCAAAGTGTCAAGGCAGCTCATATATACAAGGCATGGTGCAGGCAAGGTTAACTACAAAATTGTTCGAGCCATGGTATAACAAATAGGCGCAAGTAAGGTTCAGCAAACATATAAAGGCAACAAAATATGGTGAGGTGTAACAACCCGTATTTTCAACAAACTGTAATAATGAAAATTGAGGCAGAATTTAATTATAAAATGGGAATCAAGGGAAACGGGCTATGCCATTGCGTTCGTCTCGGAAAAATACGCGAAATAGAGTCCGAGTTTTCGGAAATCGGAGTCCGTATGACCCAGTTAAGGCCCATTGAAGTTTGCAGAAAATTTCTAAGTAAAAACAGATTTAAATTTGAAATTAAATACATGGGCTAGGGCAAACTGGGCAGGCGGGAAAAATTCCCGCCCAGGACCCCATGTCGACAGGCCTGTCGACAGGGGTCTTGGCATGTCGACTGCCCTGTCGACAGCCCTGTCGACAGGGGGTAGCCAGGCAGATTAGCCTGGCGCACCTCTTTGGTTTGGGCTTGGTTGTGTGGTCTGGTTCTGGAGAGTTCCTAAATCTGACGGGCCAAAATTCACCTAGGGTTAATCCTATGGTCTAAAACACTCTAATTCTCTATAAATATACCCCTAATCCTACCCTAAAGCCTCATTAATCAATCTTGCAACTAAACTATGCCAAATTGAATCCTCAAATGGCCTCCACCTAAAATCCCTAGCCTCCACCTTCCTCAAAGTTTAATCCTATGAAGATATGATGATCATACAACCTTTTCTATGTTGTATGAATGCTTAATAACTTGCATACTTCATTAAGTTGCAAGTTTGATTTGCTAAAGTTTGTGTTTTTGGGATTTTGCAAAAGGGTTTTCTTATTTGAAGCTTGGTTTTGGGTTTTTAAAAGGGCTTCTTCATCTTATTTGGTGGATTTGTGGCTTGTTTATATTGGTAAGCCCTCTTACCTTCATTTTAGAAACTCTAAAGTTAATGTGTGATGAAAGTTGGGGTTTATGCATGTTTGATGAGTTATGCATGTTTATGCATGTTTGCTAAGTCATGATTTACAAGTTAATTGAGTTATGCATGTTTATGCATGTTTGCTAAGCCATGATTTACAAGTTAATTGAGTTATGCATGTTTATGCATGTTTGCTAAGTCATGATTTACAAGTTAATTGAGTTATGCATGTTTATGCATGTTTGCTAAGCCATGATTTACAAGTTAATTGAGTTATGCATGTTTATGCATGTTTGCTAAGCCATGATTTACAAGTTAATTGAGTTATGCATGTTTATGCATGTCTGCTAAGCCATGATTTACAAGTTAATTGAGTTATGCATGTTTATGCAAGTTTACTAAGCCATGATTTGCAAGTTTATTGAGTTATGCATGCTTGTGCAAGTTTAAAAATGACAAGTTGTGCATGTTTTACAAGTTATGCATGTTTATGGTAATATGCAAGTTCACTATGCTAAGTTATGCAAGTTTAACCATGTTATGCATGTTTATGGTAATATGCAAGTTCACTATGCTAGGTTGTACAAGTCTAACATGTTATGCATGATTGTTGTGCAAGTTTATCATGTATGTTGTGCCAAGTTCCCTCTTCCTATCCTTTATGCGTTATTACGAATATGTAAGCGATAGAATGACGTTGGGGGTTTGGGTAAACTTAAAATACATGAAAATATAAGATTGGGAATTTACCTATTAAGTTAGGTCTACCCCTTGGGAATTTACCTATTAAGTTAGGTCTACCCAAGCATTTGTTGACTTGTAATTATGTTTTGAAATAAAGTGGACATGACACTTAGAAAACAAAAGTGTGGCCAACTCGAGGTTGGGTTGAGTTTGTAGCGTAATTCTACCCGGAACCGACCGGCTTAACTAGTGGCTACAAACAATAGGACCCAATGTGAGAAGTTGGTCATGTGGTGCCAAAACCCGAGGTTAGACTAAGTTGTGGTGTAAACCTACCCGGACCCGCCCGGCCTAACTAGTAACCACAACAAGGTCTAATGTGAGAGGTTAAGGTGCATTAAGTTAATTAATGCCTCATGATTAGGGTTAAGTCAGGGTCCACTAATACTTAACCAATTTGGGGATTCGAGGGATTAGAATGTGGTTAGGTTGTGAACCGTTGATTACACTTAACTAGTTTAATCCATTTGGGAGTTCAAGGGATTAGAATGGGGTTAAGCCACACTTAACCAGTTTAATCCAGGATTAGTGAAGGGTTAAATCACACTTAACCCTCTTAGGAAACCCTAGCAGCGTGGTCTGTTCTAACAGTAATCCCAGTTTGGTATCATTTACAACCCTAGAAGCTAGGCTAGGGCGGGGCACGATTACTGGACAGATGTAAGCGACCAAAGGGCGATGGCCGAGTGGTACAGCGGTGCGGGTCCGGCGGGCTACGGACGTGCACGTAGTCCGATGTTGGACAAACTCGAGGCACGGGTACCAGTAGGTTAGGGCTGTGCATTATTGCTTAAGTGTCCGGGGTTGACACCCGAGGGCTTGATACACCCAAAGGGGGACCCAGCACAGACTATCTACAACCATATGTGGGCCATATGGACACCAACACTTGACGTGTTAGGTTTATAGGGAGCCGATCGACTAGACCGTGGCTGGACCTTTTATTAAGGTCACTTCATGTTATTGGGCCAAAGTTTGGGCTAAGGGATCAATACCTGTTACGTTGGTTTGCTAGTACACCGTGGTGCAAAACTTAACCTTGTTTTATGCGATGACACCTCTATCTGTCTTGTAGTTGATTTATCATGCCAGTATGTTGTTATCTATGATCATCTCAGTTTCCATCATGATGTTAACTTTATTAGTTTATAGACTGATCGTAGCAGGGCTTACTCAGTCTTTTTGACTGACCCGTTTTGTTTCGCCTCTTTTCTTCCGTTTCCCCCCCCCCCCCCAGGTTCTCAGGGAGGGAATACTGGAGCCTAGCTTGGATTTTAGCTGCTTCCTTGGATAGCTCAAGTATGCTTTGGACTTGAGCCGCTATGGTTTATCACTCTTATTTGGGGATAGCACTTATGTATTTCAGTTTATCAGATGATGTATTTATCTAGACTTGTAATTTTGGGAAATTGACATTTTGATGTACCAGACTTGTGTTTTGAAATGGTTTTTAAATCTTCCGCTGTTTTATTTACTTACTCTATTTATTTACATATATATATGTCATGTCCTGCCTTGCTATATCATTATGCATGTTTACCAATAATGCCCCTCCGAAGCTAGTGCATTCCTTTGTGAGTGACCCTGGCGGAGGTGGGGTGTTACATTTGGTATCAGAGCATATGGTTTACGAGAAGGGATAAAAAGGTTTTTAAAACTTTTGAAAAACTATTTTCAAAACCGAGTATAAAGTAGTTTCCAAAAGAAAAGTCTAGTTTATTTTAAAGGCTATTCCCCAAAAAGCCATTAGCACTATCCTTTGACTCCTCGTTTGAACTCTTTTCTTTTCATTTCCAGCATGTCTGATAATCTCATCTTGCCCGAAGGAGTAACGATACCCGATTGGTTCCGTCGGTACTTGGAAGCCACGGCACCGGTCTCGGGTGTCCCAAATGTTGTCTTTCCAGTCGAGGCCGCTGTTCCTCCCCCTCCTCCCATAGTTGATGTTCCTCTTCCTCCTTCCCCTCAGCATCCTCAAATTGACTTCGCCGAGATTTGCCAAGATTTTAAGGCGATAGGTTGCAAGAATTTCTTTGGAACCGAGACTTTTGTAGAGGCAAGGAATTGGTTGAAAGAGACCGAAGATCTTTTAGCCACCTTTGATATAGGTGACCGCAGGAAGGTTTTATTGGCAGTATGGTTGTTAAAGGAAGAAGCTGCACGTTGGTGGGTAGTCACCACCGCTACTAGGCCAATTGAGACTTGGGATGACTTTAGAGGAAGGTTTGGACTGAGATTCTTATCACTGAAGCAAGGGGACATGACTATTAGGGAATACATAGATAAGTTTAATCAACTGGCTCAGGTCGGTTTAGACTTGGTTAACACAGCTCAGAAGAAGGCCCTACACTTTGCTCTAGGATTAAACGAGCCATTACGTGATTTGGCCCTGTCTCATATACCCTTGGGGGCGACTTTCGAGAGTTTAGTGAATTTGGCCCTACTTCAAGAAGAAGGTAGCAATGACAAGAAAGAGGTCAAGGCGAATGAGTCTCAAGGCAAGAGAGTAAATTCCGGGAAACGGGGCAAGAATATGAAATGTAACTTCTGTGGTGAAGTTGGACATATAGCCAGGGAATGTAGGAAGAAGGAAAAGAGAAAGCGGGGCGAATGCTTTGATTGTGGTGAGTTTGGACATTTCAGCAAGGATTGCCCGAGGAAACAAGGGCAAGGTCAGACTCAGTGTGCAGGACTATCTGGAGGGCGAATTCATCCCCTCAACCCCGTTCTTCCAGCTCATGATAGAGGTAGTGTTTCTGTTGAAAATCTTGTTTACATTTTCTGCTTTTCTCTATTCGAACTTTGTTTGATTCTGACACATCGCATAGTTTTATTTCATCTGATCCAGTTGAAAGTTTTGCACCTAAGTACTAGTCTGGTTGATGATCCCGTATAAGTTTCAAATCCAATTGGGGGTTCTGCCCGTTCGTCCGTAGTCTGAGTGGATTTGGAAATTTCTATCTTGAGTATAGAATTCTTGTGGGATGTTTATATTCTCGGTTTCAGGGGATATGGGTTGGTTTTGGGCATGGAATGGTCGTCCTGTTTTGGGCCATTCTGGGTTTTTGTA
The DNA here is from genome assembly GCA_030737875.1 of Allium sativum. Classification (NCBI taxonomy): domain Eukaryota; kingdom Viridiplantae; phylum Streptophyta; class Magnoliopsida; order Asparagales; family Amaryllidaceae; genus Allium; species Allium sativum. Next base: position 411,800,151 of record CM060909.1, on the reverse strand, counting down.
TATAGGGTGTGGGGCTCATGACTCTCCTCGATAATACCCTAGAAATTTCTAGCAACCCTATGGGTCCCGTCATGTTATGTTATCTTGAATCCCTCAACTCGTCTATCGATAGTTTGCAATCTGTGAGGGTGGTCCGAGTATATCCTGATATCTGGGGATAGATTTCCGTATTATCTGGTTGGTAATGCCAAGCCAGTTTCATGGCCGATTAGGCACATGACCTCACGAAACGAGAGTTAAGAAAGCAAGTCAAGGAGTTGCTTGAGAAGAACTTCCTAAGACGAAACATTTTCGAGTAGGGTGCTCCAATAGCATTCGTTACTAATGTGAACGGTTTGCTTCGCTTATGTGTTGATTATCGTAAGATAACCGTTACCAAGGATCAATGATTTGTTTGATCAGCTTGTAGGAGCATCTGTTTACTTTTGATATAGCTACCGGATTCCATCAGCTTAGGATGGCTGAGGATGGAATTGACAAGACTGCGTTTAGGACTCTGGATGGGTTTTAGAATGGCTAGTCATACTATTTGGTTCGACTAATGCACCCGCATATTACGTAAACTGGATGGGTAGGGTGTTTAGGGAGTCCTTGAACAAGTTTGTCATGGTCGTCGTAGACGATATTTTGATCTCCCCAAAAGAACGAGGAAGAACATGCTATACATCTCAAGGAGGAGATGGATACGCTTAGAGCCACCAGTGGAAGGTCAAGTTCTCCAAATGTCACTTTGGAGGAAAAAAGTTGGATTTCTTGGGAACATAGTCCTAAGTAAGGCTTAGCGGTGGATTCTGCTAAAGTGGTTGCGGTTTAAAACCGGAAAACTCTGAGGAGGGCAATTGAAGTAAGAAGCCTCCTCCGTTTGGCTAGTTAGTTAGCATTCCCGGAGTTTAGACTTACTCTTCTGGATCAAGAAGGGGGTTTCGCAGGAAGAAGACCCGCAGTTAGTCAAGAACATGGACCGGTTGATTCGAGGCGAGATGTTAAGTCACCTCGTTAGTTATATTATAGATGACAAGGGATGACTAAGGCGCGATGAGAGATTATGTGTTCCTCGAGTGGAAGACTTGGTAAAGAAGGTTCCTGGAGATGCGCATCACTCGAGGAGGTGGCCGAGTGGGTTTCAGGATACATGCTGTGCCACCAGGTCAAGGCCAAGTCATAGAAGCCCAGTGGGCCATTACCTCTATTGAGGGTTCCGCAGGGGAAGTGCGAAAACATCTCGATAGATTATGTGGATAGACTAGAAAGGGAATACGGGTATGTGGGTAGACTCACGAAGAGTGCTCATTCCAGTCCAGTGAAGAGCAAGAGGACTGCATCATGGTCAGCAACGGTTTACCCTCGAGAAGTTGGCCAGTTTTGAAATAGCCTACAGGAAGCCATGGGTAGGCAACTGAATCTAGGTATGGCCTATCACTCATAGGCGGATGGTTCATTTCGATTAAGCATGAGTTATAGAAAATCACGTTTATAAGGGCAATTGGCAACATGGATTGATATTTTCAAGAAAAGTTCTGCCGCGTGGAATACTTTATGGTAAGTAGACGAGATCCAGGATTCACTAGTGAATTTTGGAGAGCTTGCACGAATCATGAGGTTATAGTTATGTTTAAGCCAAGTATACTGAAAGAAGAATAAGTGGAAAAGGAAGACGAGAGGCGATAATGAAATGAGTTCCAACTCGAATTTGGAAATAGGAGTTAGGAAGCCAAGGAATCATGAAGGGAAAGATAGTCAAGCACAGTGGAGTTAAGCTCAAGGAAACGTGACTAAGAAGAGTGAAGACTAGATACGCGCATCACATCTCTTTTTAAAAAGTGCATCTTTGATCCTTGTTTTCCTGTGGAGCTTGCTTGCAAGTTATCTTTTGTATATATCCTCTCGGTCCCATTCTCGATCTTATTTCTGTTGTAAACTCCATAAGGGGGTAAGACTCATCGGTTAGTACTATATGTCAAAGTTTGAATGAAAGGAGTTTATCTAGTTTATCGTGTTTATCTTGTCATGAGAACCTTAGGTAGAAACCCTTTGGTTGAAACATGTGTTTGAAGCATGTTATGCTTGATGGTTGCAAGTGGTTGCAAGTGGTTGCAAGTGGTTGCTCGTGGATGCATTATACACGATTAGGCACTAGATCGGCTCACACACTCCTCATATTGCATGTGCATGAGTGTTTATGCTTATTCTTGGATGAAATTCGTATGCTATCACATGGATGTTGCATATGGATGTATGATTGAGCACGCATGTAGTTATTATACATTATGTTAGGAATTTGCATACATATGGATTCATTTCACTGACATACATATGCATTAAGGAGGTTTACTGTACCAGTAACCGCCTGATTTACATACATATGCATTAAGGAGGTTTACTGTATCAGTAACCGCCTGATTTTTGCATTAGGTAAGTACATATACACACACTTTTGCATATGTTCATCCAGCATTTAGAATCTTGTAAGGACAATGATTGCTCGTGGATGATGCTTTGAGTAGATGGATGATTGGATGGTAGGATACGTTCTTCCTAACTTGAAGATTTCGGGGACGAAATCCTTTAAGGTGGGGAGAATGTAACAACCCGTATTTTCAACAAACTGTAATAATGAAAATTGAGGCAGAATTTAATTATAAAATGGGAATCAAGGGAAACGGGCTATGCCATTGCGTTCGTCTCGGAAAAATACGCGAAATAGAGTCCGAGTTTTCGGAAATCGGAGTCCGTATGACCCAGTTAAGGCCCATTGAAGTTTGCAGAAAATTTCTAAGTAAAAACAGATTTAAATTTGAAATTAAATACATGGGCTAGGGCAAACTGGGCAGGCGGGAAAAATTCCCGCCCAGGACCCCATGTCGACAGGCCTGTCGACAGGGGTCTTGGCATGTCGACTGCCCTGTCGACAGCCCTGTCGACAGGGGGTAGCCAGGCAGATTAGCCTGGCGCACCTCTTTGGTTTGGGCTTGGTTGTGTGGTCTGGTTCTGGAGAGTTCCTAAATCTGACGGGCCAAAATTCACCTAGGGTTAATCCTATGGTCTAAAACACTCTAATTCTCTATAAATATACCCCTAATCCTACCCTAAAGCCTCATTAATCAATCTTGCAACTAAACTATGCCAAATTGAATCCTCAAATGGCCTCCACCTAAAATCCCTAGCCTCCACCTTCCTCAAAGTTTAATCCTATGAAGATATGATGATCATACAACCTTTTCTATGTTGTATGAATGCTTAATAACTTGCATACTTCATTAAGTTGCAAGTTTGATTTGCTAAAGTTTGTGTTTTTGGGATTTTGCAAAAGGGTTTTCTTATTTGAAGCTTGGTTTTGGGTTTTTAAAAGGGCTTCTTCATCTTATTTGGTGGATTTGTGGCTTGTTTATATTGGTAAGCCCTCTTACCTTCATTTTAGAAACTCTAAAGTTAATGTGTGATGAAAGTTGGGGTTTATGCATGTTTGATGAGTTATGCATGTTTATGCATGTTTGCTAAGTCATGATTTACAAGTTAATTGAGTTATGCATGTTTATGCATGTTTGCTAAGCCATGATTTACAAGTTAATTGAGTTATGCATGTTTATGCATGTTTGCTAAGTCATGATTTACAAGTTAATTGAGTTATGCATGTTTATGCATGTTTGCTAAGCCATGATTTACAAGTTAATTGAGTTATGCATGTTTATGCATGTTTGCTAAGCCATGATTTACAAGTTAATTGAGTTATGCATGTTTATGCATGTTTGCTAAGTCATGATTTACAAGTTAATTGAGTTATGCATGTTTATGCATGTCTGCTAAGCCATGATTTACAAGTTAATTGAGTTATGCATGTTTATGCAAGTTTACTAAGCCATGATTTGCAAGTTTATTGAGTTATGCATGCTTGTGCAAGTTTAAAAATGACAAGTTGTGCATGTTTTACAAGTTATGCATGTTTATGGTAATATGCAAGTTCACTATGCTAAGTTATGCAAGTTTAACCATGTTATGCATGTTTATGGTAATATGCAAGTTCACTATGCTAGGTTGTACAAGTCTAACATGTTATGCATGATTGTTGTGCAAGTTTATCATGTATGTTGTGCCAAGTTCCCTCTTCCTATCCTTTATGCGTTATTACGAATATGTAAGCGATAGAATGACGTTGGGGGTTTGGGTAAACTTAAAATACATGAAAATATAAGATTGGGAATTTACCTATTAAGTTAGGTCTACCCCTTGGGAATTTACCTATTAAGTTAGGTCTACCCAAGCATTTGTTGACTTGTAATTATGTTTTGAAATAAAGTGGACATGACACTTAGAAAACAAAAGTGTGGCCAACTCGAGGTTGGATTGAGTTTGTAGCGTAATTCTACCCGGAACCGACCGGCTTAACTAGTGGCTACAAACAATAGGACCCAATGTGAGAAGTTGGTCATGTGGTGCCAAAACCCGAGGTTAGACTAAGTTGTGGTGTAAACCTACCCGGACCCGCCCGGCCTAACTAGTAACCACAACAAGGTCTAATGTGAGAGGTTAAGGTGCATTAAGTTAATTAATGCCTCATGATTAGGGTTAAGTCAGGGTCCACTAATACTTAACCAATTTGGGGATTCGAGGGATTAGAATGTGGTTAGGTTGTGAACCGTTGATTACACTTAACTAGTTTAATCCATTTGGGAGTTCAAGGGATTAGAATGGGGTTAAGCCACACTTAACCAGTTTAATCCAGGATTAGTGAAGGGTTAAATCACACTTAACCCTCTTAGGAAACCCTAGCAGCGTGGTCTGTTCTAACAGTAATCCCAGTTTGGTATCATTTACAACCCTAGAAGCTAGGCTAGGGCGGGGCACGATTACTGGACAGATGTAAGCGACCAAAGGGCGATGGCCGAGTGGTACAGCGGTGCGGGTCCGGCGGGCTACGGACGTGCACGTAGTCCGATGTTGGACAAACTCGAGGCACGGGTACCAGTAGGTTAGGGCTGTGCATTATTGCTTAAGTGTCCGGGGTTGACACCCGAGGGCTTGATACACCCAAAGGGGGACCCAGCACAGACTATCTACAACCATATGTGGGCCATATGGACACCAACACTTGACGTGTTAGGTTTATAGGGAGCCGATCGACTAGACCGTGGCTGGACCTTTTATTAAGGTCACTTCATGTTATTGGGCCAAAGTTTGGGCTAAGGGATCAATACCTGTTACGTTGGTTTGCTAGTACACCGTGGTGCAAAACTTAACCTTGTTTTATGCGATGACACCTCTATCTGTCTTGTAGTTGATTTATCATGCCAGTATGTTGTTATCTATGATCATCTCAGTTTCCATCATGATGTTAACTTTATTAGTTTATAGACTGATCGTAGCAGGGCTTACTCAGTCTTTTTGACTGACCCGTTTTGTTTCGCCTCTTTTCTTCCGTTTCCCCCCCAGGTTCTCAGGGAGGGAATACTGGAGCCTAGCTTGGATTTTAGCTGCTTCCTTGGATAGCTCAAGTATGCTTTGGACTTGAGCCGCTATGGTTTATCACTCTTATTTGGGGATAGCACTTATGTATTTCAGTTTATCAGATGATGTATTTATCTAGACTTGTAATTTTGGGAAATTGACATTTTGATGTACCAGACTTGTGTTTTGAAATGGTTTTTAAATCTTCCGCTGTTTTATTTACTTACTTTGTTTATTTACATATATATATGTCATGTCCTGCCTTGCTATATCATTATGCATGTTTACCAATAATGCCCCTCCGAAGCTAGTGCATTCCTTTGTGAGTGACCCTGGCGGAGGTGGGGTGTTACATGAGGCATGCACATCAATGGTTCGGCATGAATACACATAATGTATACAGGTCAGTGTAACTCAAAGGAAGCATGTTTTTTAGCATGTGGTGATGGAGCAAACAAGATTATATAGTTCAGCAAACAAGTATAAGCATGTTTTTAGCATATGGTGAATGATCAACACAGGTGTAACTGAGTGTTGCATGGTGGTAAAGTCCTAGAGAAGAAATAAGGAAACTTTTTCAAAATTACACAGCAAATGTGTGCAAGTGAACAATCAGGTCAAGTCAGCAAATATGTGCACAATTTTTTGGAAGTACAAGTCTCTGTTTTCAAAATCAAGTGTGAATGTGCTAATCAGGTCATGCCAGCACCTTGCAAGTTAAGGTTAGCACAAATGGTCAAAGGAATGGTTCAACTACAAACTCAAATATGTCAAGTGTACAATCTGTTTATGGAAATTTGGTCAAAATAGGATGGTGCATGATCAATTCCTCACATTCAAGAATGTCTACATCAAATTCAACCAAAGGTGGAGCATATGTATGCAGCATAAATTGTGGAGTAGTTTAAACAGAAGTGATCATGCAAATGTCAACATGTATGTCACAAGTACAACTCTAAATACATGTAACAAACAAACATATCAGAAACGCGTTTTTCAAACCTAAGACAGTATGGATCAAGTGTCAAAACAGTGTGCTCACGTCAAGTAGCTAAAGAGATGGTGCTCCAAAAATGTACACATGTTTAAAGTTTGGTTCACTTACAGCATCTCAAATGGATTGAAACATGTATAACATAAATCTTGGGAACAAACAAGAAATAAGTGCTTTTGTGTTCACACTGTGAAAACATTGTGACACATAATTTTCTGGAAAGTTTTTAATGCCACAAAATTCGATTTTTCCCAGACTTGTTTTAAATCAAATATGGAAAAAGTAAAATTGGATTCAATCATTTTTAGTATCGTGTTAAGCAAGAAAAACATTTAGGGAAAATCAGATTTGGCAAGTGTTTTAAATGGGAGCTGCAAGAGTTTTTACAGGAAATCACCATAATATATTAGGCAATTTTCTCCCAAAGATTTTCAAAATTCATTCCAGAAATCACGTAACATAAATCAAGCCGAGGATATCAGATATTCTTCAGAATCATAATAGAAAATTTCACATGTAAGAAATTTTCTTAAGCCAATTCTATTTTAAGCAATTAATCAGTCGAGCAAAAGAGGAAAGCATATTTCTTTTGGAAATTCACAGCAGATTTATTCAAAAGGGGCAATGTCATTTTCTCAGATTCATTCAAGGACGAGGAACAAATCCAAGTTCATCAATACAGACCAAACAGGCAATCAGGCCGAGTCATATAGTTGTAATCAAATCAATCAAAGGATTTTAAAATCCTATAAACATCACCTACTTCATCAAAGGCAAATATCATCTGGATCGAGAACCAACAAAAAAAATTCTAAAGAATAATCGAATACTAAATTAATATTACTTACAGTTTCGATCGCAAGTTATTCCAAGCAAAATCAATCGAAGAACGGGAACAACAAAGCGTTCGAGCCTTCAGAGACCAACATCCAGAGCCTTTTATCACATCGTCGATCTGATATGAGGAGGATTTCAGAAAAACCCTAGAACCTTTTTTCCAGCTGCCATTTTAAAGAGAAAAAGAACGGGATCAACCATTTAGAGAGTGGTCGGCCTAATTTTGAAGTGTTAAAAGGGGATGACCCCTAGTATTTTAAATCCTAAGGTTTTCTTGGTTGTTTTCGATTTATTGTATTTATTTTTGTATCATTTCAATTTTTTCTGTAAACCGTCAAAACAGTTTTCTAGAGTCTGTAAAATTCTAGGGGATTCAGTTAGGGATTAACGGACAGTTTACTAGTGTCTGTAAAACTAGGGTAATATCTGGTCTAGTGGATATAGACCAGTCTAGGGTTTTGAGCGTAGGGTTAGTACAGGAGCAGGGAGTGCGAGTTTACAGTGTTTATAAGCGGAATTTGTTATTAACTCCTAGTAGAAACCTTAGGAATGCAGTAGTAAATAGGATTTTGTCGAAGATGGGTATCTCTGTTTGTTATTTCCTTTCTGCTTTTTATTGTTGCTGTATTCTGTGATCTGTTTATTATTTAATATCCTGTAAGATTTTTAACTCAGCGAAAAACTGTGTAAAACCCTATTCACCCCCCGCCCCTCTAAGGTTATTCTAGATCCAACATTTGGTATCAGAGCAGGTATTTCATTAACTCTAGAGTCTTGGGTAACCCTAGTGGTCAGTATAGTGAGAGTCAGCCCAGTTCATTTCGAACTATTTTCATTGGAACAGATTTTTTAAACTGTAAATCCAAAACGGAATTTTATTTAAAATCCGTTAATATTAAATTTTGGAATGTTGTTATTAATGGGTTTGATTGTGGAGATATTGCTTTCATTACTCATGCTCTGAAAATTAAATTTAATTATCTTAGTACTGAACAGTTTAATCTTATCTGCCATTGTTTATCTGCACAGGAAATCTGGAGAACTCTCAACACGATGTATGGAAAGTCTGACGACTGCTCAAAATCCCAGAATGGAAACTCAACTTCAGATCTATGTTTGACAGGTTTTACAGAAGATAACTCAGATGGATCAGCTGATGGAGACTCAACAGAAAATGAAATAGAAAATTTTTCTTATGAAGATCTGGTTTATTTTTGTGCTGATTTAACTAAATCTGTTGATAAACTCCAGCTGAAAAATAAATCCTTGAAATCTAAGAATCTTGAGTTGACTAGCAAAAAACAATGTTTGGAATTGAAATTTGAAAATGTTTTGAAATTTGGAAATTCTGATTGTAAAAATTGTTTGAAATTAAAAACAGATCTCGCTCATCTTAATAATAACATTCAAAGGCTTGAAGAAGAAATTCTAATTTTAAAAGATAACAAAATTGAGTTGAAAGATGGAAACAATTGCTTACAAAAGGAATTTATAAATTTTAAGGATACCAAAAATTCCAAACATGATATTGCTGAAAATAATAGTTTGTTGAAAACAGATCTGATTTTGAAAGAGCTTGAAATCAAAATTGAAAAATTGAAGAAACTTGAATCTGAGAGTCGAAAACATTATGATTTTGAAATGGCTGAGTCCCAAACCAAAATTAAATTACTTGAATCTGAAAATTTGGTTTTAAAACAATACGATGTTGAAAGGAAGATCACTAATAACCGTTGTTCAGATTTAATAAAAGAGAACGGTGATCTTAAATTCAAAATTCAACAACTAGAGTCAACTTTGGTTAAATTTTCTGATGGAGAAAAATCCTTGAATATGTTGTTGAAAAATCAATTCTCTACTGGAAGTAAATGTGGACTTGGATTTGGGAATACAAATGTTTTTGAAAAACAAAATTCAAATGATTTGAAAATCCCTCAAACAACTTTGGAAAGATTCATTTTGAAAATTTAAACTCTGAAAATTTCAAAGATTTTTTGAATCAAAATCGTGATGTGAAATCATATTATTAGATTCCATTTAGACAATCCTGGACCCCAAAAGGAAATAAAACTATTTTGTCTAAATTCAAACAGATTTGGGTTCCTAAGGGTACAAAGGTAAACTCAGATGGGTTATTGTACAAACAGATTTGGGTACCAAAAGATGTAAACAAAAACTGTGAGTGGTTTTACAAATTTTGTTAGACCACTCAATCCCCTAAACACTTAGGTACTGGAGGTGGCTAAGGAACTGCTATTCAAAGGAGATTCAAATTCAAACTATTTTATGGTTCTATATCATTCACAGTTCCTCCAGCCAGGATTGTTGAGTAATAGATTCTGTTTTACATTGGATTATGGTATGATCTCTTAACTCACCTTTGTAAATATTATCTGTTTTTTTATTTCTCCTTCTGTCCCTTTTGTTTATTTTTCTTTTTTTGTTTGATTTTTCACTGTCATATCTTTGTAACTTCTTGGGCTTTCTTAACTTCCAATTGCAGAATTCAAATTTTTCTGGAAATTTGCTTCATTTGTATAAAATTCTGATGTTTTTAATCATTTCCAGATCTTGAAAATATTTTTGTAAATATCTGCAATTGATTCAAAGTTTGTTTTCTGATTCTCTGAATTCATAACAGTGTTGATGTATATGTGTCATATCTTGAACACTATTGATTCGAATTTTAAATTTTTGAAGATCTGAAAATTTTAAATTATCTTGAATTAGTGATATATTTAGAAATTCATCTCATATTCATGATTATTATGATTGAAATTTGTTTGTTTTGAAATCATCTTTTTTTTTTTGATATTTTGAATATCACACACCTCTTACACTTAAAATTATCAATCTCGTGTGACTGATTCATTATATCCCAAAATTTGACATAGATTCAAGAGATTTCAAATAAATTATTCTAATTTTCTGGATCATGAATATTTCTCAAGTTTGATGTAAATGATATGAAATTACTCTTGTGCTTGTCAAAATTTATTTCGAAAAATTCTTTGAAAATTTGGTCTTGAAACTCAGTATTATTTCATGATTTTTTGATTTAAATATTTATTTGTTAAATCATTTGAAATTATTGATTTCTTGAATCTCACACACATCGTGGATTTAATTTTATAATCTGGTGTGATCGGTTCATTGAATCTTGAGTTTTTCATGTTCCTCAAATGATTTCAAATAAACGGTATTTTTAATCTTGGATCATAAATGATCTTATATGACCATCATCTTGACAAGTATGCTTTGAAACTAATTTTGTGTTGCTCTGGTACTGTTTTGAAAAATGTTTGTTTTGAAATCATCTGGTTCTCTGATTAAAAGAAATTTATTTGTAAATATTTTTGATGACTGCTTGATTTGGTATCAAAGGTTTACCATGCTCTGATAAATGGAATTAATTTTGCTTGATTGGTTAATCTTGTTTGCTTGGGTCTTGTGATTAAGAAAAAAAAATCTATTATCAGTGATATCCAGTTTTATCACCAGTGTCGTCTTATAATCCTCATTAATAGAGACACCAATTGGTATCAGCAGTACTGAATTTTTTTGTATATTTATTTTTCCCTCTTGTGTTGTATAGTTCTTTTCAATTTCCTCCTGTAATTGATTTTCAACTTTAAAATTATTTATTGATTATTCATTCAGAAATTGAAATCAATATCCAAATTGAACTGTATTTATAATTCATCAAAATTATTATTAGATTTTGAAATTGTGATGAATCATGACTGCAGTATATTTCACAACAAGAGGAGATTTTATTTATATTTTCATGATGGTTGAACATTTATTATAATATCTTTGAATTGGCAATTATTTCTCAACCATCTCCTTTATCTACCATCATTCTGCCATCCATGATAATTTTATATAAATGTGGAGAGTTAAATATATTTTTAAAATCATCTTGAATAAACAGTAAAAATATTTGTGATGGAATTGTGGTTATGTTATTATTCAGAATTAGTGACAATTGAAATTATTCAATGATCTCGGTACATTTGATCATATTTCATAATATAATTAATTTAGAAATTTATTTCACAGTTCATTTCTGTACCTACCCCAATCTCTATCATCCATATATTGGTTTAATATACCGAGGAGTTTTTTCCTTTTAAAGTTGAAATGATAAATATATATAATTAATAAATATAAGTGTGTCCCTAATCTCATTTAAAAATCCAAGCTCTGGTCATGCATGGTTAAGAGATTACTTATAATTTAAGCTGCAACTGGTCTCATTTAAAAATCCAAAATCTGATTATGCACGGTCAGTATGCTTTTAAATATATATATAAAGGGGGTAAATTACTAAATAAATTTATATAAAATTCTCCTTAGTGTGTAAAAACCATACTATCAATCCATCTTCTATTTGTGAAATGTGTTGAAATCTTATGACGTATTATGATTTGTTGATTGATAAGTATTGTGATTTGAGATTATACGATGTTGTCACTTAATTTGAATTATTAATTTTAGTCAAAATCCATCACCTGTTTTTGTGCTCAATTTTATAAAATTCTTTTGGAAACTATTCTTATTTTTAAACTCTCTCCATTTTTATAATTTCATTGTAAATCTGTCATTCTAAAATGTGAAATATGCCACTAATTCTTAGAATATTATGATTTTTGTTTGGTTGATTGTGATTTATGATGGTCATTCTTCCTCTTAAGATGAAATTATATTATTTTTTTTAGTCAATTTTTCATCTATATTTTAATTTCTGAAACCTTTTGATGATAACAAAAGGAGGAGAATGAGTTGAGATTTTGATTTATGGGTGAATATTTTATAAATATTTTAATTTTGAAAATTCCAATTCAGTTTCACATTCTTTTCACTCATGCACAGTTATAGGGGGAGTTTTTGTTGTAGGGGAGCATTCAAATAGGGGGAGTTCTGTTCTTTATAGTCAAACACATTTACTGTTTTCAAAATCTTCATATTTGTTTGTCATCATCAAAAGGGGGAGATTGTTGTATACAACAATGTTGTATACGCAATTATATGATTTTTGTTTGATGATAACAACCAAATATATATTATTCTAAATGTGTTTATAAATGTATTGTTCTATATATACATCACAAACATGAATATAATATTTATATTTAAATGGAATACTACTGCACTAGAATTGAACATTCAAACTGTATTCTATTTGAATGTAATATTTTATTTCAAATAGTACAACTATTTATAACTCCACTATTTGAACACATCACATTTCATATACATTCCCAGAATATTGTACTTGTGTAAATAAACTGATTATAACAGACAAGTTTGTTTGAAAAAAATAAAATAATCTTTTATTTCAAACAAATTTGTTTGATACAAATATCAGTACAATTCTGTTGTTACACAGCTCCTTACTATAACACTCTGTCTATACATCTCATATATATATATATACACAATCACTCATTTGACATTTTCATATCCATATACATTCACTGACACAGTCTCTTAGTCTTCTGTCTTCACAGCATCTTTCAGTTAGTCATGTCTTCATACCTGTCATATACAGACACACACACAGTATATGGATAAAATTTTAATTTTAAAATTTTATTTGCCTCAGCTTTCTGGTGTGTTTTCTCATCATTTTTCATGACTCGATCTGATTTTTTTAATCCATCCGACTGTGTCTAGACAGCTTGTGATATTCACAGTGATACGCTATAACTACCGCAAGGCAGACAACATAAATTTTTCTCAATGCAGGGACAGGAAAACTTGTCTGGATGGCTACATATACACACGTGCATATATATACACATGTGCACTGCCTCACCAGTCCATTGTGCAACTGAGGAGTAGCCACGTGGACCATCTCGACTCAGTGCAATAAATTCAAACACAAGTGAACACATATATGATCTACACAGGCATAAAGTGGTCGAGGCAAGCAAAGTGTCAAGGCAGCTCATATATACAAGGCATGGTGCAGCCAAGGTTAACTACAAAATTGGTCGAGCCATGGTATAACAAAGAGTCGCAAGTAAGGTTCATCAAACATACAAAGGCAACACAACATGGTGAGGCATGCATATCAGTGGTTCAGCATGAATGTACATAATGTACACAGGTCAGTGTAACTCAAAGGAAGCATGTTTTATTGCATGTGGTGATGGAGCAAACAAGATTATACAGTTCAGCAAACAAGTATAACCATGTTTTTAGCATATGGTGAATGATCAACACAAGTGTAACTGAGTGTTGCATGGTGGTAAAGTCCTAGAGAAGAAATAAGAAAACTTTTTCAGAGTTACACAGCAAATGCGTGCAAGTGAACAATCAGGTCAAGTCAGCAAATATGTGCACAATTTTTTGGAAATACAAGTCTCTGTTTTCAAAATCAAGTGTGAGTGTGCTCATCAGGTCAAGCCAGCAAACAAGTATAAGCAAACAATATGGCCGAGCCACCTTACAAGTTAAGGTCAGCACAAATGGTCAAAGGAATGTTTCAACTACAAACTCAAATATGTCAAGTGTACAATCTGTTCAGGGAAGTTTGGTCAAAACAGGATGGTGCATGATCAAGTCCTCACATTCAAGAACGTCTACAGCAAATTCAACCAAAGGTGGAGTGTAACAACCCGCATTCTACGCATCGGAGGATCGTAGAATATTTATTTCTTTCCCATATGAAGTCGTATGGTCATGTAACTTTGGGAAACAACCATTAGAGTCATTTCCTATGTTCATGATTTTTGTCGATTTTTAAATGACTGTTTTGCCCCTAGCTGATATTGTTTTGGCCATAACTTTTGACTGGAAAGGAATTTTGACCTGAAACCACTTCCATTAGATTCGTTTGATGGTTTAACTTTCCGTAGAGTGGTCATAATAGCCAAACGGACTTACCGTTTGGTAGATATTGCTGAAATAAGGTTTGGAAGGTGAAAAACTGCTTAACCGGGCCAAATGGGGTGATTAGTGAATGGGCCCATAACCCATTTCGGGATTAGGGTTATGGGGAGGCTGAAAAGGGTTTTAGATTCATTCCATTTCAGTTTTCTAGCCTCCACTTACCTCTTAGAAACCCTAAAAATGGCATCCAATCTCTAAATCACCTCCAAACCATCTTCTTATCAAGGATTAAGCTTAGCAACATCAAATCAAGGGAGAACTTCACTAAATAAACGTTAGAGCTGCTGTTTAGCATCGGGATTCACACCAAATAAGTGATTTATTACAGATCTAAGTCTTATTTGTGGCTAAGGTGAGCGATTTGCATAGTTCCTCACTAATTGTGGCTAATTAAGGGTAATTAGTGTTAATTAGCGAATTTAAACATGATAAAATTCTGGAAAAATATCTATAAAATCCGAAATGATGTTCTAGACCTCTGATATGAATTTGGGTTAATTTGATTAAGTTTTGCTAATTATATCATTAGTTTCACCTAAACATGTTTAAGGGAAAATATGGGGTTTTGGCTAGATTTGATCCATTTTAACCTATCACATTGATGTTTTGGTGTTTGAGGTCACTTCTACTTGTTTCTATGACTTTGTGGTATTCTTTGTGATTGATTAGAATAGTTGGAATGGCCGAAAACGCCGTCGAATGGCGTAAAACACTCACTGGAAAAGTTGCAGGAAATGCTACAGGAATCCGGATCGGATAAGGGGGTCGGATCAGATAGTTGAACCGAGCCAAAGTGGTAGCATCTCCAGCAACATACAAATGTTAGGGAGAGAAGGAAGACCCGGACCGGATCGAATTCGGTGAAGTTGGATCGGATCGGAAAAGAACTAGGAGTGGGATTGGACCGGAGCATCACAACCGAAGGGGCGTAGCGTGGGATCGGAGAGCACGAGGAGAACCGAACCGGGAGCAACACCCGAACCGAACCGAAGTGATGTGACCGATCCGAACCGAACGTGAAGATCGAACAACATAGTACGAGCTGAAGACTCGAATGCCATGGCCGAACCGAACCGAAAGACATGGACAAGAGAACCGAATACCAGTGTTGACTAAAACCCGAGATGCAAAGGTATTCCAAAATGGGAAGTTAGAGCTCAGGATCCGGTTGGGAACCGATGAGTTCACTTCATGATTGGGCTTTGCTGCGGGACATGTGCTAAGGAGTTGTCGATGTTCATAACTTCGATTCACCACTGGAAATGGATGATGGGCTACTTATCAGTGCAGTAGAGTCACTATGACTCGAGGGGCAAGGTGATGGTAGAAAGACTACGTTATCAGTGCAGTAGAGTCATTATGACTCGAGGGGCAAAGTGATGCGTAGTAAGACTATGAGCCAGTGCAGTGGGGTCATTGTGACTCCATGGGGCAGAGTGGACATAGTAAAGGATTAGTAAGGCTATGAGCCCGGGCAGTGGGGTCATTGCGACTCCATGGGGTAAAGTGGACATAGCGAAGGATTTGTGGCTAAGTATCAGTGCAGTGAAGTCATTTACGACTTCATGGGGCAAAGTGATCATAGCAAGGTATGTTGGGTGATCGAAGTGGTGAATATTGTATGCTTTACGCACTGAGTGAGAGATGTGAGGATGGTTGCTATGTTTGATTGTTTGCCATCACTATGACATGCACACCCCCACCCCTGTTATCTTTACACCATTTGAAATGGCACCTTAGAGTGTTGTACAGTATGTAGTGCTAACTCTTTGGTTGCAGGTCCAGGTTCAGGTATGTTTTAGTCTACCTGTTATTGTTCTGTTTAGATGCTTATCGCTCATACCAGGCTTTATGTCTGACCCAGAGTTTTATGTCTCCTCTTATTACTCTGGGTGCTCACACGAGCAGACTAGAGACAGGTTAGCTGGTGATGCGCGAGTAGCTGATTCGGAGGCGAGCAGGAGGCTTCCACGTATGATATATAGATATTCTCCCTGTGTCGTTGGTGGTCGCTACTTGGGCATTAGTTGTGTACCTCCTTTATCTTGCTTTTTTTTTTGAGACAGTTTGAAAAGTTGTAATAATGTTAGCTTTTGATCATAAGCTGTACTTGGATTTTCTGCTGCTATGTTAGTTTGTTTTCAGCTTATGCACTGTCTCACCTGTTTTATGTCAAGTATGTTGTTATTATATTTTGTTCCATGCACTGTGAGACATTTTACAGGTTCCTTGTTAGTTCATTTCCTTCTTCCCTTTTTCTTCTTACGACCCGTTCCGTGCTAACTGGACATGTGTACGGCGCACTATTGGAGTAAATGTCTGTTGGTGCGGGGCGGGCCGTCACATTTGGTTCCAGAGCTCTAGGTTGCGTAGTTAACCTAGGGAAAGACACTAGGGAGAGATAGTACGTATATGAGAGAACGTATTTGTGATTGCTTTGGATTTCAAAAGCTATATATGTATATACTATTAGTAGTATAAGAATGAAGTCATACTGCACTAGCACCACTATGGGGTCGTTAATCGTTTCCCCTTTTACAGATTGAATGATGAGCCGATATGCAAGAGGTGCCGGTAGGGGAGCCAATAATGGGAATGCTGCTGACATGAGGGCGATGTTTAATGACCTCATGAGAGATATGCTTAGGGAGGTGCAAGGGGCAGTTCCCAATCCCGGAATTGGTGGTGGTCCAGTAGTGCAGGCGCCTAGGGTCGATTTCGCCAAGTTGTGCAAGGATTACACTAATGTAACAACCCATATTTTCAATAACCTATTATAACGTAAATCGAGGCAGAATTTAATTTATAAATCTGAATCAAGGGAAACGGGCTATGTCATTGCGTTCGCCTCGGAAAAATACGCGAAATAGAGTCCGAGTTTTCGAAAATCGGAGTCCGTATGACCCGATTAAGGCCCAACGAAGTTTTCAGAAAATTTCAAAGTAAAAACAGATTTCAAATTCAAGTTGGAATTTGGGAATTTAGGGCAGCAGGCGCAGGCGGGAAAATTCCCGCCAAAGTACCCAAGTCGACAGCCCTGTCGACTTGGGAGTCGACTTGGTTGGCCCAAGTCGACAGCCCTGTCGACTTGGTCCAGCCGGGCAGTATTGCCTGGTGCACCATTTTGGGTTTGTGTTGAGCTTGGGGGCCAGATTCGGTTTTGAGGGCTGAGATTGGAACTAGGGTTTAATCCTAAGGTTGAAACTAGTCCTAATCTCTATAATAAGGCCCTAACCTAACCCTAAATCATCATTATTCATTCATACAACTAAACTATGGCAAAATCAATCCTTTCATGGCCTCCACTCTCTTCATAAAATTCCTAAGTCATTTCTATGAGAGATTTTCCATGCATACAAGTGTTTTCAAGCTTGTATGAGTATCATTAGCTTGCATTCAAGTCAAGTTTCTATATTTGCATCATAAAGCAAGAGTTTTGATCATTTTGGCTTAAGGGTTTTCTATTAAAGCTTGCATTTTGGGTTTAATTGGTTGCATAAGGGTTTTGTCATATTTCCTAAGCATTGTAAGCCCTATTCTACTTTCATACTTAAACTCTAAGGTTAATGATGCAAGTTTATCATGTTATGCAAGTTTGTTATGTTATGATATGCAAGTTTATCATGTTATGCAAGTTTGTTATGTTATGATATGCAAGTTTATCATGTTATGCAAGTTTTCCATGTTATGATATGCAAGTTCATCATGTCATGTTATGCAAGTTTACCATGTTATGCTATGCAAGTATGTCATGTTATGATATGCAAGTATGTTATGCAAGTTTGGGATGATCATTTTGTTCATGTTATCATGTTATGCAAGCTTATCTTGAGTATGTGAACATAAAGCTTCAAGCTTTATGCTAAAGGTTGCATTTTGGCAACATGTAAGTTATCATATCTCTTATGATAACTTGCATGTGAGGCTAAATGCGAGCTTATGGCCATTTTTACATGTCATTTATCACCATGTATCACCAATATGCTAAGTTTGGTTTTATGCATGCTTTTGAGGCCTAAAAATGTAATATGCAAGTATATGAACACATGTACATTTCATATGCCACCATGTTGAACTTGTGGCTTCAACACCTTTATGTCATGATTATGCCAAGTTCCCTCTTTCTACCCTTTATGCGCTATTGCGATATGTAAGCGATGGGATTGCGTTTGGGGTTGGGTAAACTTAAAAGACATAAAAACATAAGCTTGGGAATTTACCTAAGTTAGGTCTATCCATAGGGAATTTACCTATTAAGTTAGGTCTACCTAATTGCTTGAAAACTTGTAATGTGTTTTGGAAACATGATGGACATGACACTTAGAAAATATAAGTGTGACCAACTTGAGGTTGGGTTGAGTTTGTAGCGTAAACCTACCCGGAACCGACCGGCTTAACTAGTTGCTACAAACAATAGGGCCCAATGTGAGAAGTTAGTCATGTTGTACCTTGAACCCGAGGTTAGACCAAGTTGTGGTATAAAGCTACCCGGAACCGACCGGCTTAACTAGTAACCGCAACAAAGTCTAATGTGAGAGGTTAAGGCGCATTAATTAATTAATGCCTCATGATTAGGGTTAAGTCATGGTCCACTTAATACTTAACCAATTTGGGCTTGTGAAACACCCCACCTCCGTTAAGGTCACTCTCAAAGGGAATGCCCTAATTTTGGTGGAGGTTTATAAGTATAAGTCACAGATATACAAGACAGATATAAGAACACATATTTGAAAACAGCGGAAAAACAACAAACTTTTATTTCATAAAGCCAATACGTGTTACAACCACATCATCATAATTGTCTTACATCTTTTCCCAAAACATAACATAACACTTTCATAATCTGTCTTGATTACAACATTTAAAGAAGCATAAATAAAACATAGATAAACTGCAAAAGCCCATAGTGGATTGTCCAAAGCCATAGTTCAAAAACAGGAAGTTCCAAGCAATACATTTCTCTTCTTCAAGCTGGATGGTGGAGGCTGGTCAAGCTGCAGTGTTCCCTCCCTGTGGACCTGGGGGGGGGGGGGAAACGGAAGAAAAGAAGACGAAAGAAAAATAGAGTCAGACATAAAGCCTGAGTAAGTCTAGTACTATTTTGTCTATGAATAAAGAACTGGGTATGATAAGTATAATCAAGAAGTGGGAAAGCACTATAAACTTGGTTAAGTTGTCTAGGGTCGAATATACTATCGTACCCCATGTCAATCTCTGAACCCATATAAACTAGTTCCCAACTGGCACCCCAAAATTAGGGTGATGTGATCCATTCAATGATGATCGGCTCCTACTCGCATAGTTACATGTGTCTTACGGCCCCCGATGTTGTAGTTACCTATGCTGGTCCCACCATGGGGTATATCAAGTCCCATGGCAGCGACCCGACACAACCTTGGAATGCACAGGTATGCTACTGGTGCCCAGTGCTTTATTTTTCTGCGCCGGAGTGTGTGCACGCCCGCACCCCGTTAGAACCTACACTGCTACACCACCGCCGTCGTTTTGACCTCTTACAATCAGCCCAGTAATCGTGCCCCACCCTGCCTAGTTTCAGGGTATCATGATACACCGTGTAGGGTTACTGCTGAAAAGGGTCCCCCGTTACTAGGTTTTCTATCTCTAGCCAACATGCTAAGTTGGTTAAGTGTTTTGCTAACCTAACCCCCACCAGTTCGTTTAGTTTAGCATGTTACATTTTGATTAAGTCTTAGTCCACTTAATCCTAACAATCCTGACTCAGCCTTAATTGTCTTATTAAGGCCCTGACCTCTCACATTAGACAGGTATTGCTGTGGCTGCCTGTTGCCGGTTGGTTCCGGGCAGTCTTACGCCACAACTCAGTCTAACCTCGGGTCCTTATTGGGCTCCATGTTTAACCTCCCACATTGGATAGGTATTGTTGTGACTACTGGACAGCCGGGCGGTTCCGGGCAGGTTTACATCACAACTCAATCCAACCTCGGGTTAAACATATCGTATTTTCTACATTTACATATTTTTGTCTTTCTTCTTTATTGATATGTAAATATTTGCGGCCCATTATTAAGTTAATGGTGTAAAGGTTACACCAATCATGGGCCCAACCCATTCTTGAATTTGGGCCCTTTTACTTTAGTTTTCATTCATTAAATTAATTTAGCCCAACGTTATTTACCCCCGTTTTTACACGTCCGTTTATATATATTGGGCTTAGCCTTTTAAAGCCCAATTTAGCCATGCGAAAGGGGAGGCTCAAAGCATAATTACATACACAAAAAGGGGAAGGTGAGCGTATGAACTTGCAAAATGACGTTGGAAATACAAACTAGAACGGGTGTACTTGCATAGTGGTAACATAGGTGACATGAATCAAAGCATGTGAACTTGTAATTGAGATGTCATTATTGACACATGAACCTATATTTTTATTTAGGCATAATGTCAAACATAAGCATGGCATAAATATTTCTAGCATAAGCATGGCATAATGTCAAACATAAGCATGGCATAAATACTTCTAGCATAAACATGGCATAATGTCAAACATAAGCATGGCATAATATCAAACATAAGCATGGCATAAATATTTTCTAACATGAAATCATGATTCTTACTTTAGTCATGTAAACTTACAAAAAGGGACTTTTTGAACCTAACCTAGCCATGTACCACATATGTCATCATAAAATTCTTGTAAACAAGATAGACTTAATCATGGATTTCAATTATGTCAAATATCGTTCATAGCCTAGCCATATTCATAAGTTTGCAAATAGGGTTTCTAGTACTAAAGCATGGCTTAATACATGATGCCAAATTCTCAACATAATTTCATATGGATAATAACCAAACTTGTTCCAATTACTTACAAAATGATTTATGCACAAAATATACATCATGGTGGCATAGAAGCAAAACCCCAAACTTGCATGAATTTAAATCAACTACATACATGTAGTTTCAACATGGATCACATAATTTGCGAAATATTCCAAACGTATACTTGCATAGAACTACCGCATGTAGTTCTTTATAATGAATAACATAATTCATAAATATCCAAACGTATATAATATTTCAAATTGATAAGAGCGCGCAAACATGAATTACTTTATTGCCATAATTCAAGCATACAAACCAACACAATTGTTTATTCATACCAAAGTAATACTCTACTTACAATCGTTGCGATGAATTCTCTAATTTAGGGATTGAAGATGCAAATTCCTTTGTTGAATTGATTTGTTTAGGTTGCTCTAAGCTTTAGAATCTTCCTCCTAATCCTCTCTCCAATGTGGTGGCTACTCCTAGTCGTTCCTCGGCAACATGGCGGCTATGTTTTTATTTTTGAATGAATAGATTAGGGTTTAGTCTAGGGTTGTTTATATAGAGGTTAGGAACTGATTAGGACCATTGATGTTGCTTGGATTGATCGTAGCCATCCATCCTAAGGAGAGACCAATTAGAGCCTGCCACCTAGCCCTAATGACAAAGCAGACCACAGAAAATCGGAGGAACACAGACCTGGCCAGCCAGGTTAGACTGGGCTCGACCAGGTCGATACCCCTGTCGACAGGGCTGTCGACAGCCCTGTCGACATGGGTAGCCCAGGTCGATAGCCCAGTCGACCTGGGTGGCCCAGGCGGGTGTTCTTCCACCCTGGCCCATTGGGCCCCACTTCGGGATACTTATTAATTCTGTTTGAATTTTAAATTTAATTTAAAACTTCCGAAGGCCATATCTTCTTCATACGGACTCCGTTTTTCGAAAACTCGGACTCTATTTCGCGTATTTTTCCGAGACGAACGCAATGGCGTATCCCGTTTCCCTTAGTTCTTTGATTTGAAATTAATTATACTTTAATTTGTGAATTTCATAGTTACAGAATTCTCGGGGTGTTACATTCTCCCCCACTTAAAAGGATTTCGTCCCCGAAATCTTCAAGTTAGGAGGAATGTATATCCTAACATCCAATCATCCATCTACTCATCCATCAAACACGAGTATCCAGTGTCCTTAAAAGACTTCTAATGCTTCATGATCATATGCGAAGTGTGTGTGTTCATGAACTTATCTAATGCAAAATCAGGCGGTCTACTGATTCAGTTGACCTCCTTAATGCGAATCATGTAAGTGAAATGAATCCATTATGTATGCAAATTTTCCTATTCATGATTCTACATGAGTGCACAATCATTCAATACAAATGCAACATCCATATGCCAACACATTACAATTCAACCATATACGAATACAAACATATATGCATATGCAATATGAAGTGATTGAGCCGATCTAAAACCTAGATTGTGTGTGTATATGCAACCACGAGCAACCACTAGCAATCACTTGCAACCACTTGCAACCATCATACATAACATGTTTCAATTACATGTTTTCATCCAAAAGGGTTTCTACCTAAAAGATAGATAAAAGCGCAACTTAAGGAAAAAAGAAAGATCAAGGACGTACCCTCGAATAGAAAAGGGTATGCAGTGCGTATTCTAGCTTCAGTTTCCCAAGTCGCGTCTCCCTCGGCGTCGCTCCACTGGACTTTGACGAGTTTGACTTCGCGGTTGCGTAGCTTCTTCACTTCCGTTCCTAGGATGCGGGTTGGAACCTTTCTTATGGTTGCTTCGCGTTCCACTTCGGCCTCTTCGAGTATATTTGGCTCTACCACTTCAGCAGACTCATGTAGACATTTTCGTAGATGTGAAACGTGAAAAACGTTGTGGACTCCAGCCAACTTCTCGGGTAGCTCTAATCTATAGGCCATTTTCCCAATCTTCTCGATGATAGGGAATGGTCCTACGAACCTTGGTGCTAGCTTTCCTGTGGTTCCGAAACGAACAACGTTTCTTAGCGGTGATACCTTGAGAAAAACTCTGTCTCCAACTTCAAATTCAAGGTCGGTTCTCCTCTTGTCGGCATAGGACTTTTGTCTGTCTTGGGCCGTCTTCATCCTTCTTCGTATTAAGTCTACTTTCTCTGAAGTCTCTCGGATCATGTCTGGTCCTAGTACGAGCTTATCAGTAGACT
The DNA here is from genome assembly GCA_030737875.1 of Allium sativum. Lineage (NCBI taxonomy): Eukaryota > Viridiplantae > Streptophyta > Magnoliopsida > Asparagales > Amaryllidaceae > Allium > Allium sativum. The sequence goes on along the minus strand of CM060909.1, from coordinate 411,776,957 downwards.
CCCACCAACAAGTGGGCGATCGGCACGGTCTTCCATATAGAGCTTCGAAGGGCGCCATTCCGATGGTTGCTTGATAGCTGTTGTTGTAGGCAAATTCCACCAAAGGAAGGTGGTCTTCCCATGTCCCTCCGAAGTCAATGACGCATAACCTTAAAAGGTCTTCCAAAACTCTGTTCACTCTCTCCGTTTGGCCGTCGGTTTGGGGATGATAGGTTGTGCTCAAGCATAACTGCGTTCCTACTGCTTCTTGCAGACTCCGCCAAAACTCGCTGGTGAAGATGGGGTCTCGGTCACTAACGATGCTAGATGGTATTCCGTGGAGTCGAACGATTTCCTTGAGGTAAAGTGATGCTAGGGATGAGGCATTTCTTTTACCCTTGACAGGTAAAAAGTGGGCGCTTTTAGTAAGCCTATCCACTATTACCCAAATGCTAGTGTTGCCTCTCCTAGACCTAGGCAGCCCATCGATGAAGTCCATTGAGATGCTATCCCACTTCCACTGCGGGACCTCTAGAGGATGTAGTAGTCCACCAGGCTTTTTCTGTTCCGCCTTAACCTGTTGGCACACCATACACTTGGAAACGAACTCTGCCACATCCTTTTTCATGCCGTTCCAAAAGAAAGTCCTTTTTATGTCTTTGTACATTTTATCTCCGCCTGGGTGTATCGTCATCTTGGAGTGATGAGCTTCTTCGAGAACCTTCTTTATTAAATCGTTTGTCTGTGGGACGCATAGCCTTCCATCTCGCCTTAGTAAACACTTATCGTCGATGGAGTATCTGTTGAGGTGACTTGAAGTCTCACCCCTAATTAGCCTATCAATTATTTCTACAAGCTGACGGTCTTCGCGTTGTGCTGTCCCTACTGAATCCACTAAAATTGGGCGCACTTCGAGAGATGCTAGCAAGCCCGGTACAAAATCGGAGGAAGGCCTAAAGTCGAAGCTGGCTATAAACTCTAGGCTTTGTCTTTCAACAAACAACGGGCTTAGGGTCAATTTCTTTCGGCTCAACGCGTCTGCAACTACGTTGCCTTTGCCCGGAGTGTAGGAGATTTCGAAATCGTACGAGGCAAGAAACTCCATCCACCTTTGTTGCCTCAAGTTAAGATCCTTCTGCGAGAAAAGATATTTCAACGATTTATGGTCAGTGTAAAGTTCGAACTTCTCACCTAGGAGATAGTGTCACCAAGACTTGAGTGCAAAGACGATGGCGGCTAACTCAATATCGTGGGTTGGGTAGTTCTTTTCGTGCACCTTGAACTGCCTCCCGCCATAAGCTACTACCCTTCCTTCTTGCATTAAGACGGCGCCTAGCCCTGTCCCACATGCATTCGTATAAACAGTGAACATCTTGCTCCCATCTGGCAACGTCAAAACTGGGGCTGTTGTGAGAGCCCTTTTCAGTCGTTGGAAAGCAAACTCGCAATCCAAGTCCCAATTAAACACCAGATTCTTCTTGGTCAATTTCGTGAGCGGAGCTGAAATTTTCGCAAAATCCCTTATGAATTTTCGATAGAAACCCGCTAGTCCTAGAAAGCTTCGGACCTCAGTTGCATTCCTTGGTGTCTTCCAATCCTGTACCGCCACTACCTTAGCAGGGTCCACCGCTAACCGTTGTTTGGATACTATGTGCCCAAGGAACCTCACCTCTTCTCTCCAAAAGTGGCATTTGGAGAATTTGGCTTTTAGTTGATGGGCTCGCAACGTTTCCATGATTGCCCTTAAGTGTTGAGCATGTTCCTCTTCATTCTTTGAGAAGATAAGGATATCATCTACGAAGACCACTACGAATTTGTTGAGGAAATCTCTAAATACCCTACTCATCAGGTCCACGAAGTAAGCAGGTGCATTTGTCAAGCCGAAAGGCATGACAAGCCATTCAAAGAAGCCGTCTGGGGTTCTGAACGCCGTTTTATTGATGCTATCTTCAGCCACCCTTAGCTGATGAAAACCGGTTGCCAAATCGAGTTGGGAGAAAACAGACGCTCCTACAAGCTGGTCAAATAAATCGTCAATTCTCGGGAGAGGGTGCCTATTCTTTTTCGTTAGCTTGTTGAGCTCCCTATAGTCAACACATAGACGGAGTGAACCATCCGCCTTTGTAGCGAACACCACTGGAGCACCCCATTCTGAAATGCTCCTCCTAATGAACCCCTTCTCTAGAAGCTCTTTAATCTGTTTACTGAGCTCTTTTCTTTCTCGTGGAGCCATGTGTCTAACGGGCAACGCAACGGGCTTTGCATTATCCACAAGATATATGCGGAAGTCTATCTCCCGCTTCGGAGGCAAGCCCTTCACCTCTTCGAAGACATCCGGATATTCCCGGACCACTCTAACTGATTGCAAATTTTCAACAGAGGCATCTAGCGACTCAAGATAACTAAGCATAACCGCATACGAGGGATTACAAGAAATTTCCAAAGTATTACCGAGCTGGGTTAGGAGCCTAACAACCCTTTTCTCACAATCAAGGATGGCCCCATTACTGGATAGCCAATCCATACCCAAAATCAAACCATACCCCGAAAAGCCCAAAACAAAGGCACTACATTGAAATTCTACACTTAGAATAGAAATTTTCAAATCCAAACAGATCATAGACAAATGAGCTGGGCCCCCAATTGGGTTTGAAACAATTAAGGGGTCCTCTACCATACTAGTTTTTAGGTGCAGAGATTCTACTAAAGCAGACGAGATAAAGGAGTGTGATGCGCCAGAATCAAATAAAGTGCGAACGGGGTGATCATAAAGATAAACTACACTTTCTACAGAAGTGTTTGTACCTCGCTGTTGCAAAGGTGGCGCTTCCAGCACATGAACCTGTGCCCCTGGAGTGGATCCAGACCCCTGCCCCTGCCCTCGTTTCTTTGGGCAGTCCTTAGCTCTGTGGCCTGTCTGACCGCAAGAAAAGCACCCACCATTCTCCTTGGCCTTCTTTTTCCGGCAGCCCTTTACTAAGTGCCCCACTTTGCCACAGAAATTGCACTTCCTCTTCTCTTTGTTGCCTTTCCCGCCTTTCTTAAAGTCCATCTTCTTAGGCTGCAAACCCTCTTTCTTCCCTTGAGAGCTTTCTGCCTTTGTCTCCTTCTTGCCCTTATCCTCTTCATTCAGCAACGCCATTTGCACCAATCTTTCATACGTGGCTCCCATGGGTATATGGGTCATGGCCAAACTGTGTAATGGCTCATTTAACCCCTTGACGAAACGGAGAGCCTTCTTGTGCGGGGTGTTGACTAGGTCAAGCCCAAACCTAGCCAGCTCATCAAACTGATTCACATACTCTCTAACAGTCTTGTCTCCTTGCTTAAGAAATAAGAATTTCTCCAACTGCAAACTTCTTTCCGCATCTGAGAGAAATTTGGTCTCAAACCTTGCCCTGAAGTCCTCCCATGTCTCTACTGGTCTTTCAGCATTAGTGACTTCCCACCAGTAGGAAGCCTCGCCCTTCAATAGCCACACCGCCAATTGTACTTTTTGTCTGTCCTCTACCTCAAAGATGATGAATAGATCCTCAGTTTCCTTCAGCCAATTTCTAGCTGCTACGAAGGACTCAGTTCCATGGAAATCCCTTCCTCCCATAGCTTTAAAATCCTTACATATCTTAGCAAACGCGTTTCCTCGTGGAGGAGGTGGAGGAAGAGGTGCTGCTGCAGCTGGATGATTTCCTGCAGTTGGGGGAGGAGGAACGGTAGGACCTGGCTGAGTGGCCTTGCTTCTAAGAACCGTCTAAACCAACCAGGTATTGGTACCCCTTCCGGCAAGTTAAGATCTTCGGACATGCTGAAACAAAAAGGATAGGTTCAAAACGAAGGATAAGAGATAGTACCTATGGCTTTGGGGAGTGGACTTTGCCTTTAAAAATGAAATAATATTTTTATCTTTTAAAAATGCTTCTTTAAATTTCCTTTTTGAAAATAAATTTTCAAAACTTTTTATCTTATCTGGTAAACCTATGCTCTGATACCAAGTGAAACACCCCACCTCCGTTAAGGTCACTCTCAAAGGGAATGCCCTAATTTTGGTGGAGGTTTATAAGTATAAGTCACAGATATACAAGACAGATATAAGAACACATATTTGAAAACAGCGGAAAAACAACAAACTTTTATTTCATAAAGCCAATACGTGTTACAACCACATCATCATAATTGTCTTACATCTTTTCCCAAAACATAACATAACACTTTCATAATATGTCTTGATTACAACATTTAAAGAAGCATAAATAAAACATAGATAAACTGCAAAAGCCCATAGTGGATTGTCCAAAGCCATAGTTCAAAAACAGGAAGTTCCAAGCAATACATTTCTCTTCTTCAAGCTGGATGGTGGAGGCTGGTCAAGCTGCAGTGTTCCCTCCCTGTGGACCTGGGGGGGGGGGGGGAAACGGAAGAAAAGAAGACGAAAGAAAAATAGAGTCAGACATAAAGCCTGAGTAAGTCTAGTACTATTTTGTCTATGAATAAAGAACTGGGTATGATAAGTATAATCAAGAAGTGGGAAAGCACTATAAACTTGGTTAAGTTGTCTAGGGTCGAATATACTATCGTACCCCATGTCAATCTCTGAACCCATATAAACTAGTTCCCAACTGGCACCCCAAAATCAGGGTGATGTGCTCCATTCAATGATGATCGGCTCCTACTCGCATAGTTACATGTGTCTTACGGCCCCCGATGTTGTAGTTACCTATGCTGGTCCCACCATGGGGTGTATCAAGTCCCATGGCAGCGACCCGACACAACCTTGGAATGCACAGGTATGCTACTGGTGCCCAGTGCTTTATTTTTCTGCGCCGGAGTGTGTGCACGCCCGCACCCCGTTAGAACCTACACTGCTACACCACCGCCGTCGTTTTGACCTCTTACAATCAGCCCAGTAATCGTGCCCCACCCTGCCTAGTTTCAGGGTATCATGATACACCGTGTAGGGTTACTGCTGAAAAGGGTCCCCCGTTACTAGGTTTTCTATCTCTAGCCAACATGCTAAGTTGGTTAAGTGTTTTGCTAACCTAACCCCCACCAGTTCGTTTAGTTTAGCATGTTACATTTTGATTAAGTCTTAGTCCACTTAATCCTAACAATCCTGACTCAGCCTTAATTGTCTTATTAAGGCCCTGACCTCTCACATTAGACAGGTATTGCTGTGGCTGCCTGTTGCCGGTTGGTTCCGGGCAGTCTTACGCCACAACTCAGTCTAACCTCGGGTCCTTATTGGGCTCCATGTTTAACCTCCCACATTGGATAGGTATTGTTGTGACTACTGGACAGCCGAGCGGTTCCGGGCAGGTTTACATCACAACTCAATCCAACCTCGGGTTAAACATATCGTATTTTCTACATTTACATATTTTTGTCTTTCTTCTTTATTGATATGTAAATATTTGCGGCCCATTATTAAGTTAATGGTGTAAAGGTTACACCAATCATGGGCCCAACCCATTCTTGAATTTGGGCCCTTTTACTTTAGTTTTCATTCATTAAATTAATTTAGCCCAACGTTATTTACCCCCGTTTTTACACGTCCGTTTATATATATTGGGCTTAGCCTTTTAAAGCCCAATTTAGCCATGCGAAAGGGGAGGCTCAAAGCATAATTACATACACAAAAAGGGGAAGGTGAGCATATGAACTTGCAAAATGACGTTGGAAATACAAACTAGAACGGGTGTACTTGCATAGTGGTAACATAGGTGACATGAATCAAAGCATGTGAACTTGTAATTGAGATGTCATTATTGACACATGAACCTATATTTTTATTTAGGCATAATGTCAAACATAAGCATGGCATAAATATTTCTAGCATAAGCATGGCATAATGTCAAACATAAGCATGGCATAAATACTTCTAGCATAAACATGGCATAATGTCAAACATAAGCATGGCATAATATCAAACATAAGCATGGCATAAATATTTTCTAACATGAAATCATGATTCTTACTTTAGTCATGTAAACTTACAAAAAGGGACTTTTTGAACCTAACCTAGCCATGTACCACATATGTCATCATAAAATTCTTGTAAACAAGATAGACTTAATCATGGATTTCAATTATGCCAAATATCGTTCATAGCCTAGCCATATTCATAAGTTTGCAAATAGGGTTTCTAGTACTAAAGCATGGCTTAATACATGATGCCAAATTCTCAACATAATTTCATATGGATAATAACCAAACTTGTTCCAATTACTTACAAAATGATTTATGCACAAAATATACATCATGGTGGCATAGAAGCAAAACCCCAAACTTGCATGAATTTAAATCAACTACATACATGTAGTTTCAACATGGATCACATAATTTGCAAAATATTCCAAACGTATACTTGCATAGAACTACCGCATGTAGTTCTTTATAATGAATAACATAATTCATAAATATCCAAACGTATATAATATTTCAAATTGATAAGAGCGCGCAAACATGAATTACTTTATTGCCATAATTCAAGCATACAAACCAACACAATTGTTTATTCATACCAAAGTAATACTCTACTTACAATCGTTGCGATGAATTCTCTAATTTAGGGATTGAAGATGCAAATTCCTTTGTTGAATTGATTTGTTTAGGTTGCTCTAAGCTTTAGAATCTTCCTCCTAATCCTCTCTCCAATGTGGTGGCTACTCCTAGTCGTTCCTCGGCAACATGGCGGCTATGTTTTTATTTTTGAATGAATAGATTAGGGTTTAGTCTAGGGTTGTTTATATAGAGGTTAGGAACTGATTAGGACCATTGATGTTGCTTGGATTGATCGTAGCCATCCATCCTAAGGAGAGACCAATTAGAGCCTGCCACCTAGCCCTAATGACAAAGCAGACCACAGAAAATCGGAGGAACACAGACCTGGCCAGCCAGGTTAGACTGGGCTCGACCAGGTCGATACCCCTGTCGACAGGGCTGTCGACAGCCCTGTCGACATGGGTAGCCCAGGTCGATAGCCCAGTCGACCTGGGTGGCCCAGGCGGGTGTTCTTCCACCCTGGCCCATTGGGCCCCACTTCGGGATACTTATTAATTCTGTTTGAATTTTAAATTTAATTTAAAACTTCCGAAGGCCATATCTTCTTCATACGGACTCCGTATTTCGAAAACTCGGACTCTATTTCGCGTATTTTTCCGAGACGAACGCAATGGCGTATCCTGTTTCCCTTAGTTCTTTGATTTGAAATTAATTATACTTTAATTTGTGAATTTCATAGTTACAGAATTCTCGGGGTGTTACAGCTTGGTAGATTAATCAGGGTTAAGTCGTGATCTCATCGTTACACTTAACCGAGTTAATCCATGATTAGCAAGAGGGTTAACCCGTAATTAACCCACTAGAAAAATCCTAGCAATGGGGGTCCACTCCAGCAGTAATCCCAAGTTTGTATCATTAAGACCCTAGGGCCTAGGCTAGGGAGGGAGCACGATTACTGACTGGAGGTAAGCGACCAAAAACGACGACAGAATGGTACGCCGGTGTAGTTCAAGGCGGACTATGGTCGTGCACACAGTCCGAAGCCGGGGAAAACATGCACGGGTACCAGTAGATCGAGACTGTGCACGCATGATTATGGTGTCCAGGGGTTGACACCCTAGGGCTTGATACACCCGACGGGAGACCCGGCACAGTCTGACTACAATTATGTTTGGGCCGTATGGACACCAACACGTGACGAGTTAGGCTTATAGGGAGCCGATCGACTAGACCGTTTGGTTGGACCTTGTATTAGGGTCACTTCATGTTATTGGGCCAAAGCTTGGGCCAAGGGATCAATACTTGTTTATTCAAGTCATGTTAGTTTGCTAGTACACCTGTGGTGCAAAACCTTAAACCTGATTATGCGATGACACCTTTATCTACCTTGTTAGTTAATCATCATGCTAGTATGTTGTTATCCTTATGATCATACCTGCTTCTCATGCCAGTTAACTTTATCAGTTTACATTGATTGTAGTAGGGCTTACTCAGTCTTTTTGACTGACCTCTTTTCTTTTGCCTCTTTTCTTCCGTTTCCCCCCCCCCCCCCCCCCCCAGGTTCTCAGGGAGGGAATATTGGAGCTTAGCTGGATTTCTGATCGCTTGCTTGTGGGATTTTAGCTCATGTACGGTCTTGACATGAAGCTAGCTATGGTTATCACTAATTTTGGGGATAGTACTTATGTATTTCAGTTTTTCAGTGATGTGGTTTTTATCTAGACTTGTTTATTTGGAAAGTTGACATTATGTTGTACCAGACTTGTTTTGAAATGGTTTGAAATCTTCCGCTGTTTTATCTATGTTATTTACTCTGTTTACATATATACATATGTTCTTGTTCTGCCTTGATATATCATTATGCATGTTTACCTGATTCAAACGCCCCTCCAAAGTCAGAGTGCTTGCAAGAGTCACCCTGGCAGAGGTGGGGTGTTACATTTGGTATCAGAGCATATGGTTTACGAGAAGGAACAAAAAGGTTTTTAGAAAACTTTTGGAAAACTATTTTCAAAACCAAGTATAAAGTATTTTCCAAAGAAAGGTCTAGTTTATTTTAAAGGCTATTCCCCAAAAAGCCATTAGCAAAATTCCTTCGTTTTTCTCCATTCTGAATCTATCTTTTTCTTCGTTTTCAGTATGGCCGATAACTTTCCTATTCCGGAGGGAGTACACGTACATGTTTGGTATAGGATACTTTTGGAGGCTAGGGCGACCGAAGCCGGCCCCGCAGATGTTCCTCCTCCTCCTCCTCCAGTAGTTAATGTTCCTCCTCCTCCAGTAGTTAATGTTCCTCCTCCTCCTGTCGCTGAGGTTCCTCTTCCTCCTCCCCCTCAGCATCCTCAAGCTGACTTCGCAAAGACTTGCAAAGATTTCAAAGCATTGGGTGGCAAGAACTTTCAAGGCACTGAGACTTTTGTAGAGGCCAGAAATTGGTTGAAAGAAACCGAGAATTTATTTGCTATCTTTGGGTTACACGATCAGAGGAAGATCTTGTTGGCGGTTTGGCTTATGAAGGATGAAGCCGCTTATTGGTGGGAAGTCACCAATGGTACTAGGCCTGTTGAGACTTGGGCCGATTTCAGGGCAAGGTTCGTGCTTAAGTTTCTATCTTCTGCTGAGGAGAATCTGCAAATGGAGAGGTTCATAACTTTGAAACAAGGAGATATGTCTGTCAAAGAATATGTGAACAAGTTCAATCAGTTAGCTCGTTTTGGCTTGGATATGGTGAATACTCCTCAGAAGAAGGCTCTTCGTTTTGCTAGAGGATTGAATGAGCCATTGCAGGGATTGGCTATGTCACATATTCCCCATGGGGCCACGTTTGAGAGCTTGGTTGATATGGCGTTACTTCAGGGAGATGTCAAGAAAGAAATCAAGGTGAATGATACTCAAGCCAAGAAGACTGATTCCCAGTGGAAAGGAAATCAGAGTAATCCAAGTGGTCAAAGCAGTCAAGGCAATCAGAACAAGAACAAGAGTCAAGGCAACAAGGGAAACAACAACAAGGGCAAGAACAACAAGGGGAAGTGCCATTATTGTGGTTCAGTTGGGCATCTTATTAAGGATTGTAAGAAGAGGAAAAGGAAGAATGGTGAATGCTTTTTCTGCGGTGAGACTGGACATTTCAGTAAGGATTGCCCGAAGAAGCAAGGGCAAGGCCAGGGTCAGACTCAGCGTGCTGGACCTTCAGGAGGGCAAGTTCATGCTCTCAATACCGCTCCAGTTCCCGATCGAGGTAGTATTTCTGTTGAGAGCCTTGTATATATTTCTGATTTTCCAGTTCGTACCTTGTTTGATTCTGGTGCATCGCATAGCTTTATCTCATCTGATCTTGTCAATAGTTTGCACCTTAGTACTAGCTTGGTAGAGGATCCCATCTGTGTCTCAAATCCTATTGGGGTTTCCACCCATTTGTCTATATGTGGGGATTTGAGGATCTCGATACTGAGTGTAGAGTTCTTGTGTAGTGCTTATGTTCTTGGTTTCAGGGGATACGTATTGATATTGGGCATGGATTGGTTGTCCAGATATGGAGCCATCCTTGATTGTGAGCATAGGGTTGTGAGGCTCGTGACTCGCCTCGAAAACACCCTAGAGATTTCTTGTAATCCGAGAGGTCCCGTCATGTTGTGCTATCTTGAATCACCCGACTCGTCAATGGAGACTCTTCAGTCTGTGAGAGTGGTTCGAGAGTATCCGGATGTTTTCGATGAAGTTAGGGGTTTGCCCCCTAAGCGAGAGATTGATTTCCGCATTTATCTGGTGGATAATGCAAAGCCGGTTTCTTTGCCCGTTCGGCATATGGCTCCGCGTGAAAGGCGGGAGCTAAGTAAGCAAGTGAAGGAGTTGCTTGAGAAGAACTTCATTAGACGAAGTATATCTGAATGGGGAGCGCCTGTGGTATTTGCTACCAAGGCAGATGGTTCTCTCCGACTTTGTGTTGACTATCGAGAGTTGAATAAGCTGACTAAGAAGAACAGACACCCGTTACCGAGGATTGATGATCTCTTTGACCAGCTTGTCGGTGCTTCTGTTTTCTCTCAGCTTGATCTTGCTACTGGATTCCATCAGCTCAGGGTAGCTGAAGATAGTATAGACAAGACTGCGTTCAGAACTCCAGATGGATTCTTCGAATGGCTTGTCATGCCATTCGGCTTGACTAATGCACCCGCATATTTCGTGGACTTGATGAGTAGGGTGTTCAGGGAGTTCTTGAACAAGTTTGTCGTGGTCTTCGTAGATGATATTCTGATCTTCTCTAAGGATGAGGAAGAGCACGCAAGGCATCTCGTGGAGGTGATGGATATGCTTAGAGCGCATCAGTTGAAGGCCAAGTTCTCCAAGTGTCATTTTTGGAGAAGGGAAGTTAGATTCCTTGGGCATATAGTATCTAAGCAAGGCTTAGCGGTGGATCCCGCTAAGGTAGTTGCAGTTCAGGATTGGAAGACTCCAAGGAATGCAACCGAAGTGAGAAGTTTTCTAGGTCTTGCAGGCTTTTACCGGAAGTTCATCAAGGACTTCGCGAAGATTTCCGCTCCTCTCACTAAATTGACGAAGAAGAATTTAGTTTTTGCTTGGAGCATAGAATGCGAGCTTGCTTTTCAGAAGCTCAAGAGAGCTCTCACATCAGCACCTGTTCTAGCTTTGCCCGATGGAGGGAAGTTATTTACAGTATACACCATGCATGTGGCACGGGGTTAGGAGCTGTTCTGATGCAAGAAGGAAGGGTGATATGCTTTGGCGGTAGACAACTCAAAGTGCATGAGAAGAATTATCCCACTCATGACTTAGAGTTGGCAGCAATAGTATATGCACTCAAGGCTTGGCGCCATTATCTTCTGGGAGAAAGATTTGAGCTTTATACCGATCACAAGTCATTGAAGTATCTCTTTTCTCAGAAGGATCTGAATCTGAGGCAACAAAGATGGATGGAATTCTTGGCGTCCTACGATTTTGAGATAGCTTATACCCCTGGCAAGGGGAATGTGGTAGCAGATGCATTGAGTAAAAAAAGGTTGACTCTGAGTCCTCTATTCGTTGAGATGAAGAATTTAGAGTATGTGGCAACCTTTGATTTCTCTTTGGCAATTGAGTCGATGACCGGTTCTTTAGCATCTCTGGAAATCAGACCTACCCTTCTTGATCAAGTTGGGGCTTCGCAGAGAGAAGACCCTCAGATAGTTGAGATTATGGATAAGCTGATTCAAGGAGAGGCGTCTAGTCATCTCGCTCGATATTCTATTGATGATAAGGGTTGGCTGAGGAGATACGGAAGGTTATGTGTTCCAATGGTAGAAGATTTAGTAAGAAGAGTTCTTAAGGAGGCGCATCGCTCTAAGTTGACTATACATCCGGGCGAAGATAAGATGTATAAAGATATGAAGCGCATTTTCTTTTGGCTTGGGATGAAGAAGGATGTGGCAGAGTTTGTCTCTAGATATATCATTTGCCAGCAAGTTAAGGCCGAGTCGAAGAAGCCCGGTGGGCTATTGCATCCTCTAGACGTTCCACTATGGAAGTGGGAGAGTATTTCCATGGATTTTATCGATGGGCTACCAAGGTCAAGGAAAGGGAATACGAGCATTTGGGTTATTGTGGATAGACTTACGAAGAGTGCTCATTTCATTCCGGTGAAGAGCAAGAGGACCGCATCTTGGCTAGCGTCTGTATATCTTCGTGAGCTTGTGAGACTACATGGAGTCCCTTCTAGTATAGTCAGTGACCGTGACCCAATCTTTACAAGTCAATTCTGGAATAGCTTCCAAGAAGCTATGGGCACAAGGTTGAATCTAAGTACAGCTTATCACCCACAGACGGACGGCCAAACCGAAAGGGTGAATAGGGTACTCGAGGATCTGTTGAGGCTTTGTATTCTGGATTTTGGTGGTACTTGGGAAGACCATCTTCCTCTTGTTGAGTTTGCATATAATAACAGTTATCAGGCAAGCATAGGGATGGCACCATTTGAAGCTTTATATGGGAGGCCGTGCAAGTCGCCTACATGTTGGTGGGAGACTACAGATGAGCTTATACTTGGGCCTGATATGATCAGAGATACATCCGAGAAGATCGAGTTGATTCGGAGACGGATGAAAGCGGCCCAAGACCGACAGAAATCCTATGCTGATAAGCGAAGAACCGATTTGGAGTTTGATGTTGGGGATATGGTTTTCGTGAAGGTTTCTCCTTTGCGGAATGTGGTCCGATTTGGAGCCATTGGGAAGTTAGCACCGAGGTTTGTTGGACCATTCCCTATTATAGAGAGGATCGGGCAGATGGCTTATAGAGTGGAGTTGCCCGAGAAGCTTGCCGGAGTACACGATGTTTTTCATGTCTCGCATCTCCGGAAGTGTTTACATGAATCAGCAGAGGTTGTTGAGCCAAGTGTTCTGAAAGATGTGGAAGTGGAGAAAGAGGCTACCTTGAGGAGAGCTCCGATTCGTATCTTGGGGACGGAGACCAAGAAGCTAAGGAATCGAGAGGTCAAGTTGGTGAAGGTTCAATGGGGTGAAGCCGAAGAAGACGCAACTTGGGAAAACGAGGAGAAGATGCGTGGGATTTATCCATTCCTTTTTGAGGGTACACTCTCAATCTCTTTTCTTTGTTAGCATATCTTTCTCTTTGCTATCCATGTTTATCTAGTTTATCGTGTTAATCTTGTCATGAGAACCTTAGGTAGAAACCCTTTGGATGAAACATGTGTTTGAAACATGTTATGCTTGATGGTTGCAAGTGGTTGCAAGTGGTTGCAAGTGTTTGCAAGTGGTTACTCGTGGATGCATTATACACGTTAGGCACTAGATCGGCTCACACACTCCTCATATTGCATATGCATGAGTGCTTACGCTTATTCATGGATGAAAATTTTTGTGTTATCACATGGATGTTGCATATGGATGTATGTTATGTGGACACATATAGATGTTATACATTATGTTAGGAATTGCATACATATGGATTCATTTCACTAACATAATTTGCATTGATGATATTTGCATTAGATAAGGACATATACACACACCTTTGCATATGTTCATACAACATTTAGAATCTTGTAAGGACAATGATTGCTCGTGGATGATGTTTTGAGTAGATGGATGATTGGATGGTAGGATACGTTCTTCCTAACTTGAAGATTTCGGGGACGAAATCCTTTAAGGAGGGGAGAATGTAACAACCCATATTTTCAATAACCTGTTATAACGTAAATCAAGGCAGAATTTAATTTATAAATCTGAATCAAGGGAAACGGGCTATGCCATTGCGTTCGCCTCGGAAAAATACGCGAAATAGAGTCCGAGTTTTCGAAAATCGGAGTCCGTATGACCCGATTAAGGCCCAACGAAGTTTTCAGAAAATTTCAAAGTAAAAACAGATTTCAAATTCAAGTTTGAATTTGGGAATTTAGGGCAGCAGGCGCAGGCGGGAAAATTCCCGCCAAAGTACCCAAGTCGACAGCCCTGTCGACTTGGGAGTCGACTTGGTTGGCCCAAGTCGACAGCCCTGTCGACTTGGCTGTCGACTTGGTCCAGCCGGGCAGTATTGCCTGGTGCACCATTTTGGGTTTGTGTTGAGCTTGGGGGCCAGATTCGGTTTTGAGGGCTGAGATTGGAACTAGGGTTTAATCCTAAGGTTGAAACTAGTCCTAATCTCTATAAATAAGGCCCTAACCTAACCCTAAATCATCATTATTCATTCATACAACTAAACTATGGCAAAATCAATCCTCTCATGGCCTCCACTCTCTTCATAAAATTCCTAAGTCATTTCTATGAGAGATTTTCCATGCATACAAGTGTTTTCAAGCTTGTATGAGCATCATTAGCTTGCATTCAAGTCAAGTTTCTATATTTGCATCATAAAGCAAGAGTTTTGATCATTTTGGCTTAAGGGTTTTCTATTAAAGCTTGCATTTTGGGTTTAATTGGTTGCATACGGGCTTTGTCATATTTCCTAAGCATTGTAAGCCCTATTCTACTTTCATACTTAAACTCTAAGGTTAATGATGCAAGTTGTGTTTGATCATTATGATATGATATGCAAGTTTATCATGTTATGCAAGTTTGTTATGTTATGATATGCAAGTTTATCATGTTATGCAAGTTTGTTATGTTATGATATGCAAGTTTATCATGTTATGCAAGTTTTCCATGTTATGATATGCAAGTTCATCATGTCATGTTATGCAAGTTTACCATGTTATGCTATGCAAGTATGCCATGTTATGATATGCAAGTATGTTATGCAAGTTTGGGATGATCATTTTGTTCATGTTATCATGTTATGCAAGCTTATCTTGAGTATGTGAACATAAAGCTTCAAGCTTTATGCTAAAGGTTGCATTTTGGCAACATGTAAGTTATCATATCTCTTATGATAACTTGCATGTGAGGCTAAATGCGAGCTTATGGCCATTTTTACATGTCATTTATCACCATGTATCACCAATATTCTAAGTTTGGTTTTATGCATGCTTTTGAGGCCTAAAAATGTAATATGCAAGTATATGAACACATGTACATTTCATATGCCACCATGTTGAACTTGTGGCTTCAACACCTTTATGTCATGATTATGCCAAGTTCCCTCTTTCTACCCTTTATGCGCTAATGCGATATGTAAGCGATGGGATTGCGTTTGGGGTTGGGTAAACTTAAAAGACATAAAAACATAAGCTTGGGAATTTACCTATTAAGTTAGGTCTACCCATTGGGAATTTACCTATTAAGTTAGGTCTACCCAATTGCTTGAAAACTTGTAATGTGTTTTGGAAACATGATGGACATGACACTTAGAAAATATAAGTGTGACCAACTCGAGGTTGGGTTGAGTTTGTAGCGTAAACCTACCCGGAACCGACCGGCTTAACTAGTTGCTACAAACAATAGGGCCCAATGTGAGAAGTTGGTCATGTTGTACCTTGAACCCGAGGTTAGACCAAGTTGTGGTATAAAGCTACCCGGAACCGACCGGCTTAACTAGTAACCGCAACAAAGTCTAATGTGAGAGGTTAAGGCGCATTAATTAATTAATGCCTCATGATTAGGGTTAAGTCATGGTCCACTTAATACTTAACCAATTTGGGCTTGGTAGATTAATCAGGGTTAAGTCGTGAACTCATCGTTACACTTTACCGAGTTAATCCATGATTAGCAAGAGGGTTAACCCGTACTTAACCCACTAGAAAAATCCTAGCAATGGGGGTCCACTCCAGCAGTAATCCCAAGTTTGTATCATTAAGACCCTAGGGCCTAGGCTAGGGAGGGAGCACGATTACTGACTGGAGGTAAGCGACCAAAAACGACGGCAGAATGGTACGCCGGTGTAGTTCAAGGCGGACTATGGTTGTGCACACAGTCCGAAGCCGGGGAAGACATGTGTAACACCCCGAATTTTCTATTAACACTAAAGTTGCTAAAATATTAATAAGTGTGTAAGAGAGGGGATGTATCTAATATGAATATAAAAATATTAATAAGTGTGTAAGAGAGGGGATGTATCTAATATGAATATAAAAATATTAATAAGTGTGTAAGAGAGGGGATGTATCTAATATGAATATAAAAAATATTAATAAGTGTGTAAGAGAGGGGATGTATCTAATATGAATATAAAAATATTAATAAGTGTGTAAGAGAGGGGATGTATCTAATATGTATATAAAAACAATAATAAGTGTGTAAAAGGGGGGGATGTATCTAATGTGTACATTGTAGAATATATATATATATATATATATATATATGGGCAGTTAATGCAAACATGAATAGAAGTTTATTAATTTGCTGAGTGTTTGCTGAGTCACTTCTGACTCATTGCTGAGTCAACAAGATAAACCCCATCTTGTCTGAACGGCTGCGGTTATTTCTAGGTTAAATCTAATGGCCTAAATGCATTCTAAAATCTATAAATAAGTGGGTAGACCCAAAACCTAAATCACTTGTAAAATTAGAGAAGCTACCGTCATGCTGCTGCCATGGAGTTCAGCGTAGCCGTCACAAACTAAGAAGAGGAAGCCTAATCTACTACAACTAAATTCTACTCAACAAAACAAATCAAACCAAAGAACTCTCTCTCTAATTCTCTTCTTTTGTTGGTGAGTATGATGATTCTCACAAGACTATTACAAACTAATTTGACTCAGTTATGAATGGATCACAAGAAAGTGATGTGATTTGTAATTGTAAATTCTATATATTGTGGATCTCTTATTATGTTATTATGTTGTCATATGATGTAAATTATATATGCTATGTCATGCTATGTTGTAAATTCTCTTATGCTATGTCGTGCTATGTTGAGAATCATGTCAAGCTATGTTATACTATCATACTATGCCATGTTATAAATCATGCTATATTATGTTGAAAAATCATGATGTTGTTGGATCATGCTTAAAGTTATGTTTTTTTTTTCTTAATTTAAATGGATCTTGTTTATGGGAATTTGCCTATTAGGTTAGGTGTACCCATAAACTTGAAACTATAATTAAATAAAACTTGATTATGGGAATTTGCCTATTGAGTTAGGTGTACCCATATAAAACCATGTTGTTAAAAAATTAGATGATGTTGATTCACACATGTTCATATGTAAGTTTATGAAAATTGATTGAGATCATATTAGGTGAATTTTGAACAAGTTGACACCTTTAGATCCATGACATGTATAATCTATGCAAGTTGGACATATGCAAGTTTCACCCCTTATTATGATTCATTTGGTCACATATACATGTTGTTATTATGATAATCTCTTTTATGCTACGAGTTAGGCTATTCGAGTCTAACATATATTTTGCGAATAAACGTTCAAACGTGGGGTAGGGGTAATATTAGGAATTAATAAATTGGGTGCAATTTTGTAAGATGTTGCATACCATGAATGAATGTCCATAATTGAGTCAATTATGGACATTGTTAAAAATTGGAAGTAATTAATAATTCAAGTAGGGAATTATTAAAATTGGGGGAAAGTGGATTATTATTAATAATCAATGCTTAGGACACGAGGTTGGACCCGTTTGTGATGTAAACCTGCCCGAACCCGCCCGGCAAATCCAGTAGTCACAAATGTCGGCCCAATGTGAGAGGTCCTAGGCCCAAACTAAAGCATAACAGTTGTAAAGACACGAGGTTAGACTCTTTTATGGTGTAAGACTGCCCGGACCCGCCCGGCAAATCCAGCTGCCATAAATGCCAGTCTAATGTGAGAGGTCTTTATGAGGTTATGGCCTTAATGAACTAAGAAATACTTAACCAGATAATCATGTAAGGTGGGACATGGGGGTTAAGTAGGTGCCTTGGGTGGCATGAGGAATCTGGTGGTTGCCTTTAGAGGCATTTGAAATACGATTAGACTTAACCAAACACACATGTAAATGAACATGACTAAGTGGGTTAAGTGGGATGGACTAATGGGGACAAGCTTAGGTGGAATGCTTGTGGTAAATAGTGGGGGCCCATTTCAACCAGTATCCCAAAACGTATCTTTGTGGGCTCGACCCAAGTCGAGGACGGGACACGCATACTGGGTTTGACTATAAGAGGCCAAAACAGGGAGCGGTGGCAACGCAAGTCCAACGGGTTTCATATGCGTGTGTGGACCCGGGCTGGTAGGTAAGACGTTGTTGCATCGTGTAGGTATAAGCCGTGCATGTCCGTTGTATCAGGTTGCCACTTTAGGGGAGTGATACACCCCACTGTGGGGCCAGCACGGGTATCTACGAGTTAGGGAGCCGATCGAATAATGGGAAGTAGGGTACACCTAGTGGAGATAGGGGCAGGCGGCACCTATGTAGTCAGCTAGGGGTACGTAAAGCCATTGGGAAAGTTTCTAAGTGAAGCTAAGTGGGATGAATCTTTAGGGTGACTGGTGTGGTGCAGTATAGTGTTTATCCTTTAGTATTTAGGAGCGCCTATAACGTTGCCTTTAGCGATTGTCTATGTCCTTAATCTGCTCTTCATAGACATTTCCTTGTTTTCCATCTTATGCCTTAGTCCAGTTATTTTGGTAATAGTATTGTAGAATTATCATATTCACCAGACTTTATGTCTGACCCCCTCTTTTCCATCCTTTTTCTCCCTTCAGGTCCGCAGGTTGGGCCAAGTTCTAGTGGAGTCTAGTTGGATCGCTTATCTTCTGGAAAGCTTGGACTGCTGAAGTAAAGTCCAGCTTGTTATCTTTCTTTTTAATGGCTATTCATGTAATGGGATTATGTACTTGTTTTATCAAGATAGATATTGTACTTGACATTGAATATGGTGTTATGATGTAATCAAACATGTTTTGACTTCTGCTACAATGAAATAAAGTTTTTGAATTTCCAAGTACTATTTTATATCTGTCTTGTTGTAATTTTACTGTTCTATATTCACTTAAAACCTCCATGGAAGTTAATGCATTCCCTTTGTGAGTGACATTAATGGACGTGGGGGTGTTACAACATGCACGGGTACCAGTAGATCGAGACTGTGCACGCATGATTATGGTGTCCAGGGGTTGACACCCTAGGGCTTGATACACCCGACGGGAGACCCGGCACAGTCTGACTACAATTATGTTTGGGCCGTATGGACACCAACACGTGACGAGTTAGGCTTATAGGGAGCCGATCGACTAGACCGTTTGGTTGGACCTTGTATTAGGGTCACTTCATGTTATTGGGCCAAAGCTTGGGCCAAGGGATCAATACTTGTTTATTCAAGTCATGTTAGTTTGTTAGTACACCTGTGGTGCAAAACCTTAAACCTGATTATGCGATGACACCTTTATCTACCTTGTTAGTTAATCATCATGCTAGTATGTTGTTATCCTTATGATCATACCTGCTTCTCATGCCAGTTAACTTTATCTGTTTACATTGATTGTAGTAGGGCTTACTCAGTCTTTTTGACTGACCTGTTTTCTTTCGCCTCTTTTCTTCCGTTCCCCCCCCCCCGGTTCTCAGGGAGGGAATATTGGAGCTTAGCTGGATTTCTGATCGCTTGCTTGTGGGATTTTAGCTCATGTACGGTCTTGACATGAAGCTAGCTATGGTTATCACTAATTTTGGGGATAGTACTTATGTATTTCAGTTTTTCAGTGATGTGGTTTTTATCTAGACTTGTTTATTTGGAAAGTTGACATTATGTTGTACCAGACTTGTTTTGAAATGGTTTGAAATCTTCCGCTGTTTTATCTATGTTATTTACTCTGTTTACATATATACATATGTTCTTGTTCTGTCTTGATATATCATTATGCATGTTTACCTGATTCAAACGCCCCTCCAAAGTCAGAGTGCTTGCAAGAGTCACCCTGGCGGAGGTGGGGTGTTACAACTAACCTTGGTGGGAAGCCGTTCCATGGAACAGAGTCGGCCACAGATGTTTAGGATTGGTTGGATAGCTGTGATCGTATCTTCGACGACTTGGGTATCGAGGATGCGATGAACAGAAGCCTAGCGTCTCGTCAGCTGCAAGGGCGAGCGATGAATTGGTGGAATGCCATTAGAATAGCTACTCCAGAAGATCAGGTTACTTGGGATCAGTTCACGGCTCGCTTTAGCGAGAAGTTTATTCCAGCTGCCCAGAAGTCAGTGTTGTTTAAGAGGTTCTTGGAACTCAAGCAGAATGGTAGGGCAGTCTCTGACTATATTGCCGAGTTCGACACTTTGTCGAAGTATGGACAATCTCTTATCGATACTCCTGAAAAAAAGAATGAGAAGTTCATTACTGGGTTGGATGGATACTTGGGGGAAAGGCTTATCAACCACATCGATGAGGCTTTTGAATCGATTGTGGGGAAAGCTTTGAGATCAGAGAGTCTTTACCCTAAGCCAAAGATTGAGGCTGCATCTGCAGAAGGGCTGAAGCTGCAAGCGGGCAGTGGAGGCAAGAATAACTCTCAGAACAAGAGGAAGCAAAACCAATCTAAGGATGGCCAGAAAAAGAGCAAGAAAGATGTTGAGTGCTTCAGCTGTGGTAAGAAGGGCCATTATGCTAAAGAATGTCGGGCCAAGACAGTGGATAGGAAGTGCTATAACTGTGGTCAAGTGGGACATCATAAGGATAAGTGTCCGCAACCTTTTAAGGAGAAGCAGATTGTGAAAGCATATGCTATTGATGTTGTTCCTTCTTCGTCGAATGCCCCAACTGCGGCGGAGAAAGGAAAGAACATTGTTATCCAAGGTATGCTTTCTATTTATGATGTACCTGTTCGAGTTTTTTTGATGTTAGGGCTCCCGTTCCTTCATATCTAGTGACCTGGTGATAGGTTGGGACTAGAACCCGAGATAGTCGGTAGACCATTGGTTGTGACGAACCCAATTGGTGGTTCGACTAGCCTTAGTATGATTTGCAGGAATTTGGTCTTATCGAGTCATGGATGTATGTTTGTTTGCGATTGCTTTGTTTTGGGCTTTACTGGGTATGGCATTATATTGGGGGTCGATTGGCTCCAAAGATACGGGGTGGTGTTAGACTGTGAGGGCTTTTTGGTGACAGTTAGGACGGATGATGGTCGGAGGGTAGTGTTTGGTAGTCTACTTAGTGATGGGGTAATGGCTAGTTTTATAAATTCCCTCGACATCCCGCAGGATGAGTTGTCAGATGTGCCCGTGGTTGGCCAGTATCCGGACGTCTTCGAGGACGTGACCGGGCTTCCACCACACCGAGAGATAGAGTTCTGTATTGATTTAGTGAAAATGCCAGACCTATAGTGATGCCACTTCATCGTATGGCACCAAGGGAGCAGCGAGAGCTCGGGGTGCAAGTCAGCAATCTTTTGAAGAAGGGATTTATTAGAAGAAGTGTCTCCGAGTGGGGAGCACCAGTTGTGTTTGCCATAAGGCAGATGGTTCCCTTCGTTTGTGTGTGGACTATCGCGAGTTGAATAAGGTAACGAGGAAGAATAAGTATCCTCTACCGCGGATAGATGATTTGTTTGATCAACTGGAAGGAGCAAGAGTGTTCTCCCAGTTGGACCTCGCGACAGGATTTCATCAGCTCCAAGTAGCGGATGAGAGTGTTCCGAAAATGGCATTTGGGACGCCGTCTGGATTCTATGAGTGGTTGGTCATGCCATTTGGGTTGACCAATGCACTAGCCTACTTTGTGGATCTTATGAATCGAGTATTCAGAGATCAGTTGAATAAGTTTGTTCTTGTGTTCGTAGACGATATCCTTGTTTACTCGAGGACAGAGGAGGAACACAAGGGACACTTGAGGATAGTGATGGAGGTGTTAAGGAAACACCAATTGAAAGCGAAATTCTCTAAGTGTCATTTCTGGAGGAGGGAAGTGAGATTCTTGGGCCATGTTGTTTCCGAGAATGGTATTGCCGTGGACCCTACGAAGGTGGCTACAGTTCAGGATTGGCCTACACCCAAGAATGCAACAGATGTAAGAAGTTTCTTGGGGTTAGCTGGATATTATCGTAAGTTTATCCAGGACTTCTCCAAGATAGCAGCACCGTTGACTCAGTTGACTAAGAAGAATCAGTCCTTCGTCTGGGACGGAGTGTGTGAAAATGCATTCAAGAGTCTAAAGGAAAGGTTGACGCGTGCGCCAGTGCTAGTCATTCCTAAAGGGAATGAAGAAATGACGGTATACACAGATGCTTGTGGTACCGGACTAGGTGCTGTGTTGATGCAAGGAGGTAGGGTTGTAGCTTATGCTAGTCGGCAGCTAAAGCCGCATGAGAAGAAGTATCCTACCCATGATTTGGAACTGGCAGCGATTGTGTTCGCATTAAAGATGTGGAGAAACTATCTCTTGGGAGAAAGATTTGAGTTGTTTACCGATCATAAATCGTTAAAGTATCTCTTCTCTCAGAAAGATCTGAATCTCCGTCAGCAGAGATGGTTAGAGTTCTTGGCTTCATATGATTTTGATATCGCATACACACCTGGAAAAGGTAATGCGGTAGCCGATGCCTTGAGTAGGAGACATGCCTGTTTAGGGGCTATGTTTCTTGAATGGAAGCAACTGGAGTATATCGCAGGGTTTGATTTCAGACCAAAGTGCGAACTGGATCCAGACATGCTAGCTAGTTTGGCAATCAGACCCACTTTGATAGAGCGGATTGGTTCCAGCCAGAGGGACGATCCTAATCTATTGGAAATCATCTCCAAGTTAGAGATGGACATCGACGGTGATGAGATGAATTTGTATGGGCTTGATCGAGATGGATGGCTTAGAAAGAATGGAAGACTAGTTGTACCCAACGTGAATGGTTTGAGGGATGAAGTGCTTAGGGAATGTCATCACTCAAAACTGACTATACATCCCGGTGGTAATAAGAGGTATCGAGATATGAAACAGACTTACTACTGGGAAGGGATGAAAAGAGACGTTGGGAAGTTTATATCCAAATGCATGAATTGCCAGCTAGTTAAAGCCGAGCAAAAGAAGCCTAGTGGGTTGTTGCAACCATTAGAAATTCCCGAATGGAAATGGGAGCAAGTCTCGATGGATTTCATCGATGGTTTACCAAGGACTAGATCGGGACATGATAACATTTGGGTAATTGTGGATCGATTGACTAAGAGTGCAAGATTTATGCCGGTCAAATCGACCAGAACAGCAGCTAAGTTAGCAGAATTGTATATGAAGTGGGTAGTGAGATTTCATGGAGTACCTAAAAGCATTGTGAGTGACCGAGACCCGTTGTTTACTAGTGGGTTTTGGAAGAGCTTACAAGAGGCTCTAGGGTCAGAATTACGTCTCAGTACCGCATATCATCCTTAGACCGACGGTCAGACGGAGAGGATGAATCGTATATTGGAAGATCTCTTGAGAGCTTGTATATTGGATTTTGGTGGATCATGGGATGACCAGTTGCATCTAGTAGAGTTTGCATATAATAATAGCTACCAATCCAGTATCGGTATGGGTCCATATGAAGCTTTGTACGGAAGACCGTGCAACTCACCATCATGTTGGATAGAGACTGGCGAGAAGTTTATGCTTGGACCAGATGTGGTGAGGGAAACTGCAGATAAGATTAAGACCATTCAACAACGAATGAAAGCTGCCCAAGATAGGTAGAAGAGTTATGCTGATAAGAGGAGAAGAGACTTAAAATTCTCCGTTGGTGACTTGGTGTTTGTCAAGATTTCTCCATTGAAGAGTGTGATACGATTTGGCAGGAGAGGCAAGTTGGCACCAAGATTTGTTGGCCCATTCCCTGCTCTTGGACTAGTCGGGAATTTGGCATATAGAGTTGACTTACCAGAGAAGATGGCGGGAGTTCACAACGTATTTCATGTTTCCCAACTAAGGAAGTTCGTACACGACCCAGATGTGACTATTTCACCTGATCAGTTAGAGGATTTCGAAGTGGAACCCGAGGCGGTTGGGAACCGCAAGCCGATTCGTATTGTCGAGCACGATACGAAGCAACTTCGAAGGAAGGCGGTGAAGCTAGTCAAGGTTCAGTAGGGCGAGAACGAAAATGACTGTACTTGGGAGACAGAAGAGAGCATTAGAAAGACGTATCCAAAACTCTTTGCCTGGTAAGATTTACCTTGCAATTTAGTTATTCCGCATGCTAGGATAAACTTGTTTTGCTCGTTTTGCATATTTGATTGTTGTTTTATGGTTGATAGGCATGCGGGACCCTTTGTGTGTTTTGGTTAGGAAATTTCGGGGGCGAAATTCCTTAAGGGGGAGAATGTAACAACCCGCATTCTACGCATCGGAGGATCATAGAATATTTATTTCTTTCCCATATGAAGTCGTATGGTCATGTAACTTTGGGAAACAACCATTAGAGTCATTTCCTATATTCATGATTTTTGTCGATTTTAAAATGACCGTTTTGCCCCTAGCTGATCTTGTTTTGGCCATAACTTTTAACTGGAAAGGAATTTTGACCTGAAACCACTTCCATTAGATTTGTTTGATGGTTTACCTTTCCGTAGAGTGGTCATAATAGCCAAACGGACTTAGCGTTTGGGAGATATAGCTGAAATAAGGTTTGGAAGGTGAAAAACTGCTTAACCGGGCCAAATAGGATGATTAGTGAATGGGCCCATAACCCATTTCGGGATTAGGGTTATGGGGAGGATGAAAAGGGTTAGAGATTCATTCCATTTCAGTTTTCTAGCCTCCACTTACCTCTTAGAAACCCTAAAAATGGCCTCCAATCTCTAAATCATCTCCAAACCATCTTCTAATCAAGGATTAAGCTTAGCAACATCAAATCAAGGGAGAACTTCACTAAATCAACGTTAGAGCTGCTGTTTAGCATCGGGATTCGTACCAAATCAGATATTTATTTTAGATCTAAGTCTTATTTGTGGTTAAGGTGAGTGATTTGCATAGTTCCTCACTAATTATGGCTAATTAAGGGTAATTAGTGTTAATTAGCGAATTTAAACATGATAAAATTCTGAAAAAATATCTATAAAATCCGAAATGATGTTTTAGACCTCTGATATGAATTTGGGTTAATTTGATTAAGTTTTGCTAATCATATCATTAGTTTCACCTAAACATGTTTAAGGGGAAATATGGGGTTTTGGCTAGATTTGAAGCATTTTAACCTATCACATTGATGTTTTGGTGTTTGAGGTCACTTCTACTTGTTGCTATGACTTTTTGGTATGTTTGTGATTTATTAGAATAGTTGGAATGGCCGAAAACGCCGTCGAATGGCGTAAAACACTCGCTGGAAAAGTTGCAGGAAATGCTACAGGAATCCGGATCGGATAAGGGGGTCGGATCGGATAGCCGAACCGAGCCAAAATGGTAGCATCTCCAGCAACATACAAATGTTAGGGCGAGAAGGAAGGCCCGGACCGGATCGAATTGGGGTGAAGTTGGATCGGATCGAACAAGAACTAGGAGTGGGATCGGACCGGAGCATCACAACCGAAGGGGCATAGCGTGGGATCGGAGAGCTCGAGGAGAACCGAACCGGGAGCAACACCCGAACCGAAGTGATGTGACCGATCTGAACCGAACGTGAAGATCGAACAACATAGTATGAGCTGAAGACCCGAACGCCATGGCCGAACCAAACCGAAAGACATGGACAAGAGAACCGAACCGAATACCAGTGTTGACTAAAACCCGAGATGCAAAGGTAGTCCAATATGGGAAGTTAGAGCTCAGGATCCGGTTGGGAACCGATGAGTTCACTTCATGATTGGGCTTTGCTGCGGGACGTGTGCTAAGGAGTTGTCGACATTCATAATTTCGATTCACCACTGGAAATGGATGATGAGCTACTTATCAGTGCAGTAGAGTCACTATGACTCGAGGGGCAAGGTGATGGTAGCAAGAATACGTTATCAGTGCAGTAGAGTCATTATGACTCGAGGGGCAAAGTGATGCGTAGTAAGACTATGAGCTAGTGCAGTGGGGTCATTGTGACTCCATGGGGGCAGAGTGGACATAGTAAAGGATTAGTAAGGCTATGAGCCAGTGCAGTGGGGTCATTGCGACTCCATGGGGCAAAGTGGACATAGCGAAGGATTTGTGGCTATGTATCAGTGCAGTGAAGTCATTTACGACTTCATGGGGCAAAGTCATCATAGCAAGGTATGTTGGGTGATCGAAGTGGTGAATATCGTATGCTTTACGCACTGAGTGAGAGATGTGAGGATGGTTGCTATGTTTGATTGTTTGCCATCACTATGACATGCACACCCCCACCCCTGTTATCTTTACACCATTTGAAATGACACCTTAGAGTGTTGTACAGTATGTAGTGCTAACTCTTTGGTTGCAGGTCCAGGTTCAGGTATGTTTTAGTCTACCTGTTATTGTTCTGTTTAGATGCTTATCGCTCATACCAGGATTTATGTCTGACCCAGAGTTTTATGTCTCCTCTTATTACTCTGGGTGCTCACACGAGCAGACTAGAGACAGGTTAGCTGGTGATGCGCGAGTAGCTGATTCGGAGGCGAGCAGGAGGCTTCCACGTATGATATATAGATATTCTCCCTGTGTCGTTGGTGGTCGCTACTTGGGCATTAGTAGTGTACCTCGTTTATCTTGCTTTTACTTTTTGAGACAGTTTGAAAAGTTGTAATAATGTTAGCTTTTGATCATAAGCTGTACTTGGATTTTCCGCTGCTATGTTAGTTTGTTTTCAGCTTATGCATTGTCTCACCTGTTTTATGTCAAGTATGTTGTTATTATATTTTGTTCCATGCGCTGTGAGACATTTTACAGGTTCCTTGTTAGTTCATTTCCTTCTTCCCTTTTTCTTCTGACGACCCGTTCCGTGCTAACTGGACAAGTGTACAACGCACTTTTAGAGTAAATGTCGGTTGGTGCGGGGCGGGCCATCACATGGAGCATATGTATGCATCATAAATTGTGGAGTAGTTTAAACAGAAGTGATCATGCAAATGTCAGCATGTATGCCACGAGTATAACTCCAAATACACGTAACAAACAAGCATATCAGAAACACGTTTTTCAAACCTAAGACAGTATGGATCAAGTGTCAAAACAATGTGCTCACGTCAAGTAGCTAAAGAGATGGTGCTCCAAAAATGTATACATTTTTGGAGTTTGGTTCACTCACAACATCTCAGATGGATTAAAACATGTCTAACATAAATCATGGGAACAAACAAGGAATAAGTGCTTTTGTGTTCATACTGTGAAAACATTGTGACACATAAATTTTCTGGAAAGTGTTGAATACGTCAAAATTCGATTTTTCCCAGATTTGTTTTAAACCAATTATGGGAAAAGTAAAATTGGATTCAATCATTTTTAGTATGGTGTTAAGTAAGAAAAACATTTAGGGAAAATCAGGTTTAGCAAGTATTTTAAATGGGAGCTACAAGAGTTTTTATAGGAAATTACCGCAATATATTAGGAAATTTTCTCCCAAAGATTTTCACAATTCATTCCAGAAATCACGTAACTTAAATCAAGCCGAGGATATCTGATTTTCTTCCAAAATCATAAAAGAAAAATTCACATGCAAGAAATTTCTTAAGCCAATTCTATTTTAAGCAATTAATCAGTCGAACAAAAGAGGAAAGCATATTTCTTTCGGAAATTCACAGCAGATTTATTCAAAAGGGGAAATGTCATTTTCTCAGATTCGTTCAAGGACGAGGAACAAATCCAAGTTCATCAATACGGACCATACACGTAATCAGGCCGAGTCATATAGTTGAAATTAGATCAATCAAAGGATTTTAAAATCCTATAAACATCACTTACTTCATCACAGGAAAATATCATTTGGATCGAGAACCAACAACAAAAAATCTAAAGCAAAATCGAATACTAAATTGATATTACTCACAGTTTCAATCGCAAGTCATTCCAAGCCAAATCAATCGAAGAACGGGAGCAACAAAGCATTCAAGCCTTCTGAGGCCAACATCCAGAGCCTTTTATCACATCATCGATCTGATTTGGGGAGGATTTTAGAGAAACCCTAGAACCTCTTTTCCAGCCGCCATTTTATAAGAGAAAAAGAACAGGCTCAACCATTTAGAGAGTGGCCGGCCTAATTTTGAAGTGTTAAAAGGGGATGATCCCTAATATTTTAAATCCTAGGGTTTTCTTGGTTGTTTTAGATTTATTGTCTTTATTTTTGTATTGTTTCAATTTGTTCTGTAAACCGTCAAAACAGTTTTCTAGAGTCTATAAAATTATAGGGGATTCAGTTAGGGATTAACTGACAGTTTACTAGTCTCTGTAAAACTAGGGTAAAATCTAGTCTAGTGGATATAGGCCAATCTAGTGTTTTGAGCGTAGGGTTAGTACAGGAGCAGGGAGTGCGAGTTTATAGTGTCTGTAAGCGGAATCTGTTATTAACTCCTAGTAGAAACCTTAGGAATGCAGCAGTAGGTAGGATTTTGTCGAAGCTGGGTATCTCTGTGTGTTATTTCCTTTCTGCTTTTTATTGTTGCTGTATTATATGATCTGTTTATTATTTAATATCCTGTCAGATTTTTAACTCAGCGAAAAACTGTGAAAAACCCTATTCACCCCCCTCCCCCGCTTAGGGTTATTCTAGATCCAACATTTGGCCCTTTTGATGATGACAAACAAAAACTCAATACCGGTCCTATATATGACCATACGTGTGTATATATACATATATGTATACATACAGGTCAACAATGTCGTCCAATCTCAATACCGGTCAACGTATAGAAATCAGCTGATGTGATAACAAGCTCAAAATCAGATAAATGAAAAGTATGTGTGGTCGGCCACCATATCTCAGCTAATGCCTCTAGAAAGGGCCTGTCAAATGACTGAAATGGCCTAATGGATATAAACTGACCAATATGACTATCATGTAGTCTAGCTTTAATGAGAGGGGACAAAATGTCATAAAATTGAGTAGGCACTTCGCCCAACTACCACGACAATAAACGTACCGGTCCTATATATAATTAAATAATCAAAGATTTTAACATACTAACAGTTATATAATACGTTTGGTGATGTAGATCATATAATACTCAAAAACAATAATATGTAAATTATACCTATATCATAGTCAATGTTGTATCGGCTCTATGCTGGGAACCCGTTGGAAGATCATGAAGGACGCGAAGCTCATCAGGCGATGTTCCAGGAGCTGGAGGAGTGTGAAGAGGACCTTCTTGCTCATCTGGATGTCTATGAACAATTCTCATTGCAATTTTAATTGGATGTGACGGAATTTCGTTTCAAATTTCTATTAAAATGAAATCAAAAACGAGAATTAAGGGTTCAGACCCCTGAAGTTATCCAGGGCTTTACATCCTTAATATTCAACCCCCTGAATATTAAGGGCATAAGCGATTGGAGTTTCTCTTAGAGTAACTAATTTTTATTTAGCTATTCACTTATTAATTACTATGTACTAGGTGCTCGTTATTTCACTTACCTCATTTGCAGTTCTCAGTTTTTATTATTTTGTCCTGTATCAATAAACATTAAATTTCCATCTATGATATTTCAATTTTTGTTTTGAAAATTTATACGTTTTCTTTGTTTGATTCATGGTTGATCTTATCACCGAGTCACTTCTGATATTCATGTGTGTGATTCAGTGTTTTAAAAACCCAACCCAATCTTGGAGTGTCACGGTTCTGAAAATGAAATAATCTTGCGAGTGCACAAACTCGGGGTTTAACCTCAAAACCTTTTAAATACTCTAGGTCGATCTTTTTGAACCTCACGGTTCTTCAAAATTGAGAAAAATAATAATTATTTCATTTTTTGACATAATAAATTTAACAAATAATTTCATAGTAGTTGTCATTTAATTTTGGATGATATAATTCATTATTATATACATTTTACGAACTATTATTTAACTAATTCTCTTTCATTATAAAAAATTAGTAAATTTACAACTTTGCTATTATAAGTTATATAATTACTTCAATTAGGTAGTAAACACACTACATGACAAGTGGGTTGAAGACAAAAATTGAACTCATGACTTTTGGATCATGTCAAAGTGTCACAATCAGTTTCAAGACGGGTGTTAGTGATAATTGGTTAAATTTTATATATATTTAAAATAATTTTACGTTAAATCAAAAAAATAAAAATAAATTATCAACGCGGTTCTCACGTTCTGATCGGTTGAACCACGAAAACCTTGGACCTTACACTACCACGGTTTGTTTGATGTACGGTTCGGTGTTCACAGCTAAGGTGTGATTAGTACCTCTGATTAGACATGCCCGTCCGACTGCTCATTGCTCCATTAAATATACGAGTGACTTCTTATTACTGTAGAAGAATATATCGGGATCCTTCTAGCTTTGAGGGGTTTCCCATCCTTAGAGCTTTCCAGCTTCAAGGAGAGACTCCCTGGCTTTAGAAGCCTTCAAATTTTCAATAGTCTTTTTAAGTCCAGTAAGCTTCAAATCGCCATGCCGCTTCAGACTTCTGGCTTTCAAAGGCATTCAAACTTCCTAGGTATTCTAGGTCATTTAGTGTTCCACTGATTTCTGTCTCCATTTACATCAAATAATCTCAACCATTCATCAAAACAGAAATATTGAAATGATCAATATTAACCCATCAACTTGATACTTGATAGTCATCTGCAGTCGGCCTATCTCTGAAGTTCAACTTTTATGACTATTAATATCTGTCAACGTTTGCATGGCGACTATACTTATTTGACTTGATATTAAATATTCATTTGGATATACACAGATCAGAATTTGACTATACATTTAATTGAAATTAATTAGACATTACAAATGAAAAGAGGATAAGAAGGAAAAGTTGGAATTGATGATCAGGTGGAGAATGATATTATAGATTGCAATAAAAACATATATTTTGGTCGAAAAAGTGCCCATCTTATCTTATTATGATAACAATACTTTAGAAAACAAACTTGATGTACTTTGATAATTTATAAAACTGAATGACGTCCCCTTACCGATTATTCTAATCTAGTGGTTCAGCATAGAGAGTTCTCTTAACCATGGCCTGTTGCATTTATTAATTCACAGTTTGCACCAAAGTTTGAATTTCAAATAGGAAAGATAGTGCACAGTATTTTTTTTTTTTTTTTTTCCCTGCTTATTTCACTAATCAACTTCATTGTTGATGAGCAATAATCAGTACAAAAGTTTATCTCAGATTGTAAATGTTTATCAGTTTCTATCTCTAACTATTTTTAACTAAAATGTGGATAATCCAAACACTGCCAGTGAATTATAAAAAGAGAAAATAGGATGAAGTTGTTTCATGGCTTGATTCAAATCTTAATACTTGTATTGATTATTACATTACTTTTTAGTATTTTAGACATATATCAGGCTTATCTTTTAATTATTTTTCATAGATCAGTTTCATTTTCATCCCAATAAAACAAATGTGATCTTTTCACATTACCAACTGCATATTTGTTGCGGTATAATTAACAGCCAGTAGTGTCTGATCAGTCTGAAACTCAAATAAATGGAAGCTTTCAAACATCAAATTTGAAACGTATTAGATCTACAAAGGATACTAGTAATATAAGACTGCAGGTTCCTCATTTTCTTATAAATACACGTAAATTATACATTAATATCACTGTTTGTTCTGTTGAATCTGTTCTGCTCCCCTGAAACGTCCAGTTTTCTTTATACCAACGAGCTCATGAACAAGCTTTGTCATATCCATACGAGAAGAGCCACCTTCCCCCGTTGCTTTGATTGCCTTCTCTGCTATCCCCTTCACTTTCTTTCTCAATTCATTATTCACCATCACCTCATTCACAGCCTTCGCTACTTCTGCTTCCTTCACAAATGACCTCCTTCCTTCCTCGGGGCTGCATATTTTTGCGCCTAGGGACACTCCAACATTAAGAACATCAACCAAAAGCCTTTCGTTTATAAACTGCTCAGCAAACTGAGGCCATGTCACCATGGGCACTCCAGCCGTCAATCCTTCCATGCATGAATTCCATCCACAGTGTGTCATGAATGCTCCAACCGCTCCATGGTTCAATATTACCCATTGTGGTGCCCATCCCCTTAGTACCATACCCCTACCTTCTTTTCGGACCTTTTCTTCGAACCCCTCTAGTAATTTGGCTTCTTTTTTGACCACCCAAATGAAGGGACGGTTGGCTTTCTCCAACCCTTTAGCGAGCTCATCCAGTTGTAACTTAGTGAATCGGGTTAAGCTTCCAAAACATATATACAGGACCGAATCTGCCCTTTTGTTATCCAGCCAGTTAATGATCTCCACAGTCGGTCTAGAAAACTCACCTGTTTATAATAATTTACACCGTATGAATTTGTTAGAAAACATATAATAATGTATGGTGCTTGAAGCATGCATGTACCTACCCCACTACAAAAGAATTCTGAATTCCATACGCCAATTTGGCGTAGGGATGGCGTAGGGAATCGAATTTCCCTACGCCATCCCTACGCCAAAAAGGAAGTCGGAAAACAGCTCGTCGCAAATATTTCCCTACGCCATACCTACGCCAAGTTCCATACGCCATACCTACGCCAAGTTCCCTACGCCAACCCTACGCCAAATTCCCTACGCCATGCCTACGCCAAGTTTCATATGCATTCTTACCCCTTTCCTACGCATTCCCTACGCATCTGTACATCAAAAATCAATATGGTAGTTTTATATTTATCTTCGTCTACCACAAATCATAATAAAACCTATATATCAATAAAAACATTGATGTAAAATGAACATCATGGTCGAATTACCATAAACTTGCTACAAATATATTTAAAACAACAAATCATGTCTAACAAACAATAAAATAAAGTTGCTACATAACTCAAACATGATCGCTTCATCTAATTCAAACATCGTGTAATGTACCTTACACAAATAGAACATCAAACCCACTACCAAAATAAGATTAATTCATAAGGTACGTCATATCTGCGGTTCTTGCTCTCGCCGCAATCCTTGTAAAAACTCTTGTACAAAACTCATTTCTTCTTGTAGTTTGCTAATAGTGACACTCATTTCTTGATTTTTATCTCTTAGCTCTTCTACTTCCTTCACAAACTTCTTTGTATCATCCGTAACTCCAAACCTAACGGTGTATGTATTGTCTTTCTATATATACACATAAAAATTTTAATCCAATTAGTACAATGAATACATTTCATATTACAATTAAGTAAAACGGTGTATGTATTGTGTGCAACCTGAAGTTGCACACAACAACCTGAAGAAGTCAGGTTGCTCATCAGCCACACGCTCTTTTTTGTTTTCATAATCCATTTGGGAGAGCCCCTAACACAATAGGACAAGAATATCATACTTCACCCACAAAAAATAACAATGCATAACCCTTTCTCTGGGAAAAAAAATTACATACATACACTTATGAGGTTAGGAAGTGAATACCTTCCAGTCCTCCATGCCTGATGTTAAAAATATATGAAGAATATGATTCCCTTCAGGAGCCAACGATGGATCTAGTATAGTTGGAATGCTCAGAAATATGCTCCCATAAGGTGCCTCTAATTACTCCACTCATCCTATATGATTAACATAATGAACAAAAAAAATGCACTGATTGACATACTTTCCAACCATACCTCGAGAATGAAATGGTGGCAATCTGTATCAGGAGGTAAAACTGATGATTTAACTCCCATATGTATAGAAAGAAATGACGGAGCATTCACTTCTCCTCTTCCGGAAGTTCATTGATTTTCTCAAGTTTTCCTATGGTTCAGAATTAAATAAAAATAAAAACACAATAGTTTTATTTATCAACTACATTTGTAACACTTAAATCTGACTATGAATGAAACACTAATCCAAAATGATTCTTCTAGTATCCTACCAAATGTATCCCATCTGGTGGCATTTGACACAACCGTTTTGGAGAAAAACTCTCTTCCATCCACGAGTTTTACTCCTATCTGCATCATTAAAAAAAACTGTAAATGTTAAGTGGTCAAGCAGAATATTAGAAAGTTTTATGTAAAAGATAACAGAGCTTACAGCCTTTCCAATCTCTAGAATAATGTTTTTTACATATGCTTTGTAAAGTATTTTGCCACCCTTGTCCTCTAGGCCCTTAGCCAATGATTTTGCAATTCCACCAACTCCGCCGATTGGATAATTAATTCCTCCATAATGTCTGTCACATCAAAAACAAGTAATTATTTACATACCTTATCACTAAACCCAAACATAACAGACGACCCAACATCAAAAGTGAACCCGTCTCTCTCATAAAACCCCGAACTACCACCTGGAATCAAATACTTCTCCAGAACCAAAACCCTAGCTCCCTTCACCGCCAATCGCTGGAATAAGAGACGGAGGGAGACGAAACACTAGCTGGAATAAGGGCAGCTCGAAGTCTCGGCGGCTCGATCGACGATGCTTTGAAATTAAATGGAAAGGGCGGCCGCGATTGGTTATTTAGGTTTTTTTTTTAATACGATATATATAATCGAACGGAAAGGGGTTTTTAGTGAAACGATGGAACGGGGCCAATGTATTGTTTAAAATGGGTTGCGAATATTTAGACCGTAATTTCAGATCCCATTAAATAAATTCCAACAAGACGTAGGGAATGGATAGGGAATTCCCTACCCAGTGCCTACACCATTGACATTTTTTACATTTTCCCTACGCTGCGCCTACGCGATGTAGATATGGCGTAGGGAAATGTAGGTTGGAAAATGATCTTTTTTTTGTAGTGCCCCATCTTGATGTTGTTTCTTTCATATCTCTATCACAAGTTGACACTGGGCCAACCAGCCATGATCTCTCCTTAATCACTGAACCATATCCCTGCTCCAAATCAGCAAATGTGTTATATATCGTGCCAAAAGCATGAGTTTGAGCCTGCATAATATGTACAAACATATCTCCTTCTTCCAGACTGGCAGGTCTTGGTATCATAGACTTCCTTAGACAAATCCCACCTTGAATGTTCGAAATAACAAATTCCGCATCTTCATCGTTGATAATATTACCTTGTTGGCTCATTTCACCAATAATGCCCATAATCAAAGACGAAAATATACATGAACCATGAAACGAAATCCTAGGAATGGCATGCTGTAGTGCCACATCAGATGTCCATGGGTAGAATATGTCGGATATGATGCAATCGGGTTTGTGGTCATTAATGTATTGGGTAAACGGGTCTTCGAGATCATTAAGAGCTTGTAAGAAACCCGGGTCCAAATCCGGGGTTGGAAAGCAGGCTATGTTTTCATGTACCGAGTTGGCAAAGGGTAGAGTTAGGAGCCGGATTTTGGTGTTGCAAATGGATGGTTTGATTAGCGCGACGTTTTTAGCTGTGGTGATGATTGTGCATTTGATGTTTCGGGCGGCGAAGAGTTTGGCTAAGTCAACCATTGGGATCATGTGACCTGGTGCTAGCAATGGCAAGAAGAAGATGTGAAGATCATGATTTCCATCCGCCATTGAACAAAAAATGTATTCTGTAATGAATGCTTTTGGATGCTGTGGCAGATTATTGATTTTGATTTTTTGTTGATGGTGTTCTTATATCTTGATGTTTCTCTATTGTGTTTGTTTGGTCTTTCAAGCTACAAGTAAACGAAATTGAATGGGAAGAGACAAGATAGTCTTCTCAAACTTGTGGACGCCGCCAGGGCTTTTATTTTTCTACTCTAGAAGCAGGATACTAGTTCTTGGTACCATCTTGAAGACCAACTGTTTAAAGACTCATTTAACATAAAAATATGTCCTAATAGGTCATTTATGCTGATAGATCAGAGAAAGGGCGAACCTCCTAAGGAAGACAAGAAATTTGACCTGAAGCCGGAGAATCCTGTAAACCTTTGAGTTAAACAAAATATGGTCCACCGTTAGAGGTTTCAATAGTTCGACTCCTTAGGACGTTTCCAAAGTTTGGACGAATTTTCAAACTAAGCTATTAGCGGTATCAAAAAGGAACTTATGAATAGAGTAGAAAGAAAAAAAACAAAGATTCAAATTTGTCTCTTTTTAATATCAGGCTTTTCATACTAGAATCGGACATCATGTAAGTTCATTTAACGCAGTGTAGATCAATATCGCTTTTCATGGTCATTAATCACCTAAGTACTACAGTTCGGTGTCTGGTGATTGGAGAAAATAATGATTGTCGATGATTCATCATTGCGCGAAAATATCAAAATTAATGTCTGTGATAGTCTCTTAAAACGTGTGGAAGCTAGGGAGATTTCAGAAGTATTATTGAAAGAGTGAGAATTAACACACTATCCATTCAAATCGACGATTTCGCGTAGTTTTATCTAATTTCAAACGAGCGTTTGAAATTAAATAAAATTCCAATAGATGGTGAGCTAACTCTCACTCTTTCTGTAATACTTCTGAATATTATTATACCGGGTGATTTCAAACTGTGCACGGTCAAACCAAGTATATTTTCCAGGTCATGCTCGGAGCTGCATTAGAGGAGCCGGAGGCGAGACGTATTCTCGTATGTTCTCTTATAATTTATTTTCCGTTGTGTGTGTTGGAATTATCAGCTTTGTATAGGCTAATCTAGTTGTGTATTCTGAAGTTTATGAATATACAGTTTCTCTTTAGGTAAAGAGTATTGATCTATTTAGAGTGTGAAGAAGATAAATTTGCTGAAGTACTGGATTTAGTGGCAATAGAAGTTGATCTAGACATGGTTGTAACAACAACATTGGACAGATGATGATTTTGATGAAGGGAATGATTACGGCCCAGAGGATGTGATACCTCTTGGTGCTAAACTGAAAACTTCACGACGGCATACGCGGAAAAATCCAATGTATGATCCTTTTTTTACTTGATATGCTGTTGTTGTACATCATAGCTTTTCATGATGATTGGCTCCCGTGTACATTGGTGAAATTAGATATGGCTTTTAAAGTTTAATGCTTTCAACTTGAGTAGCTATCATGGATTGCAAGAGAACTGAAGTGATTAGCTGTTTTTGGTAATGAAAGACGAGGAAATTTCGGCACTAATACATCACTTTTCGATATAGTTGGTTTACATCTAAAACCGTATGGCTCGTATTGAAGTTTGAATTTCCATACATGACTAGGTAAGGAACTACCTCCTGAACAGTGTTCCTCTAGAGATAAAAACACTAGGGGTTCAACAAGAACATCTTGCAACCCAGCGACACAGAAGGTTATATTTCACTTTTATTGCCATAGATAGATTATTTTGATATATATTTGGACCATGGAATTAAATTTAGATTATTTGGGTATATATTTCACTTTTATTGCCATAGACAGATTATTTGGGTATATATTAGGGCCACGGAATTAAATTTAGATTATTTGGGTATGTATTTCGCTTTTATTGCCATAGATAGATTCTATTTGATTTATTATCACTGTTATGGATGCTTGTATGCTAGTTTATGAATTTGTTTGATAGCATGGTTGAATTATTTGATTAGTGTAGATTAAAATGTCATTTGTAGGCGATCTAGTATTAGGAAATATTCCGTTCGTTAAAGTTGAGTTTATTCATCTTTTGTATAAACACTATTATTGTTCTGTATAACTGTATGTGCCTGTATACTATGATTATATGGTTTATATAGTTATTCGTGTCTCGCCCGTTTATATTTGTGATTTGATTATTGTATGTTATCTGATGCGCTGTGAGATATACGATAGATTTTGTGATTATGTTTGTATTCTACTTTATGTTCTTTTTTCCTCTTCTCTTTCCTTTCCTTTTTCTCTTCTTTTCTACAATTTCTTTCACTTGACGATTGCTTTACATCGATCGAGTCCTTGTACAACATGAAATTTTAGTTTTGAGCATTGGTGGTGTAAGGCGGACTGTCATGTTTTCTAATATTATTTTATAAATGTTTCAATTAGTACCTTGGTGGATTTTTATTTTTCAATGTATATGACTGATTTGTTTTCATTTGCATTTATTAGCGAGGTTCGATGTTAAAGTGGTATGTAAGGTTCGCTAAATTAGAGTATGACTAAAATTTTCTTATTTTGTTGGGTGTTATTAATTTGTTTTCCTTATCCTTTTAAACATAATTTGATCATGGTATGAACTAATTCACTATATATTCACCAATATGAAAAATGGTACGATAACATTTGTATATTGATAATAAACTAAGAAAATAAGATTTTAATGAATGCAAGTGATTTTATGAAACACAATAGCATATTCTACAAATTAAAATTACAGAGCCGATTATATGTCTTTAGACTATTATAACATTAAACAATGATGAGATGTTCAAAATAATTTTGAATTAAGTTATTCCATTGATATAATTATTAGAAAAATTTATACAATTACATATGTAGGTTTCATTTTAATAAGTATATTAATGGTAATTAATGGCAATCATGTTAACCTTCATTTATCATATTAATGGTAATTGTAATGGTAATTATGTTAACCTTAAATTATCATACTAATGTTAACTAATTTATTCGATTATTTAGTTTAAAGGCATATTCAAAATTATAAATATCTTAAATCACTTTGACTGACAAGTATGTACAAAAATGTTCATTCTCAAGGCAACTTTTATTTTTACATTAATTAGTATGCAAAATTTTATATTAGTATCAATATACAGATTGAACTAAAGTTTATATCATTTATTTATTTTCTTTATTTTTTTAATGCATAATGAGTTTGATATATTATTTGAAAACTTCTATTGTATGCATTTGCTTCATTAGCCAGATTGACTAATTAATAAAAATATACGAAACCCTAGTGTTCCTTTGAAGACTTTTAAGTTCTTTTCTGCCAAAAATACAGCACACTAACATGTGTCTAGAGAAAAAAATCAACGACGGGAACGTGAGTTCAAACACGTGCATTTCTTGGTTTCTGGATTGACATCACTTCCACCTACTTCTAAGCAGTCACAATTTGAAAATTCCACAATCAATAGTAATAAGTTACAATCCCCAAAATCCTTTTGATATACATACTAAAATTATTGTCAACCAAATGCCTTTTTATTACTCTTATTATTAGTTTTATTGTATGCAAGTTAATAGAATTAATTTTAATTCATTTAAACACTAGCACTCTTCTTCATTGTTTGGCTCATCATTTTTAGCTTCTTAAGTCTGCTTCATTCAGATACGTATTGAACAATTAGTATTCAAATGATTTTCACTTCTACAATCTTATCATCTACGAATTTAAATTCTTATCAATCACATGTATTTATTATTTCTATTACATACATATATATATATACACACACACACACACGCAAAAACATACACAAATAATATAAGGCCACTATTATTGCCTACTTCTCAGTCAATCTCAGATCATATACCCATCTCATGTTAATTTCAGAAAAATTATCATCTTCTCTGGTTTTAAAATAAATATATTTACTCTAATGATCTATTTTGGAAAACCGAAGGTCACATTTCATTTATTTTGATTAATTTACTGTTATTCTTTCTTTTTACTTATTACTCTTATCAAACAATTTATTTTCTCTTGTCGTTACTTTCATGCATTTAGCTGTACCTCCTCCATACACAAATAATACTTTGTGCTCCATACCTATTTAATTCTTGTGCTTCTAAAAAAAATTCACAAAATCAAAAAGATTTTTTTTATTATGAATTGATTATGATTAAATCATTGCTCTGTACATTGAAATATCAACTTTTCTCCAATAAGATTTGTGTGCATTATGTTCTATCTTACATTAGTAAGAGCAATTTTTTCTTTGAATTCTAATTCAATTATTATCTCCATCGAAATTGAATTTGTTATCATAGTTAGGTTTTGATTCTCAATTTTTTAGTATGTTGAATTTTGTAATACTATTGTATAAGTACCTCAATTAACTCCTTACTTGATTTTCATTTTTGTCGATCTTTTTATTTGCAATTTTTAGAGAGGTTCGCTATTAAAGTGGTATATAAGGTTCATTAAATTATATGAGTGAATCTTTCTTATTCAGTTAGGCGTTATCAGTTTTTTATTAGTTATATATATATATATCATAATATAAGCTAATTCGTTATATATTTACCATTATGAAAACTGATAAGTTAATATTTGTATGTTGACAACAAATAACAAAATATATCTCTAAGGAAGATAAGTGCATTTATGAAACACAGTACCTTCAAATATGAAATTACAAGAATGATTATATGTCTTTGAGTATAATAACAAAAATATTTATGAGACACATGATTTCAAATTTGGTATTTATATATACACGCGTATGTTTCCTTTTAGTTGACATATAATGCTAATTAATGATAATTGTGTTTTCCTTTAATCATCAAATCAATTATAATGGTAATTATGTTTAATTTCAATTATTATATTAATGTTAACTGATTTACTTACTTAATTTCATAAATTAATTAGTCTGAATTTAAATTTAAAATAATAAATACCTTAATTTACTTTCACTGACAGCTATGTACACACAAAAAATTATTCACTCCCATAGTGACCTTATTCACATTTATTTGTATGCAAAAATTCAATATTATTAACAAATTATTAATTGAATTAAAGTTTATATTATTTACTAATATTGTTTTATTAACTTGATACATAATGATTTGATATAATATTTATAAGCTGAAATTGTATACATTTTCTTTATAAACAAGATTGATAAATTAAGAAAATTATAAATTATATTTTCTTAGTGTATTAATTTCTTGAAACTCTTACTTCTCACTATATCCAATTTTGAAATTATAAAAGATACAATAATTTTCATGAAGAAATTATACATATATCAGAGAATATTTGTAATTTAGTTAATTTTAATTTTTTTTTTGAAAAGTGACAAAGTTGACTTGCCCCATTCAAATTCTAAATATTTAACAAATTTAACTATTATAGCTATAGTTTTAAGACCAAAGTAATTGTTGTCAACATGAGACTTTACATTTATGTTTTTTAGTTGAATATTAGGGTAAATGACTTTTAGCTTTCTTCGAAGAAAAAATGATGCCAACTAATTATTTGAACTATAACCAACTAGAACCGGTTCAAGAATTGCCATGTCATCTACTAGTCTAAATATATTTTGTATGAGTATGACGTTAAACTCACATTGTTAACAATTGCCTAATTAGTAAATATCCTTATTTCCTTGTTATTTTTATGTTCAATGTAAACTAAATTGGCATGATGGTTGGTGTTATCTTTATACAGTAAATCATATAGGTTCTAGATATTTTTTTAACCATTGGGTCATCATAGGTTTCGATGATTGTTTGTATCTTAAAAG
Source organism: Allium sativum (assembly GCA_030737875.1). Taxonomy (NCBI): domain Eukaryota; kingdom Viridiplantae; phylum Streptophyta; class Magnoliopsida; order Asparagales; family Amaryllidaceae; genus Allium; species Allium sativum. The sequence goes on along the minus strand of CM060909.1, from coordinate 411,735,806 downwards.
GCATTTGTACAGAAATTCTTCTTTCTTAAATTACTTTAAAATGCACCAGTGTCAAATGATCCTTAAAATATTAGAAAACAAGCTAAGGTTTATAAAAAATTATAATTTTGCTGAAGAATATGTAGAACATAGTTAAGTTATTTCTTTTTCTTTTTTGGCAAGGCCAGCCGGTTTTTATAGTGATCTGTAGCACTTTTTATTATAACCAACAATAAAAATACAATATCATACAGGTGATTGTGGTTACAATCAGCTAATTCGGTTCTATAGGTGGACAGTCCACCACCTATGGAGTTTATAGTGTTCCGTCCACTCTACCTATCAGGCTTACAACACTGAAACTAACTAAATCACTAGACTACAATATGAAAACATTACATACTTCAAAAGGAGTGAGTTACATTTTGAATACATGAATAACAGCACAAGACTAATGAAGTAAAAGCAACAGTATCCAAAAGAATTGCATGACTTGACCACAGTAGGTAATTCTGAAAAGTGCCATGCTTCAGAATTTACTAAAAAATGACAAGTCTCCATTTCTTAAGCCCCACACCGAAAAATTGAAACAATATGAGGCACAAAAACCAAGGTGCAAGAATGACTTTGTGGCCATACTAACATGTAGAGGGATTGGAAGGTAACAGTATCAATGGTCACCCATACGACACCAATGTTGAGAGACTTGTCTTCACCTGTATCACCGTTGTACCAATAACCAAACGTTGAACCAACACACTAGATCCACGACAAAACCAGTAAACCACAGGAAATACCCTTGCTTGACAGAATGTCATATAGCTCATTCAATTGTGAAGGCCAAAAGAAAATGGTAGTGGTGACCCTCTGTAGCGTCCCAGGAAAAATTTGACTCTCGAATTTAGACAACAATACATCACGTGTCCAAATCCGAGTATCGAAAATGCAGAAAGCTAAAAGAAAGAATATTAGAGGGTGAGATAAGAAAGGAAGAAATAAAATAGTAGAATGAGAAGAACCAACACACACAGAGTCTCACATCACAGCGGAATAAATATAATATAGAAATAAATCTTTATTGAAAGCTTGAAAAATAAAAATGAAACTTACAATCATCAGAGTACATAAACACATCTGGACAGTTATAACAATCGGTCCTCATATACAATCACACAATCGAATAAATACTAGATATCATACGTCTGAACTCCTCTATTTCGTCTCATCATAACAACTGATAACCCGAACCTGTATTGCTCGGTCTAACCCGAGCATTACAAACACCGGGTCAGTCTGGTGAACCAGAGTGAGAAAAACACACTAAGTTTAAGGGAATCACACAACTTGATTTTAACATCAAAATCTTTCTGAAAAAAGGATAATCGTAAGACCGAATGCATACATAAATACGGACGGTTTTTACCTTACGATAACCCAAAACATTTTTGAAAACAATATTATTCTAATATTATGATAGTGTCTAAATACAAGTAAATATAAATCTAGCAGAACATTTGCATCTCACGTTCCACATATATAGTATACAATCAAAACCGCGGGCTCTTATTGGAGAATAGATTTCCTGGCAAGGTATGGGACCACCTTCCCGACAATGTACCTCTGGAGATGAATACAATGGGGTTCAATAAGAACATCTTGCATCTCAGGCTAAACATGACCGACCCCTCACTTTCTCTTGAGAGTACCGAATATATCATCACCACGGTTGGGGGCCAGCCAACCGAACCGATAGAATACATACATAATTAAAAAGGGACAACTAAAGGCATTTGATTTCTCCAAATCAGGTAATGATATACCCTTTTGATGGGTGCGACCCACATAGCCATGCGACCTACTCGATTTCTGCCATTTCCCGGTTGATGAGGCTAGAAGTTAAACGTATTCTTCAGCATAGCATGTCTCCATACACTTTGAATGCCACATCGTCATATCCATCAGAGAATCACTAATTGACAGCCACAAAAATATTCTGTGTATTAAGCTAAAAGAAGGTGTCCAGTATTCTTCTCCATCAACAGAAATATGTTTGAAGAAATCAACATACATGATCCATTGGAAATACTTTGTTAGACACTCGTCCATACAAGTCATCCAAGAACAGGATGAACCGAAGGTACCCTCCTACCACATCTTATATAGGTATCACCCCAAGGATCAGTAGCGAGTAGTCCTTGCAATCCGTAAATTCCGAACACGACAGAATCAAAATTTATCTCTAGGAATTAGCCAGAGATTTGTAAGTAATTCTTCTATTTTATGAAGATTTACGGTTTCAATTGCTTCATCTCGATTAATATCTTCCACGTATTCGTATTTACTGGTCGGAATGGTTTTCAAATATAAATTCGATTGCGAACTTTCCGTACCAATAATCGTATGTGCAAGATTTGATAGTAGGTCATTTAACTATCAAACAAACAAAAATGAAATGGATTTACTGGTTGAGTAAGCAATACCACTTGGCCTTTTTAATTCAAAATAATTTATGAATGATAAATTAAAACTTCTAAATCTTTCAACACAGTATTCACTTCTTATTTTAATATACAAATAGTCTCAAACCATATCTTTTAAATACTTAGAAAAAATATCTTATAATCAAATTTTCCATTTAATTATCATATCAAATCATTTGCTACAACATTACATATTATCTATAATCAGGAAAATCGATTCAACTCTTACCATTCGTAAAACAATCATTACGATATCTCCTTTTTGTTTCGATATTGGAAAACAATAATCGTCACTTATACCTTTAGGATAACTCATTCTAAACTCATCTCTTTACTTCGAAAATATCATTATACTTTCACAACTCCTTTTATTACCTTGATTATGAAAATGTCACTTCATATTTTCTGGCACATTTTATTTCCGTTACTTTGGAAATATCAATACATATTTACTCAAATTATTTTATTTCCTTTAATTTGAAATCTCATTATATCCCTCTCAAATCTTTCAAATAACGTTGCATTATTATTTCCCATAATGAATCGCATATAACATCTTTATCATTACAACTAATATCATCCTCTGATAATCCTGAAGTCGTTCAAGTTGGGGTACTTTAATTACCTCTTAGACCTTGATCAACAACATTCTTATCTTTAGATAAATACGAGTTGTAATTCAAAAAACCATATTCATTCTAATACCAACAATTACCATTCACTATTTTATTCACATTATAGTTTTACAAAACCCTCTTACTTTTGGAAATCTCCTTTTTAAATATACTATTATTACTAAATTCATTGATTTAATAAATGATAAATAAAATATCAACTTTTAAACCTTAACATCTTTAAACTATTTATTTTATTATCCGAATTTTTATTACAAATCTATTGCTCAATCTTTTACCAGATTCAATTACCAGAATCCTTTTTCTAAGCCTTTCAATCATTTTCTCTCGATAATCTCATTTCAAATCTCATTCATTTCGCTTTATGCTATTATTAAGTAACATTAATTTGAAATTAAAATTTTAATTTCCAATCTTTTTTTATAAACTCGTTTATAAACTTTGGTTTAATACAAAACCCTTTCATCTCGATTTCCTTTACTTAATTCAAATATTAAGTAACATTTATTTTAAGCGCATCGTGTTCGCTTAAATCCGTTTATAACTTACTTTACCAAACTCGGTTTAAATATACACCCGTTCATCAACTCACTTTTAAATTCAATTATATTTCAATGCTAACTTCGATTACTCAATTAATTAAACTTCATTTAAGAGGTAATCCCTTAAATTATATTAATTATAGTTATAATTAATTCATCAAACTGGAATAAATATTAAATTCCCTTTTTAATTCTTATAAAGTTAAATTGTTCGTTAAATTATTTCATTGAATTAAGCACTAACTCATTTAATTTAATAATCATTTTCCATTAAAATAGTTGACTTAGTCAACTTCAAAACATGATTAACTCGTTGATGAACTCTAACATGTCTTTTTCATTTAAATTAATTAATAATATAATTGATTTAAATAAACACATTTAGTTTGATTATTAATAAATAAATAATAATTGATTCAATATAATCCATTTAAATTGTTACTAAAAACAATTAATCTCAGTTATTAATCGTTACATTAATCCTTGCTCACTTGCTTTGCACACGGAAAATTTTTGATTTATAAGAATTAGCTTTATAAATCTTGTAATAATTAAGATAAGGAAAGTGCTTCGCACATGGAAGATTTTTGATTCAAAAATGGTGATTAAAACAATCAATATATATATATATATGTGGTTGGTTTTTTTTTTTTTTTTTTTAAACTCCAATTAAAATAATATTTTTAAAAATCTATATTCAGTTATAAATAAGTTCATAACTTCATCTCTATCGATTTACCTCTTTTATAAAACAATGTATAATTAGGCCATCCACTGCCAGTTTCTCCGCTAATATTGCCCATTGGTTAATATCAAAATAACCGCTGAATTTGGATTCAACAATCAATCATCCAATCATATCCAATAAACAATTCATATAATGATGATGTAAAATAACCATGAATAATCAATTCAACTGAGAACGGTCAATAAATAACAACAGTTCAAGCACCGAATTCAATTTTAAACATTTATATTGTTATAAACGTAACCAACAAGGTAAGTTACCTCTATTGGAAATAATCGTTAAAAATAACGATTTCATTTCATTTAAATTAAACAACCATTTAATTTAAAAAAAATATAAAAATATTCAGCAAACAACCAAACAACCATCTATCAGTCAATTAATAGCAAACATATCACACAAATATTAAATTGGATTTATATAAAAATATAATTGGGATAACTAAGTGAGTTTAACCCACCTTGGATTGATTTGTCGATTAAAACAGCTCATTTTAATAAAATTAAACAATTGTTTAATTTTAAAAATCTTGGTAACTTCCAATGCTGACCAAACTAGCTCGATAAATATTACGCTCGCCTACACAGTTTCAAGGTCACTTTCCCTGTCCAATTCTGCTCAATTCTGATGATGTACGAGCAAATTATTAATATTATAACCATACGATTTTAAATTAATATAATTGACCTTAATGGTATTTTAATTTAACTAATTATGTTTGTTGACAATTTAACTAATCATGTTTGTTAACACAACACCACTCTTCTTTGATATATTAACAGTGTAAATGTTGTTTCTTCTTTCCCCATCTTATGTATGGTAAGGTATAAACATTGGTTAAGTAAAAACTAACTTTCACCAAGTTATTGTATCTTACCTACTATATAACGGCCTACGCCACTACACAAGCTTGCCACAGTAACTCAAATTCCCTCCTATCATATACGAACCAAACATAGTGTAATGGCCCGAATTTCCGTACACTTTGAGTCGACTAATAACACCACACATCCAACCCGAATTGCGCAGAAATACGAATCATTAGTAGAAAGAAGTTCGAGGATAAGAAATAGAAAGAAAGAAAATTTAGAGTAGAAGAAACCTAAGAACACAAATCTCACAGCGGAACCAATAAAATATATTATATAACATAACTTTTGAAATACAAATCTGTTTTGCATATACACACCATTCTCAGAGTACAGCAACAATTTATGGAATAGTTATGAACGCCTATTTCCAGATATAATATAGTACACAACGGAAAATATGAGTCTATAGCTAACTGATGAAGCCTCCTGCTTCAAGCTCCTCCAAGTGAATCTGTAAAATCCTGGCTACTTGACTGCCCATACAAATTTTGGGCGCCCAAGAGTTTAGGGAAACAAAGCAAAATAAACTCTGGATCAGTCATGGGACTGGTTTGAGTAAACTCCAACCATTTGTTTAACTTTTTTAAAAATCCATTCGAAAGAAAAGATAATCGTAAGACCGATCCATACATAAACACGGATGGTTTTTACCTTACGATAACCCCAAACATTTTGATTTCAAAGTCTGGTGATATTATAATAGTGTCTAAAATAGAAATCTAGCGGAATTCTTGCATCTCACGCTCTATATATAATAGAAAATCAAAAACCGCAAGGTGCTTATTGGAGATTGGATTCCGACTATGACAAGGTATGGAACTACCTTCCGATAGTGTATCTCTAGAGGGGAATACACTGGGTTCAACAAGAATGTCTTGCAACTCGGCCCACACATCGCTGGCCACTCATTTAGCTTGAGTGTACCGAGCATATTATCACCAACGGTTGTGATTAGCAACCATTACCGAAAGCATACATCATCGAATAGAATAAGAAGCAAATGGAATTTCTCTTGATCAGGTAATAATACCCCTAATGGGAATGACCCACTTGGCTATGCTGCCTGCCCGATTTCTATCATTTCTCGATTGACAAGGCTTGAGGACACGATTATCCTTTTAGAATATCTTGCCACCATTTACTTTGAATGTCACATCATCAGACATTCGTCCATATACGTTGTTCTGGGGCTGGACAAACTGAAGGCAACATTCTATTAATTCATCTTTGTCAATTTCTACCTAGGATTAACAGAACAACCCTTGCACTTTACTCTGTCTTCAATTATCTTCAGCATAATTTGATTCGTAACGCTTATGCTGATACAGAGTGGTTTTCAGATAATAAATCTGATCCCGGTCTCTCCGTATTGACAACGGAGGTATAAAATAAACCAAAACTTTGTTAGTCGGTGATTTAACTATCAAAGGGAACATCCATACAACCAACAATCCTATTTCCAAATGGAAATTCTAATGATCAACCATCAAACAATATTAGCCCTTTAATTAACATTAACTAATCAAATCATTTCATAATTCCCTTTTAGTATATTTACTCAAATATTCTTCAAAACCTGATTAAGCTCTCACGATTCTTTGAAAAAAAACATTCCTGTTATCTAACTATTTTATTTCCTATATTTTAGAAAATATTCCTTATCACATTGAGAAAACAATTCCATATATCCACAATTCCTTATTTTCTATATTTTGAAGATATATGTTGTTACATTGGAAAACATTTCGGTATTATCCATTTCTTTCGGTCCATTCATTTCTATAGTTAATAATAACCATTTCTATATTTGGATAACATTCTCATTTCTTAACTTCTTATCAACCCAATTGATCTCATTTCCTATATTAGAAACATCTCTGATATTATTTGGAAAACGTTTCCAAAACATCTAAAATAGATGTAAAATAAACATCGCTATGCGGACCCACCATTAACACTCATTAACTGACTTCACTTAACCATCTCGCTATCGAACCTTAACCATCCCTTAGTTAACAATGAAGCCATTGGTGTATAATTACCTCTCAGACCTCAACTGAACAATATTGTTAACTTCGAAATGGACAAAGCTCACCACTTCAGTCTTTAACCAATATCTCATACGTAATCCTCAGATTCAATTTATGAATCCACTTCTTTTACGAAAAAAACATTGATTATAACGGTAGCGTTATAATCGTTGTTTCCAAATATTTGATTTGTAAAATATTTATTACAATGGTAGCGTTAAAATCGCTGTTTAGATTTATAAAACATTTATTACAACAGTGGCGTTATAATCGCTGTTTAGATTTATAAAACATTTATTACAACAGTAGCGTTATAATCGTTGTTTCGAAATATTTGGTTTATCACAATATAACTTGTACTTATTAATTTCAATAAATAAATTAACAAGTAAATAATTAATTTTGATTCAAACGGAAAGTAAAAATAACTACTTTCCTATATTCGATATAATCAAATTCCAATAAATAATTTTCTCTCGAATAATCTATAATTGATTTAAATTATGAACTTCAGAATTTATCTACCATTTCAGGTTAATTCAAATTCCAAATTCACTTTTGAATTTATCCTTTCCAAATCATTACCAAATTCCTTTATAACCATTCCAGTCTATAAAACATTATCACAATTTATTTTACATTTCGAATTTTGAAATAAAACTCATCGTTTTCTTTTAAAACGATTACCCATTCCCCTTTTTCATTCAATTTCCAATTTGGATTTATATTTCAAATCTAAATTAGCTTTAGAGGTATTTCATTTGCAAAATATTTCCATTAAACCTTTATTCATTTTAATCGTGAATATATTTCTTTAATGTAATCAATCCACATAGTTCCATATTTTAAAATAATATTTAAAAATCCAAATTCTCTTTATTAACCCTTATTGTATAATTGTTCAAATAAAATCTTATTTCTATTCCATTTATTTATACTTTTGTTAAAAAAATTCCTTATAACTACTAAGTTCAAATCTCTTTAAACATACTGGTTTCAAAAGTAGTTTCCAATTTTCTATATATATTCGAACTTGAATTTATATTTTTATTTAACTATGATAAAAAATTCACTTAATTCGTAAAATCATTTGTAAACCACTTCTTGTTTTCTCCATTAAACAGGTTTTTAATTTCAACTCTATTCGAAATTAAATTTCTATTTTTGGAAATGAATTTCCATTTTAAAATTTGAATTCCCTTTTCTATATTTGAAAATAATTACGGTATTTAAATATCAAAATCCTAGGGCCAGTGTAATTTAAACACAACATAATCAATCACCAATTATAGATCACATCAAATAACACAATCAATGAAAAAAATTGTAATATAAATATTGAGGAATCCAGTTGGGTCCCTCCAACCTGTTTCCCTGCATCCACATATGTTAATCAACATAATAACATCAATAACATTAATTTTACATCAACGTGAAATATCATAATGAACAGAATCAATAACCGATCAATGATATACTATATCAACTATTTCAACCAATTTTACCAACCATTCATCCAAACAACCATTAAACAGTATAAAATAACTATAAATAAATTTAAAACTTGTTTATATAAAAATATGAATGAGTCAGACTTAGTGAGTGTACTCACATTGTTTTATTAATCATTAGATAGCAATAAATGTCTGATTGATTCGATCAACCGTTTTTTCTTCTTCAAAATTCCAATGAGCTCCAAATTATACTGGGTCGCGTACTATTCCTCGATATGATTCCAACGGCACCTGTTTCGCGTAACTCTGTACACGTATGAATAGATTACGATGATTACAAATTATATATTATTTTAAATGTCATTAGAATTTAATAATTAAATTAATTAACTTTATATTCCTACCTATGTTTTACGGTTGACCTATCTTATCGCAGGAAACTTATGATCCCACCTTTGCCTGAAGCCAGACCACCATTAACACTTCCACGTTACTCTCCTTTATTAACCAATAATTCAACTTCCAACACCATCGTTATCTTACTGTCGCCTCCTCTTCTTCAGACAAGTGCCAAATTTAGAAGAAAAAAACCTACTGTTTTTCAACTATGCTGGCTTCCTTTAGTCCAAAACAAACCTCACCCTTAATCACAAATTAAGCCCATTGATCCGTATTAGCCACATCAAATATCTCGTAATTCACACTTCCTTTTACTTCTAATAACCTGTGACCTGTTGCTCAAATAACCTCCCTTCATTCTGATAACCGTTGCTTCTCTTATTTTCATGTCCATGATCGACTTTTGCAAGCCCATTCTCACCCAATGCTTCACAAAATTCCACGCTAACACCTCCATGGTCCCCTCTACTCGGTTGCCATCCGCCCAGAACCCCGACGAACAGCTTTTCGCCTCAGCCTGAATCGCGTCAATGACCCTCACATCTAATCCAGGAAGGTTGCGCGATCTCTCCACTGACTCCACCCATAACTCATTCCAGGCTCCTACATTTCGAAACAAAAATCTCAACTAACTAACTCCCTCACACTACCGTCGTTCATCGTTGGAGGCCAGCTTGACCCCGTACTTCACCTCGCCAGCACATGCTTCCACTGACGTCACCTAAATCGAACAAACCCCAAAAAACAAGAACCTTAGGCCACTACGTTCGAAAACTCCTCACAGGAAAATGCTTCGCAACATGAATTGATTATACTAGGAAGAAGCTTTCGCAATTTCAGAATCAATGACTTTGACATCGAACTTTTCCGATTGGTATTTGATTTTTAATTGATTGGTAAGCTAGCATTTACTCGTTTTAATTTACTTTAGAGAATACGAGAAGAGGAAATGGGAAAGTTAAATGAGGTTAGGGATTACCAGAAGGATTTGGGAAAATTAAGAAATGAATGGCTTGTTTGCAAATAGAAAGAGGCATAGTTATATAAAGAGAAAATCAGGCTTCTTGCCGACAACTCAGAGCGGCTTTACGTGGAAAGAATTGAGTGGCTTCCGATAGAAGTTTCATATTTATTTTATTTAGTATTAAAGATTAGAGTACCCCGTTACACAGAATTTCATTCACTTACGGACTGCTATAGACAAAAAAAAAAAATACTATTGTGTCAAGCAATGTGCCATTATCCTAAAAATATAATAATATATACAAGTTAAATTATATTGTGATATCCCAGAACACCGATATAGGGTGTAAAATACTTCAAATAAAAAGTTTCTTATTTTCCAAAATAAAATTTACAGTAAAATTCTATAAATTAAATTATAACTACATCCCAAAAATCTTGTCCAAATTCGAAATCAATATTTAATTATATTAAATAAATTGTTATGGCCTATATACGACTCCACAACGACTTTCTGAAAATTTGATTTGGACATAACTTACAATCTATAAGACGAAATCTTGGTTTTTCACTTCCATTAGAAAGATACAGTTTAATAAATTCAAATATTTCTTGTTTCAACAAAATCATACTTATATTGGATCCTGTATATCCAATTGAAGTCCAAAACATTAAATTACAAACTACCGTGACATTACGAGCTCGTTTTAAATTTAATCATAAATTATATGTTCAAATTTCATTTAATAATAAATCATTATTATAACTTTAATCTAAGCTCAATTAAATTCCTTATGTTATCCAATTCACACAATATTTCAAATTCAACTCAATTCTGATTATTTCGGAATTTAAATTTATTATTTTACTATTTATATTAATTAAATATTCAAAATAATTGAATTTAAGTCATTCAAATTTCTAAATCACCATCTAAATACTTAAATAAATAAATAATATGATCGCTAAAAATCCGGGATGTTACACACAGTTCCCACCATCCCTTTTCCTTCTGGTTTATTATTCTTCTTTTTTTTCAGCCCAAGGCTCACCTTAACTGAACAGCCCACTTCCCAAACATTTCCCAAACCCGTGTGTACAGATTTTCTTCTCCAAAACTTGAAGCTTTCTCTCCTGTTGCAACTCAACTCCCCATTGCTTCATTTCAAATTCCTCCGCCCTTTGTTCTTTTTTATATATTTAAACAAAACCGAAGGCCCAAGCCCTCCTCTCCCAAACCCCACGCAGCTGCTACAACTCCTCAACGCTACTGTCTCCTTCCATATTTTTTTTTGAAGCTTCCTTCATGTTATTTCACAAAAATACATAGCTCCATCTTCCCTATATTATTACACACCCTCACCAGTAAAGCTTCCCCTTGTTTGCCTAACGCCATGCCACTACTTCATCCCTATCTCCTATTTATTCATGTAAAAAGCTACAACACTCCTTCATTCAGGAATATCCCACGCACTGCCTTCCCATACCCCACGCCACGTCCACCGCACCGCCGCTCCGGCCTTGCTCACGCGTAGGCAAGCCTTTCAACCACGCCCACTTCCTACGACCAACGGAGCCCTTATGAACGTCACGGACCCGCCACCTCCGGTTCCAATGACCCCACCAGTTAGCGCTCTGATACCATCTCATACTCGCCTAAGCCCCATTCATCCTTCGGCAGTAGAAACTCTACCTTAGTGCACTACTTCCATCCTCGTCATTCCAGATCAAAGAACATGACACACTTTCACTTCGAAGGTAACACCTGCTTTGTGATCTTCTTCCATCACCCTCTTTTTTTTTATATATATTCGAATTTATATTTAGATGGGGTTGCTAGGTTTTAGTTGTAAAGGTGGCGATTGCTTGTAAGGGTGATTAAGATGAGTTTGGAGATCCTATAGGGTATATGGCAACCGAAATAATTTTATGAAAATCAAAGTGCTATTGTTTTTTTTCTGTAATCAAAGAAAAGAATGAAGATGATGGTGCCTGAACTTATAGCATGAGTATCCTTTGCACGCACGAGTTGTAGTAGCTTTGCGATGAAGGAATTAACATCTAGAGTAGCTGTTAGCTGTTGTGATCTTTCAATAGCTGCGTGACTTGTTTTAGCATAACAGTCAGTGTGTCCTTCCTTTCAACTGGAAAAAAAAAAGAAAAAGGGAAAATAGGGTGTACGTTTTTTTTGTCTCACTCCATTAGCTGTACAAAGACTTAGAGTATAGGACAGTATAGGGTAGGAAGGATGACGATGCGCGTCAGTGCGTGATAAAGTTGAGTGGAAAGAATAGGGTAGTCTGTCCAGTTTTAGCCTTTAAGTTGATGAATTTTCACTTCATGTGGTATGTAGTTTGCAGAAGAACATAGACAACTGAAGCTGGTACGTAGTAGGCAAGGGACTGAGCAATTTATTTTGCTTGAGGATTAAGTTTTTTTATTCAAAAATGCAAGGTAGGTAGCATTTGTAGGGTAATGCCATAAGGTTTACCCACATTTATTTTGTGTTGGCTGAAGTACTCATATTACATAAATAAGAATATTTAAATTAGAGTTTTCTTTGATTTATATAGTTATTTTAATTTTATCGATGTTTACGTTATACGTTAAATATACGCGGTGTCACATACCATCTCCAGACGCAACGAAAACAGATACGTTGCTATGTTTTGATATTACGGTCCCAATGAAATTTTTTTGGTCGAATTCTGAATCTTTTTGGAAAAATAGCTTAATTTTAATTTTAATTTATTTATCGGTTCATAGCTAAAATTCATGTACGAACAAAATAGCTCCGATTGGCTCCAAACTGGGAATATAGCAATAATTAGTGATACGTATTCCACTAAAATTCGTTTCGTAAAAAATGGAGATTGTTAGAAAATTAACTATTCTTACGGCTAATATAATACTGATATACTATATGTATTAATTCCAAACAATTTAATTAAATAATAATAATAAATTATTATCAATTATATCTAAATAAAATAATATACCACTTCAAATTCAACCAATATGAATTTACAACTCAACACTAATATTTTCTAGTTAAACGATATCTAAATATATGGAGATTCCTTAATAAATAAATTAAATAACGTTATAATTTATAAACGGTTTCCATAGCGACTATTTTAAAATTTGATTTGGACATAACTTACAATATATGTAACACCTTACCTCCGTTAAGGTCACTCACAAAGGGAATGCCTTAACTTTGGTGGAGCATTTTAGTAAACAGAACAGAAACTTACAAGACAGATAAAACAGTACTTGAAAAATTTACAACTTTATTACAACAGAAACTGAAATAAGCTTGGTTACATCCCTTTCAAATCACAATATCAGAACTCAAGTACAAAATATCAGTCTTGTACAAAAACCTTCAGAATGCATAGTTTAAATTCATAATCCTCACAGAAGAAGACAAGCCATACTTTAAGCACTTCAAGCGGAAGAAATCTGGATCAAGCTAGAGTATTCCCTTCCACAAAACCTGGGGGGAAACGGAAGAAAGGAGGCGAAACAACAAGGGTCAGACAAAAGTCTGGCAAGTCCAGTGATTTTCAGTTATGAACAGATAATAATAACATGACATGAAAATAAAACTGGATGAGAGATAACTGTAACAGATGTAGCAGATATAACAGAAGAACAGAATGATATAAGCTATTGCTTTACACTTCTCTGCACTAATACTAGTATAACAGGATTAGGTGTCACCCTAATGTCTAAACTGAAACAGAAACGTGTACAGAATAATTTCCACAGAAGAGAGTGCTAGTAATGGGCCTTTACCACCCGAACAGAAACAGACAGAAGCAGAACAGATTAATCCCTACGGAAACAGAATGTAGAATTAGGTGTACACTAGTAATGGGCCTTTACCACCCGAACAGACGGTACCACACAGAAACAGACAGGTGTTACCATCCAACAGAAATAGACGGTACCAACAGAAACAGACAGAATTAAGTGTACCCTAAAACCCTACCCCAAGCGATCGGCTCCCTAATACATAAATACCCTGTGTCGGCCCCACAGTAGGGTGTATCACTCCCTAAAGTGATAACCAATTGGCACAGACCTATTTACAGATGTCACGGCGTCTTACATCCTCAGAGGCAGACCGGGATCCATGCACGCACATGACCCGGTTGGAACGCACCATCAACACCCCTCGCCATTATCAGAATGAACCGCTTATAATTAGTTCAGTAAGCGTGCCCGGACCCTACCTACTGTTGGGTCAAAGTTTTGATACCAGAAAGGGTTACTGACTAATATGGGTCCCAAACAACAGATGACACAAGTAATTCCCCTCCTAACCTTGTGTCCCCAGACTAACAGATTTCAGATTAATTTGTTTACAAGTTTCGGACATACAGAATTCAGATCAACTAGTTCACAGATCAGATAAGTTTTCAGACTAACAGATCAGATATACGGATTTAACAAATTTACAGATTTGTCTAACTTTGCAATTGGGCCTACAGATTCACGGAACAGATTAATTAAATTCATCAGTCTAGTGGGTTTAACCCTATCCGCCCAACACGTTTTAGACATCATATTTATCTCATATTTTCATTAATTAAATATTAATGCCCAGACCTCTCACATTAGACTGACAGTTTGCGGCTACTGGTTAGGCCGGTTGGTTCCGGGCAGATTTCTGTCGCAAACTGAGTCTAACCTCGGGTTTCAAGCACGTTATGACTAACTTCCCACATTAGAACCTATTGTTTGCGGCCACTGGAATATGTCGGGCGGTTCGGGGCAGAATTACGCCGCAAACTCATTCTAACCTCGAGTTAGCCATGTTTATCTTTGCGGCCAATTAATTAATAATTTACCATTTATGCCCACGCCTAATATACATGTCAATTATTCATAACTATAGCCAATTCAGATTATGTCAATAACGGACTAATTATATCAACTCAACAGATGTAGCAGATAACAGATTAGGCATCTCAACAGATTTAGTTTAGCAGATTTGGCAATATAACAGAACTAGGCAGTAGAGCAGAACTAGCAGATTAAGCAATATAACAGAACTAGCAGATTAGGCCAATATAGCAGAACTAGCAAATTAGGCAAATATAACAAATTTAATCATTCCTTAAAGTTTCACAAACATATCTTGCCTAATTATAAATTGGGCCTAAGTTTGCATGCCTAAATAGTTGTCATGATTCACACTGTGATCATATACCTCACGTTTGTATTGAATTTATATGTCACAGATTATGGTCATAATTTACATGTCCCAATTTAATTCAACTTGCCTAGTACAAAAGATTCACATATAAATTATACCAAATATAGTCATCGACAAAAATCTCCTACTTAGGTATTATTCACATTTGATAGATATCCTACTTTAATGTAAATCTTTATACCTAAACCATATTCTCTTTATCTCAAGTCATATGTTCAATACAGTCTATATTTATGTCCAATTATATACCTTTCTATGTCATGTCCTCAAATCATATGTTCAATACCCTTTATGTTATAAATATAACATGTCCAGCCATATGTCTAAGATTTACGTTCTAGCTACAGTCCATGTTCTTTCCTCAAATCAGTCACCTATTGGTCATGCCCAATTTATGCATCATTCATTTTACTATCCCAAACATTTTAGCGTATGTTAATCTGTTATGAGATTGGCTCAGGCTCGTGGTAGCTTGGCTATAAAACAGAAAGAGGAAAGAGATAAAATAAAGATCTAAACAGAACAGAACAGATATAACCTCAGATTCAGAGTTACAATTCATGTCACAATCAAAATTAATGTTTATATCGGAAAATAACTGTACTTTCCTTGGTTGGATTAAAGAAAGAACTTTAATTGTTGTAGAATCTTTGCAGAAGCTTTAATCACTAATTTGAATTGAGTTGCTTAGGTTGATGTTGGTTAGCTTCTAGTTTTGACTCCAGTAGAGTAGCGACGCCATTTTTATTTTTATTAGAACAGAGGTAGAGTAGAAGCAGAATAGAATTGTGTGTAGAGAAGGCTAGGTCTTAGGATGTATTTATAATTGTAGGAACTCATTTAGGCCCTCAGATTAACCCTAGAACTCATCAGGTCCGTCCAAACACGTCACAGCCCTCAAAATCGCACACACACGCACCAGGTTCGACCAAGGAGGTCGACCCCCAGGTCGACTGCCCAATCGACCTGGTCTGGGGGGTCGACTGCCCAGTCGACCTGGGTGGGGGTCGACTGTCCAGTCGACTCCCCAGTCGACCTGGGTCCTGGGCGGGAAATTTCCCGCCCAGCTCGCTTCTGGGTTTGAATTCGAATTTTAAATTCGAATTTCGAGCTGTTTTCGATTCTGAAAATTTCTGAAACTTCGGAGGGTCATATCTCCCTCATACGGACTCCAATTCTTGCAAACTCGGACTCGTTTCCAAGCAGAATTCCGAGACAAACGCAATGGCGTAACCCGTTTCCCTTGATTCTTATTTTAAAAATTAATTATCCTCTAATTTGTTACTTATACGTTCACAGAAAATACGGGGTGTTACATTCTCCCCTCCTTAAAGGATTTCGTCCGCGAAATCTTTAAGTTAAGAAGAATGTATCCTACCATCCAACATCCATCTACTCAATCATCAATCACTGGCATCCATTGTCCTTAGAAACTTCTAATGTTGTATGAACATATGCAAAGGTGTGTGTATATGTTCCTTATCTAATGCAAAGATCAGGCGGTCCACTGATTCAGTTGACCTCCTTAATGCGAATTATGCTAGTGCCATGAGTCCAACATGTATGCAATTTCCCTACTCGATACATATCATTTCTATATGAGTGCACATCCATTCAATCATATGCAACATCCATGTGCTGAGTCAATCATTTTGCATTCACAAAAATTGAAAATGCTCACACATCCATATGCAGTATGAGAGTGTTTTCGAGCCGATCTAGTGCCTAGTGTGTGTATATGCATCCACGAGCAACCACTTGCATCCACTTGAAACCATCAAACATAACATGTCTCAAACACATGTTTACACCCATTAGTTTCTACCTAAAGTTCGAAGATTCGATCGATAGGATACAGTTGAATGATGGAAGCGAGTACAGATAAAACAAAAACTTGGTTCTCATTAGACATGGGTCCAAAGTATCGGCCCCGAAGACCGAAACCAACATCAAATTGACACCCAGAGGATTACCCTCTTTAGATAATGTCAAAACTGGAAATCTTAACCTTATCGGGGATATTTAGATATTTACATATTACTGGTACAGATCAGGTTACCGAACTAAGCATGATAAAACCCAGAATGTATGCGTCCCACTTGACGCCTAACACATATATCTCTCAAACCCCAATCTATCACAACAGATGAGTCATAACCCTTATGGGTCTGAGTCTACAGCGGAATCAGAAATAATACTAGTATTAAAGTGCAGAGTATCAATTACAAAATCAAAATACCAGAATCGGAAAGAGTCTTAACTCCATAATCAGATAAAGAAATTAAACCTACTATAGGAATTTTCCTATTTCTATCCTAGCCACTAGCCTCAAGAGTGTTCGCCTGCCCTCCTTGCCCTCGTCTCTTCGGGCAGTCCCTAGTGAAGTGTCCCATCTCACCACAGTTGAAGCAAGTGCCCTTCCTTTTTCTGCAATCCTTGTTCAGATGAGTCGAGCTTCCACAAGTAAAGCACTTTTTCCCTTCTTATCTTCAGACTTCTCATCCTTCCTTTGTGTTTCCTTTTTGGGCCCTACTTTCTTATTCTGTGGTTCTTCCTTCTTTGTCTCTTTCGGGCCCTTGTCTTCCTCGTGCAGTAGTGCCATGTCCACCAATTTCTCGTAAGTCGCTCCCATGGGTACATGGGTCATGGCTAGGCTGTGCAGTAGCTCGTTCAATCCTTTAACAAAGCGGAGAGCCTTTTTATGATGAGTGTTGACTAAATCCAATCCGAACCTAGCCAGTTGGTTGAACTGGTTGACGTATTCCTTGACCGTCATACTTCCTTGCTTAAGAGATAAGAACTTTTCCAGTTGTAAACTTCGTTCAGCTTGCGAGAGGAATTTTGTCTCAAACCTTGTTCTGAAATCCATCCATGTCTCAACCGGCCTCTCGGCGTTAGTGACTTCCCACCAGTAGGAAGCTTCGTCTTTGAGCAGCCATACCGCCAACTGTACCTTCTGCCTATCGTCCACCTCAAAGATAACGAATAGATCCTCAGTTTCTTTGAGCCAGTTCCTCGCTTCTACGAATGATTCAGTTCCCTTGAAATCCTTTCCACCCATGGCCCTAAAATCTCTACAGATCTTTGAGAAAGTAATTGCACGAGGAGGGGGTGGAGGAGGGGGATCATTTGCTGGACCTGCGGCGGCGGTCCTAGCCTCAAGATATTGTCGAAACCAGCCGGGTACATGAACACCCTCTGGTATCTCAGATGCTTCAGACATGCTGAAACGAAAAAGGAAAGATTCAATTACAAAAAAGGACTGAAGGAAAGGTATATGGCTCTTGGGGATTATGTTTTTCAAAATAAGCTTTGTTTTTTTTGAAAATACTTCCTTTCAAAACTTTCTTTAAAATAGTTTTCAAAAACTTTTATCTAATCTGGTAACCTTTAGCTCTGATACCAAGTGTAACACCTCACCTCGGTTAAGGTCACTCACAAAGGGAATGCCTTAACTTTGGTGGAGCATTTTAGTAAATAGAACAGATACTTACAAGACAGATAAAACAGTACTTGAAAAATTTATGACTTTATTACAACAGAAACCGAAATAAGCTTGGTTACATCCCTTTCAAATCACAATATCAGAATTCAAGTACAAAATATCAGTCTTGTACAAAAACCTTCAGAATGCATAGTTTAAAATCATAATCCCCACAGAAGAAGACAAGCCATACTTTAAGCACTTCAAGCGGAAGAATCTGGATCAAGCTAGAGTATTCCCTTCCACAAAACATGGGGGGAAACAGAAGAAAGGAGGCGAAACAACAAGGGTCAGACAAAAGTCTAGCAAGTCCAGTGATTTTCAGTTATGAACAGATAATAATAACATGACATGAAAATAAAACTGGATGAGAGATAACTGTAACAGATGTAGCAGATATAACAGAAGAACATAATGATATAAGCTATTGCTTTACACTTCTCTGCACTAATACTAGTATAACAGGATTAGGTGTCACCCTAATGTCTAAACTGAAACAGAAACGGGTACAGAATAATTTCTACAGAAGAGAGTGCTAGTAATGGGCCTTTACCAACCGAACAGAAACAGACAGAAGCAGAACAGATTAATCCCTACGGAAATAGAATGTAGAATTAGGTGTAAACTAGTAATGGGCCTTTACCACCCGAACAGACGGTACCACACAGAAACAGACGGTACCAACAGAAACAGACAGAACTGAGTGTACCCTAAAACCCTACCCCAAGCGATCGGCTCACTAATACATAAATACCTTGTGTCGGCCCCACAGTAGGGTGTATCACTCCCTAAAGTGACAACCAATTGGCACAGACCTATTTACAGATGTCACGGCGTCTTACATCCTCAGAGGCAGACCGGGATCCATGCACGCACATGACCCGGTTGGAACGCACCATCAACACCCCCTCGCCATTATCAGAATGAACCGCTTATAATTAGTTCAGTAAGCGTGCCCGGACCCTACCTACTGTTGGGTCAAAGTTTTGATACCAGAAAGGGTTACTGACTAATATGGGTCCCAAACAACAGATGACACAAGTAATTCCCCTCCTAACCTTGTGTCCCCAGACTAACAGATTTCAGATTAACTTGTTTTCAAATTTCAGACATACAGAATTCAGATCAACTAGTTCACAGATCAGATAAGTTTTCAAACTAACGGATCAGATATACGAATTTAACAAATTTACAGATTTGTCTAACTTTGCAATTGGGCCTACAGATTCACGGAACAGATTAATTAAATTCATCAGTCTAGTGGGTTTAACCCTATTCGCCCAACACGTTTTAGACATCATATTTATCTCAGATTTTCATTAATTAAATATTAATGCCCAGACCTCTCACATTAGACTAACAGTTTGCGGCTACTGGTTAGGCCGGTTGGTTCCGGGCAGATTTCTATCGCAAACTGAGTCTAACCTCAGGTTTCAAGCACGTTATGACTAACTTCCCACATTTGAACCTATTGTTTGCGGCCACTGGAATATGTCGGGCGGTTCCAGGCAAAATTACGCCGCAAACTCATTCTAACCTCGAGTTAGCCATGTTTATCTTTGCGGCCAATTAATTAATAATTTACCATTTATGCCCACGCCTAATATACATGTCAATTATTCATAACTATAGCCAATTCAGATTATGTCAATAACGGACTAATTATATCAACTCAACAGATGTAGCAGATAACAGATTAGGCATCTCAACAGATTTAGTTTAGCAGATTTGGCAATATAACAGAACTAGGCAGTAGAGCAGAACTAGCAGATTAAGCAATATAACAGAACTAGCAGATTAGGCCAATATAGCAGAACTAGCAAATTAGGAAAATATAACAAATTTAATCATTCCTTAAAGTTTCACAAACATATCTTGCCTAATTATAAATTGGGCCTAAGTTTGCATGCCTAAATAGTTGTCATGATTCACACTGTGATCATATACCCCACGTTTGTATTGAATTTATATGTCACATATTATGGTCATAATTTACATGTCCCAATTTAGTTCAACTTGCCTAGTACAAAAGATTCACATATAAATTATACCAAATATAGTCATCGACAAAAATCTCCTACTTAGGTATTATTCACATTTGATAGATATCCTACTTTAAATCTTTATACCTAAACCATATTCTCTTTATCTCAAGTCATATGTTCAATACAGTCTATATTTATGTCCAATTATATACCTTTCTATGTCATGTCCTCAAATCATATGTTCAATACCCTTTATGTTATAAATATAACATGTCCAGTCATATGTCTCAGATTTACGTTCTAGCTACAGTCCATGTTCTTTCCTCAAATCAGTCACCTATTGGTCATGCCCAATTTATGCATCATTCATTTTACTATCCCAAACATTTTAGCGTATGTTAATTTCTTATGAGATTGGCTCAGGCTCGTGGTAGCCTGGCTATAAAACAGAAAGAGGAAAGAGAAAAAATAAAGATCTAAACAGAACAGAACAGATATAACCTCAGATTCAGAGTTACAATTCATGTCACAATCAGAATTAACGTTTATATCGGAAAATAACTGTACTTGCCTTGGTTGGATTAAAGAAAGAACTTTAATTGTTGTAGAATCGTTGCAGAAGCTTTAATCTCTAATTTGAATTGAGTTGCTTAGGTTGATGTTGGTTAGCTTCTAGTTTTGACTCCAGCAGAGTAGCGACGCCATTTTTATTTTTATTAGAACAGAGGTAGAGTAGAAGCAGAATAGAATTGTGTGTAGAGAAGGCTAGGTCTTAGGATGTATTTATAGGTGTGGGAACTCATTTAGGCCCTCAGATTAACCCTAGAACTCATCAGGTTCGTCCAAACATGTAACACCCCGTATTTCAGTTAATGCTAAAATTCACTAATTGCAGAATAAATAATCTCAAATGTGAGAATTGGGGGAAACGGGCTGCGTCATTGCGTTCGTCTCGGAAAAATACGCGAAATAGAGTCCGAAATTTTGTAAATCGGAGTCCGTATGGCCCAGTTATGGCCCAATGAAGTTTGCAGAAAATTCAAAGTTAAAAACAGATTTAAAAATTCAAATTCAGATTTTTAATTTCAACCAGCGGGGCCAGGCGGGAAAGTTCCCGCCCTAGCCATGTCGACAGGGCTGTCGACAGGCCTTTCGACTGGGGAGTCGACTGCCCTGTCGACTTGCCTGTCGACACGGGGTGTCGAGCCACTTGGCCTGGGTGCACCAGGTCTGGTTTTCTGGCTAGGGCTGGGCTGTGTTCTAGAGACTTCCTAAATCTGATGGACCTAATCTAACCTAGGGTTAATCCTATGGTCTAAAACACACCCTAATCCTATAAATACACCCTAATGCAAGCCTAATCCATACTAAAAATAGAAATGATGCCATCATGCCGCCAAAATCAAACCTAAGAGGAGCCTCCACTAGTTTATGAAGGAAGTTGCAAGCTAATCAACCTCTAATCATCATCTTCTTCATATTTAGCAACTAGTTCTACTCCATAAGTTTGCTAATCTTGGTTTTGGTGAGTTCTTATGCCTTTAGCAAGTAATTGCTAAACTAATTAGGATAGGATATTAGGAGGCTATGGATGTAAATGTGGATTATGCAAGTTGTGGTTGTCATATGTTATAAGTTCATATGTAAACTTGCCTCTTTTATGATATGATGTGTCATGTAAGTTCATATGCAAGTTTTATGCAAGTTTATATGTAAGATCATATGCAAGTTAGTCTCTTTTTATGATATGCATAACATATGCGAGTTTGCCTTTGTGATATGACATGATTCATGTGCAAGTTAGTCTCTTTTTATGATATGCATAACATATGCGAGTTTGCCTTTGTGATATGACATGATTCATGTGCAAGTTAGTCTCTTTTTATGATATGCATAACATATGCGAGTTTGCCTTTGTGATATGACATGATTCATATGCAAGTTAGTCTCTTTTTATGATATGCATAACATATGCAAGTTTGCCTTTGTGATATGACATGATATGCAAGTTGATATGCAAGTTCATATGCAAGTTTTATGCAAGTTCATATGCAAGTTCATATGCAAGTTTTATGCAAGTTTTATGCAAGTTCATATGCAAGTTTTATGCAAGTTTATATGCAAGTTCATATGCAAGTTTTATGCAAGTTCATATGCAAGTTCATATGCAAGTTTTATGCAAGTTCATATGCAAGTTTGTCTCTTTTTATGATGTACATAACATATGCAAGGTTGTCCCTATGTATGACATGTTATGTAAACGAATTACGTGGGAAACGATGGGGTTAATATGCATGATTATAAAAAGGTGTAAAGTTGTTAGGATTAAGCATAACATAAAATGAATGGACATAATTGGGAATTTACCTATTAAGTTAGGTCTACCCACATTATGGAGTTGGGAATTTACCTATTAAGTTAGGTCTACCCACACTATGGAATTGGGAATTTACCTATTGAGTTAGGTCTACCCATATTCTTAAAAATGTGTAATTAATTAGGGATAATTAATTATGGGGGTGATTAATTAGGTGTAATTAATCAACTAAGACACGAGGTTGGACCCTTTTGTAGCGGAAGTCTGCCCGGAACCGACCGGCCATCCAGCGGCTACAAATGATTGGCCCAATGTGAGAGGTCTTAGTCATAAATTAAATACGTGATTAAAGTAAAGACACGAGGTTAGACCCTTTTGATGACAGAAGTCTGCCCGGAACCAACCGGCATATCCAGTCGTCATAAAAGACGGTCTAATGTGAGAGGTCTTTATGAGGTCATGATCTTAATTAATTAATTAAGAAACACTTAACCATATTAGCATGTAGGGGGACATGAGGGGTTAAGTGGGTGCCTTGGGTGGCATGTGGAAATCTAGTGGGTTGCCTTGGGTGGCAATAGAAAATACGATTAGAATACTTAACCAAGTGGAAACATGTAATTAAACATGATTCAAGGGTTGAGTGGGATGCACTAGAAAAAGGGACAAGCTTAGGTGGGTAGCTTGTGGGGGCCCATTTCAACCAGTAACCCATATGTATCTTATTGGGCTCGACCCATGTCGAGGACGGGACACGCGTACTGGGCTTGACTATAAGAGGCCAAAACGGGTTAGCGGTGGCAACGCAAGTCCAACGGGTTTCATATGCGTGTGTGGACCCGGGCTGGTAGGTAAGACGTTGTTGCATCGTGTAGATATAAGCCGTGCACCGTTAATTATATCGGGTTGCCACTTTGGGGAGTGATACACCCCACTGTGGGGCCGGCACGGGTATCTACGGTAGGGAGCCGATCGCTTGGGAGTAGTGGGTACACCTAGTGGAGATAGGGGCAGACGACACCTATGTAGTCAGCTAGGGGTATACGAAACTACTGGGTAAATTTTCTAAGTCCTTGGGAGGGATCAACCTTTAAGTAGGAATGACTGGTGTGGTGCAGTGTAGTAATTATCCTTGGGTGGGTAAATGCGTCTTTATCGTTATCTTAGTTCACTCCAAGTCTGATTGGCTACTGAGTGTAGTCATTTATCCACAGTCACACCGTACCAAGTTATATCATATCCTTATTACTTTAATGATTACATTGTTAAAGTTATAGGACTCACTCAGACTTATGTCTGACCCCGTTGTTTTTTTTATCTTTTTCCCAACCCTCAGGTTCTCAGGGTGGGCCCAGCACGAGTGGGCTTTGATCAGGCTGCTTTTATTACTCTCTTGGAGCTTGGACCCTAGATGTAGAGCTCAGCTTACCCTTTTCTTTTATGGCTATCAGTTCATGTATTGGGATTATGTATTTTTATTTAGTAGGATGGATATTTGTACTTGACTTCTATTATGGTTTTGTGATGTAACCAGACATGTTTTATTTTCCGCTGCAATTCAAATGATGTTTTAAATTTTCAAAGTATTACTTATATCTGTCTTGCTGTAATTACTCTGTTCTATATTCACTCAAAATACTCCACCGATGTTATGGCATTCCCTTAGAGAGTGACCATAGCGGGCGTGGCGTGTTACACGTGGTATCAGAGCAAAGGTTACCGGAACAGATAAAATTTTTAGAAAACTATTTTTCTAAAAACATTTTTGGAAAAGATATTTTCAAAAACATGTCTTTAAAGAGAAAAGTTTTTGAAAGAAAAGCATAATCCCCAATAGCCATATCTTTATCCTTCGAATTCTCCGTTTTGAATCTTTCCTTTTTCGTTTCAGCATGGCTGAGGATCTTAACTTTCCGGAGGGTGTGACGATACCAGTATGGTATAGGAGATTGATGGAGGCCAGGGCCACCACTGCGGGTCCAGCAAATGTTCCTCCACCAACCGTAGCACCCGATCTTCCTCCTCCCCCTCCTCCTCGCACGGATACTTTTGCTAAGACTTGTAAGGAATTCAAAGCTATGGGAGGAAAACCTTTTCAAGAATCTGAAACTTTTGTGGAGGCTAGAGATTGGCTTAAGGAGGTGGAAGAGTTGATAGATATCTTTGAGATGGAAGAAGGAAAGAAAGTCAAGTTAGCTGCTTGGTTAATGAAGGGAGAGGCCTCATTCTGGTGGGAGGTCACTAATGGAGAACGCCCCGTTGACTCTTGGGTGGATTTTAGGGAAAGATTTGTGGCAAAGTTTCTCTCAAGGGCGGAGGAAAACTTGTATATGGAAAGATTCTTGACTCTAAAGCAAGGAAATCTCTCAGTGAAGGAATATGTCAACAAGTTTAATCAATTGGCAAGGTTTGGCCTAGACATGGTGAATACACCGGAGAAGAAGGCTTTGAGGTTCGTGAAAGGCTTGAATGAACCGATGCATGGGTTGGCTATGACTCATATCCCTATGGGGGCCACCTTCGAGTAGCTAGTTGACATGGCACTCATGCATGAAGAAGAGAAGGGTCCCAATGCTAATAAGGCACCCGAGAAGAAGGGAGATCAAAAGAGACCTCAGCAACAACAGCAAAACAAAGGTGGGAAAGGCAACGGTGGCAAGGGGAAGAAGAAGTGCTTCAATTGTGGAATACCAGGCCACATAAGCAAAGATTGTAGAAAGAAGAAGAAGACTGGTTGCTTTCACTGTGGCGAAGCAGGGCATCTAGTGAAGGATTGCCCTAAGAAGGGGCAAAGGACGGGATCTACCTCAGGAGGACAGGTGCAAGCTCTTATGGCACCGGGTCAGGCTAGGGGGCAAGTACAGGCTCTCGCGGTTCCACCGATTCAGGAAAGAGGTAGAACTATTTCCGTTGAAAGTCTGGTTTTTCTATTTGATCATCCTGTCCGTACATTGTTTGATTCAGGCGCATCGCATTCGTTTATCTCATCATCATTAGTTGAGTCACTGCACTTAGACACCAGTCTGGTAGATGATCCCTTGGTTGTTTCAAACCCAATTGGGGGCTCCACTTATTTGTCCATGATATGTTTGGGTTTGAAGATTTCTATACTTAGCATTGAGTTTAGATGTGATGCTTTTGTTTTGGGCTTCACGGGCTATGGGTTAATTTTGGGCATGGACTGGTTATCCAGTAATGGTGCTGTTCTTGATTGCGAAAGGAGAGTTGTTAGGCTCATGACCCGCTTGGGTAACACTCTCGAGATCTCTTGTAATCCCATGGATTCTGTTATGCTAAGTTATCTTGAATCGCTTGACGCTTCGATCGAGAGTTTGCAATCTGTTAGAGTGGTCCGGGAATACTCGGATGTGTTTGAGGAGGTGAAGGGCTTACCTCCGAAGCGGGAGATTGACTTCCGAATATATCTGGTGGATAATGCTAAACCTGTATCTTTACCAGTGCGCCACATGGCTCCTCGTGAGAGGAGGGAACTCCATAAGCAAGTAGGGGAGTTTCTTGAGAAGGGGTTCATAAGACGAAGTATATCGGAGTGGGGTGCTCCAGTAGTTTTTGCTACGAAGGCAGATGGGTCCCTCAGACTTTGTGTAGACTATAGAGGACTCAACAAGCTCACAAAGAAGAATAGACACCCATTGCCGAGGATTGATGATCTTTTCGACCAGTTGGTTGGCGCTTCAGTATTTTCTCAATTGGACTTAGCCACGATGTTTCATCAGTTGAGGGTGGCTGAGGATAGCATAGACAAGACTGCCTTTAGGACTCCGGATGGTTTCTATGAGTGGCTGGTGATGCCATTTGGGTTGACGAACGCCCCTGCATACTTTGTTGATTTGATGAGTAGGGTGTTCAGGGAGTTCCTTAATAAGTTCGTGGTGGTCTTTGTGGATGATATCTTAGTATTTTCTAAGAGTGAAGAAGAGCATGCCCTACATCTTGGGGAGGTGTTGAAGACTCTTCGAGCACATAGCCTTAAGGAAAAATTCTCTAAATGTCACTTCTGGAGGAAGGAAGTGCGGTTCTTGGGGCACGTGGTCTCCAAGGAAGGGATAGCTGTGGATCCCGCGAAGGTAGTATCAATTCAGGATTGGAAGGTTCCGAAGAATGCTACCGAAGTAAGAAGTTTCTTGGGGTTGGCGGGTTACTATAGGAAGTTTATCAAAGACTTCGCGAAGATATCAGCCCCATTAACCCGCTTAACGAAGAAGAATCTTGTTTTCACATGGGACGTAGATTGTGATGATGCGTTCCGACGGTTAAAGAGAGCTTTAACCACTGCTCCAGTTTTAGTGTTGCCAGATGGGAGCAAGCCATTTGTTGTCTATACTGATGCTTGTGGGACAGGGCTGGGCGCAGTCTTAATGTAAGAGGGAAGGGTGATAGCCTATGGTGGAAGGCAGCTGAGAGTGCATGAGAAAAATTACCCTACCCATGATTTAGAGTTGGCCGCTATTGTTTTTGCGCTTAAGATTTGGCGCCATTATCTTCTTGGTGAGAGGTTCGAATTGTTCACTGACCACAAATCATTGAAGTACTTGTTTTCTCAGAAGGATTTGAATTTGAGACAGCAAAGGTGGATGGAGTTCTTAGCATCCTATGATTTCGAGATAGTGTATACCCCTGGCAAGGGTAATGTGGTGGCGGACGCCTTGAACAGAAAAAGGTTGTCCTTAAGTCCATTGTTCGTGGAACAACGAAGCTTGGAATTTATCTCAATGTTTGATTTCAGACCTTCCATTGATTATGTACCCGGTTTGCTAGCATCCTTGGAGGTCAGACCTACTCTTTTGGGGAGGATTGGGGAAGCACAGAGGGACGACCCATAGTTGGTTGAGTTGGTGGAGAAGCTCATAAGGGGGGAGTCGTCCAGCCATTTGAGTAGGTACACCCTAGACGATAGGGGGTGCTTGCGTAGAGACGGTAGACTTTGTGTACCGCAAGACGAGGGTTTGAGGAAGGTTATTCTTGATGATGCACACCGTTCTAGGATGACCATTCATCCCGGTGGGGACAAGATGTACCAAGACATGAGGCGGGTTTTCTTCTGGGCCGGTATGAAGAAAGATGTGGCTGAATATGTTGCTCGGTGCTTGGTATGCCAACAGGTGAAAGCGGAGCAAAAGAAACCTGGTGAGTTGCTTCACCCATTGGAAGTTCCGCAATGGAAGTGGGATAGCGTCTCGATGGATTTTATTGACGGGTTACCCAGATCAAGAAAGGGTAATACGGGAATTTGGGTTGTGGTAGACAGACTTACTAAAAGCGCCCATTTCATACCTGTGAAGAGCAAGAGGACTGCTCCATGGCTAGCTTCAGTATATCTTCGAGAGATAGTTCGATTGCATGGGGTACCCTCTAGCATAGTGAGTGATCGAGATCCTATCTTCACTAGCGAGTTCTGGAGAAGTTTGCAAGAAGCAGTGGGGACTCAATTGTGTCTGAGCACCGCATATCATCCTCAGACGGACGGCCAGACTGAGAGGGTGAATCGTGTCCTAGAAGACCTTTTGAGGCTTTGTATCTTGGATTTTGGAGGTACATGGGAAGAGCATCTTCCATTGGTGGAGTTCGCATATAATAATAGCTTTCAGTCCAGTATTGGTATGGCTCCTTTCGAAGCTCTTTATGGAAGGCCTTGTCGATCACCTGCATGTTGGTGGGAATCTACAGATAAGATCTTGCTTGGGCCTAATATGGTTAGGGAGACTTCTGAGAAGGTTGACTTGATTCGAAGGAGGATGAAAGCAGCGCAGGATAGGCAAAAATCTTATGCGGACAAGAGAAGGACGGATCTTGAGTTTGAAGTTGGGGACATGGTCTTTGTCAAAGTGTCGCCGTTACGAAATGTGGTTCGCTTTGGATCTGTTGGGAAGTTAGCACCAAGGTTCGTGGGGGCCGTTTCCTATTAAGGAAAGGATTGGACGGATGGCATATAGAGTGGAGTTGCCCGACAGACTTAGCGGTGTACATGATGTATTCCATGTGTCACATTTGAGGAAGTGCTTACATGAGACCGCAGAGGTTGTAGAGCCGAGCTTGCTTAGAGAAGTGGAAGTAGAGCGTGATGTGACTATTCGACGAGCTCCTACTCGCATCCTTGGGTCAGAGGCTAGGAAATTGAGGAATCGAGAAGTTCAACTAGTCAAAGTACAATGGGGAGAAGACGAGGGCAACGCTACTTGGGAGACGGAAGCAAAGATGCGTTCATTGTACCCATTCCTTTTTGAGGGTATGTCTTTTAACTTCTCCTTTATCGTTTGTCTAGTGCTTATCTTATCTTTAGTATGTCCTCTCATTGGTACCTTTGACCTTTAAATAGGGTAAACCTATGGTTGAAACATGTGTTTGAGACATGTTATGTTTGATGGATGCAAGTGGTTGCTAGTGGTTGCTCGTGGATGCATATATACACACTCTAGGCACTAGATCGGCTCAATCACTTCATATTGCATATTGCATAAAAATTGTGTGTAGGAAGCTATATTTATGGATGTATAATGATTGTGTTATCATATGGATGATGCATTTTGGTGAATGATTGTGCACTCATGTAGATATTGTATGCGTCGATAGGGTTCTCTCGCATACATAATGGATGCACGGCACTATCATGGTTTGCATATGTTCATACATTAGATAGGGAACATATACACACACTCTTTGCATATGCTCATACATCATTAGAAATTGTTTTAAGGACAATGGATGCCCGTGTTTGATGGATTGAGTAGATGGTTGTTTGGATGGTAGGATATGCATTCTCCTTAGCTTAGAGATTTCGGGGACGAAATCCTTTAAGGAGGGGAGAATGTAACACCCCGTATTTCAGTTAATGCTAAAATTCACTAATTGCAGAATAAATAATCTCAAATGTGAGAATTGGGGGAAACGGGCTGCGTCATTGCGTTCGTCTCGGAAAAATACGCGAAATAGAGTCCGAAATTTTGTAAATCGGAGTCCGTATGGCCCAGTTATGGCCCAATGAAGTTTGCAGAAAATTCAAAGTTAAAAACAGATTTAAAAATTCAAATTCAGATTTTTAATTTCAACCAGCGGGGCCAGGCGGGAAAGTTCCCGCCCTAGCCATGTCGACAGGGCTGTCGACAGGCCTGTCGACTGGGGAGTCGACTGCCCTGTCGACTTGCCTGTCGACACGGGGTGTCGAGCCACTTGGCCTGGGTGCACCAGGTCTGGTTTTCTGGCTAGGGCTGGGCTGTGTTCTAGAGACTTCCTAAATCTGACGGACCTAATCTAACCTAGGGTTAATCCTATGGTCTAAAACACACCCTAATCCTATAAATACACCCTAATGCAAGCCTAATCCATACTAAAAATAGAAATGATGCCATCATGCCGCCAAAATCAAACCTAAGAGGAGCCTCTACTAGTTTATGAAGGAAGTTGCAAGCTAATCAACCTCTAATCATCATCTTCTTCATATTTAGCAACTAGTTCTACTCCATAAGTTTGCTAATCTTGGTTTTGGTGAGTTCCTATGCCTTTAGCAAGTAATTGCTAAACTAATTAGGATAGGATATTAGGAGGCTATGGATGTAAATGTGGATTATGCAAGTTGTGGTTGTCATATGTTATAAGTTCATATGTAAACTTGCCTCTTTTATGATATGATGTGTCATGTAAGTTCATATGCAAGTTTTATGCAAGTTTATATGTAAGATCATATGCAAGTTAGTCTCTTTTTATGATATGCATAACATATGCGAGTTTGCCTTTGTGATATGACATGATTCATGTGCAAGTTAGTCTCTTTTTATGATATGCATAACATATGCGAGTTTGTCTTTGCGATATGACATGATTCATGTGCAAGTTAGTCTCTTTTTATGATATGCATAACATATGCGAGTTTGCCTTTGTGATATGACATGATTCATATGCAAGTTAGTCTCTTTTTATGATATGCATAACATATGCAAGTTTGCCTTTGTGATATGACATGATATGCAAGTTGATATGCAAGTTCATATGCAAGTTTTATGCAAGTTCATATGCAAGTTCATATGCAAGTTTTATGCAAGTTTTATGCAAGTTCATATGCAAGTTTTATGCAAGTTTATATGCAAGTTCATATGCAAGTTTTATGCAAGTTCATATGCAAGTTCATATGCAAGTTTTATGCAAGTTCATATGCAAGTTCATATGCAAGTTTGTCTCTTTTTATGATGTACATAACATATGCAAGGTTGTCCCTATGTATGACATGTTATGTAAACGAATTACGTGGGAAACGATGGGGTTAATATGCATGATTATAAAAAGGTGTAAAGTTGTTAGGATTAAGCATAACATAAAATGAATGGACATAATTGGGAATTTACCTATTAAGTTAGGTCTACCCACATTATGGAGTTGGGAATTTACCTATTAAGTTAGGTCTACCCACACTATGGAATTGGGAATTTACCTATTGAGTTAGGTCTACCCATATTCTTAAAAATGTGTAATTAATTAGGGATAATTAATTATGGGGGTGATTAATTAGGTGTAATTAATCAACTAAGACACGAGGTTGGACCCTTTTGTAGCGGAAGTCTGCCCGGAACCGACCGGCCATCCAGCGGCTACAAATGATTGGCCCAATGTGAGAGGTCTTAGTCATAAATTAAATACGTGATTAAAGTAAAGACACGAGGTTAGACCCTTTTGATGACAGAAGTCTGCCCGGAACCAACCGGCATATCCAGCCGTCATAAAAGACGGTCTAATGTGAGAGGTCTTTATGAGGTCATGATCTTAATTAATTAATTAAGAAACACTTAACCATATTAGCATGTAGAGGGACATGAGGGGTTAAGTGGGTGCCTTGGGTGGCATGTGGAAATCTAGTGGGTTGCCTTGGGTGGTAATAGAAAATACGATTAGAATACTTAACCAAGTGGAAACATGTAATTAAACATGATTCAAGGGTTAAGTGGGATGCACTAGAAAAAGGGACAAGCTTAGGTGGGTAGCTTGTGGGGGCCCATTTCAACCAGTAACCCATATGTATCTTATTGGGCTCGACCCATGTCGAGGACGGGACACGCGTACTGGGCTTGACTATAAGAGGCCAAAACGGGTTAGCGGTGGCAACGCAAGTCCAACGGGTTTCATATGCGTGTGTGGACCCGGGCTGGTAGGTAAGACGTTGTTGCATCGTGTAGATATAAGCCGTGCACCGTTAATTATATCGGGTTGCCACTTTGGGGAGTGATACACCCCACTGTGGGGCCGGCACGGGTATCTACGGTAGGGAGCCGATCGCTTGGGAGTAGTGGGTACACCTAGTGGAGATAGGGGCAGACGGCACCTATGTAGTCAGCTAGGGGTATACGAAACTACTGGGTAAATTTTCTAAGTCCTTGGGAGGGATCAACCTTTAAGTAGGAATGACTGGTGTGGTGCAGTGTAGTAATTATCCTTGGGTGGGTAAATGCGTCTTTATCGTTATCTTAGTTCACTCCAAGTCTGATTGGCTACTGAGTGTAGTCATTTATCCCCAGTCACACCGTACCAAGTTATATCATATCCTTATTACTTTAATGATTACATTGTTAAAGTTATAGGACTCGCTCAGACTTATGTCTGACCCCGTTGTTTTTTTATCTTTTTCCCAACCCTCAGGTTCTCAGGGTGGGCCCAGCACGAGTGGGCTTTGATCAGGCTGCTTTTATTACTCTCTTGGAGCTTGGACCCTAGATGTAGAGCTCAGCTTACCCTTTTCTTTTATGGCTATCAGTTCATGTATTGGGATTATGTATTTTTATTTAGCAGGATGGATATTTGTACTTGACTTCTATTATGGTTTTGTGATGTAACCAGACATGTTTTATTTTCCGCTGCAATTCAAATGATGTTTTAAATTTTCAAAGTATTACTTATATCTGTCTTGCTGTAATTACTCTGTTCTATATTCACTCAAAATACTCCACCGATGTTATGGCATTCCCTTAGAGAGTGACCATAGCGGGCGTGGCGTGTTACAAAACACGTCACAGCCCTCAAAATCGCACACACACGCACCAGGTTCGACCAGGGAGGTCGACCCCCAGGTCGACTGCCCAGTCGACCTGGTCTGGGGGGTCGACTGCCCAGTCGACTCCCCAGTCGACCTGGGTGGGGGTCGACTGCCCAGTCGACTCCCCAGTCGACCTGGGTCCTGGGCGGGAAATTTCCCGCCCAGCCCGCTTCTGGGTTTGAATTCGAATTTCGAGCTGTTTTCGATCCTGAAAATTTCTGAAACTTCGGAGGGTCATATCTCCCTCATACGGACTCCAATTCTTGCAAACTCGGACTCGTTCCCAAGCAAAATTCCGAGACGAACGCAATGGCGCAACCCGTTTCCCTTGATTCTTATTTTAAAAATTAATTATCCTCTGATTTGTTACTTATACGTTCACAGAAAATACGGGGTGTTACAATATATGCAATAAAATTCTGATTTTTCTCTTTCACTAGAAAATTATAAATAATTAGATTCCAACGTTTTTTGTTTCACAGAATTCCAACTTAAAACGGATTATGTATAATCAATTGAAGTTCAAAACCCAATATTACGAAATGTCACGTTGTTTCGAGTTCATTTGAATATAATATAAATATTGAATCGTCCTTTAATTTACGAATTCGATATTAAAATCTAAAGCGACCCAAACTTCCCCGTGAAGGCAAGAACGGATTGCTTTGAGGACAGGACGAATCAGGAGACAAATACAAGAACATTTCATTGTTAATACAACAATTACATCAGAATACAAGAATATACAGAGTATGAATGAATATTATACATCAGAAAATATCAGAGATTTAAATACATTACTGCAGCGGAAAAATAATACAAAACACTACTGAAGGAGATATACAGATACAGAGCTTTCCGAATATCACTCCAGCTGTAAACCAGGATCCTATGAATATAAATCTACAAAACTAAAACTATTTGCTGCCCGTATGGAAAATAGGGGCACCTAGAGTTTAGGTTAAAACAATAAACTCCAGGTCAGTCATGTGACTAGTGTGAGAACTAAAACAGTTATTAATCTTTATTTTAAAGTTAGGTAAATCTAGGGACCACGCAGTATAACACGGAACGGGTTTCCTAAAAAGAATACCAGTGCGTAAAACAAACAGCGCAATGCTAAATAAAGAACAATGAAGCTATTATAAGACCCAGGTCCCATCACACAATGCAACGCAAGTCGGAGGATAGGGTTTTACCTTATTATATCCAAATAATGCTTGATACGTGAAATTTCATAATTTATTATTACTATAAGTGTATAGTGTCAAAACAATTTCAATCATAGACGGCATAGTGTCATATCCCACTATGTCGCCATATATAGGATTAAAACTAAAACTAAAATGTCGTATTGGAAGTTGGATTCCATCTTTGAACCAAGGCAAGGGATCGTCCTTACCGCTTCGAGATGCTCTAGCCTACCCCTCAGGATCCAGACTCAGATGGGCCCTTGGATTGTCAGGGCCGGTCCACTCGATGTAGATTAAAATGCCTGAACACTGCGTTTCCCCGCCCTATGGGGCATAAACTGGTCATACCCCGACCAAACTATTGGCCCCGGAATGACCGATATAACCGAGGCGCCTCGCTATCCATCATCCACATAAGTAAAATGTCAGGGCTTGCAAAACGCTGACACCACTCCTAGCTAGAAGGAAACGCATGTCCTCCCAGAAGTCCTCTCCCATTTCTGGTTCACACCGGGGTGCGAGGCTTCACGAATTAACGCTACACAAAGCTACGCTATATTAAAGCCGTGCTTTGATCATCAACCACAAGACTCTGCTTTTCAACAGAAGCCTTAATCATTTGCAACCCACGCTATGCAATCGATGTCTATCAATCACACAAAGTGAAATCCGATGTCAGACACACATCCATTTACAAGTTCGTTTTAGGTCTGAACGAAACCGGAGCACCTTATTCCTCATCCCATATGTCTAATATAAAAGAGAGGTCCTCGCATATCCGGTCGATCTCCAAGTACGTCTGGACGATCACCACTTATTACCTTGTCTTGGGTGTACAGCCCAATCAAGACATCAGTAATCATCCAAATGATGTGAAGACCTCTGGTCTTCCACCACCGTCTTCATCCTCAACATATTGTCGAATCAGTTATTCAGAATGGGATAAACCCTGTCTTTCTGAATAACTCGCGTATATAATAAACAAGTGCTATAAAAACACCACATACGCCTCGTTCCAATCCATAATATTCCTTTATTCAAATATTCTTATACTTTGGGAAAGGTTCCCATTAATTTTATCAAAGATAAATTCTTTAAATTTCTTCTTTAATCTTCCATTGAATATCAATTCAAACCAAATTATGGTTTATCCAAACTAGTCGGGATTAGCGCACCTTACCGAAGTAATCGTTGGTTTAATTTCCCAGTCCCAACCTATTCATCCCATGAAGTAAAACTAGTAATACTTCATATCTAACACCACGGTGTTATCGGTAAATTCAATTACCATTTCACGTTCAAATCTAATTAAAGATTTAACTATCGCCTGGAGTAAAACTGGTGGTACTCCATTCTCGATCATTTCAATCTAATTAAAGATTCATTAAAGCGCCACTTGGTTTTAATCTTCCCAAAAATCAATATTAATGATTATTTAACTTGGGAAAACATATCCTCTCTTTAACTGGGTTAAAGAACCAATGTCATTTAAAACACGGTTCACGATAAACCCAAAATCACATTCCATTCCATCAGCTTCTAACCATAAATTAGCAAGTGAACAATTCTTTAAGTATTAACCCCGAAGGCCAAATCCAACATCAGATCAATACCCAGGAAACTATTCAACTTAACTAATCTCCAGTTAGTTTCTAGTTTTCTTAACTCCATTGGGTCTAAGAACGGTATTATTAAAGATACAATCAACGACAAACCAAAATCTCATTCCATTGTTAATCGGGTTAAAGAACAAGTGTTATTTAAAACACCGTTCACGATATACCCAAAAACCAATTCCAATTAAATATTAATTAATTGGTATACTTCATTAAATCTAAATAAAAAGATTTAATCTTTTCTCAACTGGGTTCAAGAACAGTGTTAATACAGACAACTTTCACGTTAAACCCACAATCACATTTGATATTAAATACAAGGCTCTGAATAGAAATTATATCGGCTTATATTCAATATCAAATTCTGTAATCAACAAATACCGTATTGGAAAAACGATATATATGTCTTCCAAATTCCTCCACAATATCTGTATAATCATGGAATCCAATATCGAAATATTCCAAAGACAATTTCGATTCAAATCCATTCCAATTCATATATTGGAAATTCTGGTTATTTTTAAAACCATTTCAAATCCAATTTATTTATTTAAAAATATTGGATTATAATTCTAGTTAATAACTAGTTCATTTCGATAAAAATTTATTTTTATCTTTTCATATATGGAATGTTTCATTCCAATTTTTCCCAAATCATTTCTTATGATTTTACACTAATTATTGATATTTTTAATAATTTTATCAAGGCCAGTACAGTCGATTTTCATAAACGGCCATCGAACTGCACTTACAACGACCTTTTTCAAATTTGATTTGGACATAATTCCAAATCCAACTGTTAGATTCCAAATCTCTAATTTTCGTTAAAAAGCTCGTTTCGGTACGAACCCAACGGTTCCGGTTTCAGGAGAATCCGACGGTCGAATCTTCCGTAATGTCCATTTGAAGACTATGGTCGAAATTCGCGAACTACCGCAGCGCGGTGCGTTCTATTCAGGCCATTATATTATATATATAATATATATTTCTTCGATTTTCTTTTAAAAACGTATTTTATAAATTGTTTTAAATTCATTTTCAAAATGATTTCAACTTCTTATTCAATTTCTAAACAAAATTGAATATTTAATGTCATCAATATATAAATGATAGTAGTTTCAAAACATTAGATTTTGAAATCAATTCCTTTTCAATATTCATTATAAAAATGAATAAAATTGATATAAATATCATTCACGTCAAAATGGTGTTAATCTAATCAACACGGCTCTATATATATAAATATAATCGTGTCCATCCCAAATCGGACATCAAAATCATATTTTGATCTTTTACTAAATATTATTTTAAAGTATTCGTTATTTTAAAATATTCATTCTTTCTGTAACGAACCAGGATTTTCTAGATTTGAATGTGAATTTTATAACACATTTTGAGATCGTCTGAATATATATATATATATATATTTTTTTTTTTTTTTGAATTTGATAAGGTTTAAATTATTTGAAATCTCTTTTTATTTAGTTTAAATAAATAATTTTATTTTGTATAAGACTTATTTTAAAGATTTTGTATAAAAATGATTTTCGTAAATTTACATAATGGGTTTTATATTTATAGATAGTGATATTTTGTATTTATATATATAAATGTTTTATAATATGAATTTTATAATTTGAAGATTTATTTTGAGGAAATATTTGATATATAAAGATTTAAACAATTTTATATATAGATATATATGGATTTTTAATTTTTAAAAGTAGTTTGACTTGAAAATAAATTATAGATAAATATCGGTTTAAAATATTCATCTGATTTCTGTACGCGTAATTTTAAAATAATTTTTAGAATTTTTCTGTAATTTTTAATTTGAAAAATAAGTAGATAATTTTTCAACGTATTTTGGGTATAAATGTGGTCCTTTAGACGCTTTACAGAATTGATCAATCAGACCGGTTTTATTGCTGTTTCTAAATCAGAGCGTGTTGTTGTTTACGATGATGGTTTTATTCCAGTGCAACTCTCGGTAAATAACTCTAAAAATCAAAAATTGGAGATGTACAAATGAATACACTATGTATGGACTTGAATTATGGTGGACGATAAGGTGAGCGCATGGATTGTTCACACATTATGAGATAGCAAGTGTCTTTATGCATGCTCGAGTTGTGTAGAGAGGGCCACGTGTGAACTTAGGTGTGTACTTAGGTGTATGAATGCATGCATGAGTATTGGGTAAAATAGACACGTGTGCACACGTGTAATAATGCATGAGAATTATTTCTTGTAAATGGACGGGTGTCCCTTGTTAAGACCAAACTACCCTTAATTGCATGATTTAAGGAGGCACGCACATCAGCTTTTGATTATTTTGCTCACCAACTCCCTCACGCAATTCTTTCTCCACCGTGAGCTGCATCCATCCCCTTCGCTTCCTTCTTCTCTCCAGTCCAAAGCACTCACGTCCTCCATCCTCTCTTGCTTTCTCTCTCCTCTCATTGCATGCGCAGGTACATGCATATATATATATATATATATATATATATATATAAAAAGAGGTTCGCATGCACTCAAAAAGGGATTAGGAGAGGAGGCCGAAATAGCCTGGTTGCATACATGCGCAAGCATGCGATTGTACAGCACTTCCGTGCTTTTTGTCTTTTTTTTTAAAAAAAAAAAAGAAAAAAAAAGAAGAAGAAAAAGAAAAGGCACAGCACAAATAGTCTACACGCAAGGAAAATGGGGTACACATGAGTTGTTGTGCGCATAGCGGAGCGTAGCAACGTTCGTAAAGTTGAACGCGGTCATCCGGAGTTTTATTGCGAAGAAGACGGTGCGCGCTTGTAACGTTTGTAAACTGGAACGCGGTTGATACCAGGCTCGACGGTGATAGTTCTGAAAAGCTCAAGGTGAGAACTCCACTTTAATTATTTCATTTTGGGTAGAAATAATTTGTTATAATTTATTTATAATTATAATAATTGATGGAAAATCAGTGGTTGTGAATGCTTGAAGTGTTATGGTTGTTTGTCACTGATTGATAGATGGATACATATGCTGTTATAAACACCGAAAAACACCGAGCGTTACTGACATTAACGCTCCAGACACAGTTGGTTTATTTTGTGGTTATCATGGATGAATGACGTCTGTTGTTGGGTTAGGTTAGGATATTGTTCTGGTTGAATGAAGTCACACACACTGTAG
Source organism: Allium sativum (assembly GCA_030737875.1). Taxonomy (NCBI): domain Eukaryota; kingdom Viridiplantae; phylum Streptophyta; class Magnoliopsida; order Asparagales; family Amaryllidaceae; genus Allium; species Allium sativum. The sequence continues at coordinate 411,696,675 of CM060909.1, read as the reverse complement.
ATTACGGATTTTCACGGGTGACCGATTTAAATACTCCTTTCATTCTAATAAATATTTTATTTAATGATTTGAAATTTGTTGAATTCAATTGGAAAACCGTTTGAAAGCCTAGATGAATAAATTTGGATAAAAGGGGTTTTGGCAAATTTCAAACTTCATTCTGGTCTGAAATTTTGAACGTTGAATTTATTATCGATAATACTAAAAATAATAGAACATGGTTTGGAAGGAAAAATATTTGTTCGAATATAAGGTATAAAAATTTAATTTTGAAATTTGAAAGGGATTGAACAAATTTATACTTTAACCGATACCGGCGTATAAATATTTTGAATATCTGAAACTATTGTAAACTGGTATTTTAAATTTATAAGCAGTAAGTAGTATACATGATTGAATGTCAATTGTTAATTTTTCAAATAAAAGTATTTCCTTGAAATAACTTCTGTTTTCATAAATTGTTTTAAATTTAAAATAAGTTTTAAACTTAATCAAAGGAGACAATTCCAATTGATTTTGTAAAGAATTGAAACCCATAGAGATCCGCATTTTTCATGTGAAATGAAGATTTATAATGTGAAATGATTTTTGAATTAAAAGTGAAATATTTTACAAATAAATTCTTGAGTTGTTTGTTTCATAATACTATGTCACATTGGAAGTAAATTAACATAGTAAATAAATGTTGAATCCATCGTATGCAAGAAGATTTGGAAAATGGAATTTATATGCTTGAAAATTTGGTTTCGAAGAATTTGAAATACATTCGGTTTGTTAATATTGAAACAATATTAGTTGGAATTGGGATACGCCAAATCAGAGTATGTAATGGAAGTGTGGTGATATTATTGAAAAAGAGAGCTACAAGAAATTGTCCCATCAATAGAAATATGATAAATCATATGTTATGGTTTAAAAGTAGTTTATGATCTAAATTTTGAATTTGGGAGGATTTGGATTTATTTTTCACAAACGCTTCAGTAACGCTTTAACGTTATTTGAATTGGTTAAATTTGAAGATTTCAGAACATGAATCATTATGGAATGGGTTGATTTTTAAACATAGGATATGGAATTGAAATTTATTAATGGAAATTTAAATCCAAATAAAATTTGGTCGTCTCGAGATAACGATGAAACAATGAAGTTGCTTTGAACTATAAGGTTGGGAAATGAATGTTGAATTTTAACGAATTTCCGGGAATTGAATCCAACCGTAATTCAAAGTAAACAATAATACTTTGGAAGGAGATTTGAATTGAGAAAACCCGTGTGATTTGTAACTATTATCTTAAGGTACGTTGTTACTTGGAAAGTCCGGGATCGGATATAGGTCTGAAAACCATTCCATGTAATATTACGACGTTATGAAGTAATTCAAGATTTGAAATCGATAAATGAAGACCGGAAATGTCCAGATTATTTGGATCGATTGCTGACATCTCGGATCGGGCCGTACACCCGATACGAGGGTGGCAGGAGATCTGAGTATATTTGGAGATTTTCGGATTGTGTTTCGTTCAGACGCAGAACGGACTTGTATGGATGGTGTGTCTGACATTTGTAATTGACCACGTAGCACTGATTCGTGTGAATATATATATGATTTGTGGCAATTGAATATCTCTGTCTCTAAGTTACGTTCTTAGAGAATATGTATTAATTCGAATCAGTGATATGTGGAGATATTGACAATGTTGCATGCCCAAGTATGATATGAGCTAATGATGATCAAAGCATGGCTTATCGAAGCGTAGCTTTGTGTATGACGTGACATCGACAAACCTCACACACCGGATGATGAGAAACTGGCGGTTTGGTCTGTATATATATATAATTCGATGATGAGTTCTGCAGCAGTGGGAAACCACTTGTGAACTGGGGATGGGGTATGTTCGGGGGGCCGCGTCTGGCCGAAAACTGTTGATCTGCCCTGACGATGTGTATTCGGTGTCCGCGTATGGTCGAAAAAGCCGTTGAGGCACTTCGTTTTGTATCCCTGATTGATCTTTCGTGCCAGGAATCATCAAGTTGGAAATCCAAATCCCAATACGAGCCATACAATTTTGATTTTATTTATATAGGGTGACATAGTGGTATGGAACACTCATGCCGTCTAGGATTAATACATTTATTTGTAAACTTGTTTTTCCACACTATATGATAATATTAAAAGAGGATTTTCACGTATGAAATCATGTTTGGTTATCATAAGACAAAACTCGCCCATCTGGTGTGTGCTTGCATTGTGTGATGTGGGACGAGCTTATGATAGCTTCATTTTTCAAAAGTCATTGCGTATTTCTATGCACGGGAATTCATATGGAGTAAAACCCGTTCCGCATTAGCGGCGTGGTCCGTTGAATTACCCAACTTTAAAATGAAACCTAAATGATAACTGTTTTGAGTTCTCACACCAGTCCCACGACTGACCTGGAGTTTATTGTTCCTTCCTAAACTCTGGGTGCCCACTAATTTCCACACGGGCAGCTAGTGTTTAGTTTGGAGTTATGGATTGTGGAGAAGATTCAGAGCGCTTCCGGAGTTAGAGTTCCGCTAGAGTTGGAGCTTCCGCTGTATCAGATAATGTTCTTCCGCTGAGAGTTTTATTTCTTCCGCTGTGTATATTTATGTGTAACTCTGATATTCATGTAACTCTGATGTAATATTGAATTATTCAATGAAAAGTTCTGTTGTTTTGTCCAATATATGTAAGTACCCATAACAATTCGTCTTTATGAACGATTTGAGTCGGTTTAATTACCGGCGAGAATCGGGCAAAAAGGCGGGTCGTTACAGTTGGTATCAGAGCTTTGGTTATACAAAGCTATTGGGTACGAACATATTTGGACAAAAGAATGGGACTCCTCAGAGTTATATTATCTCATTAGAGATAGGGTTAGAAATACCCTAGAATGAGATCTCGGAATATTATGACGAGAGAGCGTATATTTTTGAAACCTATATAAGGTATTTTTGAACAAGTAAATTAATTTGAAACAATGATTATTTGAAAAATAATTTGAAATAAGGATTTCGAGTGTTTTATTCGACGTCATGATTGGACTATCGAGTATGTAAGGATTTTTATATACGTCTGATCAACGTATATAAGAAATCTTATATGTACTAGATAGATATAGGATTCCATTCTAGTCGCTGGAGGATAATTCTGTTGATGATCCGGACATCGTCAGTGATTATTCTCGAGTTTCGAAAATGGGATGACCATATGATTCTGATTTAAACATCGAGAATACTTGAAACCATTTTCATAAGTGTTTGAAATTGTTGATGAATTAAAGTGAGAGCTGATATAGTAACTTGAAATAGGAATGAATATAGGTTATATTTTCTTAAAATGAAGAATATAATTGTAGTTCGCAAATGAACCAAGATGAGTAGGGAATATTTATGAATCTAGAAATTTGATGAATAACTTGAGTATAAAATTCTTACAATAATAATTAAGAAAATATGGGATTACACTGAAACTTAAGTAAATTTCACTAATTCTTTTGCGTAAAATAATGATTTCTGTTGGCTTAGTAGGAATTAAGATGACCCAATTTGGACCCTTGACCATTTGTTGATTTTGGTAAACCCCTTTGCAGATTTTGAGAACTTTGAAAGGAGAAATTTTGGGTATAAGCACTTAATGTGAATCGTTCTGGTTAGGTTATTGATGAATAGATTTGGATGACCCGTAAGCCTTAAAGTTTTAATTTTAAGGTAGTAAACGGCTAGGTGTACGGTAGTATCTTGTTCAGTTCCGACCTAAGGGTAGCGGAAATGGAGAACTCAATCATTTCCAGTAACTGGGGTAACCATAGGATAATTGAGATTCCATCAAACTCCAACCTGATTTAGGATCAGACCAAGTGCCCCAGCAGTAACATGAACTGTAGATCTGATCATTATCCTGTCATGTTAGGAAGAAGGCCCAACCCTGCAGTAGGATGACCCTGTAATAAGGTATGAGTATGTTCTAAGACCTGTGATTTTTACTAGAGGGTAAGGATAAGGCAGCAGCCTACTTTGGATTTAATGTTCCCATAGATTTATAATGATGCATTAGAGTTTTGGGTAGTAGATCCTAGACCAGAGAAATCAGGAGTTGTTAGGAAACGCCACACTAGCACAGGCTGCACCAGAAGACATTAATTGGCCTATAGACCCTGTATTTGTTGAGCGGTTTAGAAATATTGATGCATGAAATGGGTTAACTAGCAGTTATAGCTGAGGACGACCCGCTCCCAGAGACGGGAAATGGTGGATTTGACGGTGTTATAGAGAAGGTGGAGAAACCCCAACATGGTGATGATGTCATAGTATACGATAATGATATTACAGCAGATAAGGGTGATTTTGAATAACCTACATCCGAGGATGACCCACTTCCAGATATGGGAGATGATGAGATTGGTGAGAAAATAGAGAATATATACCAGCCCTTAGACAAGGCTGATGAAGATAGATTTATGGGTAATGAGCACGATAAATTTATCGTGGGAGTAGATGATGATGGCTTCATGGCAGACGATGAAGAGCCATTAGCTGATGAAGAACCCGAGGAGATTGGCTTGACCGATCCACCAGATGATGGGTCGACAGATGATTAGTTGCGATGAGTCTGGACCTTGTATATATAGTGTTTATATGTTATCTTAAGTACCAGATGCATTAAGTTGTTTTGGGCTAGTATGGTTTTGAGGACTAGTAACGGATACCTAGGTACACCTTTGATGACTGCATTTTGACTGCCCAAGTGCGTAGTATGTGCTCAGGAAAGGTTAGATACGTTTTGTATGCTAACTTGAGAGATCGATATGACATGATATGTTGGACTGACTATGATATGCGTGTCCCACTTTTTAAATTAAATCTGTTGTTTTGAAACCTATTCCAAACCATATAGAAAAAAATTGATTTATAGTTTATATAGAGGTTTAAAATTTCACTATCTTCCTTTTCGAGGACGAAAACTCTTAAGGGGGGAAGAATGTAACGAACCAGGATTTTCTAGATTTGAATGTGAATTTTATAACACATTTTGAGATCGTCTGAATATATATATATATATATATTTTTTTGAATTTGATAAGGTTTAAATTATTTGAAATCTCTTTTTATTTAGTTTAAATAAATAATTTTATTTTGTATAAGACTTATTTTAAAGATTTTGTATAAAAATGATTTTCGTAAATTTACATAATGGGTTTTATATTTATAGATAGTGATATTTTGTATTTATATATATAAATGTTTTATAATATGAATTTTATAATTTGAAGATTTATTTTGAGGAAATATTTGATATATAAAGATTTAAACAATTTTATATATAGATTTATATGGATTTTTAATTTTTAAAAGTAGTTTGACTTGAAAATAAATTATAGATAAATATCGGTTTAAAATATTCATCTGATTTCTATACGCGTAATTTTAAAATAATTTTTAGAATTTTTCTGTAATTTTTAATTTGAAAAATAAGTAGATAATTTTTCAACGTATTTTGGGTATAAATGTGGTCCTTTAGACGCTTTACAGAATTGATCAATCAGACCAGTTTTATTGCTGTTTCTAAATCAGAGCGTGTTGTTGTTTACGATGATGGTTTTATTCCAGTGCAACTCTCGGTAAATAACTCTAAAAATCAAAAATTGGAGATGTACAAATGAATACACTATGTATGGACTTGAATTATGGTGGACGATAAGGTGAGCGCATGGATTGTTCACACATTATGAGATAGCAAGTGTCTTTATGCATGCTCGAGTTGTGTAGAGAGGGCCACGTGTGAACTTAGGTGTGTACTTAGGTGTATGAATGCATGCATGAGTATTAGGTAAAATAGACACGTGTGCACACGTGTAATAATGCATGAGAATTGTTTCTTGTAAATGGACGGGTGTCCCTTGTTAAGACCAAACTACCCTTAATTGCATGATTTAAGGAGGCACGCACATCAGCTTTTGATTATTTTGCTCACCAACTCCCTCACGCAATTCTTTCTCCACCGTGAGCTGCATCCATCCCCTTCGCTTCCTTCTTCTCTCCAGTCCAAAGCACTCACGTCCTCCATCCTCTCTTGCTTTCTCTCTCCTCTCATTGCATGCGCAGGTACATGCATATATATATATATATAAAAAAGAGGTTCGCATGCACTCAAAAAGGGATTAGGAGAGGAGGCCGAAATAGCCTGGTTGCATGCATGCGCAAGCATGCGATTGTACAGCACTTCCGTGCTTTTTGTCTTTTTTTAAAAAAAAAAAAAGAAAAAAAGAAGAAGAAGAAAAAGAAAAGGCACAGCACAAATAGTCTACACGCAAGGAAAAATGGGGTACACATGAGTTGTTGTGCGCATAGCGGAGCGTAGCAACGTTCGTAAAGTTGAACGCGGTCATCCGGAGTTTTATTGCGGAGAAGACGGTGCGCGCTTGTAACGTTTGTAAACTGGAACGCGGTTGATACCAGGCTCGACGGTGATAGTTCTGAAAAGCTCAAGGTGAGAACTCCACTTTAATTATTTCATTTTGGGTAGAAATAATTTGTTATAATTTATTTATAATTATAATAATTGATGGAAAATCAGTGGTTGTGAATGCTTGAAGTGTTATGGTTGTTTGTCACTGATTGATCGATGGATACATATGCTGTTATAAACACCGAAAAACACCGAGCGTTACTGACATTAACGCTCCAGACACAGTTGGTTTATTTTGTGGTTATCATGGATGAATGACGTCTGTTGTTGGGTTAGGTTAGGATATTGTTCTGGTTGAATGAAGTCACACACACTGTAGATTACGGATTTTCACGGGTGACCGATTTAAATACTCCTTTCATTCTAATAAATATTTTATTTAATGATTTGAAATTTGTTGAATTCAATTGGAAAACCGTTTGAAAGCCTAGATGAATAAATTTGGATAAAAGGGGTTTTGGCAAATTTCAAACTTCGATCTGGTCTGAAATTTTGAACGTTGAATTTATTATCGATAATACTAAAAATAATAGAACATGGTTTGGAAGGAAAAATATTTGTTCGAATATAAGGTATAAAAATTTAATTTTGAAATTTGAAAGGGATTGAACAAATTTATACTTTAACCGATACCGGCGTATAAATATTTTGAATATCTGAAACTATTGTAAACTGGTATTTTAAATTTATAAGCAGTAAGTAGTATACATGATTGAATGTCAATTGTTAATTTTTCAAATAAAAGTATTTCCTTGAAATAACTTCTGTTTTCATAAATTGTTTTAAATTTAAAATAAGTTTTAAACTTAATCAAAGGAGACAATTCCAATTGATTTTGTAAAGAATTGAAACCCATAGAGATCCGCATTTTTCATGTGAAATGAAGATTTATAATGTGAAATGATTTTTGAATTAAAAGTGAAATATTTTACAAATAAATTCTTGAGTTGTTTGTTTCATAATACTATGTCACATTGGAAGTAAATTAACATAGTAAATAAATGTTGAATCCATCGTATGCAAGAAGATTTGGAAAATGGAATTTATATGCTTGAAAATTTGGTTTCGAAGAATTTGAAATACATTCGGTTTGTTAATATTGAAACAATATTAGTTGGAATTGGGATACGCCAAATCAGAGTATGTAATGGAAGTGTGGTGATATTATTGAAAAAGAGAGCTACAAGAAATTGTCCCGTCAATAGAAATATGATAAATCATATGTTATGGTTTAAAAGTAGTTTATGATCTAAATTTTGAATTTGGGAGGATTTGGATTTATTTTTCACAAACGCTTCAGTAACGCTTTAACGTTATTTGAATTGGTTAAATTTGAAGATTTCAGAACATGAATCATTATGGAATGGGTTGATTTTTAAACATAGGATATGGAATTGAAATTTATTAATGGAAATTTAAATCCAAATAAAATTTGGTCGTCTCGAGATAACGATGAAACAATGAAGTTGCTTTGAACTATAAGGTTGGGAAATGAATGTTGAATTTTAACGAATTTCCGGGAATTGAATCCAACCGTAATTCAAAGTAAACAATAATACTTTGGAAGGAGATTTGAATTGAGAAAACCCGTGTGATTTGTAACTATTATCTTAAGGTACGTTGTTACTTGGAAAGTCCGGGATCGGATATAGGTCTGAAAACCATTCCAAGTAATATTACGACGTTATGAATTAATTCAAGATTTGAAATCGATAAATGAAGACCGGAAATGTCCAGATTATTTGGATCGATTGCTGACATCTCGGATCGGGCCGTACACCCGATACGAGGGTGGCAGGAGATCTGAGTATATTTGGAGATTTTCGGATTGTGTTTCGTTCAGACCCAGAACGGACTTGTATGGATGGTGTGTCTGACATTTGTAATTGACCACGTAGCACTGATTCGTGTGAATATATATATGATTTGTGGCAATTGAATATCTCTGTCTCTAAGTTACGTTCTTAGAGAATATGTATTAATTTGAATCAGTGATATGTGGAGATATTGACAATGTGGCATGCCCAAGTATGATATGAGCTAATGATGATCAAAGCATGGCTTATCGAAGCGTAGCTTTGTGTATGACGTGACATCGACAAACCTCACACACCGGATGATGAGAAACTGGCGGTTTGGTCTGTATATATATATATAATTCGATGATGAGTGCTGCAGCAGTGGGAAACCACTTGTGAACTGGGGATGGGGTATGTTCGGGGGGCCGCGTCTGGCCGAAAACCGTTGATCTGCCCTGACGATGTGTATTCGGTGTCCGCGTATGGTCGAAAAAGCCGTTGAGGCACTTCGTTTTGTATCCCTGATTGATCTTTCGTGCCAGGAATCATCAAGTTGGAAATCCAAATCCCAATACGAGCCATACAATTTTGATTTTATTTATATAGGGCGACATAGTGGTATGGAACACTCATGCCGTCTAGGATTAATACATTTATTTGTAAACTTGTTTTTCCACACTATATGATAATATTAAAAGAGGATTTTCACGTATGAAATCATGTTTGGTTATCATAAGACAAAACTCGCCCATCTGGTGTGCGCTTGCATTGTGTGATGTGGGACGAGCTTATGATAGCTTCATTTTTCAAAAGTCATTGCGTATTTCTATGCACGGGAATTCATATGGAGTAAAACCCGTTCCGCATTAGCGGCGTGGTCCGTTGAATTACCCAACTTTAAAATGAAACCTAAATGATAACTGTTTTGAGTTCTCACACCAGTCCCACGACTGACCTGGAGTTTATTGTTCCTTCCTAAACTCTGGGTGCCCACTAATTTCCACACGGGCAGCTAGTGTTTAGTTTGCAGTTATGGATTGTGGAGAAGATTCAGAGCGCTTCCGGAGTTAGAGTTCCGCTAGAGTTGGAGCTTCCGCTGTATCAGATAATGTTCTTCCGCTGAGAGTTTTATTTCTTCCGCTGTGTATATTTATGTGTAACTCTGATATTCATGTAACTCTGATGTAATATTGAATTATTCAATGAAAAGTTCTGTTGTTTTGTCCAATATATGTAAGTACCCATAACAATTCGTCTTTATGAACGATTTGAGTCGGTTTAATTACCGGCGAGAATCGGGCAAAAAGGCGGGTCGTTACAGTTGGTATCAGAGCTTTGGTTATACAAAGCTATTGGGTACGAACATATTTGGACAAAAGAATGGGACTCCTCAGAGTTATATTATCTCATTAGAGATAGGGTTAGAAATACCCTAGAATGAGATCTCGGAATATTATGACGAGAGAGCGTGTATTTTTGAAACCTATATAAGGTATTTTTGAACAAGTAAATTAATTTGAAACAATGATTATTTGAAAAATAATTTGAAATAAGGATTTCGAGTGTTTTATTCGACGTCATGATTGGACTATCGAGTATGTAAGGATTTTTATATACGTCTGATCAACGTATATAAGAAATCTTATATGTACTAGATAGATATAGGATTCCATTCTAGTCGCTGGAGGATAATTCTGTTGATGATCCGGACATCGTCAGTGATTATTCTCGAGTTTCGAAAATGGGATGACCATATGATTCCGATTTAAACATCGAGAATACTTGAAACCATTTTCATAAGTGTTTGAAATTGTTGATGAATTAAAGTGAGAGCTGATATAGTAACTTGAAATAGGAATGAATATAGGTTATATTTTCTTAAAATGAAGAATATAATTGTAGTTCGCAAATGAACCAAGATGAGTAGGGAATATTTATGAATCTAGAAATTTGATGAATAACTTGAGTATAAAATTCTTACAATAATAATTAAGAAAATATGGGATTACACTGAAACTTAAGTAAATTTCACTAATTCTTTTGCGTAAAATAATGATTTCTGTTGGCTTAGTAGGAATTAAGATGACCCAATTTGGACCCTTGACCATTTGTTGATTTTGGTAAACCCCTTTGCAGATTTTGAGAACTTTGAAAGGAGAAATTTTGGGTATAAGCACTTAATGTGAATCGTTCTGGTTAGGTTATTGATGAATAGATTTGGATGACCCGTAAGCCTTAAAGTTTTAATTATAAGGTAGTAAACGGCTAGGTGTACGGTAGTATCTTGTTCAGTTCCGACCTAAGGGTAGCGGAAATGGAGAACTCAATCATTTTCAGTAACTGGGGTAACCATAGGATAATTGAGATTCCATCAAACTCCAACCTGATTTAGGATCAGACCAAGTGCCCCAGCAGTAACATGAACTGTAGATCTGATCATTATCCTGTCATGTTAGGAAGAAGGCCCAACCCTGCAGTAGGATGACCCTGTAATAAGGTATGAGTATGTTCTAAGACCTGTGATTTTTACTAGAGGGTAAGGATAAGGCAGCAGCCTACTTTGGATTTAATGTTCCCATAGATTTATAATGATGCATTAGAGTTTTGGGTAGTAGATCCTAGACCAGAGAAATCAGGAGTTGTTAGGAAACGCCACACTAGCACAGGCTGCACCAGAAGACATTAATTGGCCTATAGACCCTGTATTTGTTGAGCGGTTTAGAAATATTGATGCATGAAATGGGTTAACTAGCAGTTATAGCTGAGGACGACCCGCTCCCAGAGACGGGAAATGGTGGATTTGACGGTGTTATAGAGAAGGTGGAGAAACCCCAACATGGTGATGATGTCATAGTATACGATAATGATATTACAGCAGATAAGGGTGATTTTGAATAACCTACATCCGAGGATGACCCGCTTCCAGATATGGGAGATGATGAGATTGGTGAGAAAATAGAGAATATATACCAGCCCTTAGACAAGGCTGATGAAGATAGATTTATGGGTAATGAGCACGATAAATTTATCGTGGGAGTAGATGATGATGGCTTCATGGCAGACGATGAAGAGCCATTAGCTGATGAAGAACCCGAGGAGATTGGCTTGACCGATCCACCAGATGATGGGTCGACAGATGATTAGTTGCGATGAGTCTGGACCTTGTATATATAGTGTTTATATGTTATCTTAAGTACCAGATGCATTAAGTTGTTTTGGGCTAGTATGGTTTTGAGGACTAGTAACGGATACCTAGGTACACCTTTGATGACTGCATTTTGACTGCCCAAGTGCGTAGTATGTGCTCAGGAAAGGTTAGATACGTTTTGTATGCTAACTTGAGAGATCGATATGACATGATATGTTGGACTGACTATGATATGCGTGTCCCACTTTTTAAATTAAATCTGTTGTTTTGAAACCTATTCCAAACCATATAGAAAAAAATTGATTTATAGTTTATATAGAGGTTTAAAATTTCACTATCTTCCTTTTCGAGGACGAAAAGTCTTAAGGGGGGAAGAATGTAACGAACCAGGATTTTCTAGATTTGAATGTGAATTTTATAACACATTTTGAGATCGTCTGAATATATATATATATATATATATATTTTTGAATTTGATAAGGTTTAAATTATTTGAAATCTCTTTTTATTTAGTTTAAATAAATAATTTTATTTTGTATAAGACTTATTTTAAAGATTTTGTATAAAAATGATTTTCGTAAATTTACATAATGGGTTTTATATTTATAGATAGTGATATTTTGTATTTATATATATAAATGTTTTATAATATGAATTTTATAATTTGAAGATTTATTTTGAGGAAATATTTGATATATAAAGATTTAAACAATTTTATATATAGATTTATATGGATTTTTAATTTTTAAAAGTAGTTTGACTTGAAAATAAATTATAGATAAATATCGGTTTAAAATATTCATCTGATTTCTGTACGCGTAATTTTAAAATAATTTTTAGAATTTTTCTGTAATTTTTAATTTGAAAAATAAGTAGATAATTTTTCAACGTATTTTGGGTATAAATGTGGTCCTTTAGACGCTTTACAGAATTGATCAATCAGACCGGTTTTATTGCTGTTTCTAAATCAGAGCGTGTTGTTGTTTACGATGATGGTTTTATTCCAGTGCAACTCTCGGTAAATAACTCTAAAAATCAAAAATTGGAGATGTACAAATGAATACACTATGTATGGACTTGAATTATGGTGGACGATAAGGTGAGCGCATGGATTGTTCACACATTATGAGATAGCAAGTGTCTTTATGCATGCTCGAGTTGTGTAGAGAGGGCCACGTGTGAACTTAGGTGTGTACTTAGGTGTATGAATGCATGCATGAGTATTAGGTAAAATAGACACGTGTGCACACGTGTAATAATGCATGAGAATTGTTTCTTGTAAATGGACGGGTGTCCCTTGTTAAGACCAAACTACCCTTAATTGCATGATTTAAGGAGGCACGCACATCAGCTTTTGATTATTTTGCTCACCAACTCCCTCACGCAATTCTTTCTCCACCGTGAGCTGCATCCATCCCCTTCGCTTCCTTCTTCTCTCCAGTCCAAAGCACTCACGTCCTCCATCCTCTCTTGCTTTCTCTCTCCTCTCATTGCATGCGCAGGTACATGCATATATATATATATATATATAAAAAAAAAGAGGTTCGCATGCACTCAAAAAGGGATTAGGAGAGGAGGCCGAAATAGCCTGGTTGCATGCATGCGCAAGCATGCGATTGTACAGCACTTCCGTGCTTTTTGTCTTTTTTTTTTAAAAAAAAAGAAAAAAAAAAGAAGAAGAAAAAGAAAAGGCACAGCACAAATAGTCTACACGCAAGGAAAAATGGGGTACACATGAGTTGTTGTGCGCATAGCGGAGCGTAGCAACGTTCGTAAAGTTGAACGCGGTCATCCGGAGTTTTATTGCGGAGAAGACGGTGCGCGCTTGTAACGTTTGTAAACTGGAACGCGGTTGATACCAGGCTCGACGGTGATAGTTCTGAAAAGCTCAAGGTGAGAACTCCACTTCAATTATTTCATTTTGGGTAGAAATAATTTGTTATAATTTATTTATAATTATAATAATTGATGGAAAATCAGTGGTTGTGAATGCTTGAAGTGTTATGGTTGTTTGTCACTGATTGATCGATGGATACATATGCTGTTATAAACACCGAAAAACACCGAGCGTTACTGACATTAACGCTCCAGACACAGTTGGTTTATTTTGTGGTTATCATGGATGAATGACGTCTGTTGTTGGGTTAGGTTAGGATATTGTTCTGGTTGAATGAAGTCACACACACTGTAGATTACGGATTTTCACGGGTGACCGATTTAAATACTCCTTTCATTCTAATAAATATTTTATTTAATGATTTGAAATTTGTTGAATTCAATTGGAAAACCGTTTGAAAGCCTAGATGAATAAATTTGGATAAAAGGGGTTTTGGTAAATTTCAAACTTCGATCTGGTCTGAAATTTTGAACGTTGAATTTATTATCGATAATACTAAAAATAATAGAACATGGTTTGGAAGGAAAAATATTTGTTCGAATATAAGGTATAAAAATTTAATTTTGAAATTTGAAAGGGATTGAACAAATTTATACTTTAACCGATACCGGCGTATAAATATTTTGAATATCTGAAACTATTGTAAACTGGTATTATAAATTTATAAGCAGTAAGTAGTATACATGATTGAATGTCAATTGTTAATTTTTCAAATAAAAGTATTTCCTTGAAATAAATTCTGTTTTCATAAATTGTTTTAAATTTAAAATAAGTTTTAAACTTAATCAAAGGAGACAATTCCAATTGATTTTGTAAAGAATTGAAACCCATAGAGATCCGCATTTTTCATGTGAAATGAAGATTTATAATGTGAAATGATTTTTGAATTAAAAGTGAAATATTTTACAAATAAATTCTTGAGTTGTTTGTTTCATAATACTATGTCACATTGGAAGTAAATTAACATAGTAAATAAATGTTGAATCCATCGTATGCAAGAAGATTTGGAAAATGGAATTTATATGCTTGAAAATTTGGTTTCGAAGAATTTGAAATACATTCGGTTTGTTAATATTGAAACAATATTAGTTGGAATTGGGATACGCCAAATCAGAGTATGTAATGGAAGTGTGGTGATATTATTGAAAAAGAGAGCTACAAGAAATTGTCCCGTCAATAGAAATATGATAAATCATATGTTATGGTTTAAAAGTAGTTTATGATCTAAATTTTGAATTTGGGAGGATTTGGATTTATTTTTCACAAGCGCTTCAGTAACGCTTTAACGTTATTTGAATTGGTTAAATTTGAAGATTTCAGAACATGAATCATTATGGAATGGGTTGATTTTTAAACATAGGATATGGAATTGAAATTTATTAATGGAAATTTAAATCCAAATAAAATTTGGTCGTCTCGAGATAACGATGAAACAATGAAGTTGCTTTGAACTATAAGGTTGGGAAATGAATGTTGAATTTTAACGAATTTCCGGGAATTGAATCCAACCGTAATTCAAAGTAAACAATAATACTTTGGAAGGAGATTTGAATTGAGAAAACCCGTGTGATTTGTAACTATTATCTTAAGGTACTTTGTTACTTGGAAAGTCCGGGATCAGATATAGGTCCGAAAACCATTCCAAGTAATATTACGACGTTATGAAGTAATTCAAGATTTGAAATCGATAAATGAAGACCGGAAATGTCCAGATTATTTGGATCGATTGCTGACATCTCGGATCGGGCCGTACACCCGATACGAGGGTGGCAGGAGATCTGAGTATATTTGGAGATTTTCGGATTGTGTTTCGTTCAGACCCAGAACGGACTTGTATGGATGGTGTGTCTGACATTTGTAATTGACCACGTAGCACTGATTCGTGTGAATATATATATGATTTGTGGCAATTGAATATCTCTGTCTCTAAGTTACGTTCTTAGAGAATATGTATTAATTCGAATCAGTGATATGTGGAGATATTGACAATGTGGCATGCCCAAGTATGATATGAGCTAATGATGATCAAAGCATGGCTTATCGAAGCGTAGCTTTGTGTATGACGTGACATCGACAAACCTCACACACCGGATGATGAGAAACTGGCGGTTTGGTCTGTATATATATATAATTCGATGATGAGTGCTGCAGCAGTGGTAAACCACTTGTGAACTGGGGATGGGGTATGTTCGGGGGGCCGCGTCTGGCCGAAAACCGTTGATCTGCCCTGACGATGTGTATTCGGTGTCCGCGTATGGTCGAAAAAGCCGTTGAGGCACTTCGTTTTGTATCCCTGATTGGTCTTTCGTGCCAGGAATCATCAAGTTGGAAATCCAAATCCCAATACGAGCCATACAATTTTGATTTTATTTATATAGGGCGACATAGTGGTATGGAACACTCATGCCGTCTAGGATTAATACATTTATTTGTAAACTTGTTTTTCCACACTATATGATAATATTAAAAGAGGATTTTCACGTATGAAATCATGTTTGGTTATCATAAGACAAAACTCGCCCATCTGGTGTGCGCTTGCATTGTGTGATGTGGGACGAGCTTATGATAGCTTTATTTTTCAAAAGTCATTGCGTATTTCTATGCACGGGAATTCATATGGAGTAAAACCCGTTCCGCATTAGCGGCGTGGTCCGTTGAATTACCCAACTTTAAAATGAAACCTAAATGATAACTGTTTTGAGTTCTCACACCAGTCCCACGACTGACCTGGAGTTTATTGTTCCTTCCTAAACTCTGGGTGCCCACTAATTTCCACACGGGCAGCTAGTGTTTAGTTTGCAGTTATGGATTGTGGAGAAGATTCAGAGCGCTTCCGGAGTTAGAGTTCCGCTAGAGTTGGAGCTTCCGCTGTATCAGATAATGTTCTTCCGTTGAGAGTTTTATTTCTTCCGCTGTGTATATTTATGTGTAACTCTGATATTCATGTAACTCTGATGTAATATTGAATTATTCAATGAAAAGTTCTGTTGTTTTGTCCAATATATGTAAGTACCCATAACAATTCGTCTTTATGAACGATTTGAGTCGGTTTAATTACCGGCGAGAATCGGGCAAAAAGGCGGGTCGTTACACTTTCTAAATTGGAATCAGACATAGTCAATTACTATATAATGTGATTTATATGGATTTCATACAATACATGCATATAACAACAATGATAAACAATCAACCATCATCCAGAGTGCATTCTACTCTGCATAAGCATTAAATATAAATATTTAACGCTTACAACAGCCTGTCAATCCATCGATCGACATACCACTAATTATTGGGACTAGTGTATGTCAGATGTCATCCCAATACCCATGTGGGGTTTCAAACAACAAATAATGATTTTTATTTGTGCTATAATGCGATGTGTAAAATTTATCGTCCCAATCAATATCAGTCAAATGTGTGTACATAAACAAATCGTCCGACTTGTTTATGAATATTTATTTTATTCATATACACATTAAAAATTATATTTTTAACTACAAAATATTTTATTTCATTCTACAACACACAATCAATTTTCACAAGACAATCAATCAAACAAATAAGTCATCCATGGTCTGTGGACGACGAGTGTCGGGTGCTGATAAGCACCGTTTGCATGCTAGTATAGATTTTAACTAGAAAATTAAATAAAAGTGAGAAGTTCTCACCTTTAGGATCCACTCCGCCATTTTTATTTCTGAATTTCAGAACAGTCCTGACTTGCCTGAAATTCCAACGCAATCTCCTTCACGCTGTTCATAGCAAAAATCACATTTTTATTTCAGTTCTAAAAATTATATTTTTACTTCGCTAAAAATTATATTTTTAATACTCTATATATATATAAATCATATTTTTAACATGATGTTCACATTATAAAAATCACATTTTTATATCGCTAACATATATAAAAATCAGATTTTTAGCCAACTAATAATTATTTCTTTGTATGACCATTTTATAAATAACATATATAATCTAAAAATCTTATTTTTATTTTTCTAAAAACATTTCCATGCCATACACTAGATAAAAATCATATTATTAATCTTGCCAAAAATATTTCCTTCCTACGATAAAAATCCTATTTTTGACTAACCAAAAATGATATTTTTACATAACTATAAATCATAACTTTATGTAATTAAAAATCATAACTTTATATAAATAAAAAACATAACTTTATATAAATAAAAATCATAACTTTACATACTTCATACGTCAAAAACCATAGAAGCTTTAAAGTGGAGAAAACTCACATATTTTCTATCGCCCGGATTTGCTGTTCTGGTTCCATAATTTGCAAACGACCCCAATCTTCACACCATATTTTTTCTAGCTTAAACGCGCCATTCCGGACAACTTTCGCCTAGTGGTCTTCTTTCCGAAAATGTGTCATTTCGCCGGAAATCGCAAAAAGACTGTATTTGGACAGCAGACTTTGGACGCGTTTTCCGGACAGCTCCGCAATCCAAAATAGGAATTCCGTATACCAAATCGAAGAGAAAATTGTGCTCTTCGATTTTGGTATTGTGCAGTTTTGGCCAGAAATGCACAGTTTGGGAGTTATTGGCGAAATAGTGATAGGGTGTTATTTGCAAAACGAGTATTTTTGTTGAAAAGAGAGAATTTGGATTTTTGGGGCCCACGGCCAAGGGGAGGGCAGCCAGCAACAGCGGCGGGCCTGACGGAGCGTGGGGAGGCTGCAACAAGGTGGCGGCCTGGTGGTGGTAGTCCACGGCAGCGGGGTTTGGTGATTTGGGGCCTAGGGTCTTCAATTTGAAGAGAGAAAGAGGAGGAGAGAGAGGAGAGGAGGAAGAGGTGGCGGCGCTGGCGCGGGGGGGGGGGGGGGGGGGTGCTACAACGGCGGGTTTCCCCTTTCTTTCTTTTTTTCCACGTTGATTTGAGTTGTGAGGGAGAGAGAAGGTGAGGGTTGACTATATAATTATTTAATTCCAAAAAATTACTTTTTCATTCTAACTCCAAATCGAACGCAATGATTGACGTCCCAAGCTAATTACCCCCATTCCGGACACAATGGGATATGTCCCGTAAGCCAGTTCGACTGTTTCCATCGGTTTTTCTCAAAATTAAAATATGAATCAATATATCGAATTTTAACATACATTTTAATTTATTGGGGCTACATACTAAATCCAAAAATTCCGGAAAAATAAATCTAGCTATGTTTTGACGATACGATCCTAACAAAACTAATTTCGTCGAATTTGGAGACCGTTTGAAAAATGGCCATTTTTTTGTCGATCCAAATTGACTGAAACTACCAAAACACGTTTTCTTATGCCTCGCTCCCATGTTGATTTCAAAAATTATGAATTTTGGAATCTAGTAATAATTTGACATCCTGGATCCAACAAAAGTGGTCTCGTCGAAAACGGAAGTCGTTTGCAAAATTTCCATTTTTAAGGGCTAAAATTCCATAGTAACTATTCTGAATTTTCAACTGGCATAACTTTTTATTCCCGCTATGAAATTTCAATTTTTCGGATTCTTGGAAAGATATTTTCAAATAGATTCTAATATTTTTGGTTTCACTAAAATCCAGTTTATTTTGAATCCTATATATTCATTTGAAATTTGAAATTGAATTTTCAAACTACCGCGCCATTTTCAATTCCTTTTATAATTAAAATATTTATTTATATTCCAACGTCAATTCAAATAAATATATACGTTCTAATTCTATTCAAAATAAATTTCTCGTCATTATTATTTAAAATAAATCATTTTAAATATTCAAAATTCATTAAAATTGCTAAAATAAAAATTTTAAATTGGTTCTTATTTTCCGGATTGTTACAATCTCCCCCACTTAAAATCTTTTCGTCCTCGAAAAGGAACGAAGCTGAAAGTTGTTTAACTAATCAACTCAACTTTCATTCTGGCTTCCATTCTTCAACTTTTCAATTTCTAAGTATTTTCCAAGTCTTCAAAAATTTGGCTAACACCTGAAATTTTTGAAAATTTTCGCCATAACCTCCCTTGTATAGGGAGGGGTTTAGAAATTTATTGAGCCATATTAGGCACCCAATAAGTCCTAAAATGCATACACATATTTATAGTGATATATTCCGGTGTCCACAAGGGAGTGTGTATAGATCATAACCCCAAAGAATAAATTCTCGTCACCCTATAAATAGTTTTTGTGCCTTAATGACTAGAGAGACGTGATTATTGTCAACTCCAGAACCGTGTGGGGTTTTTATTAATCTGACAATTTACCATTACATTTTATATGGTCCATATCAGTCTTCGGTTCAACCTGAAATATAGTCATTGCCATACAAGCCTCTCGCTTGTATGGTAAGTCTTCAACCTCGTCACATAAGCTCCAAATGCTTATGTGGTATATGATAGAGTACGCTATTTTCTCGTAGTATGCCATGTAGTGTAGTTCAAAATTAATTATTACTATCCTACGGCGACGTTTATAATTTCACACAGAACAACCAGCACTCCGCATCCAATGGCATTCAGAGGAGTTTATATAATAATAAAATTGCGCAGCCAACTCATTAAGGTTTACCTATTTGTCAGGCACGCAAATAAATTCTTTACTCAACAGCAAATCCATTTACTTGTTTAACAATATATATATATATATATATATATATATGCACATCTAAGCTAAAAATAATATTTTTAGCGAACAAAAATCTATTTCACCACACAACTATTTTTAACACTTCATATACATGATAAAAATGTTAATTTTATCATTCTAATAATTTGATTAGTCAAATTAATCAACACACAACACAACCAACAATCAATTAGTTGATTATCATTTCAAATTCATAATCTTGACACATATACAGAAAATTATGTTTTTGATGCCCAAAATTACAACAATAAACCCTATATCTAGTTTTGGTTCTCACACTAGTCTAATGGAAATATATAGATATCTCACTTTCGAAACGCGAACACAAACTACTGATGCCGTACGTCATCAGTAGAATCATCCCCGGGCGACCAGAGTGTAATTCTATACCTATCCAGTATATTTGAGGTTTCGGATACACGTGGATCAGACGCATATTAAAATCTCTATATACCCGATTGTCCAAATCAATTTAAAATAAATTATTCAAATACGAATAATTGATATAAAATCTTAAGACTAAATTTGATTTTTTTTATTATAAAACAACACTCTTCACACTCGTTCTAGGATACTACTGATCCTATCTCTAACGAGTCATTCTTATTGGATATTACTAATCCAATCTATGATGAATTCTTTTGTTTGGTTCTAACGTGTCTTGTTCTCCGAGCTCTGATCCCAACTGAAGCGACCTGAACTTCCCCGTGAAGGCAAGAACGGATTGCATTGAGGACAAGACGAATCAAAAGACAAACAGAAGAACATTTCATTGTTATTACAACAATTACATCATAATACAAGAATATACAGAGTATGAATGAATATTATACATCAGAAAATATCAGAGATTTAAATACATTACTATAGCAGAAAAATAATACATAACACAACTGAAGGAGATATACGGATACAGAGCTTTCTGAATATCATTCCAGCTATAAACCAGGATCCTGTGAATATAAATCTGCAAAACCAAAACTATTAGCTGCCCGTGTGGAAAATAGGGGCACCCAGAGTTTAGGTTAAAACAATAAAATCTAGGTCAGTCATGTGACTTGTGTGAGAACTAAAACAGTTATTAATCTTTATTTTAAAGTTAGGTAAATCTAGGGACCACGCCGTATAACACGAAACGGGTTTCCTCCCAAGAATACCAGTGCATAAAACAAACAGCGCAATGTTAAATAAAGAACAATGAAGCTATTATAAGACCCAAGTCCCATCACACAATGCAACGCAAGCCGGAGGATAGGGTTTTACCTTATAATAGTCAAATAATGCTTGATACGTGAAATTTCATATTTTATTATTACTATAAGTGTATAGTGTCAAAACAATTTCAATTATAAGTATCAATCATAGACGGCATAAGTGTCCCATCCCACTATGTCGCCATATATAGGATTACAACTAAAACCGAAATGTCATATTGGAAGTTGGATTCCATCTGTGAACCAAGGCAAGGGATCGTCCTTACCGCTTCGAGACGCTCTAGCCGCCACTCAGGACCCAGACTCAGGTGGGCCCTTGGATCTTTAGGGCCGGTCCACTCGATGTGGATTAAAATGCCTGAACACTGTGTTTCCCCACCCTATGGGGCGTAAACTGGTCATATCTTGACCAAACTATCGGCCCTTGAACGACCGATATAACCGAGGCGCCTCGCTATCCATCATCCATATAAGTAAAACGTCAGGGCTTGCAAAACGCTGACACCACTCCTAGCTAGAAGGAAACGCATGTCCTCCCTGAAGTCCTCTCCCGTTTCTGGTTCACACTGCGGTGCGAGGCTCGCGAATTAATGCTACACAAAGCTACGCTATATTAAAGCTGTGTTTTGATCATCAACCACAAGACTCTGCTTTACAACAGAAGCCTTGATCATTTGCATCTCAGCATGCCACACAGGCAATCCATGCTATGCAATCAATGTATATCAATCACACAGAGTGAAATCCGATGTCAGACGCACATCGATTTACAAGTTCGTTCTGGGTCTGAACGAAACCGGAGGCACCTTATTCCTCATCCCATATGTCCAATACAGGAGAGAGGTCCTCGCATATCCAGTCGATCTTCAAGTACGTCTGGACGACCACCACTTATTACCGTGTCTTAGGTATACAGCCCAATCAAGACATCAGTAATCATCCAAACGATGTGAAGACCTCCGATCTTCCAACACCGTCTTCATCCTCGACATATCGTCGAATCAGTTATTCAGAATGGGATAAACCCGGTCTTTCTGAATAACTCGCGTATATAATAAACAAATGCTATAAAAACACCACATACGCCTCATTCCAATCCATAATATTCCTTTATTCAAATATTCTTATACTTTGGGAAAGGTTCCTATTAATTTTATCAAAGATAAATTCTTTAAATTTATTCTTTAATCTTCCTTTGAATATCAATTCAAACCAAATTATGGTTTACCCAAACTAGTCGAGATTAGCGCACCTTACCGAAGTAATCATTTATTTAATTTCTCAACCTATTCATCCCATGAAGTAAAACCGGTAATACTTCATATTTTAACACCACGGTGTTATCGATAAATTCAATTACCATTTCACGTTCAAATCTAATTAAAGATTTAACTATCGCCTGGAGTAAAACTCGTGGTACTCCATTCTCGATCATTTCAATCTAATTAAAGATTCATTAAAACTCCACTCGGTTTTAATCTTCCCAAAAATCAATATTAATGATTATTTAACTTAGGAAATCATATCCTGCCTTTAACTGGGTCAAAGAACCAATGTCATTTAAAACACGGTTCACGATAAACCCAAAATCACATTCCATTCCATCAGCCTCTAACCATAAATTAGCAAGTGAACAATTCTTTAAGTATTAACCCCGAAGGCCGAAACCAACTACAGATCAATACCCAGGAAAATATTCAACTTTACAATTCTCCAATTAGTTTCTGATTTTCTTAACTCCATTGGGTCTAAGAACAGTATTATTAAAGATACAATCCACGACAACCTAAAATCTCATTCTATTGTTAATCAAGTTAAAGAAATAGTGTTATTTAAAATACCGTTCACAATAAACCCAAAAACCAATTCCAATTCAATTCCAATTAAATATTAGTTAATTGGTATACTTCATTAAATCTAAATAAAAAGATTTAATCTTTTCTCAACTGGGTTCAAGAACAGTGTTAATGAAGACACCCTTCACGATAAACCCACAATCACATTTGATATTAAATACAAGGCTCTGAATAGAAATTATATCGTCTTATATTCAATATCAAATTCTGGAATCAACAAATACCGTATTGGAATAACGATATATATATCTTCCAAATTCCTCCACAATATCCATATAATCACGGAATCCAATATCGATATATTCCAAAGATAATTTCGATTCAAATCCATTCCAATTCACATATTGGAAATGCTGGTTATTTTTAAAACCATTTCAAATCCAATTTATTTATTTAAAAATATTGGATTATAATTCTAGTTAATAACTAGTTCATTTCGATAAAAAATTATTTTTATCTTTTCAAATATGGAATGTTTCATTCCAATTTTTCCCAAATCATTTCTTATGATTTTACACTAATTATTGATATTTTTAATAATTTTATCAAGGCCAGTACAGTCGATTTTCATAAACGGCCATCGAACTGCACTTACAACGACCTTTTTCAAATTTGATTTGGACATAATTCCAAATCCAACCGTTAGATTTCAATTCTCTAATATTCGTTAGAAATCTCTTTTTGATACGAACCCAAGGTTCCGGTTTCAGGAGAATCCGACGGTCGGATCTGCCGTAATGTCCATTTGAAGTCTATGGTCGAAATTCGCGAACTGCTGCAGCGCGTCGCATTCTATTCAGGCCCTTATATTATATATATATAATATATTTCGTCGATTTTCTTTTAAAAACGTATTTTATAAATCATTTTAAATTCATTTTCAAAACGATTTCAACTTCATATTCAATTTCTAATCAAAATTGAATATTCCATATCATCGATATATAAATGATAGTATTTTCAAAACATTAGATTTTGAAATCAATTCCTTTTCAATATTCATTATCAAAATGAATAAAATCGATATAAATAACGTTAACGTCAAAATGGCGTTATTCTAATCAACACGGCTCTATATATTTAAATATAATCGTGTCCATCCCAAATCGGACGTCAAAATCATATTTTGCTCTTTTACCGAATATTATCTTAAAATATTCATTATTTTAAAATATTCGTTATTTTAAAATATTCATTCTTTCTGAACTGGAATCGGATACAGTCAATTACCATATAATGTGATTTATATGGATTTTACACAATACATGTATATAACAACAACGATAAACAATCAACCATCATCCAGTGTGCATTCTACACTGCATAAGCATTAAATATAAATATTTAACGTTTACAACAGCCTATCAATCCATCGATCGACATACCACTAATTATTGGGACTAGTGAATGTCAAATGTCATCCCAATACCCACGTGGGGTTTCAAACAACAAATAATGAATTTTATTTGCGCTGTTGGGCGATGTGTAAAATTTATCATCCCAATCAATATCAGTCAAATGTGTGTACATAAACAAATCATCCGATTTTTTTATGAATATTTATTTTATTCATATACACATTAAAAATTATATTTTTAACTACAAAATATTTTATTCCATTCCATAACACACAATCAACGTTCACAACACAATCAAACAAACAAGTCATCCATGGTCTGTGGACGATGGGTGTCGGGTGCTGCTAAGCATCGTCTACATCCTAGTATAGATTTTAACTAGAAAATAAAATAAAAGCGAGAAGTTCTCACCTTTGGGATCTACTCCGCCATTTTTATTTCTGAATTTCAGAACAGTCCTGACTTGCCTGAAATTCCAACGCAATCTCCTTCACGCTGTTCATAGAAAAAATCACATTTTTTTTTCAGTTCTAAAAATTATATTTTCACTTCGCTAAAAATTATATTTTTAATACTCTACATATATAAAAATCATATTTTTAACACGATGTTTACATTATAAAAATCACATTTTCATATCGCTACTACATATATAAAAATCGGATTTTTAGCCAACTAATATTTATTTCTTTGTATGACCATTTTATAAATAACATATATAGTCTAAAATTCATACTTTTATCTTTCTAAAAACATTTCCATTCCATACACTAGTTAAAAATCATATTTTTAATCTTGCCAAAAATATTTCCTTCCTGCGATAAAAATCCTATTTTTAACTAACCAAAAATGATATTTTTACATAACTAAAAATCATAACTTTATGTAATTAAAAATCATAACTTTATATAAATAAAAAACATAACTTTATATAAATAAAAATCATAACTTTACATACTTCATACGTCAAAAACCATAGAAGCTTTAAAGCGGAGAAAATCGCATATTTTCTATCGTTTGGATTTGTTGTTCTGGTTCTAGAATTTGCAAACGAGCTCCAATCTCCACACCATATTTTTTTTAGTTTAAACGCGCCATTCCGGACAACTTTCGCCTAGCGGTCTTTCTTCCAAAAATGTGTCATTTCGCCGGAAATCGCGAAAAGATAGTATTTGGATAGCAGACTTTGGACGCATTTACCGGACAGCTCCGCAATCCAAAATAGGACTTCCATATACCAAATCAAAGAGAAAATCGTGCTCTTCGATTTTGGTACTATGCAGTTTTGGGCAGAAATGCACGGTTTGGGAGTTATTGGCAAAATAGTGATAGGGTGTTATTTGCAAAACGGGTATTTTTGTTGAAAGAGAGAATTTGGATTTTTGGGGCCCACCGCCAAGGGGAGGGCAACCATCAGCGGCGGCGGGCCTGATGGAGCGTGGGGAGGCTGCAGCAAGGTAGTGGTGGCCCACAGAAGATGGGTTTGGTGATTTGGGGCCTAGGGTTTTCAATTTGAAGAGAGAAAGAGGAGGAGAGAGATGAGAGGAGGAAGAGGAGGAGGAGATGGGGAGGAGGAGGAAGAGGTGGCGGCACTGGCGCAAAGGGGGGGTGGCGCTGCAACGATGGGCTTCCCCTTTCTTTTTTTGCCACGTTGGTTTGAGTTGTGAGGGAGAGAGAAGGTGAGGGTTGACTTTATATAATTATTTAATTCCAAAAGGTTACTTTTTCATTCTAACTCCAAATCAAATGCAACAAATGACGTCCCTAGCTAATTACCCCCTTTCCGGACACAACGGGATATGTCCTGTAAGCCAGTTCGACTGTTTCCATCAGTTTTTCTCAAAATTAAAATATGAATCAATATATCGAATATTAACGTACATTTTAATTTACTAGGGCCACATACTGACTCCAAAAATTCTGGAAAAATAAATCTAGCTATGTTTTGACGATACAGTCCTAACAAAACTAATTTCGTTGAATTTGGAGACAGTTTGAAAAATGGCCATTTTCTGGTCTATCCAAATTGACTAAAACTGCCAAAACACGTTTTCTTGTGCCACGCTCATATATTGATTTTAAAAGTTATGAATTTTGGAATCTAGCAATAATTTGAGATCCTAGATCCAACAAAAGGGGTCTCGTCGAAAACGGAGGTTGTTTGCAATATTTTCATTTTTAAGGGCTAAAATTCCATATCAACTATTCTGAATTTTCAACTAGGCATAACTTTTTATTCCCGCTATGAAATTTTAATTTTTCAGATTCTTGGAAAGATATTTTCAAATAGATTCTAATATTTTGGGTTTCACTAAAATCCAGTTTATTTTGAATCCTATACATTCATTGGAAATTTGAAATCGAATTTTCAAACTACCGCTCCATTTTCAATTCCTTTTATAATTAAAATATTTATTTATATTCCAACGTCGATTCAAATAAATATATACGTTCTACTTCTATTCAAAATAAATTTCTCATCATTATTATTTAAAATATGTCATTTTAAATATTTAGAATTCATTAAAATTGCTAAAATAAAAATTTTAAATTGGTTCTGATTTTCTGGGTTGTTACAAAATCCATAAATATTCCAAATAAAATATTTAAAATATATTTAAATATTCGAATTCAAATTTTCGAAAAATCCTGGTCGTTACAATCTTCCCCACTTAATAGAATTTCGTCCCCGAAATTACTAAGTTAAGAAGAATGCTTAAAACCCAATTATTACCAAAATATTTAATTTAAAATATGATCAAATATACTTTAAGTTTTAAAATATTATGAAAAATTCGCATGCTTCTCCCCTGTACAACTCGATCTGAACAACTAGAAACGCCACTCCGGGCCTCAAATCGATCGAAAGAAAACAAAGCCAAATGGCTACCTTACTCTGGTGTATAAAATCAATCAACCAACCAATAATATTAAGGTTAACCTATTTGTCGGGCCATCAATACTCTAATCACCAAGCAAATCACTAATTGCCCTTTCTCTTTAAACCTGTATTAACTCAGTTTATAATGCAAATAACTCATCACAGTGTTAAATCGTCTAATTTTACATCATAAGCGAATATATTCTAATTTATTATTCTGGAATTTATTTCTTAGTTTCAATTCATTGATGAATTTTATTATCCAACCAATATATCATCCAATAAACAAACAATTCAACAGTCAAACATAACCAAATTATTCTATTTTCTTTTCAAATTTATTTAACTTAGTTAAAGTTAAATTCTAATTCATTTAATCCCATATTAAAATTCTGATTCACAAATTCCTCTGGTCTATATTAAACCGTTCAAATTCACTATCCCATTTGAATTTCCCATTCAAATAAATCCAACAAACCAATATCAATGATTTTATAAAAATATTACCTTTATGTAAAAAAAAATAGTTTGGGTAAAATTATTTCATCTACCCGCTTTACAAAATAATATTGTATCAATTTCCAGTCCAGCTTGAACCGATCAAACAATACAATACAAACCATTTGTATACATAAAATCTACAAATACGTTCTCTTATATATATATACATTCAACTCAATTTAGAGCATTTCTAACTCCATCTCTATTGAATTATACCACAGAGCAAAGGTTATTACTAAACCATTGCTCTGATACCAACTGTAGCATCCCAGGAAAAATTCGACTCTCGAATTTAGACAACAATACATCTAGTGCCCAAATCCGAGTATCGAAAACGCATAAAGCTTAAAGAAAGAATATTAGAGGGTGAGATAAGAAAGAAAGAAATATTATAATAGTAGAATGAGAAGAACCAACACAACATAGAGTCTCACATCGCAATGGAATAAAATATAATATAAAAATAAATCTTTATTGAGAGCTTGAAAAATAAAAATAAAACTTACACTCATCAGAGTACATAATTACATCTAGACAGTTATAACAAGCTGTCCTCATATACAATCACACATCGTAATAAATACTAGATATCATACGTCTGAACTCCTCCATTTTGTCTCTTTATAACAACCGATAACCTGAACCTGTACAGCTCGGTATAACCCGAGCACTACAAACACTAGGTCAATCTGGTGAACCAGAGTGAGAAAAACACACTAAGTTTAAGGGAATCATACAACTTGATTTTAATGTAAAAATCTTTCTGAAAGAAAAGGATAATTGTAAGACCGAATCCACACATAAATACGGACGGTTTTTACCTTACAATAACACAAAACATTTTTGAAAACAATATTATTCTAATATTATGATAGTGTCTAAATACAAGTAAATATCAATCTAGCAGAACGCTTGCATCTCACGCTCCATATATATAGTATACAATCAAAACCACGGGCTCTTATTGGAGAATGGATTTCCTGGCAAGGTAGGGGACCACCTTCCCGACAATGTACCTCCGGAGATGAATACATTGGGGTTCAATAAGAACATTTTGCAACCCAAGCTAAACATGACCGGCCCCTCACTTTCTTTTGAGAGCACCAAATATATCATCACCACGGTTGGGGGCCAGCTAACTGAATCGATAGCATACATACATAATTAAAAAGGGACAACCAAAGGCATTCGATTTCTCTAGATCAGGTAATGATGTACCCTTTTGATGGGTGCGACCCACATAGCCACGCGACCTACCCGATTTCTGCCATTTCCCGATTGATGAGGCTAGAAGTTAAACGTATTCTTCAGCATAGAATGTCTCCATTAACTTTGAATGCCACAACGTCAAATCCATCAGAGAATCACTAATTAACATCCACAAAAATATTCTATGTATTTAGCTAAGAGAAGGTGTCCAGTCTTCTCCGCCATCAACAGAAATATGTTTGAAGAAATCAACGTACGTGATCCTTTAGAAATACTTTGTCAGACACTCGTCCATACAAGTCATCCAGGAACAGGATGAACCAAAGGTACCATCCTACCACATCCTATATAGGTATCACCACAAGGATCAATAGCGAGCAGTCCTTGCAATCCGTAAATTCCAACCAAGAGAGAATCAAAAATTATCTCATCCATAGATTTGTAAGTAATTCTTCCGTTTTATGAAGACTTACGGTCTTCAATTGCTCCATCTCGATTAATATCTTCCACGTTTTCGTATTTATTGGTCGGAATGGTCTTCGAATATAAATTTGATCCCAGAGTTTCCGTACCAATAATCGTATGTGCAAGATTTGATAGTCGGTTATTTAACTATCAAATAAACAAAAATGAAACGGATTTACTGGTTGAGTACACATCATCACTTGGCCTTTTTAATTCAAACTAATTTATGAATGGTAAATTAAAACTTCTAAATCTTTTAACACATTATTCACTTCTTATTTTAATGTACAAATAGTCTCAAACCATTTCTTTTAAATACTTAGAAAAAATATCTT
The DNA here is from genome assembly GCA_030737875.1 of Allium sativum. Taxonomy (NCBI): domain Eukaryota; kingdom Viridiplantae; phylum Streptophyta; class Magnoliopsida; order Asparagales; family Amaryllidaceae; genus Allium; species Allium sativum. The sequence goes on along the minus strand of CM060909.1, from coordinate 411,666,897 downwards.
ATAATCAAATTTTCCATTTAATTATCATTTCAAATCATTTGCTACAACATTACTTATTATCTATAATCAGGAAAATCGATTCAACTCTTATCATTCGTAAAACAATCGTTACGATATCTCCTTTTTGTTTCGTTGTTTGAAAATAGTACTTATACCTTTAGAATAACTCATTATAAACTCATCTCTTTACTTCGAAAATATCATTATATTTTCACAACTTCGTTTATTACGTTGATTATGAAAATATCATTTCATATTTTCTGGCACATTTTATTTTCGTTACTTTGGAAATATCAATACGTATTTCCAGAGATTATTTTATTTCCTTTAATTTGAAATCTCATTATATCCCTCTCAAATCTTTCAGATAACATTGCATTATTATTTCCCGTAATGAATCGCTTATAACATCTTTATCATTACAAATAATATCATCCTCCGATAATCCTGAAGTCATTCAAGTTGGGGTATTTTAATTACCTCTCAGACCTTGATCAACAACATTCTTATCTTTAGATAAATACGAGTTGTAATTCAAAAACCCATATTCATTCTAATACCAACAATTACCATTTACTATTTTATTCACATTACGGTTTTATAAAACCCTCTTACATTTGAAAATCTCCTTTTTAAATATACTATTATTACTAAATTCGTTGATTTAATAAGTGATAAATAAAACATCAAATTTTAAACCTTAACATCTTCAAACTATTTATTTTATTGTCCGGATTTTTATTACAAATCTATTGCTCGATCTTTTACCAGATTCAATTACCAGAATCCTTTTTCTAAACCTTTCAATCATTTTCTCTCAATAATCTCATTTCAAATCTCATTCATTTCGCTTTATGCCATTATTCAGTAACATTAATTTGAAATTAACATTTTAATTTCCCAACTTTTTTTATAAACTCGTTTATACAACTCTGATTTAATACGAAACCCTTTCATCTCGATTTCCTTTACTTAATTCAAATATTAAGTAATATTTATTTTAAGCCTTTCGCTTAAATCCATTTATAACTTACTTTACCAAACTCGGTTTAAATATAAACCCGTTCATCAACTCACTTTTAAATTCAATTATATTTCAATACTAACTTCGATTACTCACTTAATTGAACTTCATTTAAGAGGTAACCCCTTAAATTATGTTAATTATAGTTATAATTAATTCATCAATCACTGGAATAAATATTAAATTTCTTTTTTAATTCTTTCAAAGTTAAACTGTTCGTTAAATGATTTCATTGAATTAAGCACAAACTCATTTAATTTAATAATCAATTTCCATTAAAATAGTTGACTTAGTCAACTTCAAAACATGATTAACTAGTTGATCAACTCTAACTCGTCTTTTTCATTTAAATTAATTAATAATGTAGTTAATTTAAATAATCACATTTAGTTTGATTATTAATAAATAAATAATGATTGATTCAATATAATCCATTTTAATTGTTACTTAAAATAATTATTCTCAGTTATTAATCGTTACGTTAATCCTCACTCACTTGCTTCGCACGCAGCACGTGCTTCGCACGCGGTAGATTTTTGATTTATAAGAATTAGCTTTATGTATCATGTAATAATTAAGATAAGGCACGTGCTTCGCACACGAAAGATTTTTGATTCAAAAATGGTGATTGGCGGTTAAAACAATCAATGTATATATGGTTGATTTTTTTAAACTCCAATTAAAATAATATATATATAAATATATATTCATTTATAAATAAGTTCATAACTTCATATCTATCGATTTACCTCTTTTATAAAACAATGTATAATTAGGCCATCCAGTGCCAGTTTCTCCACCAATATTGTCCATTCGTTAATATCAAAATAACCGCTGAATTTGGATTCAACGATCAATCATCCAATCATATCCAATAAACAATTCATATAATGATGAAATAACCATGAATAATCAATTCAACTGAGAACAGTCAATAAATAACAACAGTTCAAGCACCCAGTTCAATTTTAAACGCTTATATTGTTATAAACGTAACCAACAAGGTAAATTACCTCTATTGGAATTAATCGTTAAAAATAATGAATTCATTTCATTTAGATTAAACAACCATTTAATTTAAACAATATATAAATATATTCAGCAAACAACCAAACAATCATCCACCAGTCAATTAATTGCAAACATAACACACAAATATTAAACCCGATTTATATAAAATATAAATGGGATAACAGAGTGAGTTTAACTCACCTTGGATTGAGTTGTCGATTAAAATAGTTCATTTTAATAAAATAAAATAATCGTTTTATTTTATCAAAAATCTCGGTAGCTTCCGGTGCTGACCAAACCAGCTCCATAAATGTCACGCTCGCCTATATGGTTTCAACGTCACATTCCCTGCCTAGTTCTGCTCAATTCTGATGATATACGAGCAAATTATTAATATCATAACCATATGATTTTAAATTGATATAATTAACCTGGTATTTTAATTTAACTAATTATATTTGTTAACAATTTAACTAATCATGTTTGGTAACACAACACCAGTCTTCTTTGATATACTAACAGTGTAAATATTGTTTCTTTTTTCCCCATCTTATGTATGGTAAGGTATAAACATTAGTTAAGTAAAAACTAACTTTCACTAAGTTATTGTATCTTACCCACTATATAACGGCCCGCGCCACTACCCAGGCTTGCCATAGTAAATCAAAGTCCCTCATGTCATATATGAACTGAACACACAATTCCCACCATCACTTTTTCTTTTGATTTCTTCTTCTTCTTTTTTTGTCAGCCCAAGGCCCACCGAACTGAATGGCCCACTTCCCAAACATTTCCCAAACCCGCATGTACAGATGTTCTTGTTCGAAACTTGAAGCTCCCTCTCCTGTTGCAACTCAACTCCCCATTGCTTCATTTCAAATTCCTCCGCCCTTTGTTCTTTTATTTATATTTAAACAAAACCGAAGGCCCAAGCCCTCCTCTCCCAAAGCCCATGCAGCTGCTACAACTCCTCAATGCTACTGTCTCCTTCCATCTTTTTTTTCTTTTTCTGAAGCTTCCTTCACGTTATTACACAAAAATACATAGCTCCATCTTCCCCATATTATTACACGCCCTCACCAGTAAAGCTTCCCCTTGTTTTCCTAACGCCATGCAACTACTTCATCCCCATCTCCTATTTATTCAAGTAAAAAGCTGCATCACTCCTTCATTCAGACATTTCCCACGCACCGCCTTCCCATACCCCACACCACGTCCACCGAATCACCGCTCCGACAATGCTCACGCGCAGGCAAGCCTTCCACCCACGCCCACTTCCTACGACCAACGGAGCCACTCTGAACATCACGGACCTGCCACCTATGGTTCCAATGACCCCACCAGTCAGCGCTCTGAAACCAGCTCATACTCGCCTACGCCTCATTCCTCCTCCGCGGGTAGAAACTCCACCTTAGCGCACTGCTTCCATCTCCGTCATCCAGATCAAAGAACATGCCACACTTTCACTTCGAAGGCAACACCTGCTTTGTGATCTTCTTCCATCACCCTCTTTTATTTTATTTATATATATTCGAATTTATATTTAGATGGGAATGCTCGGTTTTAGTTTTGAAGGAAGGTGGCGAGGGCTTGTAGGGGTGATTGAGATGGGTCTGGTGATCCCACAGGGTATACGGCAATCGACGTAATTTTATGAAAATCAAAGTGATATTTTTTCTTCTGTAATCAAAGAAAAAGAATGAAGATGATGGTGCCTGAATTTATAGCATGAGTTTCCTTTGCACGCACGGGTTGTAGTAGCTTCGCGGTGAAGGAATTAACATCCAGGGTAGCTGTTAATTGTTGTGATCTTTCGATAGCTGCGTGACTTGTTTTAGCATATCAGTCAGTGTGTCCTTCCTTTCACAACTAAAAAAAGGGAAAATAGGGTGTACGTATTTTTTGGGGTCTCATTCCATTAGTTGTACAAAGACTTAGAGTATAGGATAGTCTAGGGTAGGAAGGATGACGATGTGCGTCAGTGCGTGATAAAGTTGAGTGGAAAGAATAGGGTAGTCTATCCAGTTTCATCCTTTAGGTTGATGAATTTTCACTTCATGTGGTACGTAGTTTGCAGAACAAAATAGATAACTGAAGCTGGTATGTAGTAGGAAAGGGACTGAGCAATTTATTTTGCCTGAGGCTTAAGTTTGTTTATTTCAAAAATGCAGGGTAGGTAGCGTTTTAGGGTAATGCCATAAGGTACGCCCACATTTATTTTGTGTTGGCTGAAGTACTCATATTATATAAATAAGAATATTTTAATTAGAGTTTGTTTGATTTATATAGTTATTTAATTTTATCGATGTTTACGTTGTACGTTATCTCCAGAAGCAATGAAAACAGATACGTTGTTATGTTTTGATATTACGGTCCCAATGAAATTTGTTTTGTCGAATTCCAAATCCATTTGGAAAAATAACTTTATTTTAATTTTAGTTTATTTATCGGCCCACAGCTAAAATTCACTTACCGACAAAATAGCTCCGATTGGCTCCAAACTGGGAATATAGCAATAATTAGTGATACGAGTTCCAATAAAATTCGTTTGTCGAAAACGGAGATTGTTAGAAAATTAACTATTCTTACGGCTTATATAATATCGATATATTATATGTATTAATTCCAAAAAATTTAATTAAATAATAATAATAAATTATTATTATCGAATATATCAAATAAAATAATATACCACTTTAAATTCAACCATTATGAATTTAAAACTCATCATTAATATTTTCTAGTTAAATGGTATCCAAATACATGGAGATTCCTTATTAAATAAATTACATAACGTTATAATTTATAAACGGTTTCCATAACGACTATTTTAAAATTTGATTTGGACATAACTTACAATGTATACGATAAAATTCCAATTTTTCTCTTTCATTAGAAAATTATAAACAATTAGATTCCAATGTTTCTTATTTCACAGAATTCCGGCTTAAAATGGATTCTACATAATCAACTGAAGTTCAAAACCCAATATTACGAATTGCCCGCTGTTTTGAGTTCATTTTAATACAAATATAAACATTCAATCGTCGTTTAATTTACAAATTCGATAATAAAATCGATAAATAATTCAAATAAAATATTTAAAATATATTTAAATATTCGAATTCGAATAGTCGAAAAATCCGGGTTGTTAAACCCTCGTGGCAGTCGAGAGCCAAAACTTCACCATTTTTCCAGTGACGGTACACCACAAACCAAAAAGAAAATACATACTCACATAATTGAACAAGAAGTTCATACTCCAGTCACCAAAGGCTAATACTCAAACACAAATAGTAAACATTTTCCATAAACCCTACAAATACCATATGAAACCGGAAAAACGCCTACCAATTGTCATTGAATATCAAGTGACCAAAAATGACCCATATCAACTCCACACAGACACGAAAATCCGCCAGTTCTCACCAAGTAGAGCTAGACAGGAGTTCTTGGTAGATGAGGAAAAAACATACCAGATATGGGGCAACACGCGAAACCAAAATCAGTAACGAGTAGTTGCTGCCTTCATGACAGCTCCACGCCAATTCCAACTCCCTGAATTAAGCAAGTTGAACCTTGAAAATCAAAGACTTAGAAGGCCACTGCGCAAAGATACAGGAAGGATAAGGCAGCGTATTAGGGGAAAAGAAATTGTTGCGAACCGAGCAAGGAAATGGCGATGAAGAGTACCAGGGTTCAAATAAGGAGATAAAAACTTTGGGTTTACTGACATTTCGCCATGGCGAAATCAATAGCTAGGAAGTCGAAAGGAAGATTTGCGGAGGGAGCGGAAGGAATTTGAAGTGGCGGAGGGGAGATTTGAAGAAATTGATGAAGAAAAAAAAGAAGCGATGGAGAAAGCTATTGTCACCATTAACAAAACATCAGAGAACCCGAACCCGATGCACTTAGTCAGTTATTTCTTTGTTGTTGATAAATAACAGTATGACATGATACATATTTCGCACTACATAATTTTTATACACATTATTTGATAATTTTACAAATTTTTTTTTACTTAGAGAAATATTGTAGTTGAAACTTGCTATCTGTTCTTACTGTAACGACCCACTTTTCCGTACAGTTTAAGCCAACATTTAACAACTCATATCAACTCAAATTGCACATAAAAGCAGATTGTTAATAGAAAGAAATTAGAGGGTGAGTGAAGAAAGAAAGAAATATTAGAATAGAAGAATAAGAAGATCAGAGTCTCACAGTGGAATGGAAAAAATATAATATATCAAAATGCTTTACATAAAAAGGATTGTATATACAAATGATTATAAAACATCAGAGTACAACACAAATCAATATATTTACACAACGGAATAAATTAATATCAGTAAATACGTGGAATACATCTCGACTTCAGCTCCTCTTCTGAAATTCCAAGTGAAACCTAACCTGAAAATATATTCGGTCTAACCCGAGCACATTTGAAGCAAAGCAAAATTCACCTAGATCAGTCTAAAATACTTTCAGTGATAAATTCATAGCACAACAACTTTCTTAACTTTAGAAAATCCTTTGGAAAGAAAAGGATAATTGTAAGACCATTCCACACAAAAACATGGATGGTTTTTACCTTACGATAACCCAAAACATTTTTGATATACCAAAATCCAGTGATATTATAATAGTGTCTATCAAATCACAAATAAGTAACCATCTAATAGAACGCTTGCATCTCACGCTCTATATATTAATTATATAATCAAAAATCGCAAGGAACTTATTGGATATTGAATTTCCAACCTAACAAGGTATGAGACGACCTTCCAATCAGTGTACTCTAGAGGGTATACACTGCGGCTCAACAAGAACATCTTGCAACCCATGTCAACTCAAACTGCGTAGAAAACCAGATTGTTAATATAATAAAATTAGAGGGTGAGTGAAGAAAGAATATTAGAATAGAAGAATAAGAAGATCCGAGTCTCACAGCGGAATGGACAAAATATAATATATCAAAATGCTTTACATAAAAAGGATTGTATATACATATGATGATACAACATTAGAGTACAACACATATCAATATACTTACACAGCAGAAGAAACTAGTATAAGTAAATACGTGGAATACGTCTCGACTTCAACTCCTCTTCTAAAATTCCAACTAAAACCTAACCTGGAAATATACTCGGTCTAACTCGAGCACATTTGACGCAAAGCAAATTTCACCCAGATCATTCTGGAATACTTTCAGTGATAAATTCATAGCACAACAACTTGCTTAACTTTAGAAAATCCTTTGGAAAGAAAAGGATAATCGTAAGACCAGTCCACACATAAACACGGACAATTTTTACCATACGATAACCCAAAACATTTTTGATATCATAAATCTAGTGATATTGTAATAGTGTCTATCAAATCACAAATAAATAACCATCTAATAGAATGCTTGCATCTCAAGCTCTATATATTCATTATATAATCAAAAACCGCATGGCGCTTCTTGGAGATTGAATTTCCAACATGACAAGGTATAGGACCACCTTCCAATCAGTGTACTCTAGAGCGGATACACTAGGGTTCAACAAGAACATCTTGCAACCCGGCTACACATGACCGACCACTCATTCAGCTTGAGTGTATCGAATATATTGTCACCCACGGTTTTCGGCCGACCAACCGTATTCCATAAGATACAGAATCAACAGAAGAAGAATAAATGAAATTTCTTCAGATCGGTGACAATACACCTGCTTGGGGGTGACCCAACTAGTCATGCTGCCTGCCCGATTTTTGCCATTTCCCAATTATGAGGCATGAGGTTTACCTTTCTAGGACAGAACGCCAACATTTACTTTGAATACCACATCATCAGATCTGTCAAATCACTAATTAGCATCCACAAATATACTCTGGGCGTTAAGCAAAGAGAATTTCTCCTCCGCCAGCTTATTATATTTTTAAAAATCAATGTACATGACACTTAGGAAATACTCTGTCAGACATTCGTTCATACAAGTCATCCAGGAACAGGATGAACCGAAGACACCCTCCTACTGCATCCTAGGAATCATCCAAAGGATCAGTAGCGAGAAGTCCTTGCAATGTGTAGATCTAAATCACGAAAGAAATACTGTCGAAATATCTCTAGGGATCAGCTAGAGAAATTCAGCAAGTAGTTCTTCCGCTTGTGATGATTACGGTCTTCAATGCTCCATCTTTATACATATCCCTGCAGATTAGTTTTCAAACGCAACGTTGATTCGAAGTTGTTTTAGGTTTACTCTCCATCCCGATCTCTTGGAAACAACACGTCAAAAGGTCTAATAATACATTTCATTGATAGTCGGGGTTTTGACTATACTAATAGCATAGTCAAGAATATTGGCAGCTCAGGCCTTAATCATTCATTAAAACTCCTTATATCGATCTTTGAAATCATTCCATCGGTTAAAAATCGATTTCATTTACTTACCTTAATAAATCACCCTTGTTTTCGTCATTTGAAAACAATAATTCCTCGTATTTACCAAACTTCACGTCCCATTCTCATAATATTTAATATTTTTGGATTCTCCTTATCTTTCTTTTACTTCAGAGAAAATATAGATATATACACATAACAACCCATTAGTATAAAACCAAATATAAATTCTTATATGGCTAAAACAATGTAAAATTGTACACTGCTACTTCAAGGCCAAATAACCTTATTTATATTTCAATACTTCACAACAAGTGTTGCATTGTTATTTATATTTCAATTCTCACAACTACCGTTGTAATATTCCTTTATGGAAATATTAACTAATCTCAACATCCTTACCGTTACAAACTAATACCATCCCTTGATAATAGTGAAGCCGTTCAAGTTAGGGTATTTTGTTTACCTCTCAGACCTTGATCGACAACGTTCTTATTATGGAATAAATAGAAGTTCGTAACTCAACAAACCGACTTACTTATAATATCAGTAAAATCTAATTTCTCTATTTTACATAAACTACGTTTTTATAAACTGTATCTTTACATAAAATAATCTCAGTCAATTATGACTGTTTTTATTTAATGTTAACCATTTGTTATAAACTTCATCACACAATTTTATTACGACAATCCATTTTCAATATTCCATCCAAAATCATTTTTCATCATATTATAAAACTAATTCTTGGATTTTTACAACTAAAATCCATTTATCACTTCTTTATATAAAAACGTTTACATACTTCGTTTTTTCCTTTTTGAACATCTCTTTTCTATTTGATCATTATGCTTATGTAAACATTTCTTATACTTTTAGCTTTCATTTTCCTTTTAAAAATCCCTTTCAAAGTAGTGGATTTATAATAAAATCTTTTTATAAAACTTTTATGAATATCCAGTTTTAACATCATTGCAAACTCAATTGTTGTCCTAACTAGATTCCATTACAGAAATTATCGCCCTAAAAATAATAATTACTTCCTTATTTATTGTCGTAAAAATAGTTTTCCTTTTCACAAATTAGTGAACCACCTTTGAAATTATTATTATTAAACCATAACTGATTACATCAATAATCTTTAAAAATCATTAAATAATAGTAAATTATAATTAAAGAATTCTAATTAAATTTAAACGATTATTTACTGGCCATTTCAAAATGGTCTAATAACCGCCTCCCATTAAATAACTGACTTAGTCAACTAGCATCATCAATTAAACGTTACCTGGTTTCAATTATTTCTTCCTTTTAGATTAATAAGATTAATCTAATAATATCTCTTAAATATTTTCTTAAAAACAACAATCCCAAAATATTAACCCGTAGGTTAGTTATTACTTATTTGCTTATAAACGTCAAATTCTTTTAGGTAATCATTTTATAATATTTTTTACAAAATTAATTTATAAACATCGATTTATTTTAAAACTTCATCATAACATATAAAATATAACTAAAAACCTCGCTTCGCTTATAAAATAAATTTTATAACTTAACTTCGTCAATTTGCTTAGCGGCAAATCAACGTTTTAACAAAAAAAAAGGTAGATTCTAGGTCATTTGCTGCTAATTCCTTAATCAATACCATCAACTGATTAGAATCACAACAATATTGAATTTCATTCAACGTCGACATCCAAACAGGTTTCAATATCAATGGGGTTCAATCAGTTCATATATAAATAATATGAAAATAAACAACACACATAATATTTGAGGAATCCGCTTGGATCCCTCCAACCTGTTCTTCCCTACATCACAGCTCATTGTAACAATTATATAATAACATATGGGACATAAATTCAATCCAATGCATTTAAATGACATTAATAAAACTAACGTCAACCAATAACAAACAAATAACATCCAAGTCAATAAATCAACCAATCAACCAATTTATATTATCAGCGATAGATTTTAAATATATGAATTTAATCATATCATAGAATTTCAGAAGGTGTGAGAGTTAACTCACCTTTATTTTCAGTTGACGATTGTCGCATGATTTCTTTTAATTTAAACATGCATTTAAAATTAATTGGAAAATCGATTGCTTTCACACCTCTCCAAACTTGCAAAGCCACGTAGTACTTTTCTCTGCGATTCCAACGGATCTGATTTCACGTCATTCTAACAACGTATGGTCAAGTTATTGTTATTATAAGTTAAATATATTAACGACTTAAACAACTGAATTAATTATAAATTAATTATTACTAATCCATGTTTAACTACCTTAATCACATTTCCACATCATCAATCTGTTAAGCCCATATGCGGTTTCCTCTTCCCCATCCCGTGAATCCTAATCTGCCTCAACAGCTCGTTCCCCGACATCAAAACACGAAACCTTCCTTGTTATCATAAACCACCAATCGCCGCCAAATGGGGTCTTCGATCGCCGCCGGACCCTGCCACCACCTCCGCGCCTTTGAGTACACCACACACCCACAGACCAGACCACCCACAGCCTGCCTCCGCTACAACTTCATTGATGAACGGAAAAAGCTAAAAGAAATAACCCTGATCTTTACACCACCAATAGGATCACCTCCCCACACTGAACTCCCACCTAGGACGGACGCTAGAACCATCATACGATGCAATTCCTCCTCCCATCGGTCCCGACTCCAGCAGGTTGTTGTTTTTGACAGAAAACGGTGACGGATAACTTCCGTTCAACTGGTTATTGTTCTGCCTCCAAGCGACCAGAATCCATCAGACCATCGTCGGCCTCTTGTTATTCCCCTCCTCTACCTTTCTTCTTCAACAACACTTGCCCATACCTCACCAACACCGAGAAAAAAAAAACAAAGCCAACAGCTACTACCCTATGATCACCACCAGACTGACGCCTCCCTACTGCTTCGATCCTAGGTCGGTGATCGATGATAAACTCGTGCAGTCACCACGCACCATCTTTGTGTTAAACGTCGAACTGGAAAATGCCTAGACTGCTAATCTATTCATAGTTGTTGGATAGGTATTTGTATACCATCTGGGTTTCTAAACAAAGCCTTGTTTGCTTTGGTTTTCATTCGCACGTTTAAGTATAAGTAGACCGAAGGAGTAGAAAGAAACATTTCTGAAACCACGTGAAGATCAGAAAAGGACGACGGAAAAATAAATTTTATTTTTTTAAATAGACTGAGGATATTCTTTTGCGAAGGCGACTAAAGGTTTTTATTTGAAAACGACCAACGATTTTTATTTTGTGCCTATCGCTATTTTTAAACGCTGTTTATTGATTCCTATGGACATACACAAACTTCGTTCGTGATAAAAATAGACGTCATGGTATAATTTGACGTAATTGTCCTAATGAAACTTGTTTCATCAAATTTTGAGTTCATTTGCTCAAACGGCGCTTGTTCGAATCCAAATGGTTAATTTATTTGCATTTAATTTTTTCTACGCTCACAAAATAACTATGTTTGACGTGAAATTTGAAATTTAGCAATAATTGTCTGTTACAGATTTAATAAAATTTGTTTCGTTGAAAACAGAGGTCGTTTGTATAAACTCCCATTTTTAAGGGTCCAATTTAAATTAAAATAAACCAATTTTAAAATTTCTCAGTGTAACAATAATTAGATATTATATCGGACATACCTGAGCAGAATTTCATGTAGTTTCAAAATAAAATACATCGAGTTAAATTCCAAGCCAAAATGATATTCAAAATATTAAAAATCCTTGTATCTATGTAAATAAACGTTATAATTAATAAAAGAATTTCATAGCGACTATTTGAAAATTTGATTTGGACATAAAATAAAATCTAGTATATGAAAACTCGATTTTTCTCTTTCATTAGAAAAATATTATCCAGTAGATTCGGACGTTTCTTGTTTCGAAGAAATCCGACTTATATTAGGTCCTGTACAACCATTTAAAGTTCAAAACGTAATATTACAAACTACTGCGCCACTGCAGCTCGATTTATAATTAAAATATTAATTAAACGTTAAAACGTCGTTTGATAAACAAAATTGTTAATATAATTCAAAACCAAACAACATTAAATTCTTTTAAATTTCCAGTTCACATTATATTACAAATCTAATAAATTCCGACCATTCAAGAATTTAAATTATTATTTTATTATTTATATTAATAAAATATTCAAAATTATTAAATTCAAGCTAATTAAATTCTAAAACAACAATTAAAATCATTTTAAAATATTAAATAAAATGTTTAAAAATCTGGGTCATTACACTTAACAACTTTTATTCCCATTCATAATTTTCATAAAGAAATATGAAAAAATGTATAGATAAATTTCTTTAATAACCGAACATAATATTGCTAAAGTAGAATTTGTTTATGTTTTTGAAGGCAATACTATAATTTTTGTAATTACTTATGCTTGAAATGAACTATTACATATCTTATATAAATGATAAACCCTATTATGATTTTTTTTATTTCATATTAAATGAAAAGATTGGGTTTGGCGGATATTTAGATGTAGAAATATAAACTATTACAGGCCAATGTATAGATCTTTTGTTGATTCTCTAAATAAACTCTTTGTGTCTATTGTCCAAAGAGATCTCCACGGTAAATTCATCGTTAGTATTTGAATCCATAATATCTTGTAAAGTATAAATTTTATTAAGGGGTAATTACACAAAAATATACAAGGTAAATGTGATGATTCGATAAATAAGAGTTAAAATTAAATTAATAAGGCCTTTTAAATATAGATTAAGTGTAAAGTGATGTCAATTTAGTAAGGGAAGATGTATTACATGTATTTTTATTAAACTAATTATGATTTTAATGTCTAAGATTAGAACCGAAGTTTGATCTTTTCATTTTATAAGTAAATGCTTTTTTTTTTCTTAATAAGACATAAGTTTCATATATTTTGATTCATAATCAATCATATATGGTTATATTTTTAAAATCATTATATTACTATGCATAACTAGTATGTTGTTTGTATCTTCTATGCAGACATAGTGCATCTGTTTTGAATTATCTTTTTCTACTCGAAAATATAACCATATATGATCAAGTTATTCTAAAAATAACAACCTATTTCTATAAGCTTGTTTCTCGATTATGTCTTCTTCTTTTTTTGAATAAACGGGTACTATACTTACAAAAAGAGAATACAAAGAGGAAATGCTTGGCCAAAAATAACAACATACAACACAAACAATACTATACAAAATACCTACAGCCAAGCAATTCCATTACAACAAAAAATACACGGCATACATACACAGAGAACTAAAATGAAGCCCAACATGCCATCCTTCTAAAAAAAATAAGCATAGGAGATATGAAAAGGAACCCACCAAACGCTGCTGCAAAGATTCAAACCAGGCCCAAAAACAAGATCAACAGAAACTCAAAAGGTCCGTCAACTCATATATAAGCAGGACTAAGAGCACAACCAACCATGGCTTGTTTAGTTACTAAACAAGCCACGGAGCAACCAGGTGTGGCTTGTTTACTTCCCCGTGGCTAGTTTGGAACTCGTTCGTGTCCAGTTGAGTGAACAGAGGCTAGTGGTTATAACGGCGAAGTGTTTGTCGTTATAAGTTTATAACGGCAAAGTCTTTGCCGTTATAAGTTTATAACGGCAAACACTTTGCCGTTATAAACTTTTAATAATAATAAAACATGTAAACGGTGTTTGGTGCGGTGAAAAGAGATATATTGAATGGAAGGGGTGTTTGGTGCGGTGAAAAGAGATATATTGAATGGAAGGGGTGTTTGGTGTTTTGTACTGTTTGTATTATATAATATATTTTATAAGTGGTTTGTGGCTGGTTGTGACTAGTTTTGTATTGCTGGTTGCTTGGTGGCTTGTTTGGATGAAAGAGAAAAAATGAACAGAATGGATGGTTGGTTATGGTCTAAGCCCCTTGTACCAAAGATCAAAACCCAAAGATAGAGAAATTACCAATAAAACATAACCACACAGCTGCTAAACCTTCACCCACAAATCTCAAAAGACGACATCAGCAAGATCAAGCACAAAAGTTCCGACTACTGCCACAAACATCATCCAAGCACCAAACAAACTTCAACATACACCCAAAACAGATCAAAAGACATCAACCACTCACCACTGGGAAATTTGAACCTGATAGCAGGAAACATAAAAGCTCAGCAACATACTACTTTTTATTAATGCCCCCATTCATAACTCCTCTAGTATTGCCACTTTCCCGATTATGTCTTCTTTTATTTGGTCTAAATTACATTTTAATCCATTCATGTAATGTGTTCTTATGCTCATCCAGAGATATCTTAAGCAGTGACATCAGTCATCAGCCATCTTTTAACTAACGCTTATGTCATATTACCTCAGATATTAGATATGCATTAATATTTGAAGTAAAAGGTAAAACAGTCGGTTATTCCAAAAGAAAAAAAAATTACCTAATGCATCTATGTGTGGTAACTCTCATGTCATATTATGTTACAGGTATCAAAAAATATGATGTTTTAATGCCATTATAATATTTTTCAAAATCTAAATACTAGCATGTAATGTCAAGTCAAGTGGTTGCACAAATGTTGTATCGTTGTTTTATCGAATTGAACTAAAACTTATTTTGTTTTGAGCACAATCTTTCTATTTCATGTTTTGGAATACTGATCAAATTCTATCATGTACATATTAAAATTTATATCATAAATATTGGATTGACGCACATAGTACTTTTAACCTTATATTAGAAAATTAATAAATACACATGGTTATTAATCAAATTATTAACAAGTTAGAGATGACTGACGTTATTTGTTTTTGAGGAAGACAGGTGTGTAGCGTGTTACTACATTATTTGTTGTATAAAACGGTCATGTTCTACAAGTATCAATTATACTTTATGTCCATCACGAATATTCTGTTAGATTTAACACCTCACAATAGTTATTTAAGGAAAATTTAGTAAAAACATTACATTACATTCCATAAACATACTACGTGATCTTCATATAACTAAAAAATACACTATTGAGAAAATATATGGTGAACTCTGTGCACGTAGCACAAATTCACTCTAGTATTTAGTAATTTTGTAGCACAGCAAAATATCAAGTAACCAAGTATCATCTCAATCAAACATTTAAATTAACATCTTAAAACCACTGTGCTATATTTTTTACATAGTTCACACCGTAGGGCATGCTATAAACAAAGCTCCTCCAACAAAAAAGTAAACTGACATGTCAAACTGCCTAAAACTACAACTTTTTTTACATAGTTAACATCTCATCACCTTGATAGAAACTTTATCTAGCATCCTTGGAAGAAAGCACAAACTCAGCATACAGGTTCTTCAGCGCGATCATCACTGTCATCAACAATGGCCCCATTATTGCTCCCTGCATTAATTCAAAAGCCATAAGCACCACAGTCCACAGCATATAAAATTCAAATACCTCTACAAAAGGATGGCACGCATACCTCCAATGCAGAAGGGAACAAAGCCATACCACCCAAAATACTAAGCCCAGTCAAATAAGCATTCTGCCCAGGTATCTCATCCTGTATAGCCACAGTCCCATAATCAAGCAAAAACAAATGCACACCCGCCAGAACCACCGCTTCGATATACCTCCCTTCAACCGCCATCTGCACCGCAGCCGGTATCGACGACAGCCACATTGGAGTTATAGGCAGAATCGCGCTCATCGTAGCTATAAAAGTCGACATATACAAAAAATGTATCCTATAAAACCTAAACAGCAAATATGTAAAACACCCATGAAACAGTGCCACCTTCACCGTAGCCAATAACACACTACTAACAGCATGTCCAAGTACATGCGCACATCGAATCCTCGTACTCTTAGATATAGGTAGCATTTCAAGCACATGATCCATGACACCTCCTGATTCAGAAGCTACAAGGTAGTATAAAAGCCAGAAGAAAACAATGAGCTCAGAGAAGAAGTTCATCAGTCCTGCAGCTCCTGAAATTATCGATAAAGTGATCTTAAAAATCAAATGAGCACTGCCTGACACCACCATCGTGCTGCTTTCGAGCACTCGTTTAGAGACATCTATACTCTGAAGGGCCAACGCCTTTACTTTGTCCATCAAATCATCTCTTGAAATCACCAATATAAACTCGCTGAATAGCTGCATGGATTCCACATAAATGACTTTCCATTCTCCATTCTGGAAACGGAGAAACAAATTTCGAAGCTTTGTGAAAGGGCGATTGGACTGAGCTCGATGAACTACCGAGGTTGAATGTGGGCGAATGAGGTAATGTTTTAGACCATCTACAAGTTCGGTGGCGTTGTACTGAAGGGCAATGGAGTCGACACATTGGGAGACACTATCATAGAATTTGTTCGTCCATGTTTCCATCATTTCAGGAACGTTGTGGTCATCAATCCATTGTTGGAGCCCGATTCTTTCGGAGTAGTTGTTTTCTTCTAGGTGTGTTTTTAGTGAGATGACGGCGTCTTTACCTTCAATTCCGATTTTGTAGGAAAATAAGATGATGCCGGATAGGGAGCCGAGTATCATCATGATGATCAAGCTCACCGCGACCAAGGTGTTCAGTCTATTCAGTATCCCCGATGTAAGGTACCTGTTTTTGGAAAATTAGTAGATAGCATATGAACTGGGCTTGTTTGTAGACTTCTACAAGTAACATGCACGCACCTGCTGAGTTTAGAGTAAAATGGCTGCCCTGTGTATCTGTTTGAGGTCCACTGACGCCTTCGTCGCACAGATGATATTCTGATCAACGTATTTCTGACCATCGCGGCTCGACCTCGACCTACACGAATGACCACAATGCCGAAACCTAAGAAGACTAACCCAGCCAATACTCCGATTCTCTCGTACATTAGCACAAACACCCCAAAGGAAACCAGCCATTGCATGAGTTTCCCAAAGCCGATTTTCGACCTTTTTGATTTCATCTTCCTGCTATATAGTCGGAGAATGGCAGTTTGGGAGTCGATGAGAGAAGTGGTGGCGGAATGCAGAATAGCGATAGGAATGGCAAGAAAAGTTTCGAATAAGCCAAGACGGAGGGGTTGGTCCCAGAAGGAAACGAGTATTGTATGGAGCTCACGAAGAGGCATGGAGCAAAGAATCGCCCACTGTATTGGACGGTAGTAGTGATGTAGAAGCTGGGTGACGCTGTAGAGGAGAGCGAGGGAGAGGGCAAGGAAGAAGTGGGCCATAGCGATGTAGATTGCCAGATGGATTTGGGTGTCTTTGGATAGCGGGTTTGGGATTGGCGGGTTGGTGGAAGATGGAGATGAAGATGACGACGATTCATTGTTGGTTTTTTCGTATGCTTTGTGTTTTTGCTTGTGCTTCGGTGATTTTGGAAATGGCATTTTGGTTGGGGAGATGGAAAGAGTGGCATCGAAATTGCTTTCGAATTTTGGATGATAAACCGTGATAGTAGTTGATTAGTTCCTAAAATGTTTGTGCACGAAAACATAATCGTTCAAGCAAAAGCAAAGATAATTGTCCACGAAACAATAACGAAAAAAATATATACATACATCCAAGGTGAGTTCTGTGAACAGAATTAGGCAAATTGAAAGAGCAAAGGAAACAGGTTGAAAAATGGACAAGTTCGGTGAATGCGTTCTTTTTACGAGAAAAAAACAGTGGGAACTTTATCTGTTCACGTCAGATGCTTCGAATGCGGCGCGAATGGATAAAATTCCACCGTTCATTTTCAATGAACAATTCGGTGGGATTCACACTCGATGCGCCGGACGCGGAAGACAATGTGAATTGTCCATGTTTAAAAAAGAGTGAAGCCAGAAATACCTATTATCTATATACTAGACATATCTACTAATCTAGTGGACAATTTATTATTCTTTTATGCGGATACATCTCTGTATGAAGGAGTTTAAATATTACATTTTTGAATCTCAACTAAATTGTTTACTGTGTTGTAAACAATATACAATAAGAAAGCCATAAGAGGAAGAGAAAGAAGATACTTTTATTCTTTCCAAAATTAGTACACTATTTACATTACATGAGCTCCTTATATAAAAGCTTGAGAGCTTGGAGTAAAACTTATCCCACAATGTGAGACTAAACAGAATATGACAAAAACATATCCATTCATATATATTACAACACTCCCCCTTGAATATGCGTATGTAAAGATGATAAGATTAATTGCCTCATTAAAAACTCTTTTATGAAAAACCCTATGGGAAAAATCATAAATAAGGAAAAGAGTACAATTTTATTTCATCTCTAGGTAACATATTGACAATGTTCCAATGAGGGTTGATACTTCTAGATCAAAATAATGCTTCATTAAAAATCTTACTAATAAAAACCCAGTGGGAAAAATATTAGTGAAGGAAAAATGTACATTACAGCATAATATGTTGATCTTAGGATATTGACATAGATATTCGTATGATATAGATGTTGTTTGTTGCCTCATTAAAACCTTCACAATGGAAATCCCTATGGAAAAAAACCAATGTGAAGGAAAAAGAGTACAACATCACAAGATAATTCTTAATGAACATTTCTTTAAAAACTTTTGTGTGCATTTTCGTGCTTCAGGCATGTTTTCTTATTTAAAGCACCTTTTATTTGCCGCTTGTTTGCTATACACTTCGAGTGTTTACAATTTTGTGCTTCAATCAGGTTTGCACACTGCAATACATTTGTAGTGAACAATAATAGTTTCATTACAACAATACTTAAAAGTAGAAAGTAATCTACTCATCTTGAATTATATCAAGATTTTCATTACAACAATACTTAGAAGCATGTTGTAACTTATATTCTATGTTCTTTGCATTCTTTATAATTACTAAAGTTATTTGTATTCTTCTGGAACCTGTACACTTCAATAAATTTTGCATATCGCAACTATACTCAGAAGTATATTAAATGTTTCATTACAACAATACTTAAAAGCTGGAAATAATCTACTCATCATGAATTATATCATGATTTTCATTATAACAATACTTAAAAAAATGTTGTAATTAACTCTCTTTATTCTTTATATTCTATATAACCAACAAAGTAGTTTATGTTCTTCAGGAACTAATATTCTTTCATCATTTAGTGTGATTTAACAAATATTCATACCTTCAATGTTTATTCACTACTTTGCGGACTACAGGTCCACATTTCTCAATTAGAGAAGGATTCATGATGGCCAATCATGATTTAACATAAACGCTTTGCTTTTTATAAATTTATCATCGATGATTATATATTGTCAGTTCTAGATATAATTTATTGAGATCTCTTTATTTATCTATTTTAGGTACTTAAACCACTTCTAGGGTTATTTGACAATCAAGTCATGGATCTCTTCAAGAGACTCTTTAGATGTTTCTTCAAGAACACTCACCTCCTTCATCTGACATCTTTATTACTTGCTTCAAAAGTATTTCAAACTGACTTTTAAACCAATCTTTAAATGTGGTTTATGCATTTTGATCCTTCAGGGATTCAAATATATATTGAAGCAAATCTACAAGGGATATTATTTATAATTTATTCGCGTGTCAATTATATAACACTAATACTCAAAATGAAATTGTATCCCTTTATCCTCCTCCTCAATGTTGACAAACATTGTCACACTAAATAATAATCATCATGAGATTCTCATTTTGATCCGTTATCACATTGTTGCTAGCAAATATATTATATGTATATCAGTTGTAGGAGGATAACCCTTTAATTAGTCGATAAGATGCATTCATTTTTTTATTACTTATTATATTTCATTGATCTAGCGGTATTGGAGGAATTTTCTTATTATACATATCATTTGAATACACATATGACTTCAGGTCATTCAACATTCATGTTGATTGAAATTTAAATCACTAAATAATATTTATGCATAATTTGTAAAATAAGCTTATAACAAACTTCAGGTTGTTAGTTGAATATTTACATATATGAATATATAAATACGTGTGTCCACGTATTATAAATTTGCATAGTCTTTCTCATTTGAGTTAGTGATTTTAGAATAAATTATTACAAAGTTCAAACTATTGATTTCAATGTATTGATTAATGTCATTACAAATTCTTCAGGATCGTATGATAATGTTCAAAACTTCTGTTTTGAAAACATATCGAACTTCTGATCCAAATAAATATGAACAACTTCAAGTTGATGAAGTTTTAATATCGCTTCTGGGATATTCCATAAACACCATTCATGGTTTTTTAATACATATTTTCTCTTTTAAGAGAAATTTATGAACTTTTCTACAAATATTTATCACTTTTAATTGTAGAAATCTCTTCTGGAGATATTTTACCATTTCCAAATATACAAATATCCTCAAGATATTTTGTTATCACCGCTTCTGGGATGAAATTAACTCCTCGAGAGATAAATATATACAAACTATTGAAATGTCATATCAATATACAAAAATACATATCAAACCTTAAATGAAGTAACAAAATTAGGTGCATTAAATAAAAATAAGATTCAAGAGAGAAAAGAGATCACTACTTCTGAAGTGTATGATATTCATTTAGGGAACATATCTTTCATTTATGTAATTGCAATGCAACAAAAAAATCTCTAACATCTCTTCTAGGATGTTGGATTTGCTATATAAAAATAAATCTCTAGAACATCTCTTCAAGAGATTAATATGCATATTATATCTTCAGGATATTCAGTTAATATAAATTGTACATGAAAGATGTCAGTTAGATGAAACCCGTTTTGGGATTTTCTATTGAATCCAATGTTATTGTCACATATTATTATGTGTGTGTCTCTTTTAACTTCTTCTGGAAGTACAATCTTTTCATGTCACAACTTCCACAAAACTTCAGGTTTTTATTTCTCGAGTATTATGATTTATTTATTTCATTTAACTTCTTCAAGAAGTAAAATCTTATCACTTTACATAATTTCAACATATCTTCATGCTACTTATTCATGAACTTCAAGTTCATTATTATTATTTTTTTTATGAACTTCGGGTTCTCAAATTATGTGTAAACTTCTTGTTTAGAAGCTTATAAATTTTGACAAGTTAAGAAAAATATTGATATGAATTCTAGACTTCATAATATTGCTGATGATCAGCGATTGTTATTTTACTTGGCTTTAGATGATGAGCTTTATCTTGCTATTGATGGGCCGTATGGTGAGCATAATAGGAGAATTCTTGAAGATGATTGTTAGGATAGATCTTACATATTCTCCAGTGAGTCCGACTTCAATGTTCCTGGCCTTGCCAAATTGTTTATGGACTTTATTGTGTTGGAAGATCCACCAATTGATGATGCTAGTTCTATTGAGTGTGCAGATTGATGTTGCTATGTGGACTTCCTGCTAGACCTGTCAGATTTTTAGAATTCGTAATTGTTTATTTTTGCGCCACCTTTATCTTTTCCTAGGTTTTGTAACTCTTCAGTGTGCTGGCACTTCAAACCAGCTTGAGATTCTATGCCTGTGCAAGGTCTCTTTCTCACCTTTCTTTCTAATAAACAATGGCCGGTCCACTATAAAAACCAGTCGGCCATGCCAAAAAAAAAGACTTCAGGTCTTCGGTTTTGAGTTATACAACTCCTTGTTAAAATAATTTCCTCACACAATTTCAGGTTGTTGTTGAACCTATTTCTTCCATTATATCATATATTACTTGCCAAATAAATACATAAAAAAAATCATACTTATATCCATATTCTGAGCATGAACATACAACATTTAATTTACAATAACCAATGCATTTATGATAATAGTAACTGCAGTTAACATTTATATGGCCTAGGATATAACTATTGTCACGGTAAAATGATTTCATTACAAATATATGAATCAACTGAGAAATGGTACTTAAAGTGACACAATTTCATCTCAGGTTTAAGGTTAATATTACTTAATGATAAGATTGAAATGAATATCTTAATAATGAAATTTATTTCTTAATAATTAGATTTCCTAAAATAAATATCTCTTCTTGATATATATATGTAATCTTCATACAAATATAATAGCATCTTTGCAACAAATCTTACATCTGTAATTTTAGTAAATGAGATATATTGCATAAAAGATTTCTATCTCAAATAACAAATGCATTCAATAACTCATGGAAACTCAAAAAAAATTATTATAAAGAAATTACAAGTTTTGAACTTTTATTTTAAATACTAAAAATTAAGTTTGTCGTGTACGCTTTCATTAATATTTCCATTCACTTCAGGTGCTAAATCAAAAATAATTTTAATAAATGAAAGCTTTCCTTTTTCTTCTTCATTGCTTTTTCAAATCCTTTTCTATTACATGTCATTTGCTATAAGCAAAAAATTAAATGCAATTACATGATTCGAGGCTTTTATTTCATCTTTCTCATTTGCATATGAACTTCAGGTTCTTCGTTTGCATATGAACTTCAGGTTCCTCATTTGCATATGAATTTCAGGTTCTTCATTTGAAAAAATTTGTTTGCATCATGAGTTTTCAATTTCACTTCCAGTGACAATCAATATTGCTATTGAGTTTAAATGCTACATCATCATATTTTATACCCATAATTCTGTTGGGTGCACATAAAAAAAATCATACATATTTTATCTTCAGTCTATCCAAAAGAATTACATATGAAAAGTAATAGTAGATCGAAAAGGATAAAACTATATCTACCTCTACATCATCAATAATGTAAATAATACATATACAATCAAATCTCCATCAAATTGGATTTGGAAAATTCAAAAATAGATCCGCAAGGAAATGAAAGAATACATCAATAGATATTTAGGATAAATACAAAAAAAAATAGGAAAAGAGATCTAAAAGTTTGGGTCAGATCTAAAAGAACAGAATATATGACAAATTCATAGATCCATTGATCAAATATTCTCAAATAGAAAATAATTGTATAACAAATATATAAATCCATGAATTGATATCTTCAAATAAAAATTACTTACATGATAGATCCATAGACATAGATGTAGAATATTTCAAACAATAGCTCTAATAGGATCTTGTGCTGATAACGTGTTGTAAACAATATACAATAAGAAAGCCATTAGAGGAGGAGGAAGAAGATACTTTTATTCATTCCAAAATTAGTACACTATTTACATTACATGAGCTCCTTATATAAAGGCTTGAGAGCTTGGAGTAAAACTTATCCCACAATGTGGGACTAAACAAAATATGAAAAAAGCATATTCACTCATATATATTACAACATATTGTTATTCCATCTCTTTTTTGCTCATCTTAATTATCGTTGGTTGTTTTCTACGTTTCTTTTACAATTAGAACTTCTCATCCCATTGTTTTACTCATACTAATATGAGGATTAGTTTTTATATTTCACATAAATCTATCATTTGCTTCAAAATTCTTAAAAGTTCTTAAATATTATATATTCATCATTATCATTAGTATTTTTGATGTACTTCATATTATTAATATTACTAGCTACCATCTATTTCTATCCTTTTTGATTGGGCATATGTCCAAAAAAGAAAAGCAAAGAAAATGAAGCATGCCCAAAAGTGAACCAACCCCTTGGACTACTATGAAAAAAACCATCAGAATTAAAGTAATTCAATTGCAATTTGAATAGTGTGTTGAGAATTAATTGTAATTGTATTATAAAAAGCAAACTATAGAACTAAAAGATATATGAAAATCTGCACATATTTATCCTTAATTCTTTGTCGTTTCTGCTACCTTTTTACTTAATCTTAGTCTAGGAAATAGTAAATAACAACAATGATAACAATATTAATGATGTATCTAATGATAATACGAACAATTAACAACTAGTAATAACTAGTAATGTTATAAAACTATTAAAAGTAACAATGAATGCATGAGTGCTCTGCTTAATAATTAAGCATCGTTGTTACTATGAAAATAATAACACAAAAAAATGAGCATGCTAATGATACTACTATTATATTATTACTACTCGTACTATTTTCTATAATGATAATTGCTTGCGTCAAAAGTAGGCACAAACACACAAGAGTTATGAAGGGAATTAAAATGAAAAAAGTAAATGTAAAAAGAGGGTTAAATCAGCAAAAGTACAGTAAAAAAACAAGAACACAAAGATTTATAGTGGTTCACGTTGTATGGCACATGTCCACTTTTAATGATTTGTTACTTTATTGCTAACTTTGTGATTACAAAGTCTCTGATCGGTAGGTACCCGAAGCGTACAGAAATATACAGTGAACAATCAGTCAAATGACCGATTTCTCTCCAAGGAGATTGCTATTTATAGATGTAGGCTGCCAGAAATATCTTAGGAAAAGTCGAAAGTCAAAGTGAACGAGGCTGGACCAAGATAGCATCAAATCAAGGATCTCTCTGGAAATTAATCCAGATTGTTTGGTTCGGGATTTTTATTAATTACCAGAAGTGGGTTTCTAGACTTCTATTTAATACCCAAATCTGGGTTTGGTTTGGGACTTCTATCAATGGCGAGATATGAATTTATGAACTTCTACCATAAATACCCGAATATGGGTTCTCGATCTTCTCCTTATTATTATTATTATTATTATTATCATCATCAAATACGTATTTATGGCCTTCCATTTATCCCTGGCATGGCCCCATCTTGTTGTCATCTTCGCTGTTCTAGTGTTAGTGTTAGTATTTGCCATGTTATTTAAGAGATATGGAGTGATATTAGAGGAACTTAAACATTTAACTAGTTTTCCCTGGGATCATGAATTTAGACCTCACTTATCAAGTTCTCAAATGGTATTTGTTTATATGAAAAATGGCACAAACACCCCCGAAGAGGATTTTTATACTTCACAAAGAATAAGATCTAAAAATATGGAGCCACAAACACAGAAAAAGTAAAGAACAAATGGATTTAGAGTGGTTCGGCCTAGAATCGGCCTATGTCCACTATGGAAGATGTTCTCTTTATCATCATAGAGATTACAAGGTACATATTCTTTGCTTTATCACCCATTTTCTCTCTTTTTACAAGTATCACTCTTTATTTCTTCTCGTTTTTCCTGTGATCCACTCAAATCCGCCAAGGGAATAGCTAGATCTCTCTATGTGTGATGATTTTTGATGTAGATATTCGACAATTGAACACTTAGATGATTTTGAATGATTCCATGAAGGTATTGATGTTGAATCTATACTTGGAGAAGTTTAATGGAGGTTGGAGTGATTTTGAATGGTTAAGAAATGAATTAGGCACCAATACATGGAGAGTAGATTCTGTCCTCTAGAATGTGGGAAGCCACGGGGTATTTATAGGTGTAGAGTGGATGGAGTGGCAAAGATGAAATTTATTGTGTAGGTTATGGATCGGTCATTATCATAATTACGAAAATGCCACTACATCGATTTTATGTCTGATCCATCATATTTACGAAAATGCCACTGCATTGAATTTGCGCACGATCCATCATATTACGGAATTGCCACTGCACTAAATTTGCGCGTGATCCATCATATTTACGGAATTGCAACTGCACTGAATTTGCGCCCGATCCATCATATTTACGGAATTTCTACTAGGCTAAATTTCCATCCGCCCCATCCTGCTAACATGCTGATCCATTGTAATTGCCACTTTGCCACCGTCTTTATCTTTGTGACCGACCCATCAATAGTAAAGCAACCGATCCACTTATATAAATACTGACCGACTTATGGAGTTGCTTGAATATCGATCCACGAGGATAGTCTCAGACCGACCCATGCTGATTACAAATGTGCCACCGCTTATTGAAACACATCCGACCCATATTGTATTGCGTGTGCACGTTACTTTCTCTGCATGGGACAGGGATAATCTGATCCATCGGTCCCCATATTCGCACTCCAACTCAGTTATGCACGATTCAATCTATTCACACAATTGCCGCTGATGTCAAAATAGTGTTCGATCCATCACTTATGTTTACAGCCGCTCCATGGATAAGATTACTGACCGATCCATATATTAGTGATGCCGACGTTATACACTTTCTACTATACTTGCTCCATACATTTAATTTCTATATGCTGCTGACGTAGCTGATGCTCCATATCACTACACCATATATGTTGATTAGGCTGTGTTTTTAGCCGTATCTAAAGCTGTTGGGCACGGTAAATAGCCATATAAAAAAGTGGCATGTTAAATTATTAGATACGGCTTTAACCCGTATCTCAATGGATTAACATACGGCTATTAGCCGTATCTAAAGTGTATGTTGATACGGCTAAAAACCGTATCTTATATATACACACACACACACACACACATATATATATATATATATATAAAGCAGAAACTGCAGCACATATTATTTGTAACACAAAGCATATATAACACATGATACACTAGTTCACAATTGTAACAGTAAACGAAACATTTGTATGAAATATTTCATTACATTACAATATATAATGATACATGCTATTTGATTACATTACAATAAATAAGTACACGCTGTTTCATTACACTAAAGAAGATACATAATGTTACATTACAATAAGCTGTGATAAATACCCGAACCGGCGTCGTAGGCTTGTTGAATCAATGCTTCCTTCAAGATGAACATCCACCAAAACATTGCATTCTATCCAAGACATGAAGGAACTCTTTAGGAAGATCAACACACTATTCTATCCAAGGCCTGGTAATAAGTTAGCTTGGATAGTATATAGCATGTACACTACAAAGACCTGTAAAAAAGTGCAAACCGCATAGTTTAGGATAGGATATATGTCCACATTATTATTTTCATTAGTAGCTGAATATTGCAAGTCTACAACATTTTTACTTATTCAGTCGAGACCGAGTCTCGATTAAAGACAGTTGTTATAGCCTAATTAAAGAGAAATATAGAGGATATGTCCACATTATTATAATTATTATTATTGTCGCTTGGCTGCAATGTAGATATAACATTGCATTAGCAAGTTCTACGAGTGGTCGCCCTTAACCAGCCCTATTCGCCCTTAACCAGCCCTATTCAGAGCTTCAAACATGGACTCATACTCTAGTTTTGACCTGATCTAAAATCGCTTCTGGTTACGACTTTGAGGCTAAAAGAATTAATGATTTCTGACTTGATATGAAAGAGTTATGGACACTCCAAAATGGACTCAGGCCATGTTTGCAGCAACAAAACGTGCACTTGCAAAATCTTGTGGCCGAACTGATCTCGCCGAAAAGGTTATAGATATCAAACGAAGTATTTTTGCACATAAATTTTCATGTATCTATACCATAACACATAAATTTTCATAGAAAAAGCGAGATATTACCTGAAGTTTAGATCAACAAACTCACATCCATGCTTATTAGCTTCATCCAAATGACGGAGGCTACATGCTGCACACACATGTTATATTAATAGTTAGCTTCTATTTTTGCACGTAAGTTGACTAACAAAAATGATTTGTTACATGAGCACAAAGCAACTTGGTTCAATGCAGCAAGTCATAAATGGAAAAGCAGTTTTACGCCTTTACTCACACGTAGTGTTACACACATGACACACCAAACAAATTGACTAAATCTCAACCTATAAATGTCATTCTATTTTCATTCATGCATCCATCACCGTCTTTTCTACTCAATCACACAAATTTCCCAATATCAATTACCAGATACATGCAGCTTAGTCAACAGAACTAGTATGCTTTAGTTCTCAAATCAAATCATACACATGCACTTCAGATCAGTTATAAGGATCAGTGTACATGGTGCAATAATACACACAAATGAGCAGGGCAGCACAATCAAAAGTGTCTGAATTCAAGGTAGACAAATACAGCACAAGTAAATGATAGCAAATACATTACCGCACTATAATATTGGGGATAATACCCAATTTAAACGCAATAGCAGCATATTAAACCTAATTTAAACCCAATTCGAATTCAAATTAAACCCAAATTAAACCCAATTCATATTTAAATTTAACGGTGATCTAGTACTCACCTCCAGAGGCGACGAGAAGGATGGACAACGATGGACTGAGGCTTCGCTGGTCAGCTGAAGGCATCGCGAGATGATGATAACTCATGGACTGCGGTGGATCGATTATTGACAAAGGAAGTCGGTCGAGTACCAAAACCCTAATTTGGGTATTCGGTGGTCGCCATTGCAAAATAAAAAGAGGGATTATTCGGCCGAAAATTTTGATAAGGCAAAACTCGATCGTGCCTATGTACAGGTTCGGGGGAGGGGGGTAATTTGATACGAATTTCATATGGTCCAAAGCCGCATCAAATGAACTAATCCAGGACTTCGTTGATGGACGGTCAGATTAAGGGTGTTTGGGGTGGTGCGGATCGCAAAACTTAGTTTGATACGGATTTGAGCACTGCCAAATTTGATACGCCTTATAGCCCAATTTTACGCCCGCATCCTGATGTGCCAAACTGGCTGATATGGTGTAGTGTATATTATAAATGCTGCTGACGTGGACCTGCCCTTTGTATTACTGTATATGTGAACTACACATGCCAATACTAATGCACTTATGTTTCATTATATGTAAATAGTGCAATGCATGTATCATGAGTTGGAATGATCAACATATGTGCTTGAGGCTTATACTTCATACGATTTAGTTTGTGCATGATTCAACATCTCTTTCGTATGCAAGCTCCTTTGCATGACATGAAATAAAGTGACCCGTCACAAACTTCATGTTTTGTATCCCATATTAATGCGTAACAAAGAAGCTCGTCAATTGTTATAAAAGCATGCAATCTATACTGTTTCTTATACACGCCAATGCGACTCTCATAAATACTGAGTTATTAATCGATCCATTAGATACTGTTCGATTCATGGATGCATACACTGGATGAAACACCCCGCCTTCGTTAAGGTCACTCACTAAGGGAATGCCTTAACTTTGGTGGAGCGTTTTGGGTAAAAGATGCAGATAAGGTACAAGACAGACAAATAAAGCAGCGGAAAATAGAACTATACTTTATTGATAAAATAGTTTGTACAACCATTGTTTTCCAATACCAGAGTATTTGTCTTACAAAATAAAGAAGCATAAATATACAATGATTTTCCCCCAATAGAGCATAAGCCAGCCATAGCAGCGGGAAAGAGAGTCCAAAACACTATGTCACAGAGTTTTCAAGCTTGGAAAGTGTAACGGTCCAATCTAATCTGAGCTATACTATTCCCTCCTTAGCTACCTGTGGGGGGAATGGAAGAAAAGAAGACGAAGGAAAAACAGAGTCAGACATAAAGTCCTGTAAGTTCAATTACTTCTACCATGTGAACAGGGAAAAGCAACGCGACATGAATTAACTGAATACAAGATAATACCATGACGATAGGGCTAACAAGATAACATAAGATTAACACAAGGTATGCTAAGGAAAGATAAGATATGCTTCACTACTTTCTCTGCTTCGCTATTACCCAGTTATTCTGGTTTCTATATCTCTGCACCACCTAACTAGTGTCCCAACTGGTAATCTTCTTAACATGATAACGTGATCCCAATCCTCGAAATTGAGGTTGCTTTCAGGTGTACATCTATTATTTATTACCTAGATCTAATCTAGGGTTTATTTATTGAACGCCTCCCAGATTCAACCAGGGTTTACGCTACCTAGGTCCAACTAGGGTTTATGCTACCTATTGAATGCTTCTCGGTACTTAGGGTTTATGCGACCTAGGCCCAACTAGGGATTATGCTACATGTCGAACGATGCCCCTTAGTCTAGGACACACTACCTAGAGTGGTATAAGTTCCTAGACTTTTCCCACGTATGTGTCGCGAATCGTTATCACTGTCTAGATGCACATGTCCTCTATATGTGCGACCCGAGTCCCGTGGCAGGGCTAATCAAGAAATACGGAACTCGGTCTGGAGCTTTTCAGATATCTACCGATGCAGATGCTAAGGTCTGTTTTTCCAGTGGTTATGGTCCCACTTGACCCCTCCCTCAACTAATGAAAGGCCACCCTTAAAAAAATGAGAACTATACGCAGGCCCCCTATGCCCCACGCACCTATGGCCAACCTCACTCATAACTAGATAGCAAGTATATGGTCTTTTGGAGTTCTCCGCCTTTCCGCTTTGCGTATCACGATTGACTTAAGACGGTAGGTAGACGACGAGTTGTTATCATAGGGCTACTGGTCTCGCCGAATCACGCTGGTCCATCATAGTCTTTAGGTTGCCTTATATTGCAACCAAGGCATACCCTTTGTTCTTCTAACGCAGACCTTAACCTCTGTGAGGCCAGGAGGATCATCTGCAGCCTCAAAGAGGGATACTAAGAGTACCCTCACGTCCCCTCGAAGCCACGTGCTTCGTAACCCAAATTCGTTGGAGCCTTCTTCATGATCAGGTGGACGTTCTCTCCTTCTCGTGTTCTACTTGGTTTTCTTGACTAAGGTTTACGACTTAGTTTCCTGAATCGTTCGTTTTCTTAACCAAGGTTTACTACTTAGCCCTTTTAACTAAGGTTTACTATTTAGTTCTCCTTCTCGTCAAGTTAGATTGGTTAAGTGTCATTAGTCAATTCAAGTTAACTTAACCCATTCATTTGTCATGTTAAACTGGTTAAGTGTTATCAGTAGTTCATGTTGACTTAACCCTACCACAAATCAAGTTATATTGGTTAAGTATTTCTTATTACTTAACCCCACCCCTTCATCTTGTATTGGTTAAGTGTTCCTTTTAACTTAACCTTGCCCATCTGTTTAGCTAATATGTTATAACGGTTAAGTGTTCTCTTAGTTAACTTAACCCTAACATCTGTTTAATTCACATGTTCTAATGGTTAAGTATTGTCCCTTCATGTTTTAACTTAACCTTGTTCATTTGTCACATTATGATGGCTAAGTATTCTAAGTTAACTTAACTCCACCTTCTAGTCTAGTTAACATGTTAAATTGGCTAAGTGTATTTTACTTAACCCCACCTTCTAGTCTAGTTAACATGTTATAACGGTTAAAACTTTTCTTAACCTCACCCACTTGTCTAGTCAACATGTTATAACTGTTATTTAACCCCTACAAGTCTTGTCTTGTTAACATGTTAAGTTGGTTAAGTGTTCTTATGGACTCAACCCTCCCATTCTAGCTTAACTGTTTCTTAGCTTTAAATTATTCATTTAAAGCACCAACCACTCACATTATACAGATATTGTTGCGGTCACTGGATGTGCCGGTCGGTTCCGGGCAGATTTACACCACAACTCAGTCTAACCTCGGGTCCTTTTGGGCTCAATGCTCTAACCACCCACATTAGATAGGTATTGTTACGGTTGCTAGATTTGCCGGGCGGTTCCGGGCAGTCTTATACCGTAACTCAATCTAACCTCGGGTTAGGCATATTCGTTTTTCCAAGGTTTACATATTTATCCTTTTTGTCTATATGTAAATCGCTAACAACTCTTTTAAACAAATTTGGCCTATATCATATTCATTTGTCATGCCCACTAACATACCTATATTCTAGGCCCAAATCTTGATTTACCTATCATTTAACCCAACCTGCAGTTTTATGCCAATTTAGATCTAGTATTCCCATTTACAGTTCATATCAAAACTAGAATTGATACTCTAGTTTACAATTTATGCCTAAAACTTAGTTTACTTGCCAATACTAGATTCAATATATCAATTTACATCTTCTATAATTCACGTCAAATTACCCCAATTTGCATCTAATAGTCATGTTATAATACATGCTCTAAATTATGCCAAATAATATAGATTTCATGTTATACCCAAATAACCCCGCATTCATAACGTACGTATACCATGATTTCACAAGTTTTCTAAATACTCATGAAATGAAACTAAAAAGGGAATAGAGGATAAACATGAGAATTGACATAAAAGAATAGGCATGCAAAAGCGAGCCAAATACAAGGATAATGGATCAAATGGTTTTGGTGTACATAATAGCGAATAGGAATAAACTAAGCAAGTCACACCCTAGGTATGAGATCCAACAAAATGCCAGTTCGGTGTACAACATGGTTTGTAACTATAGTGTTATGGGCATAAACAATTAACCATAATAGTCTTAGGCAATTAACCACAATAGTCATAGTCATGGTCATAGGTAGAAATCTCATAGTTATGAATCATAGGCGATTAACCACAATAGTCATGGATAATTAACCAAAATATTCCTAGGCAATTATCCTAAATAGTCGTAGGCAATTAACTGTAATAATTTCACAGTCATGGTCATAGACAATAGTCTTATGTTCATAATCATAGGAAAAAATCTCATAGTCATGAATCATGGTCATAGGCAATAGTCTTATGTTCATAGTCATAGTCATAGGCATAGTCTTATGTTCACAGTCATAGTCTTAGGCCATTAACAATAGTTTTCAACGTCATAGGCATAGGCACAGTCTCATCGGTAATTAATCACAATAGTTCTTAATTAGATCCAAAGGCATATACAAGAACAGATTCAAATGAGAGGATCAGGCATATTCTTATATCAATTTAATTACATGCCA
Organism: Allium sativum; assembly: GCA_030737875.1. Classification (NCBI taxonomy): domain Eukaryota; kingdom Viridiplantae; phylum Streptophyta; class Magnoliopsida; order Asparagales; family Amaryllidaceae; genus Allium; species Allium sativum. The sequence continues at coordinate 411,633,954 of CM060909.1, read as the reverse complement.
CGAATAGATCTAGACGTTCAAATCTAAAAAGTAACTGACTTACATTGATCGGTTTCAGAAAAGGATAATCAAATAGCGTTGTGATGATTTGCTAGGATTTGCGCGACGTTGCCCGAAGTCGTTGAATTAGCCTTTGATTCTTTTCTTAAAGCTTTAATCTTGATTTGAATCTCCAATTTGAAGAAGAACTATAACTTATTTTAGTGGAGGATTAGAATAGAAATAAGCAGCATGTAGATGCCTAAGAGAATTTGTGTGAATTATGGTTGGCTACTAGGTTGTATATATAGGATTTCAATTTGATTAGAGCCGCTAGATGAACCCTAGAATTACCCCCAACCATCAGATCAGTTCAGAGCTATCCAGAAGGCCCAGGTGACTCAGCACGAACCAGAAAATGGTCCAGACCTGACCAGGTCGACCGGTTAGGTCAACACCTAGGTCGACCCCCTGGTCGACTTGGGTCCTGGGCGGGAATTTTCCCGCCCAGCTCAGTTTGGGTCTGTTTTCGAATTTTGAACTGAATTTTGAGCTGTTTGAATTTTAAATTGAATTCTGAAACTTCCGGAGGTCATAACTTCTTCATACGGAGACCGATTTACGCAAACTTGGACTCTATCTCAAGCAGAATTTCGAGACGAACGCAATGCCGTAACCCATTTCCCTTAATTATTCTTCTAAAATTTAATTATACTTTAATTTGTGAAACTTAATGTTATAGAATTACGGGATGTTACATTCTCCCCTCTTAAAAGGATTTCGTCCCCGAAATCTTCAAGTTAGGAAGAGTGTGTCCTACCATACAATCACCCATCTACTCAACCATTCAATCACAGGAATTCATTGTCCTTCAAAAGATTTTGAATGCTTTCATGTCCATATGCATAGTGTGTGTATATGTCTTTATCTAATGCAAAATCAGGCGGTCTACTGATTCAGTTGACCTCCTTAATGCGAATTATGTCAGTGTCATGCGTCCAATCATGTATGGAAGCATCCCTAGTTATGTAAATACTACATGTGTGCATAGCCATTCATCCATATGCAACATCCATATGATAACATATCAAGTTAAATCCGTTAAGCAAATACATATATGCGAATGCAATATGAAAGTGACAGAGTCGTTCTAGCGCCTATGGTGTGTATATGCATCCACGAGCAACCATTTGCAACCATCAATCATAACATGTTTCAAATACATGTTTCAAATACATGTTTACATCCATTGGCTTCTATCTAAGGATCGATGACACGTCCTAGAGGATATACCTTAAAAGCAAGAAAGTATGCATAAAATTCCTAGAAAAAGAGATCAAGGATGTACCCTTAAGAAAAAGGGTAAGATGCGTGTATCTAGTCTTCAGTCTTCTAAGTCGCATCTTCTTGAGCTTCACTATTATGTACCTTATCTAATTAATCTTCACGATTGCGAAGCTTCTTGACCACCATTTCCAAAACTGTCGTTGATCGGATAGCTGTCTTTTCATTGTCAACTGGATACATGCGAAAGTCTATCCCGCGTTTTAGGGGTAAACTCCTAACCTAATCAAAAACATCTGCTTACTCATGGACTACCCTAATGGATTTCAAATCGTCGATAAATGCATTAAGCGATTCTAGCTAGCTAAGCCTAACTGATTCTTTACATGAAATCTCGAGTGTATTTCCAAGGCAAGTCAAAAGTCTAACTACCCTCCTTTCAGAATTACTAGCCAACCAACCCATGCCTAGAATCAACTCATAGCCCATGGAACCAAAAACATAAGCGTTACGCTTAAACTCAACACTTAATATAGTTATTCTCAAATCCTTACAAACCAAAGGTAAACGGGCCGAACCACCAATTTGATTTGAGACACTAATGGGATCTTCTACTATACAAGTACTAAGGTGCAGAGACTAAACTATGGAAGTAGATATGAACAAATGCGAAGCGCTAAGATCAAAAGAGTACTAACTGGTTGATCAAAACGAAAAGCTAAACTTTTCCAACAGAGACTTTTACTATCTCTCTCTCAGGTACACCGGTGGTGGAGCATGCACTTTCCCTCCTGAAAATCCTGTCCTTTGTTCTTGCCCTTGTCCTTAATTATATGTCCTGTTATACCATTCTTTCCTCCTTGGTGAACCAAGTCTATATTCATGAGTTTCTCATCCTTGGGTTGTGTTCCTTAGCCAAACTCCCTCATTCTCATCTTTACCATCCATGTGTAACATGTTGACAAGTCCTTTGAAAGTTGCCTCCATCGCACGGAAAACCCTATAAGCCTCGAAAGAAAATTAGCCGCAGGTGAAACTACTGCGACTATAGATGGAAGTTGGGCACTGCTTTGTCCTCTGACAAGTGTCGTAGTCTCATCAAGCCTATAGAACTATGCCGCGACGGGGTTACCACCCAGAAAGCCAGGAGCCCCCGGAGTCTCAGGAAAAGAGGAAACAAGGACACAAACAGAGAATCAAAAGATAGTGCATATGGCTTTGAGGAATATGCCTTTAAAGCAAAACTTTTCTTTTGAAAATGCTTCTTTTAAAACCGTTTTGAAAATAATTTTTCAAATCTTTTTATCTGATCTGGTATCCTTCAACTCTGATACCAAGTGAAACACCCCGCCTCCGTTATGGTCACTCACTAAGGGAAAGCCTTAACTTTGGTGGAGCGCTTTGGGTAAAAGATACAGATCAGGTACAAGACAGACAAATAAAGCAGCGGAAAATAGAACTATACTTTATTGATAAAATAGTTTGTACAACCATTGTTTTCCAATACCAGAGTATTTGTCTTACAAAATAAAGAAGCATAAATATACAATGATTTTCCCCCAATAGAGCATAAGCCAGCCATAGCAGCGGGAAAGAGAGTCCAAAACACTATGTCACAGAGTCTTCAAGCTTGGAAAGAGTAACGGTCCAATCTAATCTGAGCTATACTATTCCCTCCTTAGCTACCTGTGGGGGGAATGGAAGAAAAGAAGACGAAGGAAAAACAGAGTCAGACATAAAGTCCTGTAAGTTCAATTACTTCTACCATGTGAACAGGGAAAAGCAACGCGACATGAATTAACTGAATACAAGATAATACCATGACGATAGGGCTAACAAGATAACATAAGATTAACACAAGGTACGCTAAGGAAAGATAAGATATGCTTCACTACTTTCTCTGCTTCGCTATTACCCAGTTATTCTGGTTTCTATATCTCTGCACCACCTAACTAGTGTCCCAACTGGTAATCTTGTTAACATGATAACGTGATCCCAATCCTCGAAATTGAGGTTGCTTTCAGGTGTACATCTATTATTTATTACCTAGATCTAATCTAGGGTTTATTTATTGAACGCCTCCCAGATTCAACCAGGGTTTACGCTACCTAGGTCCAACTAGGGTTTATGCTACCTATTGAATGCTTCTCGGTACTTAGGGTTTATGCGACCTAGATCCAAATAGGGATTATGCTACCTGTTGAACGATGCCCCCCAGTCTAGGACACACTACCTAGAATGGTATGTGTTCCTAGACTTTTCCCACGTATGTGTCGCGAATCGTTATCGTTGTCTAAATGCACAAGTCCTCTATATGTGCGACCCGAGTCCCGTGGAAGGGCAAATCAAGAAACATGGAACTCGGTCGGGAGCTTTTCAGATATCTGCCGATGCAGATGCTAATGTCTGTTTTTCTAATGAAAGGCCACCCTTGAAAAAAATGAGAACTATACGCAGGCCCCCTATGCCCCACTCACCTATGGCCAACCTCACCCATAAATAGATAGCAAGTATATGGTCTTTTGGAGTTCTCTACCTTTCCGCTTTACGTATCACGATTAACTCAAGATGGTAGGTAGATGACAAGTTGTTATCACAGGGCTACTGGTCTCGCCGAATCACGCTGGTCCATCCTGGTCTTTAGGTTGCCTTATATTGCAACCAAGGCATACCCTTGGTTCTTCTAACGCAGACCTTAACCTCTGTAAGCCCAGGAGGATCATCTGCAGCCTCATAGAGGGATACGAAGAGTACCCTCACGTCCCCTCGAAGTCGCGTGCTTCGTAACCCAAATTCGTTGGAGCCTTTTTCATGATCAGGTCGACGTTTGCTCCTTCTCGTGTTCTACTTGGTTTTCTTGACTAAGGTTTACTACTTAGTTTCCTAAATCGTTCGTTTTCTTAACCAACGCTTACTACTTAGCCCTCTTAACTAAGGTTTACTACTTAGTTCTCCTTCTCGTCAAGTTGGATTGGTTAAGTGTCATTAGTCAATTCAAGTTAACTTAACCCATTCATTTGTCATGTTAAACTGGTTAAGTGTTATCAGTAGTTCATGTTGACTTAACCCTATCACAAATCAAGTTATATTGGTTAAGTATTTCTTATTAGTTAACCCCACCCCTTCATCTTGTATTGGTTAAGTGTTCCTTTTAACTTAACCCTGCCCATCCGTTTAGCTAATATGTTATAACGGTTAAGTGTTCTCTTAGTTAACTTAACCCTAACATCTGTTTAATTCACATGTTCTAATGGTTAAGTATTGTCCCTTCATGTTTTAACTTAACCTTGTTCATTTGTCACACTATGATGGCTAAGTGTTCTAAGTTTACTTAACTCCACCTTCTAGTCTAGTTAACATGTTAAATTGGCTAAGCGTATTTTACTTAACCCCACCTTCTAGTCTAGTTAACATGTTATAACGGTTAAACCTTTTCTTAACCTCACCCACTTGTCTAGTCAACATGTTATAACTGTTATTTAACCCCTACAAGTCTTGTCTTGTTAACATGTTAAGTTGGTTAAGTGTTCCTATGGACTCAACCCTCCCATTCTAGCTTGACTGTTTCTTAGCTTTAAATTATTCATTTAAAGCACCAACCACTCACATTAGACATATATTGTTGCGGTCACTGGATGTGCCGGTTGGTTCCGGACAGATTTACACCACAACTCAGTCTAACCTCGGGTCCTTTTGGGCTCAATGCTCTAACCACCCACATTAGATAGGTATTGTTACGGTTGCTGGATTTGCCGGGCGGTTCCAGGCAGTCTTATACCGTAACTCAATCTAACCTCGGGTTAGGCATATTCGTCTTTCCTAGGTTTACATATTTATCCTTTTTGTCTATATGTAAATTGCTAACAACTTTTTTAAACAAATTTGGCCTATATCATATTCATTTGTCATGCCCACTAACATACCTATATTCTAGGCCCAAATCTTGATTTACCTATCATTTAACCCAACCTGCAGTTTTATGCCAATTTAGATCTAGTATTCCCATTTACAGTTCATGTCAAAACTAGATTTGATACTCTAGTTTACAATTTATGCCTAAAGCTTAGTTTACCTGCCAATACTAGATTCAATATATCAAATTACATCTTCTATAATTCACGTCAAATTACCCCAATTTGCATCTAATAGTCATGTTATAATACATGCTCTAAATTATGCCAAATAATATAGATTTCATGTTATACCCAAATAACCCCGCATTCATAACGTACGTATACCATGATTTCACAAGTTTTCTAAATACTCATGAAATGAAACTAAAAAGGGAATAGAGGATAAACATGAGAATTGACATAAAAGAATAAGCATGCAAAAGCGAGCCAAATACAAGGATAATGGATCCAATGGTTTTGGTGTACATAATAGCGAATAGGAATAAACTAAGCAAGTCACACTCTAGGTATGAGATCCAACAAAATGCCAGTTCGGTGTACAACATGGTTTGTAACTATAGTGTTACGGGCATAAACAATTAACCATAATAGTCTTAGGCAATTAACCACAATAGTCATAGTCAAGATCATAGGTAGAAATCTCATAGTTATGAATCATAGGCGATTAACCACAATAGTCATGGATAATTAACCAAAATAGTCCTAGGCAATTATCCTAAATATTCATAGGCAATTAACTGTAATAATTTCACAGTCATGGTCATAGACAATAGTCTTATGTCCATAATCATAGGCAAAAATCTCATAGTCATGAATCATGGTCATAGGCAATAGTCTTATGTTCATAGTCATAGGCATAGGTATAGTCTTATGTTCACAGTCATAGTCTTAGGCCATTAACAATAGTTTTCAACGTCATAGGCATAGGCACAGTCTCATCGGTAATTAATCACAGTAGTTCTTAATTAGATCCAAAGGCATATACAAGAACAGATTCAAATGAGAGGATCATGCATATTCTTATATCCATTTAATTACATGCCACAAATAGATCTAGACGTTCAAATCTAAAAAGTAACTGACTTACATTGATCGGTTTCAGAAAAGGATAATCAAATAGCATTGTGATGAATTGCTAGGATTTGCGCGACGTTGCCCTAAGCCGTTGAATTAGCCTTTGATTCTTTTCTTAAAGATTTAATCTTGATTTGAATCTCCAATTTGAAGAAGAACTATAACTTATTTTAGTGGAGGATTAGAATAGAGAGAAGCAACATGTAGATGCCTAAGAGAATTTGTGTGAATTTAGGTTGGGTACTAGGTTGTATATATAGGATTTCAATTTGATTAGAGCCGCTAGATGAACCCTAGAATTACCCACAACCATCAGATTAGTTCAGAGCTATCCAGAAGGCCCAGGTGACTCAGCACGAACCAGAAAATGGTCCAGACCTGACCAGGTCACCGGGTAGGTCAACCTCTAGGTCAACCCCCAGGTCGACCTTGGTACCCAGCTCAACCCCCAGGTCGACCCCTTGGTCGACCTGGGTCCTGGGCAGGAATTTTCCCGCCCAGCCCAGTTTGGGTCTGTTTTCGAATTTTGAACTGAATTTTGAGCTGTTTGAATTTTAAACTGAATTATGAAACTTCCGGAGGTCATAACTTCTTCATACGGAGTCTGATTTACGCAAACTCGCTATCTCAAGCAGAATTTTGAGACGAACGCAATGGCATAACCCGTTTCCCTTAATTCTTCTTCTAAAATTTAATTATACTTTAATTTGTGAAACTTAATGTTACAGAATTACGGGGTGTTACACTGGATCCATCGAAACTTCTACCCGATCCATAAATTAAATCGTGTCTGATCCATAATAAGAACACATTTAAATCTTTGACTTAAATAATATTATCCGGTCTATCGCATATGCTTTTTAACACATTATTTTTGTACCGCGTTTCACAACGAAGTTAACATTTACCCCTCTAAATTTACATTTTGTTTGCGAATAATGTAAACACTACAAGAAAAATGATTTTTTGTAGCGTTCAAAAAATGCTACCAATCATTTTTGGTGGCATTTTGATAATCGTTTATAGAAAACATGCCACTAAAAATCATTGAGTCTTAGTTGCACTTTCTTTAATTGCCACTGTAAATACTTTTATTGTGACGTTTTCCAAACACCACCATAAATATTTCTGTAGCGCTTTAAAAATGTCATAAAAAGCTTTTTGATGCTACTAATAAAATTTCCAATTTTACCCCTTATTTATGGTTGTGTTTACTCAACGCCACTACATGTATTTCTGTAGTATTTTTAAAACACTACTAAAAATTGTTGATTAATTTGCTGTATTTTTTCATGCAATCATTTTTTGTTAATAGTCTATTTTGTTTCTACAATACCAAATAATAATCATTCACGTAATAATAATGTTCAAACAATTAAAAAAACAATTAACTATATATAATTAAATAGAATATGCATAACCATTTCAATACAACAGTTTTCTGAATAAATGACCAAACTCACATATAATAACCATTGATATATAAATTTACACATCTAGTACAAAGAAAATGTTATACCTAACTAGTACTTACAAAACGCTTGTTTACCCGTAATTCTTTGTTGTATGCACAAGTGAAACCTAGCACCATAAAAGTTCAACTTTGCTTTTTGAACATCCATCGCTTGCACAAGTGAAAACACAACATATTAGTAAGACAGCTCCTCCCTGATCTCACAACAAGATACACAAATCTACACATCTGATTTATTAGAAGTTAGACCAATCATTTATTCTTAGTGTATAATGGGTATTAATGCCATTTGATTCATTCTAAAGGCAAACAATGTATCAAATAATATCACAACCGATGCATGTACTTAGTAGGTTCCCGTCCATCAACTGGATCCCATTTTAAAGGCCCATACACATTTATTTTACACGTAGGCATGCTACAAACTTTGACTATGTAGGATAAAATATTAATGTAAATTATTATACAACACTAATAGTCCATATTAATAAATTAGAACGAACCGTAGTACGTTGTCTACAATCCAACGTATAAACATGAAAATTACCTCTTTTTTTAACTTATCCTCTTCTGCAGTTCAAAGAAACTCCAAAAGCCTACATAAAGATACCATACCATTCTGTCCTTTTGCAAGTTGAACTCCAGTTTTAAGCTCTAAATTAATCTGCAGCTAGTTTTAGAAAATACAGTTCTGCTAACTAAACTTTTTATTATGGAAAGGCTAATTTGTAGGAGCTGTTTATGTAGAGGATCAAACACATCAAAATACATAGAATTGCGGACAACAATTTAAGGAAAAAAAAACACCACCTGAAGTAATTTCACATGCAACTATCCTTTGCACTATAAAATCAACTATCACTTGATATATTATATAATAAACCATAATGAATAGAATCATGAAAATATCGTACATACTGAAATATTGGATCAACCTGCAACCGCCCAAACAGCAGGCTACAACATTGAAATGATGTGATTGCAGCCCACAACACCAATTACAGCTCACCAGAACCCGCTCTGAGAAAAAACGATCATTCCAACTGCAGCAATCGAGAATATGGCTCGTTTAGCAAGTAAAATAATCTCGGGATCAGCATCCAAAGTGGGAAAGAAAGGACTCATGAGGAAAAGGAGGTTGCGCCAAATACAATGTGAAGGGGCCTTCTATTCAGGAATACCTCTTCTTGATCCTGTCTGCAAAGCAATATGTCATGCAATGAAACACAAATAGATGAAAAATCTTGAAGATTATTGTTTGTTGATTCTTTCGGGACCATAAAAATCAACTGGTGATGGTGTAAATTAAATCCTAAATAATCTTATGTAACAGTACATAGTTAAACTATGATCTAAACATGGTAAGAGCATCTCAGATAGAATTACGAATTTGCAGTTTTACACATGCACACATTTCTTCCTAATAGCGAATGAATTTACAAACACCTATTAAATGGACGCTTGTTTATAAAATGCCTTGTTTTTTTTACTTCTACCACAAATCTAATTTTAATATTAATGTTGATCAATATGAGAATGATAAATAAATTGAATTTCAAAGTTAATTTGATTTTTGTCCTCTTAAACGGGGATAGTGCATCTTTATTCAAACAGGTTGGTACCGTACAACACTGATACACCATTTACTGATAAATTTCATCAAAAAACTAAGGGTCACTTTGTACGCACCTCAATATGTACTTCCTTTCACCAAAGAAAAAACGAACTCGTACTTCATTTTACCCATGATCCATCAGTAGTTAACTGCCGAATGATGGTCTTTTGCCGTTTTTATGTTAAGTTGACATACTATGAACAACCAAGTGCCAATCCAAAGATTTGATATTTGACAACTAATTTCAATTGGTCTATACAACCGAATGGTAGTCCACTACTGTAAACAACCGAGTGTCCGCCAAAATTTCAGTTGTTTACCCCTTATTTCAATTGATTCAGATAGGCCGATCTGTGGTTTATGACCGTCATATTCTTGTACAACTCTAATTCTTAACCACCTTATGACATTTACGTAACATGAAAATTTAGGCTTGATCGGCCATTTATCACCAAACGAAGTGCAAAAGACAAAAAATAAACCAAATTCTTGTTATAATGTTAAAAGCTTCATTATACAAATAAAACCAGAATAAATCCAAATATAAAATTAAATAACTAATGAGAAAATGTATCCATAATATGAAAAGAAAAGATATCTAATACTAAACGTATTACTTAAAACAAAGTATATTTATATGAAATTCAGACCAAACATTTTAATACTCTAATACCATAAATTAAAAGAGTGAACTGACATTGCAATTCAGCCGATATTTATTCGATCTTACGCATTAATTAATACTTGAAATCAAGGTAGTTAGCAAAAATTTCAAACTGGTTGTATTTATATTTGTGAGGCTAGGTAAAAATAAGATATTAAGAATTCTGCTAATTTTAATGTCACCAAAAGGTGAACACATCTCGATCTTTTGTAAACTACAATAGTGCAATGGAGAGTCGTTTACAAAATGAAAATAGATGGCCGATACCAAAAAATAAACGCATAACTTAGAAATGAAGGCTTACCCTAAGGGTCGTCATTCTCTTGTAGTTGCAGTAGGATAGAAAATGATGCCTCTGAGGACTGGTTGAACCAACTTGATTCCCCTGTGATCACTGTCGGGTTCTAGTCGGCAGTGTTGAATCGTTTTGGTGCTATTGAGATGCTGAATTGAACTGTTGCGCATCTTCCATCTCATTTTTGCATGAATTAAGGAGAAGACAATGAATTGAGTAGAATTAGTATAAAGCATAATTTGTATGGTATAGAGAAACGTAATTTTTAAACATCTATACATCAAATTTCACAATGTACGATAATAAACCAAGTATTTCTAGTTAAACAAATAGTAACCAAATATAAGGAACAAACCAAGGAAGGTCCCAAACGAACATCTGAAAAGACAAATACATGTTTGCCTGAGCAGTGTATCCATCTATTTTCCTCCTTATAGTGTTTGCAGAGGCAAAGAGCAGAAATTCCAAATAGTTTGGCAGGACAGTATAGTTTCAAACAGTAAAAAATGCTTGACATTGAAAAAATTTGGGCAATCTTAAAATGGCTACCAACATATCTTGCATTCTCCACAGTTGCCCAAACTCAAAACAATTTTTTTTGTAGGTATATTGAATATATGTTGCAAAGTAGCTAGTTTTTCACAAAACAGTTATATCTGAATTAGTAGTTATCATAAATGTAATATTCAAAAGCTTATAAGTTGTCTACTTCATATGATTATGAATATGAATGTAAAACAGGATAAGGAACATCTGGATATAGCAGGAAATTACTGGGAGACACAACAAAGTCATCCTTGTGTATGTTTGATGAACAGCCTCAAAACTATACAAATAAGCAGAGTCAACTTGCGTAAAAGAAGTTGTTGGATGCGATTAGTTGGTTATCTATTAATGAATGCATGAATGTGCAAGAGGATCACCGTATATTTAATCCTGACTGGTATATTTAATCATGACTCCTTTTTTAATCACAGAAACTCACACTTTTGTCTGACCTTTGTACCCAAACTCATCGAGTTAGAGTATAATATATGAGCAATTTGGAACATAAATGGATTGCTTTAATATTTCAATGCATACCATCCCTAGAGATTGCATATATATGAAACCTGATTTAAGGTTTCATAAACAAAGAACCAAATGACATTAAGTAAACTTAGCATATGTACACAACAACCACCACATCCACCACCTTCAAAACATAAAGTGGTGAACGACTAAGAATATCTTTGCTTAAGAACAAAATGATGTCTAGCTAAACATAAAGTGGCAGAAATTAGCTCACCGTAGCCTCCTTTGGAGTAAATGGTTAACACGATGCCTATTTATTGCTTAGCTCGATGCTATAAGGACCAAAGACTGGCTTCATATTGCTTTGATTTTCATGCTGCCAGCAACAAATCTTCACCTGGAAGTTGAAGATTTCAGAGGGTTAAGTCATCATAAGTTAAAGATAGTATACAACAAAGCAGAACTGGATCAAACACTTGTCATTGTTTTGTTAGGTTCTGAAACATTTCCAACAAGTTTCATAAAGCCAGATTAGGTTTCAAATAATAAATACACTGTAAGTTCAGCTAAACTGTATTTACATGTAAAATACAAATTAGAAGTTTGTTCTGCTCTAGCTACAATTGTTTGACTGCAGAAATAGACACTGGTTTCAGATTAACCCTGTTATGAACATTTCATCAACAAATGCTTCTTTTTAGCAACAACGATAAATGATATGAAGTCCAATCTTGACAATTGGTTGATTGCATACTCAAAAATAATGAACCTGGCAACAAACAGTTTCAAAGTGCGTAAATTTAGTTTATAGACATATAAGTTTCAAACTAAAGCAATGTTAAATAAGCATTTTGGACAAACATGTTATATTAATATATTTGTGTTAAAGTTAGTATTTTAAATGGCTTGTAAAATATTATAAAATGTTTGTGCAATTTTGTAAATCTTAAGAAATAATAAAATGGGAGCAAAGTGAGTGTAAATTTGTTAAATAGTGTTAAACTTGTGAAGATTAGTGTATCAAAGCCTAACATGGTTTAATTAGATTAGTGAAAATTAACATTAGCTTAATTGGATCTCGCACATAATTTGATTTAACTTGTAAACGAAGTATTTGGATTAGGGAGGAGAGAAAAACATAGTACGTATCTTTTATTTTACCTTTTCTCTCAAAAAAATTACTTCAGCTGAAAACTATGTCGTTCTTCCTCCTTCGTCCCAAAAGAAATTTCCAATAAAACCCCGATGTTTTCCTCTAATTAGTAACCGGGAGGGAGTATGCAATCTCCCCTATCTACAACAAATCCAGGCTAGATCAGATTGGAGAATTAAACAAAAAATCTTTGGAAATCAAAGTTAAAGTAAACCTCTTTGCTGCATGCCACTGTTCCTCTTCTGCAAAAAATCCAGATTCTTCAAGCTTTGTGGTTGAGTGGCTCCGCGTTCGTAACTATAACAATTTGTTTTGTTATTGTGCCCTAGCTGCTGAAGTTGAGAGCGAGATTCGCTATTTGGGTCGCTATGTAGATGGAGATTCGCTTGATGTGATCTGTTTTCATCGGCTCTGTATCAGCAACGATGAATTGGTGCCCTAATATTTTCGGTGTCGATTTGGGAGGAAAGGGAAGAAGGGTCAAAAAATTCCAACTGTGAGCGGGAGAGAACAGAAAACAAGTGGTTACGTTTATTTTGGACACACAGACTAATTTTTTTAAGTGGGAAAATGAAATATTTTTTGCCGGCTTTATATTGTGGGTGAAAACATGTTTGTTTGCTGCAAACAAACGCCACTGATTTTGAAACAAAAAATCATTTTTTTGTAGTGAAACTTCGAAATGAACGTCATAATTTTGTGTTAAAACATATTGATAGGCCGTCAAAAATTATTTTAGATGGACTAGAAATTGTTTCTTTACTAGATCAAGTACTTATTGTGTTCTGGATTGAAATACCCACTTTTAAATATACACGTATGGACCGGACACTTTTCTATGCGACATGCTAGAGCAGTTTGTGATAGTGGATCGGTTAAAGGCTACCTAGGAGGATCACTAGGCCCACCGAAAACTATAGTGTATATTATCATTTCAGATCTGCATTCCACATTTTATTTTGGTTCTCTGAAAGTAGCTTTAATGGTCGTTCACTTTCGAAAAGAAATTACTTTGATTTGAATTTCCAACCTCGTCGTCGCTTGCTTCGTGCCATCGTCGATCGAGTCACCACCGTTCATTTTTACGTAGGTCCTACTGACCCAATTCAAACCCCATCAATAGCCGATTACACTCGAATTCAATCTGTGAGTTCCTTCAGATGCAGATTGCGATGACATTTTTATTGTTCAACAATCAATATAGGAGTTGATCTCAGTGACTCTAGTCATCAGAGGATCATCAATTTTGCTCGAGTTCGTCCATCAGCATAGTTCCATGTAACTATTGTGTGATTGTTCTTCAGGTCATAGATGAATTTTATCGACTATTTTAGGTCTGAGAAGTTTATACTTTTATTCAGTTGTTGTGAACTGATTATGTCAACGTAGGGCTTGCGGATTGGATCAGGTTTTCTGGATCGGTTGAATGTATGCCAAATGGAATGATTTGCTTGTGAACTTGAGTTTGGTTTGAATTCGAAAGCTGACTATACATTTTAGCAAATTTTCTTTTGTTTGGATTTAATCATAATTATTGCGGGTTTAGGCAAATTAAATTAGAACTGGAAGCTTTGTTTTCCTTTGAGCTTTATGGATCTGGGCGATTTGCTTTGATCGATTTACACTCTTCAGATCAGTTTTTTGGCAATCCAGTTTTTGCATCGAACTAATGAGCTAGGCCTCGATAAATCTAAGACCAAATTAAATTAGTGCCGAGGAGGATCAGAGCTTGTGGTAGATGAGCTTTCCAGTTATCAATAATTTGTAACTAGATTTGAAAGTTTAATTATGTATCCAGTGCTGAATCATCCCGGTTTTTGGCAGCATCAATTTGAATCTCCAGAATCGACTCAATGTTACGATCAGCTGCAACTTTTCCAAGGATTGCACCTTAACAAATTACTATTTGAATCTGATGAAAATTATTGCATTTGGCTATTCGTTATTTTTTGTAGATAAACCCTTGTTTATGTGCATTTCTAACGGTTTTTGAGATGCTTTCAACTTGGTATTAATGCAAGAATTTTTAATTGTAACTGGCACTTGAACTTGCATTTGTTATTATTGACACTGCACCGGAATGCGAATGCCTCAATTTTGGTCGGGGATTCAATGTGTAAAACAAAAGAGATCCATAATGGATCGAATGTGCACGGCCGTGATGGGTCGGCCATGTTCAATCCATAATGGATCAGCTGCGCTCGATCCATGATGGATCAGTCGTGTTCGATCTATGATGGATCGCCCACGTTCGTTCCATGCTGGACTGCTTGTTTTGGACCTTTCCTTGGCCACTGAACCTCTTTTGGAGCAATGCATATCTTTTGATGGAAATCAATGACTTGTCTCCATAACAAATAACCCAAACACGTTTTTCATTGCTACACCCTTCTTTGAAACAACAAAAGCACTAGGTGCTTTTAGGCGAATATTTTGCCATCGACAGACAGACGGACAGTTATTGTTCTGGAAAGGAAATCGCTTCTGCTAGAACTGAAGCTTCTATTTGAGTTTCTGAGGCTAGAGTGACTGTAGAACTTCTGAATTGCAAACGAACCAATTCTTGACTATTCCCCGTCTTCCTGACAACCCACCTCAGGGATGTCATTCTGTGTTATCTCAATATGTTTTTAACAAAACACACATTCGGTTTGACATCCCCAAGTTCGACTCAAAATTGTCATGGGAACAGGAATTTGGTGATTGTTCATCTTTAGGCCTGCTGCAGTATCTTAGTTAGATTTAGACATTTGAATTTTCTTTGACACCGTGGATCATCTCAGGATATACTAAATTTTGAATCTCAATTTCACAACGGCTTGCCCCAGTGCATGATTATTGCTCAATCTTCTTTTTTGTAACTTATCTTGATACCGTTGATGGATATTAGCTTCAATTCCTTTAGAAGCATTATTGCTCTGTTGGATTCGAACTATGCCATATTCGCATAGTCGCCTTTTGAGCATTGCTTATCTTCAAATTTGAAGCATAATATCATCGGGTTTTTTGAGTAATTTACGATTGGAGTTTTGCAAATGAGGAAGCTTTTGCATTGAGAGATTTTAATTGAGTTTCCAAGGTTGATCTTCATCGGATTATCGAAATGCCCCATTTTTTGAAGGTGAGATTATTATTATTATTTGCTAAGCTTTTTCAAGGCGAGATTTATGTTTGTTGCACTCCACCTCACTTATTTTCAAGTGTATTGGCTTCTTTGATGAGTGCTAATTAGTTTTTGGATTATTGTGATCGAGCGCCGTCCAATTCCAATGTGGTTGTGTTGCCCCCATACCGTGGGTCATTACGAGCCGCAAAAGCTAGATAATACCGGCTTGCTAAGTTTGCTTGATTGCAGTTGACATGCTAGAAGTTTCAACTTTGTCAGCAAAAGTTATTTAAGATTGCCAACATGCGTGAAGCCCCTGAGTTTTGTCAATACAACAGGAATTCTAACTTTACTAGCTGGTTTGGTGCTTCTACTCTAGGGAAGTTTTTTATATCTCCGGCTCCAATAGGGGAGGGATTTGGATTTTGTGCCCCCACTCGGGGAGGTTTCCAGTCTTCACTGTGAGAAGTACTTTGGTAACACCTAACGTCTGCTCTTGCTGATTGGTGTTAAAGTTGGAGACTTCATTGAGTGCCTCTACTGTAGAGAGGGTAGTTTAAACTTAACGATCGTCTGCCCTTGTCTGCCAAATCAAGCATCGGAGGCTCCATTGAGACGATCTTCACGAGCGTTGCGAAGGATTTTGGTAACCCAATGTTGGTCTGCTCCCGCTGATTGGTGTTTCACATCGGAGACTTTGTTGAGTGTTTGTAACTCAACTATTCTACTCCCGCCAACCGAATCAAGCATCGGAGACACCATTGAGCTCACCTCTACCGTGGAGAGGCAACCTTCAATGTCGGCGCAAAGGTCTGACACGAAGGGTTTTTTCCTTTACTACGGAAAGGACTTTCCGAGCCTCTTGCCATGGAGAGGTGGACCTTTAGTGTCAACGCAAAGGTCTGACACGAAGGATTTTGGGTTTTGCACCATTCCACAAGGCAAACATCAGTCGTCGTGTCGAATGCGCTTAACTACAGTAAGCGATCATAGCCGGACTGAGAGGTTCTCTTGGCAGAATTTTGCAGGGTTTGCGTCATTCCGTAGGGAAAACATCAGTCCTTGTGTGTCGGATGCACTTATCCATAGTAGGCGATCGCAGCTGGACCGAGAGGTTCTTTCGAACATCAATCGTCATGTCAGAATCACCTAACTATAGTAAGTGATCACATCTAGACTGAGAGGTTATGACCCCTAAGAGGAACTTGCAAGGGTTTACGTCATTCCGTGGAGAGAACGTCGTCCTCCTGCTGGACGCACTTGACTAAGGCAAGCGATCGCAGCCGGGCGCGGGTTGCACCTTGGAACTTGCAAGGGTTTGCGTCATTCCGTAGAGCGAACATCAGCCTCCTGCTGGATGCACTTGACTATGGCAATCGCAGTCGGGCGCGGGTTACCCCTTGGAACTTGCAAGTGTTTGCGTCATTCCGCGGAGCGAACGTTGGCCTCCTACTGGATACACTTGATTATGGCAAGCGATCGCAGTAGGGCACGGGTTGCCCCTTGGAACTTGCAACCTCTGGCATTGACTTCGTGGCTGCTTGCTATGTGTTTTGCAGTTCGACCCTTTACAACTTTGTCCATTCATTCTTCAAGGCGGTGCTCTTAATCATTGCATTTATGCGAATTGACGTTTGTAGCACGCGACCTTTGTGTTGGTGTTATTGGGGTTTTGAGAAAACAAGCATTCATCGAATAGCCCAGGATAAAGAATCATCTTTTAGCAAATTCCGAGTTAATGAAAATTATGTAAATAAGAGATTTACTCAGGCAGGTATGCTTTAAAGTCACAGAGCTAATGTTCAACACATCACTCGCAAAATATTACATACTTTTTTATAAGAAGTTTTGAATATAGCATGAAGTAAAGTAGTGGCGATGATGATTGCTTATTCCGAGCCACTAAAATTGGAGTGTCAACCAACGGTAGTCAGTTAATGATCGACCTTACATTAACCCATGCTGGAGTTTCGTTACTTGAACCAGTTTGATTGGAGGATGCATTTTGCCCCTGGCTAGAGTAGAATTTGAGGCTTGCGGATTCTTCATATACTGTTGCAGCCTGTTCTTCCTGATCAACTCCTTGATTAAGTTTTTCAAGTGTCGACATTCATTAGTGTAATGACCACGCTGGTTGTGAAACCTACGGAACTTTCCCGAGTTAGCTGCCTTATCGCCTACCCTTATCGGATTTGATTCCACATATTCTTCAGAATTCTTCATTGCAAGATAGATATTTTTAGGGGTGTCATTCAAAGGTGTCAGCTCATATGAGTTGAAAAGGTGAATATTCTTATAGTCTTTGTTTCCCTTTCCATCGTTGGTGCGCTTTTGCTTCTAATTATATTGAGTAGCAGCATTTTTGAGGGCTTCAATAAGGTCGTTATCATCAATAATCTGAAGAGGCACAGGATCATTATCCACTCTCATATACTCCTTTGCTTTTTCATAGAATTTCTCAAGCATGTTTGATTCTTTCATTTTAATCTGTCTACTAAATTCACTCTTCTTATCTATGGCGCCGATTAGAGTCATTATGATCATGCGCGGCTCGGGATTTCCCACCTCGGACAAAGCAGTGCTGAATCTCTTGAGAAAAGTTTTAACAGGCTCTCATGGATTTGTTCCATTGATGTTAGAGAAATAACATCCTTAGCTTTCGTAGCTTGCAGCCTACACTGATCCTTGAATTTTAGAGTCAAATCAGCAAATCGATCAACGGATTTTTGTGGCAACTTCATGAATCATAATGATGCCAAACCTTCTAGATAAAGAGGGAAGCATAGGCATTTGATCTCGTCTGTTGCTTTGGCTGCATTCATAGGCCATTCATATTTGTACTGGAAGTGATTCAGATCAGAAGTCCCATTGTATGGAGGCAGAGTAGGATGAGTAAACTTTTTAGGGAACTCTGCTTCTACGAATCCTTTTAGTGAACGGATTTTTGCTGGGGGAGGAATCTCATTCCCTCTCACTGTCATTGCGGGCCATGCTATCTTTCTTGATCTTCTTTATCATATCCGCGATATACTCCTCTGAGTTGTGTTGCTTCATAGTGCGGACTTCGATCTCTTTAGCAGATGCTCGTCTTGGCAAGCAATCACGATTAGAGGATCTAAGTCTTTTACCTCCACTATGAGGAGATGCTCCCTTGGCGGTACTAACAACTCCTCGGGTTTTTCGATCGGAATGGATTTTAGTCTTCAACTGTGGGTATTGGACATCATCGTCACCTTTGCCATTTTCCTGGCCATCAAGCCCTTCCATGTTATCGTTACGATGATGGTCAGAAGCTGACGAATTCGCATTCTCCTCAAGGTTGACGTGAACTCTTTGAGGAGGTGTGGGATTCGCTTGAGAGTTGAGAAGAGCATTCATTTTATGCATCAGAGCCTGATTAGCATCCATCAAAGCTTTATTTGAAGTCTCCATCCGTTGATTTAAGTTGACGACAAATGACATCTAGCTCATCTCTGGTCACACCAACTCCTGCTCTAGAGGATTGGCCAACATCAAATTAGTGTGCGGAGGATTGGATCATCCGCTTCATTTCCAGAATCCGAAGCTATAACGGTTTTACTAGTTGGTGGCTTTTTTGGAGGCATTATCTCGGACAAATTTTTAAACTTCGAAGAGAATTCGTCAATGGACCCGGATCTTAGATGGAGAATCTATCGTAGAAACAGGCTTCGAACTTCATTACCTCCACAAAGCACTTAAACTTGAGAATGTGAACATGGCCCCACGGTGGGCACCAAAAAGTGTTTATATGAAAAATGGCACAAACACCTACGCAGAGGATTTTTATACTTCACAAAGAATAAGATCTAAAAATATGGAGCTACAAACATAGAAAAAGTAAAGAACAAAGAGGTTTAAAGTGGTTCAGCCTAGAATCAGCCTACATACGTCCACTATGGAAGAAGTTCTCATTATCATCATAGAGATTACAAGGTACATATTCTTTGCTTTATCACTTGTTTTCTCTCTTTTTACAAGTATCTCTTTTTATTTCTTCTCTTTTTTCCTTTGATCCACCCAAAAACACCTAGGGAATAACTAGATCTATCTAAGTGTGATGATTGTTGACGTAGAACTTCAACAATTGAACACTTGGATGATTTTGAATGATTCTATGGAGGTTTTGATGTTAAATCATACGTGGAGAAGTTTAATGGAGGTTGGAGTGATTTGGAATGGTTGAGAAATGAATTGGGAAGCACTTCATGGAGAGGAGATTCTGTCCTTCAAAATGTGTGAAGCCACTGGGTATTTATAGGTGTATAGTGAATGGAGTGGCAAAGCTGAAATTTCATGTGTGCAGGCTATGGATCAATCATTATCATAATTACGAAAATGCCACAGCACCGATTTTATGTCTGATCCATCATATTTACGAAAATGCCACTTCACTGAATTTGCGCCCGATCCATCATATTACGGAATCGCCACTAACTAAATTTGCGCTCGATCCATCATATTTATGGAATCGCCATTGCACTAGATTTACGCCCGATCCATCATATATATGGAATTGCCACTGGGCTAAATTTCCATCTAACATATCCTACTAACGTGCTGATCCATTATAATTGCAACTTTGCTACCGTCTTTATCTTTGTGACTGACCCATCAATAGTATAGCATCTAATCCACTTCATATAAATATTGACTGACCCATGGAGTTGCTTGAATATCGATCCACGAGAAAAGTCTCTGACCGACCTATGCAAATTATAAACGTGCCACCACTTATTAAAACACATCCGACCCATATTATATTGCGTGTGCACGTTACTTCCAATCCATCAGTCCCCATATTCACACTCCAACTCAGGTATGCACGATTCAAGTTATTCACACAATTGCCACTGCTGTCAAAATAGTGTTTGATCCATCACTTATGTTTGTTGCAGCTCCATGGATAAGATTATTGGTTGATCTATATATTAATGATGCCGACGTTATACACTTCCTAGTATACTTGCTCCAAACATTTAATTTGTATATGCTGCTGACGTAGCTGACGCTCCATATATCATTAATGCTGTTGACGTGGACCTACCTTGGTATTATTGTTTATGCGAATAACACATGCTGATACTAATGCACTTACGTTTCATAATATGTAAATAGTGAAATGCATGTATCAATAGTTGGAATGATCCACATTTGTGCTTGAGGCTTATACTTCATACGATTTAGTTTGTGCATGATTCAACATCTCTTTCGTATGCAGGCTCCTTTGCATGACATGAAATAAAGTGACCCGACATATACTTCATGTTTGGTATCCCATATTAATGCATAACAAAGAAGCTCGCCACTTATTATAAAAGCATTCAATCCATATTGTTTCTTATACATGCCAATGCGACTCTAATAAATATTGAGTTACTGATCGGTCCATTAGATACTGTTCGATCCATGGACGCATACACCGTCTAATCCATCGTAACTTCTACCTGATCCGTACATTAAATCGTGTACGGATATGCTTTTTAACACATTATTTTTGTACCGTATTTCACAATGGGTTTAACGGTATTGCACTGAGTTAATTCAACCGTTGTCTCATTATGTTATCCATGTTTGATGTTAATAATTTTCGACCATAACTTTGGGTGGTTTTCCTTGGTAGTCATCAAGTTGTGTTAGTATGTACAGTAGAAACCGGTCGGACACAAAGGTTAGGTAACATTTGCCCCTTTCCCTAAGGTATGTTTTTTAGTGAACTTGACATACTTTTGAATCAAGACAATTTCTAGCAATTCGAATGGGCTCAATATCGCTTTTCATGAATACCAGTTATCCTCCCTTGAGTTGTGTATGCTAGTAGAAGTGCCATTTTTGAATTGATGACACACTTGGTCTACCTCCGGTGGTATAAATGCATGACTTCAGCTTATTAGCAATTTGATTTACTCGATATTGTCATGCGTGTTGATTGACTTGTCAGATTTCGGTAATCTAGATTGGATTCTCTCTTGAATTCACAGGTAAACAACTAACTTCTATCGAGCTAAGAAGTTAGTTGCTACACCTGAGTAAAAGCAGGTTGTTATTAGTTGGAGTAGTGCACACACTTAGATGTGTAAATGTGATGTTGCGTGAAACGCTCGAGACTTTCCTACATGAAATATAGAAAGACACATGCTTATATAACTACATGTTAGTATATGGATGTAAGCTTGTTAAAGTACACAAATACGTATGCTAATATATATGTGCCAACATGTATATAGTCATTTTTTATGGGTTCGGTACCAACCCCTTTTGAGGGATCGATAATAGTTTGATCCTTAGGAGTTTTATTAGGAATTAAAGGGATACAAGGGGTACTCCCAGTATATATATATATACACACACACACATACATCGCTATCCACGCCTTCCTTTACTTTGCAATACAAATCAAACAAAAATCCATCGCTTGCACTTAGAACTTTCGAATCCAAACTCAAACCTTTAATTTATCCTCCACCATCTCATTCATCGACCTTCCCCCATGTCGTCGCACCTCGCACTCAAGTCAATTCCGTCCCCGATGGTGAAAAGGTGGATTATTTCATATTTGAAATGTAGTGATGAGATTCTGTGGCGATAGCGAAGGAGTCGTAGAAGAAGTCGTTATGGAATGGAGGTTGAGTCGGCGCAATCGATGGTGATTTTTGAGGTGGAGGAGCGGTTGCATGAGATGGAGAAAACGAAGGACTCGAAATAACTTCGAGGCAGATGGAAGAAGGAAGACAATTAAGAGGAGACTAGAAGAAGTCGAATCAGCTTGAATTAGGAGTTTCTTAAGTACGAGATCAATTATGTACAAGGGTGATGCAGGGGTCGGGCCGCCATGACTCAAAATTAGGTGGAAATAATTAATGTTGGGGATTGAGTACGGTCCCTAATTTGGGAAATTTTCATGCTTCTACTTGTCACGACGATGATCCAATGAATACGCGCACGACATTAAGCCTAAGAATTAATACATGAATATGATATGCACATAAGATTAGAGCATACACTCTGGGCAATGAACCAATGATTGAAAATGTGAAATTTCTAATGTGGATTGTTCATTTTGAAACTCGACGAAAATCCTGAATCACTGATCTAAAAGCTGTAGAGACGGTCTGTAATGATGATTGCTCCAATCGAAAACCGAATTTCGTCATCGCTTATGGTGAATTTCTAAATTGCATGTTTCCTTTTATTTACCAATCGTGCTAGTAATTATGCTATTCACCAGACTTTGTGTCTAACTCATTCTCCTTTATCTTTTTCTTTTCTTCTACACCAGACAAGCAAGATGGAAGTGATTAGTGTTGATTGTTGGAAGGCTTTTCTTGGAGGTTCATCTTTGCTGCAGATGTATTCATCTTTTGTTTCCTTTATATTTTAATTCACGGTGTTGGTTTTATTATGTCTATTTTGAGGGATATTCATTTCCTGTACTCTGATTATGGCTGAGATGTTTCTTTCATAAGACATAAATTTGTTCTTTAAAACAGATCGATTATAAGGTTTTAGAAATAAATGCAATGTTTTTGTTTTAAATATGTTTTCGCTGTGTTTACTATTTATGTCATGTGAATCTTAATCTATGTCATGTGTATATGTCTTTATACTTATAACGCTTCATATTTTTAGTAGGACCCTACTTTGGGGAACGTCAAGGGGTGTAAGGTGTTTTGTAAACCCTAAATTTTTAATATATATTTAAGTTATGTACTTATAGATCTATAGCTTAAATAATATCACTTGTGCTCTGCAAAAGAAGAAGGGAAAGGGAAGAAGTGAAACAATTATGTCAAAGCAAATAGTTGTAAAAATAAAAACACAATATAAATTAAAATAAGAACATGAGATATTACGGAAAGAAGACTTATTTATTGATATAGATTAACAATACAATGCAAATAAACTATCTGTGTAACACCCCATATTTTCTAAGAATATTAAAGTAACGAATTAAAGAATACTTAATTTTAAAAATGAGAATTAAGGGAAATGGGTTACGCCATTGCGTTCGTCTCGGAATTCTGCTTGAGATAGAGTCTGAGTTGCATGAATCGGACTCCGTATGAAGAAGTTATGGAGTTCAGAAGATTTCATGTTTAAACAGAAAATTATATAATTAAATAAACAAAAGTGTTCGAATTTCAAAAATCACGTAAATCAGCTGGGCGGGAAAAATCTCGCCCACAAGGGTCGACTCCCCCCGGGGGGTCGACATAGGTGTCAACCCCCTAAGAGGGATGTCGACTGGGGGGTCGACCCCCCTATAGAGGTCGACCCCCTCGCCCAGATTCAAACAGTGACGATTTCTGAGTTGTTGCCGAGTCACTAGGGCAGAGGTGGCAATTTTTGGATAGCTCTATCTTGTCTGGATGGTTGTGATTGCTCCTAGGTTGATATAACGGTTCACATAAGTCTAAACCTCTATAAAAGCAACCCTAATCCTCAACCCTAAATCACACAATTTCATTCCAAGGAGCCACCATGCTGTCCATGGTCGACCTAGCCTAGCCACCATTTCTTCTTCAACTAGGAAGCAAACTAGAAAGCAAGTTAGAAGCTACGAATCAAATCTAATTTATAGAATCGATAGTCTACGTCAAGGGATTGCTTTTCAAATTCAGAAATCAGATCCCAGAATTCAAGATTGTTCTGTAATTTGTAAGTCCATGTTACTTTCAGAAATAAAAGTTAATTGTGATTCTGACATTGTAATAAATCTGAATCTGAGATTATGCCTATTTCTACCTATCTTTCTATATCCATTGGATCTATCTCATTGATAATATTATGTCCATTCTTTGTCTCTTCTTTCCTTCTTCCCTTTTTGTTTCTATAGCCAGGCTACTGCGAGCTTGAGCCAAATCTCATAAGAGATGAACGTACGTTGGAAATAAAATTGGGCATAATATATGATTTGAAGATGACTAGCGCTAAAATTGGGCATAATATATGATTTGAACATGACCAGCGCTAAAATTGGGCATAATATTTGATTTGAACATAACAAGCGCTAAAATTGGGCATAATATATGATTTGGACATGACCAGTGCTAAAATGCGGAAAAGTATTAAATTATGTATAATTGGGCATAACTGATTTGTAACTGATTTGAGGACATAACATATATGTGTATTTAAAACATAAAGTGGATCGAACATTTGACTTGAAAATTTAGGCATAAAGTATACTGGACATATGACTTGGGATTTGGGACGTAAATTGAGCTGTAAACATGTAAGGCATAGTACATGTCATGGTTTAAGACCTAAAAATTGGGGCATATTATATATAATAGTTTATGACTTGGAAGAAGGAGATTATGCATGAAAACCTATAGTAAGATAGAGATAACTGTAAAATGTGAACACGCCTAAATTGGGATTTTGGGTAAATTGGCATGCATTGTAATTAAAGGTCATAATGTGGCATAGCTTATACTATGAATCATGATTGGGGGTTTTTGGAGAATATTTTGTACGGTGAAATATGACTAAACCTTAGGGCGTGTGTTATATTGTGATTTTCGGGTCATGACTATTATTGCAAATTTGGGAAAATTGGGTGTAAGCTATTTTGAGTAATAACTTGAATTTGAATTTGTGGGCATAACTTGCAATCGGCTTTGTTGGGGTATAACTTGAGAATTGGAACATGACTAGTTTTGTAAATTTGGGATGATTAGCATATAAAATCTAGACATGGACATGTATGGTAAATATGCTAAAAGATAAACGTGCCTAACCCGAGGTTAGATTTAGTTGTGGTGTAAAACTGCCCGGAACCGCCCGATACATCCAGTAACCGCAACAATACCTATCTAATGTGAGAGGCTAGTGCTTCATGCCCAAGAAAAACCCGAGGTTAGATTGAGTTGTGATGTAAATCTGCCCGGAACCGCCCGGCACATCCAGTAATCACAACAACATAGATCTAATGTGAGAGGTTGGTGCATTAATAAATTAATTAATGCTAAAATAATAAGACATGTTAAGAATGGTAGGGTTAAGTTAACTAAGGCAACACTTAACCGTTATAACATGTTAATTAGAAAAGAAGATGGGGTTAAGTAAATTTAGAACACTTAACCATTACAACATGTTAAGTAGACAAGAAGGTGAGGTTAAGTAAATTTAGAACACTTAACCGTTATAACATGTTAAGTAGACAAGAAGGTGAGGTTAAGTAAATTAAGAACACTTAACCGTTATAACATGTTAATTAGACAATAAGATGGGGTTAAGTAAATTTAGAACACTTAACCATATAACATGTTAATTAGACAAGTGAGCAGGGTTAAGTTAACCAGTACAACATGATGAACGAGAAGGGTTAAGTTAATAAGAAACACTTAACCAATATGACACGATGAATGGGTAGGGTTAAGTTAAAACAAAAGAGCTACACTTAACCAATATAACAGGATGAGTGGAAGGGTTAAGTTAACACAAGAAGGCAACACTTAACCAATGTAACACGACAAGTGGGTGGGTTAAGTTAACTTGAGTTGAATGAGAAACACTTAACCAACATGACATGATGAGTGGGTGGGTTAAGTTAACATGAATGGACAACACTTAACCAATATGACATAATGTATGAGAGGGTTAAGTACATATCAGGTTGGTGGGTAATAATAATAAATATAGGCCTACAAACTTAACCATTAAGTAAACATGTTTGAATCAGTGGGAGGGTTAAGTACATATCGGGTTAGTGGGTAATATTAGTAAATATAGGCCCACAAACTTAACCAGTAAGAA
Source organism: Allium sativum (assembly GCA_030737875.1). Taxonomy (NCBI): domain Eukaryota; kingdom Viridiplantae; phylum Streptophyta; class Magnoliopsida; order Asparagales; family Amaryllidaceae; genus Allium; species Allium sativum. The sequence goes on along the minus strand of CM060909.1, from coordinate 411,607,603 downwards.
ACCCTAGTAACGGAGACCCATTTCAGCAGTAACCCACATAGATGTATCAAGGTACCCTGAAACTAGGCGGGGTGGAGCACAATTACTGGGCTGATTATAAGCCATCAAAATAGCGGTAGGGGGTACGTCAATGTAGGTTCCGATGGATTACGGGCGTGCACGTACTCCGAAGTGGGAAAAAGTAGGCACTGGGTACCAGTAGTTATACACTGTGCATCTTGAATCATGTCGGGTCGCTATCATAGGGATTGATACACCTTATGGTGGCGCCAGCACATGGTATCCACATGCAAGAGAGGGCCAATTGACACAGAAACATGGAACATTAACACAAGTAGGGAGCCGATCGATAGGGTAGTAAGGGTACATCTAACATCTTCATGGCAATTAGGCTGACTGAGGTAAGATCCTCATACTAGATGTACACCTGAAGGCTACCATAATTGCAGGGATTGGGATCACGTTGTAATATTATCATTTTACACAGATTACTAGTTGGGAAACTAGTTAGGGGGTGCAAAGATATAAAAATCAGAATAACAAGGTAGTAGCGAAGCAGAGAAAGAGTAGAAGCGCATTCATTTTATCTTGTCTTATCATATCTATGCTAATCATATGTTATCTTGTTATCACAGTATTGTCTTATATTCAGTTTATTCATGTTATAATGCTTCTGCCTATTTATATGCTGAAAGTCACTGGACTTACCAAACTTATGTCTGACCTAGTTTGTTTCGCCTCTTTTCTTCTATCCCCCCCCCCCAGGTTCATAGGGAGGAAATATTATCACTTAGCTCAGTTTTCTTTCCAAGCTCGAAGATAATTGATGTATTACTTTGGACCCTCTTTTCCACTGCTATGGTTGGTTCATGCTTTATTGGGGAATATCATTGTTATATTTTTATGCTTCTTTTATACTTGGAAGTTTTTGAATCAACACAGAAGTTCTATGTATTGTTTTTAAGTATGATTGAGACCATTGTTGTAAAAACTTGACTGAACCACACTGTTTATAAAATGACTTTATTTTCCGCTGCTTTATTTGTCTGTCTTGTAATTTATCTGCACCTTTTACCTAAAATGCTCCACCAGAGATAAGGCATTCCATTCATGAGTGACCTTAACAGAGGTGGGGTGTTTCAATCTGTTTATAGATTCTATATACCCTGCAAATTACAATAATGTCGTTTGCCTTCAGCATATTCACCTTTGGTACTTACGCATAGTATAACACTCACCCTTGAATATGTGTATACAAAGATGACATGATTAATTGCTTTATTAAAAATATTTTATGATAAACCCTATAGGAAAATTCATAAATAATGCAAAGAGTACAAACTTATTTCATCTTTAGGTAACCTATTTTACAATGTAACAATGATGGTTGATACTTCTAGATAAAGATAATGTCTCATTAAAAACTTACTAAAAATAACCCAGTGCGAGCAATATTAGGAAAAGCAAAAAGTACATTATAACATGACTTTATATGTTTCTTATGATTCATGATTCATTATTCAAATAGTCTAGTGATGCAGGCAACACATACCAATTTCGTAAACAATCCTCTGAAATGTTGATTTTGGAAGTGTCTTTATGAATAAATGTGCCAGATTATCTTGAGATTAAATCTTTTTTCCTCTATCTTATTTTCTTTTAATAGACCATGTGTTAAGAAGAAATTAAGAGAAATATATTTCACCATATCATACTTTACATAACCTGCTTGAATCTGAGATAAGCAAGCTGCATTGTCTTCATAAGTAATAGTTGATCTTCTGTAGTTGAGGGAAGTTGACACATACATTGAATATGCTCAACCAACCATCTTAAACAAGTACATTCTCGACTTGCTTCACGAATCCTAGTATTTCAAAATAATTGGATGATTTCGCAATTAACATTTCCTTCGTAGATCATCATGAAATAGTTGCATTGGTATCATTAAACACATACTTTATCACTAACACATACTCTATCCGTGATCTTGCTTTATATGGATTATAAAGGTGACTTGCATCATCTTGACTAACTAGAATCAGATTATTAACTATGTTTGAATGAAACAAATGTAAATTTGTTGTTCCACGAAGATATTTTATGACATGTTTTATAGTACTCCAGTATCTTTTTTTAGCAAAGCCAGTTGGTTTTTATAGTAGACCGTATGACTCTTTAATTACGCAAGTGATGAGTACAAAGTATATCAGGACATAGGCCAACTATCTACCTCTAACATGATTGCCTTAACTAAGTCCTAAACTTTTCTTTTATCACCATGCAGGGTGAGATGAGCTATAAAATTAGTACAAGGCAGATACAATACAAATCATGTGCTGCGTTGCAGCCACAACAAAATAGGTTGCTAAAAGTCCTCTATTTGAACAATAAGCACAGCTTTACCAGATGAACTTTTATGCTCTAGGCTATTACCAGCTATCAGATATTGCAATAAGCCAGCTTAAGCAGTGATATAGTAGAGAACTGAATCACAAAATGTCATGGGAAACACCTGAAATAGTAATAGCTCCGTTGATCCCTTGATGAGTAACAATAGCCAAGATTGCAATATAGAGCGATGCAGAAGAAAGAAGATACAACCAAGAAGCTTTTAGATCAAGCACAGACCATATGTGCAATGCAAACCCAAGGAGCAGAGTATTGAAGTGGAATGTCACAAGGACCCAGCAAGCTAGAACAAAAATCCAGAAGCAGCTCTAAAGGCAGAAGATTGAAGCAATATTGGAATTGACACAGGGCAAAGTATTGAAACAAGGATGTAGGAATGAAAAGGACTTAGGTTCACAGCATGGCAAAAAAATAAAGCTTCTATTGGCAAGTAACTTCAGAGCCAGATTCAGATTAATCACAAAACAATCATCAACCAACCAAAAGGCAAAACCAAAGAACATACTCCAGCACCAAGAAATATCTAAAATGACACACTATGTAACAACCCATAATTTTGGAACCAATTTAAAATTTATTTTTAATTGAATTTAATGGATTTTAATATTGAAAAAAGATTTATTTTGAGAATCAACGACTTAAATTTATTTAAATCAAAGTTAGAACGTATAAAATGCAAAATTTAATTAAAACGAGCTTGAAATGGCATGGTAGTTCGAAAATTCGATTTAGAACTTTGAATTAATATATAGAATTCAATATAAATCAGAATTTGATAAACAAGAAACATTGGGATGTTTTGAATTGTAATTTTCTAACAAGTATATGAAATTGAGATTTCACTTTATAAATTGTAAGTTATGTCTAAATCAAAATTTAGAATAGTCGCTATAGAATTTAAATATATTTTTAAAAAGGTATATATAGCCCGTAGAAAACTCACTTTTTGCATACGGATGAATTTGAACTCGAAACTACTTCCATTGAGTTCAAATTGCCGTTTGCATGTTCGAAAACTATAAACTTCGATACCTTTGGAGTTAGAGAAATTTTGGTCTTTTTCATTGGATATAAGACCAAAATTTCGCTTTTTGCATATGGACGAATTTGGACTCGAAACCACTTCCACTGAGTTCAAAATTTCCTTTACATGCTCGAAAAGTATAAGCTTCGGAGTTTCGGCACTTGGGTTGGGTCTTGGTTTGGCTAAACCTAGTTCAGCATATAACCCCAAATAAGCCCCCCCTCTTCATTCACTTCCTCACTTCATCAAAATTAGAAAAATGGGGATAGGGAATGGGAAATTAAAATTCCCTAAACATAGTTTGATCCTTGGAGCTCCATTCTTCTTAAAATCAAGTGCAAATCGAAGGACAAACTCAAGTAAACTCCGTCTCCATCTTCTCCAACTCAATTCCACTTTGATTTTTGAGATTTCCTATGACCTAATTCTTAGGAAACTTGCTCATATGATCCTAGGTTGTTGATTCTAGTGTTTTTGTCGAAGAGAGGTTGTTCTAGCTTGTCATTGGATTGATTTCTTGCTTCTAGCAAGCAAAGGTGAGATCTTTGTGAGTTCTTCATGTTTATACCACAAGATATTAGCTTGTATATTGTCATTTAAATTCATTTAGAGTTGTGTATATGCATATGAACTTGTTATATGAGTATACACTTTTCGGTTCATTAGTTTTAGCTTCATAGAATTGGAATTTCTCGTTTTGATTGTGCACACAATCGAATGCACATGCCATGAGTTGTTTTAGCGATATTGTGAAGCTCCGTTGTCGCATCGGCAAGTTCTAAGACTTCGCAATTCGCTTATATCGCATTGAATAGCTATGGTTAGAGAATATGTTCATTTTAGAATATAATATCGAAATCATAGCAATCTTATGTATATATGTTAGTGCATGTGTTAGTGAGTTGTTTCGACAAGCTTATGAGGCTTCATTATCATCTAACTCAAGTACATAGCCTCCATGGTTCGCCGGAGCGATTTATAAAAGAGAAAGAAAAAATGGGTTGATTAACAGCCCAGGCCTGAACCAGTCGACTGGTCAATTTCTGACCAGTCGGCAGGTAAAGTACTGGGCAGAAACCCAATCCCTGACAAGTCGACTGGTCAGAAATGAACCAGTCGACTGGTAAACTCCTGTGGACCAGAGGGCCTCGGTCCACAGTCTAGATTTATACAGGCTTTTCCCCGGTTGGAACGTGGACCGTTTGGACTTCGTTTATGACTTTTTAGTTCTCTAATTCACAAATTTCAGCAGCCCGGTTCTTGCTAAATCATTTTTATAAGTCATCAATCTAAGAACGATGGAGTGGAAACTAATGGTGAGAACTCTGTCACTCGGATATTTTGTAGAGTTATTTATATATTTTTATAACTGAATATATGTTGATTGCCTGTGATTGCAATATTTGTTTGGTGGATGATGGATGTTATAGTTTTAAATGTTATCATTATTAAACTGTGAAAATAATATATAATTTCACATGGATTGTGATGTAAACCCCACACGGGTATTGGGATGATAATTTTACCCATCGTCCAAGTATGCAAATAATAATCATTGGATGTTGATTGAAAACCCACATGGGTCTGGGGATGATAATAACTTCATACATCTCCCTTGTGTTTAGTTGTATGTCGATCGATAGACGGACAGGCTGTATTAAGATTTATTTAATTATTTAATGCTTATACAGTTCTAGATTACACTCTGGATGTGAATTGGATGTTTAATAGTTGTTCATCACTATTTTTGAATACATGCGATGTATGGAATCTGTAACACCCTGTAATTTTATACCATTAAAATTCACAAATTAAAGTATACTTAATTTTTAGAAAAGAATTAAGTGAAATGGGTTGCGCAGAGAAATATATATATATTGATATATATATAAATTAAAAATTAAATAAATAAATATGCGAAAAAGTTCAAAACAGCGAATTGGGAGGGGGAATAACCGAACCGGCCCATTTTTGAGGTCGACCCGAGCCTCGCTGGGTCGACTAGGGGTTAATCCAGGGTGTTTGGCTGTCAACCCGTGGGCCGATTCGCTCAAATGCAGATTTTGCATTTGATTGGTTCTCATGGTTCAAGGTTAATCTAATGGTCCTAAATAACTTCCTACACCTATAAATACATCCTAATGCTAACCCTAAACCTAATTAAAATAGAATAGTTACCGTCGCCATGGAAATCAATGGAGCCGCCGCCAACTAAGAAAGAAGAAAAGAAAATTCAATTCTAATTCTCTCAACCCTAAAGCAAAGCAAAACTCTCTCTTTTCTTCTCTAAACTGTGAGTATGATGATCTTAACAAGATTATTATCATTTTAATTAGGTTGAGTTATGAATGGATTATGAGTAGATGATGTGAATTATCATATATGTTGTTGTAAACCCCTTTTGCTATCATGTATATTGTAAATCCAATGTTATGTGATGATGATATCTTATATGTTGTAAATCATCCTATGATGATGTTATGTATGTTGAAAGTTTCTATGCTAAGTTGTGATGAATCATACATGTTAAAAAGGCCATGATGTTACCATCTATGCTAGTTAGTTCATATTAATTAAATCATCATGTTTGGGTTATGTTGATCTATATGACAAGTCACATATGCAAGTTAGATTGATTAAAAAAGTTATGAACATATGCCAAGACATCTATTAAGACATCTAGAATTATGCTATGACATATGTGATATCCTATGCTAGTTCACACCATCATTATGTTGCCTAAAAACCCCATATGCAAGTTTATGTATAGATTTGGGCTATGATCATATCATGTAAATTGAGACATTTAACAAGTTGACACCTTTTGATCCTTAACATGTGTAGTTTATGCAAGTTTCACCCCTATTATGATTAGATTTATTTTAATTGTCAATATGTTGTGATAATTTATCTTTGTGCTAGGTGTTAGACTATACAAGTCTAGCCTATATTATGCGTTGAATAAGCGAACGTATAAACGTGGGGTAGGGGAAATATTAAGGATTTAATATTAAAAAGTTGGGGTGCAATTGATATGATTTTGCATGCCATAAGTGGATGGCCATAATTGAGTCAATTATGGACATCATTAAAAGTTGACTTAATTAATAATTTGAATAGGGAATTATTAAAACTGGGGTAAAAGATTTTAAGTGTTAATCAATGCTTAGGACACGAGGTTGGACTCGTTTGTGACGTAAACCTGCCCGGACCCGCCCGACAAATCCAGTGGTCACAAATGTCAGCCCAATGTGAGAGGTCCTAGGCCTAAACTAAAGCATAACGGTTGTAAAGACACGAGGTTAGACTCTTTTATGGTGTAAGACTGCCCGGACCCGCCCAGCAAATCCAGCTGCCATAAATGCCAGTCTAATGTGAGAGGTCTTTATGAGGTTATGTCCTGAATGAATTAAGAAATACTTAACCAGATAAACATGTAAGGTGGGACATGGGGGTTAAGTAGGTGCCTTGGGTGGCATGAGGAATCTAGGGGGTGCCCTTAGTGGCATGTGAAATACGATTAGTAAGACTTAACCAAACACACATGTAAATGAACATGACTAAGAGGGTTAAGTGGGATATACTAGTGACAAGCTTAGGTGGGTAGCTTGTGGGGGCCCATTTCGACCAGTATCCCAAACGTATCTTTGTGGGCTCGACCCAAGTCGAGGACGGGACACGCATGCTGGGTTTGACTGTAAGAGGCCAAAACGGGGAGCGGTGGCAACGCAAGTCCAACGGGTTTCATATGCGTGTGTGGACCCGGGCTGGTAGGTAAGACGTTGTTGCATCGTGTAGGTATAAGCCGTGCATTCTCAAGTTGTACCGGGTTGCCACTTTAGGGGAGTGATACACCCCACTGTGGGGCCAGCACGGGTATCTACGAGTAGGGAGCCGATCGGAAGTGGGTAGTGGGGTACACCTAGTGGAGATAGGGGCAGACGGCGCCTATGTAGTCAGCTAGGGGTACGTAACGCTATTTATAAAGTTTCTGTGTGAAGCAAGTGGGATCAAACAATAGGGTGACTGGTGTGGTGCAGTGTAGTAATGTGCGGTGTAGTGTAGTAATCATTCGTTAGTAATTAGGTGTGCCTTTACCGTTATCTTTAACGTTATCTTAAACGCTATCTTTATCTTCCTAAGAGTTCATAGACATTTACTTGTCTTCCAGCTTATGCCTTAGTCTAGTTATTTTGATAATAGTATTGTTAGAATTATCATACTCGCCAGACTTTATGTCTGACCCCCTCTATTTCTATCCTTTTTCCCCCTCCAGGTTCTTAGGTTGGGCCCAGCTCTAGTGGAGTTTGATTAGATTGCTTCATCTCTCTTGGAAAGCTTAGACCCTTGAAGTAAAGTCCAGCTTGTTGTCTTCTTTAATGGCTATTTGTGTAATGGGATTATGTATTTTGTTTTATGAAGATGGATATTGTACTTGGTTTTATGATGTAACAAACATGTTTAATTTCCGCTGCAATAAAATGAAGTTTTAGATTTCCAAGTACTATTTATTATCTGTCTTGTTGTAATTTTTCTGTTCTATATTCACTTATAACCTCCATGGAAGTTAATGCATTCCCTTTGTGAGTGACATTAATGGACGTGGGGTGTTACAGAATCCATATAAATAAAATTATATGGTAACTGATTGAGTCTGATTCCAATTCATAAATAACAAATATTTTAAAATAATATTCAGTGAAGAATCAAAATATGATTTTGATGCCCGATTTTGGATGGACACAAAAATATTGAATTATTCATAACTAGAATGAATATGAAGCCGAGTTAAGCTAGTAAATGTTATTTTAACTCGAACGAAATTTTCTATCAATTTCATTTATTTTTATAATGAATATCAAGAAAAGGGATTTCAAAATTTGGTATTTTAAAAATATTATTAACTTGATATTATAATGATATAGGAAGTTCAATTTTGATTTAAAATTGAAGTGGAAGTTGGAATCATTTTAAAACAAATTTATGAACGTTTTATGAAGTACGTTTTAAAAAGGGAATCGACAAAATATATTATATATATAAATGGTTTGAATATAACATACGAGCAGCGACCGTTTGCGAATTTCAACAATTAACTTCGAATTTGCATAAGGGAGATCCAACCATCAAATTCTCCTATAACCGGAACCTTGGGATCGTATCGAAAACAACTTTTGAGAGATAATAAGAGATTTGATATTTAATGGTAAGATTTTAAAATACGTCCAAAACAGTTTTGGAAAAAGATCGCTATGGCTGCAATTCGGTGACCGATATGGGAAACCGACTGTAAGGGCCTTAATAAAAACATGAATAAATTAGGTTTTGGGTTTGTCGTGAATGGTGTCTTTAATAGTACTATTATTAAAGCTAGTTGAGGAAAGGATAAATCTTTTAAATAAGATTTAAGGAAGTTTACCAATTAATAAATATAATTGAATTAATTGGAAGTTGATTTTGGGTTGATTGTGAACAATGTTTTAAACAACATTAGTTCTTAAACCCGATTAATTGTGAGGTTATGATTTGGAATTTATAAATCTTATAACCAAGATTTAATTGAAAATTTTCCTAAGTGAAGTTTTACAATTTAATAAACTAAATTGGAGTTTTAATGAATCTTTAATTAGATTGAAATATGAATAAGGTAATTAAATTTATCGAATTCAAGAAATGCTCAAGAATAGAGTACCACGAGTTTTACTCCATGCGATAGTTAAATCTTTATTTAGATTTAAAATGTGAAATGGTAATTAATTTTACCGATAACATATTGGGTGTTAGATATGGAGTACTACCAGTTTTGCTTCATGGGATGAATAGGTTGGGATTAGGATAATAAAATTATGATTACTTTGGTAAGGCTTGATAATCCCGATTAGTTTGGTAATCCTCAATCTGTTTTAAGTTTTGTAAAAAGATAATAAAAATCTTTTGCAATGGTTTTAAAAAAGAAAAGATTTAAATAAGAGGTTTCAATGAAATAAATATTGATAAGATATGTGGGAATAATTCCCAATGTAATAAATATTGGAATAAAAGAATATTCCGGATTGGAATGAGGCGTATGATGTGTTTTTATAGCACTCGATTATAAAATACGCAAGTTATTCGGAAAGACCGGGTTTAACCCATTTTGAATAACTGATACGACGATTAAATTTTGACGATGAAGACGGTGGTTGAAGACCGGAGATCTTCGCATTGTTTAGATGATTACTGATGTCTTGATTGGGTTGTACACCCAAGACGAGGTAATATGTGGTGATCATCCAGACGTACTTAGAGATCGACCGGATATGCGAGGACCTCTCTCCTGTATTGGACAATGAGACGAGGAATAAGGTGCCTCCGATTTCGTTCAGACCCAGAACGGACTTGTGAATGGATTGTGTCTGACATTGTATTGTGTGCTATGTTCGTTGATCTCTGCTAAATATATATCTGTTTGGTGGCAGAGAATCTATTCTCCTGCTTAACATCCTTCTCTGAAATGTACGAGCTTAGAGGTTATATATTGGCAGAAATCAATGGTACGGTATGGATTGACAATGTGACATGCTAAGATGCAAATGATCAAGGCTTTTGTTGAAAATCAAGGTCTTGTGGATGATGATCAAAGCACAACTTTAAGTAGTATAGCTTTGTGTATATGGTTAATTCGCGAGCCTCACACCTCGGTATGAGTCAGAAAAGGGATAAGGACACAGTGTGAGCATACGTTTCTTTCTAGCTAGAAGTTGTGTCATGACATGGAGCCCAGACATTTTTACTTATGTGGATGATGGATTGCAAGGTGCCTCGGATATGATTGGTCTCCAATGGCCAAGTGATAGGTCCGATAGGACGGGAAAACGTATGTTTAGGAATAATTAATCCTAAAAAGTAAGTGAGGACCGGCACTGCAGGATCCAAGGGCTTGCCAGTGTCCGAATCTTGGGTCATCTTGCTAGAGATGATCCGAAGCGGTAAGGAGACCATCCCTTGCCTTGACTCATGATGGAAATCCAATTTCCAATACACGACATTTGATTTTAGCTGTAAAACTATATGGCGACATAGTAGGATGAGGTACTATGTCGTCTATGATTGATACATTTGTATTTGAAGTTGATTTCTTCACATATAGTAATAATAAAAGATAAATATCGCGTACCGAGCATATTTGGCCATTATAAGGTAAAACTCTATCCTCTGGTTTGTGTTGCATTGTGTGATGGGACTTGAGTCTTATAATGGCTTTATTTTTCCAAAAAGAATTGCGTTGTTTATTTATTGTATTCTTGGGAGGAAACTCATTCCGTGTTATACGGCTTGGTCCTTTGATTTATCCAACAATAAAAATCAAGTTAATAACTGTTTTATTTCTCACACCAGTCCCATGACTGACTCGAAGTTTATTGTTTCTACCTAAAATATGGGTGCCCATATTTTCCACACGGGCAGCTAGTAGTTTTGGTCTTCATAGATATTTCTTTTCACATGATCCTAGATTACAGTTGGAGCTATATTCAGAAAGCTTTGTATTCGTGTGTTCCTTCAGCTGTGTTAGTTGATGTATTTCCGCTGTACATTGTATTTATACATTTTAAATTTCCGCTGCTATGTAAATTATTAATCTCTGATATTGTATTTCCGCTATGTAATATTTATTCATACTATGATATATTCTTATACTTTGATGTAATTGTTGTAATAGAAATGAAATGTTCTCATGTTTGTGTTTTGGTGCGTCGTGTTCTCAACATAATCCGAGCTCCTCCGTCTCTTCACGGATCAGGGAAGTCTAGATCGTAACACACTATATATAGTTTTGACCACTCTCGAGGTTCCAAAGACTAGAAACAACAAGACTCAACACTACTAACAAACAAAGCCAATAGCGAAAGCCTTACCAAGGAATAGCAGCAACAAACTTCCAAAGAAGTCACTAGCAATAGATCTGAACTAAGAGAGATGATGAAATCAACCGAAGGAGGAGATAACGGGGAGCACTGCTCCAATGTGAAAGACACTGGCATCAAGCTAGTCTGCAGGGGCCAGCCTAAGGAGAATGCTAAAACTATAATCAGGAAGGCAAGGGGAGAGAAGCCGAAGGAGGGTTCATAGATGAATCTAAGGTTTCTAGATCTAGGGAAAAGGAGAGGAAGAGAAAGGAGAGCATCGAGTAGTTATCAAAAAAGGGATGCTGGGAAGAAAGTCGTAGGATTGGCTACAGGATCGGAAGACAGAAATTACTGCAAGGTTAATTAGATCTACAGGAATAGAGGCTATTCCACGTAGAAGAAAGCTAGGGCGTAAGAAAAGGGGCGACGACAGAAAACATAATGGATTAGGAAGAAAGGAAGAAATGGATTAGGTTATTGGAAGGAAAGCGAAAGTAAAAAAGAAAACGTGGTAGATGGCAATTGCCCTAGTCGCCATGGAGAAGTAGAGATCTTCTTTTTTATGGAGTTGACACTCCAGTATCTTTTAGTTGGTGTCGAACGGAATCTTATTGGAAGATTAACGGAGAATGCAATATCTGATCTCATGCATAGGGCTAAATATAATAATGCACTAATGACACTGAGGTATGGTACTTCTGGACTAAGTACATTTTTATCATCTTTTTTTGAACGGTAAGGGTCTTTTTTAACATCTAGTAATCTAACGACCATAGGCATACTATGTGGATATGCTTTATTCATTTGAAAAATCTTCTCTACGATTTCCTTAGTGTATTTTGACTGGTGGATTAGTATGCCTTTGTACTATGCTTGATCTGCAGACCAAGATAATATTTAGTTTTGCCAAGATCTTTCTTTTTAGATTCCTTTTTGAAGTAGTTTATTATTTAATCAATCTCTTTTGGAGTCCCAATAAAATTATACCATTAACACATATTGCTAAAATATCAATTCTCTTTACTAGTTTCTTTATAGATATACATGGAAAATGAGATTATATTCATATCCTTCTTTTACCAAACATTCACTAAGACATTTATACCACATTTTCCGGACTGTTTCAAACCTCATAGTGATCATATCAGTTTTAATGATTACAAAGTCTTTGATTTCGATTCAAGCAACTTATACCCATCAAGGATTTTATTGCAAATATCGATGCCAATTCACTATAAAGATCAGCTGTAAAAATGTCAGTCAATCTTATATCAAGCTACTCGGAAACTACAAGACTTATCAAATATCGAGATGTTATGACTCTATAACAGGAGAGTATGTTTCTTTCAATTTGAGACTGGTCGCTGCAGCAAATCTTGCAACAACAAGTCGTGCCTTGTATTTCATAAATTGATTTTATGATTTCGTTTTCTAACAAATACCCACACATGTTAGTTTAACATTTTCAGGTGTTTTCTCTATTGGTCCAAATACACCATGTTTTTGAAGTGAGTCTAGCTCAACCTAAATAGTATCTTTCCACTTTGGTCAAACATGTCTTTTTTGATATTCATTATGCTAGTTGGTTCATTATCATTATTCTCATTATAGTCATGACTTCATTTATTTTAGCAGCTACTGCGAATGAGAATACATCATCAATTATTATTTTACTTCAATTCTACATTTCTCCATAATTTGTATAAAATATAAATACCTCATTATTATTAGGCACCATTTTAGTTTTGGAAGCTTCTATTATTTCTTCGGGGATAATAGTTCCTTCACCATTTTAGGAGAATTAGTATTTTCATTTAAGTTATCTTTTGGATCATTTATAACCTCTTCAGAAGGTTTATCAAATGATGGTTTTTTGTTCGACCTTCTTTTACTTGGTGTGCAGTCTTTTGAACCTATCTGTCTTCCACAATTTTGTCTTGCTTTAGATTCATTTGCTGGTATTGTCCCTTATGGAACTTCAATTCTAGCTTGCATTTGCTACTGGAATGTGAGATTTAGTTATTCCCGCAGCATCACTAAAAGCATTTGGCATTTGGTTTGCAATATCCTGAAGATGCTAAACTCTATGTACCTCATACTGGTATTGTTTATTATGTGGATCCAAATGGAACATAAATGTATTATTGCATGATACTTCATGATGTTCTACTGGAACGGTATTTCCTCCGCCTAACGGCGCGAAAGTTGACTCATTAAATTTACAGTTTGAAAATCTTGCAGTAAAGACATTACCTGTAAGAGGTTCAAGATAATCAATTATCAAAGGTGGATCAAATCCCACATAAATTCCTAACCTTTGCTGAGGATCCATTTTACTACGAAGTGGGGGACTAATCAACACATGCACAGCGCAACCAAATTTTCATAAATATGCAATATTTGGTTGAGATCCATTTAAAAGCTGTAATAGTGTTGATGATAAACCGTTGGTCTAATTTTAACCAATTTTGATGCATGCAAAACTGCATGTCCCCAAGCTAAAACATATAGCTTTGACTGCATAAGAAACAGTCTTGCAATAAGTTGCAAACGCTTAACTAATGATTCTACCAGACCATTTTGATTATGAACATGAGCTACTAGATGTTCAACTTCAATTCCCAAAAAAAGATAACATTCATCAAATGTTAAAGAAGTAAATTCTCCTGCATTATCTAGTCGAATTGATTTAATTTGATGATCATAGAAATGTGTTCTTGGTTTGATTATCTGAGCAGGTAATTTGGCAAGTGTCATATTTTCTATAGAAAGAAAACATAATTATGACCAACGAGTTAACGCATCAATTAATACAATAAAATATATAAATAGACCACATTTAGGAAGGATTAGACCACATATATCACTCAAAATTATTTGATAAAATGTTGAAGATTCAGATCTGATCTGACTACATGAAGGTCGATTGAATACTTTTCCTTGTGCACAGGTGGTACATAGGTAATCACTAGGTAAATTCAACTGGTTTGATAAATCATGCTCATCTGAGTTTTTAGCAATTTTACGCATCATTACCAATCCAGGATAACCCGAGCGATCATGTCAAAGAATAAATGTCTTTGTATTTGTGAGTTTCTGGATCATGTTTATGGAATACGATTCAACTATGCCAACTTTTATGGAATGTAATCCAGTTGAAATTATACCAAATTCTTCTAAAATAAGCTTCTGCCTCCCAATTCTAGAAATAACGTAAAGATATTCTTTGTTGTTTTCATTTATAACTTCACCATGGTAACCACTCATTCTTATATCTTTAAAGCTTAGCATATTTCTTTTAGAACTGTTTGAGTTTTTGAACGAATATATGTGTATCAATTGGTAATACTATATAGGCTCTTCCAAACCCTTCAGTTATACCAGCAGAACCAACTATAATGGAAACTTTAATTGAAATATTTTCAGATAATTCATAGAAAAACTTTTAGTTTTTCAAAACTGTATGAGTAGTTGCACTAGCTAGCAGACATTTGTCATCAATTGAATTTTAACAGTTCATACTTTAAGAATTAAAGACAACATAGTTAGTCAATTATTGAAATAACTTATGAACATAAATAAATGTCAATAATTTATAAGACAAGAATAATTTTAGGAACATACTACTTATAAATATCCAACATTATATGTTATTTTAGTAAGTCCATAAAACAAGCTAATAAATAGATAAATAAAAAACTTCAAACTAACTTATTAATATATGCTAATAATAATAAAATGAGATAAAGCAAAAACCACATAACAAGCTTCAGATTACTAGTTGATTAATTCGGTCATACCTTCGATCACTACATTTAAGTTTCCACTGCTAGTGAAATTTCCATCATCATCTTGGAAGATATCATCTAACTTCTAGTTAGAATATCAGACAATCCCTTAGTATTATTTGTCTCATTATTCTTCGAACGATGCTATTCCTCTACTTTTTTCTTTGATAATCCCTATGTACATGACCAATGATCAGATCATCCAAAACTATAACAAACTTCCTTATGATGGTTTTTATTTTCTGTAGCTGAATCATCATTCTTTTTACTCATTTTTCTTTTTGTTGCCTTTTGAAATTAGTAGTTTTGTTACCTCTAAATCTTCGCTGGAGTTATGTCCACGTCCACATGGACTTGCTGCTGTAGGAGTAAAATTATGGCATGAATGTTAAGAAAGTTTTTTTTCAGTATTTGTGCATCATCCACCTTTTCTCCACATAAATTCAGTTCGGAAGTAATTCTAAAAATAGAGAAATTGTATTCCCTTACAGATTTGAAGTTTGAAATCTCAAGTTCAACCACTTTTTCCTTTTTTTTGGAAGTATGACTGTCTTCTTGTGGTCATAACACTCCTTCAGGGAGATATGTAAGTGAAGAAAATCTCTTCCAGTCAAATATTCTGTTTTGAGAACATCATGGATGTGATGTCTTAAAAATGTCAGAGCTTTTGCTTTGTCTTGCTAAATTACATTATTACCATTTTTATTGGCATTTTTTGAGCATTGAGACCGTAAATGGATTTCAGTGTCCGATATCTATGACAAATAGTTTTCTCCAGATATGTCTAAAGCTTTAAATACAAGCTTAACAATGTTTGCCATGTTATGACTCGGTTTACGCCAAAACAGTATGAATGGAAAAATAAAGTAATAAACTGATATTATCGCAGGTGGTTTATCATGTAAGATGTGATGTTTTTATAATTAAAAGAGATAAATAATTTGTTTATTCGAGAGACTAAGTATTGCTTAAAGAATAGATAAACAGATGAACAAATAATAGCAGAAGATATTTTAAGTTTGAAAGTGACTGATAGGAAATATTTTTACATCCGTCCATACTTCATGACCTAGTGTGTGTATGATATATATATATATATATATATATATATATATATATATATATATATATATATATATATATATATATATAGACACACACACACACGCACACACACACATAATCAAAAGCACACCAAATAGTGCAACACCACTATAGGCCCTTTATTTCCACTACACATTCATGTTTATCTCTCTTTACACTAATCCTCTCTTCCCACTAACTTATTAAATTATAAATAGATGGCCTAAAATGGAATGCAAAAAGTGATGCTATCAAATAAGGGTACCCTCGGGTGTACCTTATGTGTGTGTGCATATATGTATGTGTGTGCATGTATACATATGTATATATATATATATATATATAGAGGGAGAGAGAGAGAGAAGTTTGACATAAATTAGGAAACACAAAATCTCAACTATTGAATTGCCCTCTGATTTTCATCACTCATATAAGGATAAATTAATCATGTGACTATTTTTTTTATATCCTTTAATTTGTGTCCAAACAGCCAGTATATATGTGTGCGTGTGTGTGGTTCCGCTACACCTCTTATATTGCACGTGAAATTCTCCTTGATTTCCAACCACATTCCGATTTTAATATTCATTATTTCTCTCTTTCCACTATACTATATTATTTAAGTGAAAAAAGAGAGAAATAATGAATATTAAAATTGAAATGTGCGGCTGGACTTCAGGGGAATTTCACGTGCAATAAAGAGGTGTAGCGGAACATTTCCATATATATATACACACACACACGCACACTCTCTAACGGTTTTCTATTTCAATGGCAGCCGCTGTTCATGTAACTAATTCCACTTTCTCTCTCCTGCGTTCGCAACCTTCTTCCTCATCGGCAAATCCTCCTTCATCATCAATATCCGCCAATCCTCATCCTGATACAACCTCTAATCCTACTACCAATCAAGATTAGGTATAATCTAAAACAAGCAAAAGGAGATTGGGTTTTGCAAAACTGTCTTTGGAATATGTTTTCATTCCATAGAAAATTTATAACCAATCTGTAAATATTTAGGTTAATACAGTAGCTCTTATTCCGATCCATTTAGACTCTTAATGATTAAGTTGAAGGAATATATCACAAGAGTTTGGAAACCATTGGGTACTTTTAATGTCCATATTTCACCCAGCTACAACTTTGTGGTTCAGTTTGAAAATTCAAATGATTACTCTCGTATTATAGAAAGTTCAACGTACTCTTATTTTGGTAGGCTTCTATTTGTTGAAGCTTGGCATACTGGATTTGATTTTAGAAAAAAACAAAGTGATGAGGTTTATATCTGGATAAGACTTCTAGATTTACCCATAAAACTTTGGACTGAAGAAGCGATTCAAATGTTGGCTGGTTTTATATCTAGAAGAAAACACCATTGAAAAGAGATTTACAAAATATGTGAGGGTTCTTCTTTCAACAGACACCCAAACTGAACTTAAAATTAAAGTACCTATTTATTACACAATGGACAAAGGATTATCATTTCAGTTGAATACGAGTTTGTGCCTATCAAATGCCTTCAGGGTAGTATATTTGGACATGAAGACAATTATCACGAATGTACTAGTGATCCTCGATGGATTCCTCCAAATTCTCAGGATGGATCTCATGATGATAATCCTGAAGTGCAAGTAACTGAAAATGTTTTTTCTAATCTTAATCCTGAAGTGCAAGCAACTGAGAATATTTCTTCAAAAGAACCAGCTCAAGCTTCTTCAGAAAATGCTGATGAAAACTCCAAGTTACCTAAAAAAATGATACCAGATGACTTAAATCATAGAACCGATGATATTGAAGAAAGTGACATGGTGAAAGAGATTGCAAAGGGAAAACAGGTTGATGATTCTTCCTTTATTGATAAGAATACAAGTTACTTGCAAGGTTCTAAATCAAAGGCTGCTAATGTAACTACCCTTGCTCATTCTAAAAGGAATTTGAGGAGCTCTACTACAATTAAATGACACTTTTATCTTTGAAAGTTAGAGGTATGAACACAACCTCTCGTATGAAGGATGTGATCAAACTCCTAAATCAAACTAAATCAACTATTGTTTGTTTAGTTGAAACAAAGCTCTCTCAATCTGATTTAGTTTTATTTGCTTCATTTCTTCCTTATTCTTGGAATAATCTAACAAATAATTCTTCAGTTTCAAGTGGACAAATCTTGCTTATTTGGGACTCTAATATATGCGACTTGGTTGTTGAATCATTTTCTTTCCATCATATGACGGTGAGTGCTACAAATAAGGGTGGCTTTGGTATGACTTTTCCAGTGATTTATGGTAGTAATACATTTGTTGATAGGCAACATTTATGGCAACTTTTGATAAATGAATCAAGTTTAATTAATAATGCATCGATTTTAATGGGATATTTCAATAACATATTATCACCAAATGAAAAAGAGGTGGTCTACTAATCCCTTATCAACATTTAAGAGAATTTCAAAAGTTTGTTATTCAAACAACATTAACTGAAATAGAACCATTGGGTTTTCAATTTATTTGGCGAAGAAGGGGAATTGCAACTCATATGGATAAAATTTTGGTAAATAATGTGTGCCTACATCAATTTTTAAATATGAAAGAACTTCCTTTCTCTCAAAATTCAAGTGATCATAATCCTATTTTGCTAGACCTTATTCCTACTCAAAAATCAAAGAGATTTCCATTTTGGTATAGAAATGATTGGCTAAGCCTTCCTGGATATAGTGAAGCAGCTCATAAAGGTTTGAATTAAGCTGTTTGGGGTTTTCATAGTTATAAGTTCTTACAAAAACTTCAAAATTGTAAGAAAGAACTTAAAGGCTGGAATAAATTAAGAGATAAAAATTCAACAAACATCAAACAAGCTGAACAATGTGTCACATAGTAGGAGCAATATGCAGATCAAAATCCTAAAGGCATTCAAATCTATGAAGATTACCCACATGCCAAGAGAGAATTTCATAATATTCAACAAATATATTTTAGTGAATTTAAATAGCAAGCAAAGGTCTCATGGTTACAACAAGGTGATACAAATTCAAAAAAATTTATTCTCGCATGTTAAACCGAAGATTCTTTAATCATATTAGAGCCTTGATTGATCATAATGGTGATCAATTATATAAATCAAATGAGATAGAAATTGAAGCCATAAACTATTTTTTCGCAATGTTCAATGGTTCAAGTTCAAATGGTTTTCCCAGTTTCCACCCTATTTCAACTATTAATGAGCAAGGACTACTGAAGAAAGTAGAATTAACTGAAATCAGAGAATCTCACTTTTCTATTCACGATGACTCTAGTCCTGGACCAGATGAAATGAATGCTAAATTTTTTAAAGTTCATTGGGACTCTCTTAAGAATGATTTACTGGATGTTATTTCTAATATATTTAAATCTAATAAATTGCCTAAATCATTAAACCATACTTTTATCATTTTGATTCCAAAAAATGAGAGACCAACTGAAATTGCCTACTATAGACCAATCTCATGTTGTAATTTCTATTACAAAAATTTATCTAAAGTTTTGTGTAATAGACTAAAGCCATTTCTTCCTTTTTTCAATATTAGACAATCAGTGTGCTTTCGTAAAGGATAGATATATAGGAGATAATATCCTTTTGGCTCATGAATTGTTGTGTGATTTCAAGAAAAAAAGGAATGCCAAAGTTATGTGTTAAAGTGGATTTACAAAAAGTCTATGATAGAGTCAATAGGGAATTTATTTGTTTCATTATGGCTAAAATGAACTTCCCTACACATTTTGTAAATCTGATATATGAATGCATGGCAACTGCAACTTTTTCTATTATCATTCAAGGCATTCCAAAGGGGGTTATAACATCTTCAAGAGGTATTAGACAGGGAGACCCTTTGTCTCCTCATCTTTTTGCAATTGCAGTGCCAGTATTTCTCCTACTTAATGGATGAAGCAACCCAGTCTAAAGCATTCAACCCAGTTGTCATATACAACATATTATTTTTCATCTTCTATATGCAGATGACTTGATGATTTTTGCCAAGTCATCTATAACACCCCGTAATTTTTAACAACACTAAAGAGGGAAAATTAAAGAATAATTAATTTAATATTCAGAATTAAGGGAAACGGACTACATGTAACAACCCGTATTTTTATAACGTGTAATAACCATAAATCAAGGCAGAATTAAATTTTAAAATAAGAATCAAGGGAAATGGGTTACGCCATTGCGTTCATCTCGAAATTCTGCTTGGAAACGAGTCCGAGTTTTCAAAAATCGGAGTCCGTATGACCAAGTTATGACCTTTCGAAGTTTTCAGAAGTTTTCAAGTTCAAAACAGCTCAGAATTCGAATTCAAATTTCGAAATTCAAACCTCAAAATGGACTGGGCGGGAAATTTCCCGCCCAGGACCAGGTCGACCTGGGGGTCGACTATGTAGTCGACCTGCCCAGGACCAGGTCGACCATAGTGTCGACCTAGGGGTCGACCTGGTGGCCGAGCCCACTTCTGAAGCTGGATTCACTTTGATGTTTCTGGCCTCGTTTCTGTCTACATTCGTTGACCTGACCCTATATAAACAGCCCCTAACACTAGTCTCTCTACACAAAATTCTTTCTGATATTATGCTGCTCTAATTCTGGTTGAAAAGTTAGAGAAAGAGACTACTTCTTCTACGTCGAAACTACGTTAAGAGAATCGCTGATTTGGGGACTTCTGTTAGGACTCGACTAAGCATATAAAGATTCAACATCGACTTTCTTTTTCTAATTCTCGAACCACGATCTGTAAGCCCCGGTTACTTTTAGATTTAAACTGTAAATGTAATATGAATATGTTGTAAATTGAACTTGGACCTGTGTATGATGATTGTTTTACATCCATGCTTGTTCATCTTGGATCTTGACTTTTGGGTATATTACCATGACATTGATTTGGGGCCTATTTATGTTGTAAATCAAAAAGAAAAACCCCTTATATTATCATGTTGAATATGCTATTAGTCACAAGTTTATGACTATCACCTTATGTCAATCGTTACCATGACTATACTATCACCTTATGTCAATCGCTACCATGACTATACTATCACCTTATGACAACTGTTATCTTGACTAGTACCTTATTTTGCTAGATTTGGAATCTTTATGTTTGAGGCCAATATTCCATATGCCAGTAATGTTATAATCTTTTATCTCAAGTCATACCATGCTATGCTAGTAATCACTTTTTCCACCTTATACCCGTCCCTTTTTATGTTATTCCCTAATTAGATTTATTTGTACCGATTCGAGTTTATGTGCGATGGGAATACGATTTGGGTAGATTAGGTAAAACATAAATTAGCTTTGAATATGAATGTTATTATAACTTGAACCTGGATATGGACATGAACTTGACACGATTTGACATGAAACATGACATGAAAAATCGACATGAATTTTGACATGAAAACTTGAACGTGGGCATGACACTTAAATAAACTTGAAAATGGCCAACTCGAGGTTGGGTTGAGTTTGCAGTGTAAATCTGCCCGGAACCGCCCGGCAAATTCAGTGACTGCAAACAATAGGATCCAATGTGGGTAGTTGGTCATATCGCACGAAAAACCCGAGGTTAGACTATGTTGTGGTGTAAATTTTCCCGGAACTGCCCGGCAAATCCAGTGACCACAACAGTTAGTCTAATGTGAGAGGTTGGGGTGCATTAATGAATTAATGCCACATGATAGGGTTAAGTCATGAACCACTTGAATATACTTAACCAACTTGACACGATGATTTGATAGGGTTAAGTCATGAACCGCTTGAACACACTTAACCAACTTGATACATGATTTGGATAGGGTGAAGTCACGAATTTGAATGACAACACTTAACCCATTAGAAACCCTAGTTACGCGGTCCTTTTCAACAGTAACCCACTTAGATGTATCACGATACCTTGGGACTAGGCAGGGTGGGGCACGATTACTGGGCTGATTGTAAGCGACCAGAACGACGGCTGAGTTGGTGCGCCATTGTAGGTTCAGGCGGACTATGGTCGTGCACGTAGTCCGGAGTTGAAAAAGCGGACATTGGGCACCCGTAGGTTTACACTGTGCGTGCTTGATTCGTGTCGATGGTTGGTACCATAGGGCTTGATACACCCTATGGTGGACCTAGCACAAGTAAATACATTTCAGGATAGGGCCGTATGACACAGACACATGACGAGCTAGAACTGGTAGGGAGCCGATCGATTAGTAGATCGTACCGTAGGACCCCGTAATGGGCCACTTCATGATATTGGGCCAAGGGATCATTTCATGATTAATACTTGACATGGACACTAGTATAGTTGGTGCAGCGAATCTCGAATATGCGATGCTAGACTTGACTTATCCTGTTATCTTAATTATCCTACCAGTTCTGTTATCATCCTTATGTTTAATTCCAGTTTTCACATATCATGTTACCTTTACTAGTTTTCATACTGAAAGTCACTAGGGCTTACCAGTCTTTATGACTGACCCTTTTTCTTTCGCCTCTTTTTCTTTCGTTTTCCCCCTCAGGTTCTCAGGGAGGAAACACTAGCTCTTAGCTTGGATTTAGCTTGCCTTCTGACAGCTCTTGTACGGTTTGGTCTTGAGCTATGCCATGGCTGCTTCTGCTATTTATGGGGAATAATTTACTTTTGTTATCTTAAGTTTATGCTTCTTTACTTGGAACTTAATGTAATGGAATAATTTGTACCTTGGATATATGGGGTTTTGACTCTTTTCTTGAAAGTAATAAAAATTTGATTTTTAATTTCTACCGCTGCTTTATTTATGTTCTGCCTTGTGATATCTCTGTGTATGTTTACCTAGATAATACTCCACAAAATTAGTGCATTCCCTTTGTGAGTGACCCTAGCGGAGGTGGGGTGTTACATTTGGTATCAGAGCAGAAGGTTACTAGGCTGGGCAAAAGGCTTTTTTTAAAAAAAAAAACTTTTGAAACTATTTTCAAAACCATTTATAAAGAAGCATTTTTTTAAGAAAAGTTTTATGTTTAAAAAGGCTATTCCCCAAAAAACCATTAGCACTTTCCTTCGTTTCCTCGTTTGAATCTTTTTCTTTTCGTTTTTCAGCATGGCTGATCTTAACCTACCTGAGGGAATACCCATGCCTGGATGGTTCCGAAGGTACTTAGAAGCTAGGGCCAACGGCGCGGGCCCGGCAGACATCCCTCCTCCTCCTCCCCCAGTGGTCGCGGTTCCTCCTCCTCTTGGTACCGCCTTTGCCAAAATATGCAAAGACTTTAAAGCGATGGGCGGCAAGAACTTTGTTGGAACTGAAACCTTCATTGAGGCACGAAACTGGCTAAAGGAGACTAAAGACTTGTTTATTATCTTTGATGTGGAGGACCATAGGAAAGTTCAGTTGGCAGCATGGTTGTTGAAAGAGGAAGCTGCATTTTGGTGGGAAGTCACCAACGCTACCAGGCCAATTGAGACTTGGGCAGACTTTAGAGAGAGGTTTAGGCTTAAATTCTTATCGTCAGCAGAAGAGAACCTTCAGATGGAGAGGTTCCTCGCACTCAAGCAAGGGGACATGTCTGTTAGGGAGTACGTGAATAATTTTAATCAGCTTGCTTGGTTCGGTTTGGACTTGGTCAATACGGCCCAGAAAAAGGCTGTACGCTTTGCTCGAGGATTGAACGAGCCACTACACAGTTTGGCCATAACTCATATACCCATGGGGGCGACCTTTGAAAGCTTGGTGGATATGGCTCTACTTCATGAGGAAGACAAGAATAGCAAGAAGGAGGTTAAGCCTAATGAGACTCAGAATAAGAAAGCTGACTTCAAGAAGGGAGGCAACAAGAATAACAAGGGCAACAACAACAAGGCACGTGAGACAAGGAAGTGTAACTTTTGTGGGATTACGGGACATCTAGCTAAAGACTGTAGAAAGAAGAAGAGAAAGTTGTGTGAATGCTTTCATTGTGGAGATACTGGACACATCAGCAAGGATTTCCCTAAGAAGCAAGGACAGGGGCAGGGGCAGACCCAGCGAGCAGGACCTTCTGGAGGGCAGTTGCATGCTCTCAACACCACTCCAGCTCTTGACCGAGGTAGTAATATTTCTGTAGAAAGCCTTGTTTACATTTCTGACTTTCCTACTCGAACCTTATTTGACTCTGGCGCATCGCATACTTTTATTTCTTCTGATATTGTTGAAAATCTACACCTAAGTACTAGTCTGGTTGAGGATCCCGTTACAGTTTCAAATCCAATTGGGGGCTCCGCCCATTTATCTATGATGTGTGTGGATTTGAGGATCTCTATCTTAAGCGTAGAATTCACATGTAGTGCTTATGTTCTCGGATTTATGGGGTACGGTCTGATCCTAGGTATGGATTGGTTGTCCAATTATAGAGCCATTCTTAATTGTGAACGAAGGGTAGTGAGGCTCATGACTCGCCTCGGTAATACCCTTGAAATTTCTTGTAACCCTAAGGGTCCGGTCATGTTGTGTTATCTTGAATCCCTTGACTCATTCGACGATAATTTGCAATCTGTAAGAGTGGTCCAAGAATATCCAGATGTCTTTGATGAAGTGAGTGGGTTACCTCCTAAACGCGAGATAGACTTCCGAATTTATCTTGTTGATAATGCCAAGCCAATTTAATTACCCGTTAGGCACATGGCCCCGCGAGAAAGAAGAGAGCTCAGTAAACAAGTTAAGGAGTTGCTTGAGAAAAATTTCATAAGATGAAGCATTTCTGAATGGGGTGTCCGGTGGTATTCGCTACTAAGGAGGATGGTTCGCTTCGTCTGTGCGTAGATTATCGTGAGTTAAACAAGCTAACGAAAAAGATTAGGCACCCACTGCCAAGAATCGACGATCTGTTTGACCAGCTTGTAGGAGCATCTGTTTTCTCTCAACTCGATCTAGCCACAGGGTTCCATCAGCTTAGTGTGGCTGAGGATAGCATTGACAAAACTGCGTTTAGGACTCCAGATTGGTTCTTCGAATGGCTCGTCATGCCATTTGGGTTAACGAATGCACCCACGTATTTTGTAGATTTGATGAGAGGGTGTTTCGGGAGTTCCTTAACAAGTTTGTAGTGGTTTTCGTGGACGATATTCTGATCTTCTCAAAGGATGAAGAAGAGCATGCTAGACATCTCAGGGAAGTCATGGATACGCTCAGGGCACACCAGTTAAAGGCTAAGTTTTCCAAATGCCATTTTTGGAGGAAGGAAGTTCGGTTTCTTGGACATGTAGTTTCTAAGCAAGGCATAGCCGTGGACCCCGCAAAGGTGGTTGCGGTGCAAGACTGGAAAGTTCCTAAGAACGCAACTGAAGTGAGAAGCTTTCTCGGTTTGGCAGGCTAGTATAGGAAGTTCATTAAGGACTTCGCTAAGATTTCAGCCCCTCTTACTAGGTTAACGAAGAAAAACCTAGCGTTTGCGTGGGACATAGAATGTGAGATTGCTTTTCAGAGACTCAAGAGAGCCCTCACTACAGCTCCAGTTTTGGCATTACCCGATGGGGGTAAGATGTTTACCGTGTACACAGATGCATGTGGCACGGGATTAGGCGCAGTCCTAATGCAAGAAGGGAAAGTGATATGCTATGGGGGTAGACAACTCAAAGTTCATGAGAAGAACTATCCCACACATGACTTGGAGTTGGCGGCGATCGTTTTTGCACTTAAATCTTGGTTCCATTATC
The DNA here is from genome assembly GCA_030737875.1 of Allium sativum. NCBI lineage: Eukaryota > Viridiplantae > Streptophyta > Magnoliopsida > Asparagales > Amaryllidaceae > Allium > Allium sativum. Next base: position 411,581,734 of record CM060909.1, on the reverse strand, counting down.
TTCTTGGGGAGAGGTTCGAGCTGTATACCGACCACAAATCGCTGAAGTACCTCTTCTCACAGAAAGATTTGAATATGAGACAACAGCGATGGATGGAATTCTTGGCATCTTATGACTTCGATATAGCTTATACCCCTGGCAAGGGTAACGTGGTGGCAGACGCGCTAAGTAGAAAAAAGTTGACTTTGAGCCCCTTGTTTGTGGAAAGGAAAAGCCTTGAATTTATAGCAACCTTTGATTTTACACCGGTTGTTGAGTCATTGACTGCTACGTTAGCATCTCTTGAGCTAAGACCTACACTTCTAGATCAAGTAGGGACTTCACGGAGGGAAGACCCACAGATAGTCGAAATCATGGACAAGCTGATTAGGGGTGAGACGTCAAGTCACCTCGGTAGGTATGCCATAGATGACAAGGGATGGCTAAGGCGTGATGGAAGGCTATGTGTCCCACAAGTGGGAGACTTAGTGAGGAGAGTCCTCGAAGAGGCGCACCACTCGAAGATGACTATACATCCCCGAGGGGATAAGATGTACAGGGATATGAAACGCATTTTCTTTTGGGCTGGAATGAAAAAGGACGTGGCAGAGTTCGTTTCGAAGTGCATGGTGTGCCAACAAGTAAAGGCCGAGTCGAAGAAGCCTGGTGGGCTATTACATCCTTTGGAGGTTCCGCAATGGGAATGGGAGAGTGTCTCGATGGATTTCATGGATAGACTGCCTAGGTCAAGGAAGGGAAATACTAGCATATGGGTCATAGTTGATAGACTCACGAAAAGTTCTCACTTCATTCCAGTGAAAAACAAGAGGACCGCATCATGGCTAGCGTCTATTTACCTTCGAGAGATAGTACAGTTGCATGGAGTTCCTTCTAGTATAGTTAGTGATCATGACCCGATTTTTACTAGCCAGTTTTGGAATAGTCTGCAAGAAGCAATGGGTACACGACTGAACTTGAGCACGGCCTATCACCCGCAGACGGATGGACAAACCGAAAGGGTAAATAGGGTGCTAGAGGATCTTTTGAGACTCTGCATTCTTGACTTTGGCGGTACTTGGGAAGACCATCTTCCTCTCATGGAGTTTGCATATAATAATAGCTACCAAGCTAGCATCGGAATGGAGCCGTTCGAAGCCCTGTACGGAAGACCGTGCAAGTCACCAACTTGTTGGTGGGAGACTACAAACAGGCTTATACTTGGGCCCGACATGATAAGGGACACTTCTAAGAAGATTGAGTTGATACGAAGACGGATGAAATCGGCCCAAGATAGACAGAAATCTTATGCGGACCAGAGAAGGACAGACCTAGAGTTCGAAGTCGGAGATATGGTCTTTATAAAAATTTCTCTGTTACACAATGTAGTTCATTTTGGAGCAGTTGGAAAGCTAGCACCAAGGTTCGTAGGACCGTTCCTTATCACTGAGAGGATTGGACGGATGGCCTATAAGGTAGACTTACCGGAGAAGTTGACTGGAGTACACAATGTCTTTCACGTCTCGCATCTCCGAAAGTGCTTGCATGAGTCACCCGAAGTGGTTGAGCCAAGCATCCTTGAAGACGTAGAAGTGGAAAAAGAAGCAACACTGAGGCGATTTCCGATTCGTATCTTAGGAACAAAAATTAAGAAGCTAAGGAGTCGAGAAGTCAAGCTAGTTAAAGTGCAGTGGAGTGAAGCCCAAGAAGACGCAACTTGGGAAACTGAAGAGAAGATACGCGCACTTTACCCATTTCTTTTTGAGGGTACATTCTCGATCTCTTTTTCCTATAACCTTGAAAACCTTTCCGTATCATGCTTTTACTACCTACGTTTGTCTTGTTATCTTCTCGATCTTATCTTGAGAACCTTAGGTAGAACCATATGGATGTAAACATGTGATTGAAACATGTTATGGTTGATGTTTGCAAATGGTTGCAAGTGTTTGCAAGTGGTTGCTAGTGGATGCATGACACACATTAGGCACTAGATCGGCTCAGTCACATTTTCATGTTGCATATGCATGAGTGCTTATACTTGTACATGGATGGAACTTGTTATGCTATCACTTGGATGTTGCATATGAATGAATGTTTGTACACTCATGTAAAGATTATAAACTATGTTATGAATTTGCATACACATTGGATTCATTACACTAACATATTTTGCATTAAGGAGGTTTACTGAATCAGTAACCGCCTGATCTTTTGCATTAGATAAGTACATATACACACACTTTCTGCATATGTTCATACAGCACTAGAAATCTTTTAAGGACAATGGTTGCCTGTGGATGATGCTTTGAGTAGCTGGATGATTGGATGGTAGGATATATTCTTTCTAACTTAGAGATTTCGGGGAAGAAATCATTTAAGGAGGGGAGAATGTAACAACCCGTATTTTTATAACATGTAATAACCATAAATCAAGGCAGAATTAAATTTTAAAATAAGAATCAAGGGAAACGGGTTACGCCATTGCATTCATCTCGAAATTCTGCTTGGAAACGAGTCCGAGTTTTCGAAAATCGGAGTCCGTATGACCAAGTTATGACCTTTCGAAGTTTTCAGAAGTTTTCAAGTTCAAAACAGCTCAGAATTCGAATTCAAATTTCGAAATTCAAACCTCAGAATGGACTGGGCGGGAAATTTCCCGCCCAGGACCAGGTCGACCTGGGGGTCGACTATGTAGTCGACCTGCCCAGGACCAGGTCGACCATAGTGTCGACCAGGGGGTCGACCTGGTGGCCGAGCCCACTATTGAAGCTGGATTCACTTTGATGTTTCTGGCCTCGTTTCTGTCTACATTCGTTGACCTGACCCTATATAAACAGCCCCTAACACTAGTCTCTCTACACAAAATTCTTTCTGACATTATGCTGCTCTAATTCTGGTTGAAAAGTTAGAGAAAGAGACTACTTCTTCTACGTCGAAACTACGTTAAGAGAATCGCTGATTTGGGGACTTCTGTTAGGACTCGACTAAGCATATAAAGATTCAACATCGACTTTCTTTCTCTAATTCTCGAACCACGATCTGTAAGCCCCGGTTACTTTTAGATTTAAACTGTAAATGTAATATGAATATGTTGTAAATTGAAATTGGACCTGTGTATGATGACTGTTTTACATCCATGCTTGTTCATCTTGGATCTTGACTTTTGGGTATATTACCATGACATTGATTTGGGGCCTATTTATGTTGTAAACCAAAAAGAAAACCCCCTTATATTATCATGCTGAATATGCTATTAGTCACAAGTTTATGACTATCACCTTATGTCAATCGTTACCATGACTATACTATCACCTTATGTCAATCGCTACCATGACTATACTATCACCTTATGGCAACTGTTATCTTGACTAGTACCTTATTTTGCTAGATTTGGAATCTTTATGTTTGAGGCCAATATTCCATATGCCAGTAATGTTATAATCTTTTATCTCAAGTCATACCATGCTATGCTAGTAATCACTTTTTCCACCTTATACCCGTCCCTTTTTATGTTATTCCCTAATTAGATTTATTTGTATCGATTCGAGTTTATGTGCGATGGGAATACGATTTGGGTAGATTAGGTAAAACATAAATTGGCTTTGAATATGAACGTTATTATAACTTGAACCTGGATATGGACATGAACTTGACACGATTTGACATGAAACATGACATGAAAACTCGACATGAATTTTGACATGAAAACTTGAACGTGGGCATGACACTTAGATAAACTTGAAAATGGCCAACTCGAGGTTGGGTTGAGTTTGCAGTGTAAATCTGCCCGGAACCGCCCGGCAAATCCAGTGACTGCAAACAATAGGATCCAATGTGGGTAGTTGGTCATATCGCACGAAAAACCCGAGGTTAGACTATGTTGTGGTGTAAATCTGCCCGGAACCGCCCGACAAATCCAGTGACCACAACAGTTAGTCTAATGTGAGAGGTTGGGGTGCATTAATGAATTAATGCCACATGATAGGGTTAAGTCATGAACCACTTGAATATACTTAACCTACTTGACACGATAATTTGATAGGGTTAAGTCATGAACCGCTTGAACACACTTAACCAACTTGATACATGATTTGGATAGGGTTAAGTCACGAATTTGAATGACAACACTTAACCCATTAGAAACCCTAGTTACGCGGTCCTTTTCAGCAGTAACCCACTTAGATGTATCACAATACCCTGGGACTAGGCAGGGTGGGGCACGATTACTGGGCTGATTGTAAGCGACCAGAACGACGGCTGAGTTGGTGCACCATTGTAGGTTCAGGCGGATTATGGTCGTGCACGTAGTCCAGAGTTGAAAAAGCAGGCATTGGGCACCCGTAGGTTTACACTGTGCGTGTTTGATTCGTGTCGATGGTTGGCACCATAGGGCTTGGTACACCCTATGGTGGACCTAGCACAGGTAACTACATTTCAGGATAGGGCCGTATGACACAGACACATGACGAGCTTGAACTGGTAGGGAGTCGATCGATTAGTAGATCGTACCGTAGGACCCCGTAATGGGTCACTTCATGATATCGGGCCAAGGGATCATTTCATGATTAATACTTGACATGGGTTAGAACACTAGTACAGTTGGTGCAGCGAATCTCGAATATGCGATGCTAGACTTATCCTGTTATCTTAATTATCCTACCAGTTCTGTTATCATCCTTATATTTAATTCCAGTTTTCACATATCATGTTACCTTTACTAGTTTTCATATTGAAAGTCACTAGGGCTTACCAGTCTTTATGACTGACCCTTTTTCTTTCGCCTCTTTTTCTTTCGTTCCCCCCCAAGGTTCTCAGGGAGGAAACACTAGCTCTTAGCTTGAATTTAGCTTGCCTTCTGACAGCTCATGTACGGTTTGGTTTTGAGCTATGCTATGGCTGCTTCTACTATTTATGGGGAATAATTTACTTTTGTTATCTTAAGTTTATGCTTCTTTACTTGGAACTTGATGTAATGGAATAATTTGTACCTTGGATATATGGGGTTTCGACTCTTTTCTTGAAAGTAATAAAAATTTGGTTTTTAATTTCTACCGCTTCTTTATTAATGTTCTGCCTTGTGATATTTCTGTGTATGTTTATCTAGATAATACTCCACCAAAACTAGTGCATTCCCTTTGTGAGTGACCCTAGCGGAGGTGGGGTGTTACACTACGACATTGCGTTCGTCTCGGAACTCTAGTCAAAATAGACACCTGGTTTGCGTAAAACGGACACCGGATGAAGAAGTTATAAAGGTTTGATGTTTGCATATGCGCAAGGGGATTATATATATATATAATTCAGAAAATAAAAAATCCGTTTAAAAATCAAATTTCCGTGGGCGGAAAAAAATCCCGCTCAGGGGTGTCGACCCCTTAAGGGGGTGTCGACCCTTGGGTCGACCCCCTTGCGGCAGAGGAGGCAGATTAAGGTTTCGGGGTCACTTATAAATATGACCTCATTCTCATGTTTTTGCACACCAAAAATAATGGAGGACTAGATAATGTCTCTGCCCAGATTGAATCAAACCTTTTCTTCTTTAACAAATAAGTTATTCAAGTGTAGATCTATGATTCAACATCTGCTATTCTTCTTCTATTTTTTTCTTGATCCAAACACTGTGAGTTCATGTTAATTTTAGATCTAAATAATTAAAAAAGTAAAACTTGATATGACTGTAATTTGGATCTATGCTTGTGACCATGTGAATCATATCAGATCTATTATAACCTGTTTAACTATGATATTTTGACATGACTATGACTTAGATCTTAACCTTTATCATGTCAGATCTGCTTTTGGATTATAGATCTAATTCACTATTTAGATCATCTTATATTGGTTTCATTATGTTTATGGCCAAATCAGATCTGTTGTTAGTTGGACATCTAAATCATTGTTTAGATCACATCATGCCTATCCTTATTTTGTTAGAATTAGTTCTATTATCATATGTTCATCAGATCTGTTCCTATATGCCTACCTTGTCATTAGGCCACTATATGTTTTATGCATGTGTCTACCATTATATGTCCATCATGTTAGTATGATTATCTCTGTTTTATTCCCTCTATCTTTTCCCTTTATTTTTATATAACCAGGCTACCTTCGAGCCTAGGCATGCCGCTGAAATATGCGAATACGTTAGATTAGGAAAGAGGGGAAGCGTTAATATTGGGCATAACTAGTAATTAGAAATTTGGGCATAACTTGAATAAAGTGTAATAATATGAATTTGGGGCATATAGCTTATTGTGAACATAACTTGGGTAAGGCGCATGAAAACCTATAACGACGTAGGTAAATTTGGGTAATAATGGAAATGCCTAGGATTACAGTAATTAGAAACTGTAACCGTGCCTAAACACGAGGTTAGATTACACTTGTGGTGGAAATCTGCGAACTGCCCGACATATCCAGCGACCACAAGTGGTGAATCAAATGTGAGGGGTCTAAGTGCAAAAATACGAGACATGCTAAGACACGAGATTAAGCCCGACTTATGGAAGAAGTCTGCCCGGAACCACCCGACATATCCAGCATCCACAATTGGTAGGCTTAATGTGGGAGGTCTAGCACATTATAACCATAAATGGACATGGTACTGAAGTTGAATACTTAACCCAGTTGAATACATAGGTATTGTATGAACATGTTGAACTTGAATAGGGATTAAGTAAACTTGGGTGAAATAGTGGGAGGGTTAAGTATATCTGGGTTGGGTGGGTAATATTTATATAGGCCCACAAAACTTAACCGATTGGGGGTTAAGTAATTAAAGACACCGTCAAGTAAGCATAACCTGTGGAAATCCAAGTGGGGATGCAAGACTAAGGGGAGAGCTTGCATCATATTGTGTATGGGACCCGTTTTTGTCAGTAACCCATATAATGGTATCAAACGGGTACTCTGCCCTAGGTCGGAGTTAGGGCACGCTTACTGGCTGGTTGTAAGAGATACAAACGTGGGTGAAGGTGTGGGCGGCGCGTACCGACCGGGTCATGTGCGTGTATGGTCCGAACAGAGGAAAATAAGACGCCGTGGCACCTGTAGATATGGTTGTGCATCCTGAAAACTAAGGGTTTCCACTTTAGGGAGTGACACACCCAACTGTGGGGGCCAACACAGGATATCTACGGAGTAGGGAGCCGATCAATTAGAGTAGTAGTTTGGGTACATCCGGATGTATGCCTAAGTCTACCCTCTTGTAGTGTTGGGGATCATCTTGTTATAAGACACTATTATTGGCGTAGAGAGTAAAGAGAAATCATTAGAGAAGTGCTATTTATTCTATCTAGTTGGCCTATTTAACTTGTCGTACTTGCCTTATATTTTGTTATCTCTCTTTTATCCACTTTATATGCCTATCATGATACTTTTACTTATTTTTATGCTAAAAGTAACTGGACTCGCCAGACTTTATGTCTGACCTATTTTGTTTCCTCTTCTTCTCTTCCGTTCCCCCCTCCAGGTTCTCAGGGTGGTATACTCAAGCTTGATCAGGATTCTGCTATCATCTTGCTTGGAGCTACTTAGATGTATTGCTCAAGATCTTTTCTTTGCTACTATGGCTATGTTTTGTTTGGGGATTATGCTTCTTTATTTATTGTACTCTGATGTTTTAAGTACAAGACAATTTTTTTAATGATGTACTGGGTTTATGTATTTTCAGATATATGATGTTTTGAACCACAATCTTTATGATTAATAAAGTTTGTTTTTAAATTCCACCGGTATTTTATATCTGTCTTGTGATGTTTCTGTTTCTATTTACCTATAACGCTTCATGAAACTTAATGCATTCTCTTAGTGAGTGACATTAATGGACGTGGGGTGTCACACTTGGTATTAGAGCTGAAGGTTACCATATTGGATAAAGTTTTTGAAAATTATTTCAGAAAGGTTTTAAAAGGAAGCATTTTCAAAAGAAAAATCTATTTTAAAAAACATATTCCCTAAAGCCATATGTAACATCTTTCGATCCTTTATCTGAATTCCTTTCCTTTTCTTTTCAGGTGGTCGGGGGGAACCTAATATTCCTGAGGGCGTTACGATACCAGGCTGGTTTCTTTGGTATCTAGAGGCCATGGCACCTGCCGGTGGTCAAGCAGACGTTCCTCCCCCAACTGCGCCTGTCGTTCCTCCTCCTCCTCCTCCGTGAGCAGATAATTTCTCTAAGATCTGCAAAAACTCCACGCTACTGGCAGAAAGACGTTTAATGGAACTGAGACATTTGTAGAGGCAAGAATTTCACTCAAAGAGACGGAGGATCTGTCTGGAATCTTTGAAGTGGATAATCGTAGGAAGATTCAGTTAGTCGCCTGGCTACTGAAAGATGAAGCTTCGTTCTGGTAGGAAGTGACACAAGCAGGGCGTCCAGTGGACACTTGGGATGATTTTAGACAGAGGCTTGAAATGAAGTTTCTTTCTTAAGATGAGAAAAGCATGCAAATGGGAAGGTTCTTGGTGCTCAAGCAAGTAAGCATGACTGTCAAAGAGTATGTTAACAAATTCAACCAACTAGTGAGATTTGGGTTGGAGCTAGTGGATACTTCGCATAAGAAAGCTTTGCGGTTTGCTAGAGGACTGAATGAACCCCTTCATGGGTTAGCTATGTCTCATATTCCAATGGGAGCAACTTTTGAAAGGCTTGTTGATATGGCCTTGATACATGAAGAAGATAAAGCTGACAAGAAAGAAGTTAAGGTTGAGGAAATACAAAACAAGAAAGTATGGCCAAAGAAGGGACAACAACAACAACAAAAGAAAGGCTGAAAAAATGATAAGGCTAAGGATAAGAGGAAGTGCCATAATTGTGGATGTGAGGGTCATTTGATAAAGGACTACAAAAGAGGGAAGAATGCTTTCTTCAGTTGTGGAGAGGTTGGGCACTTTTCTAAGGAGTTCCGGAAGGAGCAAGGACAAGGTCAAAAGGCAGGAATTTCTGGAGGGCAAGTGCATACTCTCGCGATCAGTGCTCCAGATCGAGGTAGGAAAGTTTCCATGGAATGTTTGATTTCGCTTTCCAATTACCCTATTAGAACTCTTTTTGATTCTGGCGCTTCACATCCATTTATATCTGATCCTATAGTTGAGTCTCGGCACCTTAATACTAGTATGGTAGTGGATCCCATTGTTGTCTCAAACCCCATTGGTGGTTCGGCTCATTTGTCCATGATTTGTCGGGGTTTGAGAATATCTGTGTTAGGCATCGAGTTTGAGTGCGACGCATATGTGCTCGGTTTTATTGGCTATGGTTTGATTCTAGGGATGGATTGGCTAGCCAGGTATGGTGTCATCCTAGATTGTGAGAGGAGGGTCGTTAGACTTTTGACTTGCCATGGGAGGACCCCCAAGATTTCTTATGACCCTAAGGGGTCTGTCATACTTAGTTTCCTAGAATCTCTGGATGCATCTATCGATGATCTACAATCTGTACCAGTAGTCCGTGAGTATTCTGATGTTTTTGAGGAGGTTCAGGGCTTACCTCTGAGGCCGAGATCAATTTTTGTATATACTTGGTGGATAATGCAAAGCCAAATGCATTGCCTGTGCGCCACATGGTTCCAATGGAAATGAGGGAGCTGAGAAAGCAAGTAAGGGAGCTACTTGAAAGGGTTTATTATGCGAAGCATAGCCGAATGGGGTGCTCCAGTGGTATTCGCAACTAAGGCGGATGGTTCGCTTCGCTTATGTGTGGACTATAGAGAGTAGAATAAATCACAAAGAAGAACAAGCAACCACTCCCGAGGATAGATGATTTGTTTGGCCAGCTCGTTGGTGCATCAGTATTCTCTTAGTTAAACTTAGCCACAGGGTTTCATCAGTTGAGGGTAGTCAAGGACAGTATAGATAAAACCACTTTTAGGACTCCAGATGGCTTCTTTGAATGGCTCGTTATGTCTTTTGGGTTGACGAATGCACCCGCCTATTTTGTTGATTTGATAAGTAGGGTGTTTCGAGAGTTTCTAAATAAAGTTGTCGTGGTCTTTGTTGATGACATCTTGATTTTCTCGAAGAGTGAGGAAGAGCATTCCTTACATATAAGGGAGGTTTTGAAAACTCTGTGTGTGCATCAGCTTAAGGCAAAGTTCTCCAAATGCCATTTTTGGAGAAAGGAGGTTTGATTTCTAAAGCATGTTGTCTCTAAAGATGGGATAGCAGTAGATCCCGCAAAGGTAGTTGCAGTTCAAGATTGGCAAATCCCAAAGAATGCAACGGAGGTGAGAAGTTTTCTTGGATTGACAGGCTATTATAGCAAGTTCATTAAGGACTTCGCAAACATATCAGCCTCGCTCACCAGGCTGATAAAGAAGAATTTGACGTTTTCATGGGATAAAGATTGTGATGTTGATTTCCAACGATTGAAGAAGGCTCTAACAACAACCCCAGTCTTGACCTTGCCTGATGGAAGCAAAGTGTTTATAGTATACACGGATGCATGTGGTACAGGGCTTAGTGCGGTTTTGATGCAAGAGGGAAAGGTAGTATGTTATGGGGGTAGACAGCTAAGAGTTCATGAAAAGAACTACCCTACGTACCCATGATTTAGAGTTAGCTGCCATAGTATTCGCGCTAAAGATGTGGCATCATTATTTGTTTGGAGAGAAGTTCGAGTTGTACACCGATCACAAATCTCTTAAGTACTTGTTCTCACAGAAGGATCTTAATTTAACGCAACAAAGGTGGATGGAGTTCCTAGCATCTTATGAATTCGAGATTGTTTATACCCCTGGCAAGGGTAATGTGGTGGCAGACGTGTTAAGTAGGCAGAGGATGGTCTTAAGTCCTCTGTTTATGGAAAGGAAAAGCTTAGAGTTCATATCATCTTTTGATTTTAGAACCTCCATCAAGTTGTTGTCTGGCTTATTTGCATCATTAGAAGTGCGACCTAATTTTATGGACCAGATAAGAGCTTCGCAGCGAGAGGATTCACAGATTTTAGACATCTTGAATAAGCTCAATAAAGGGGAGACTTCTAGTGACCTCAGTAGATATTCCATAGATGATAAAGGATGGTTGCGACGAGATGGGAGGCTTTGTGTTCCCCAAATTGGGAGTCTTTTGAAGACAGTCCTAGAAGAAGCCCATCATTTTAAGATGACTATTCATTCAGGCGTTGATAAGATGTATAGGGATATGAAGAGGGTTTTCTTTTGTGCTGGGATGAAGGAAGATGTGGCAGAATTCGTTTCTTAATGTTTGGTTTGTCAGCAAGTCAAAGCTGAGAAAAAGAAGCCCGGTGGTTTACTTCATCCTTTGGAGGTTCCGCAGTTGAAGTGGGAGAGCGTCTCTATGGATTTCATAGATGGTTTGCCTAGACCGAAGAAAGACAACACCAGTATTTAGGTTGTAGTAGACAGACTTACTAAGAGCACTCATTTCATTCCAGTTAAGAGGACGGCAGCATGGTTGGCAGCAGTTTATGTTCGTGAGATAGTCCGTCTTCATGGAATACCTTCCAGCATCGTAAATGATCGTGACCTTATTTTCACTAGTGAATTTTGGAGGAGCTTGCAAGGAGCATTAGGTACATAGTTGTGTTTAAGCACCGCTTATCATCCTCAGACTGATGGACAAACGGAGAGGGTGAACAGAGTTCTTGAGGATCTTTTAGGGCTCTGTATCCTAGACTTCGGAGGGACTAAGGAAGAGCATCTTCCTTTAGCAGAGTTCGCCTACAACTACAGTTATCAAGCTAGTATTGGCATGACAACCTTCGAAGCATTATATGGACGACCCTATAGATCACCGACTTGTTGGTGGAAATCTACAGAAAGACCACTACTTGGACTAGATATGGTTAGAGAAATATCCCAGAAGATTGATCTTATTAGGCGGCGAATGAAGACCACGCAAGATAGGCAGAAATCCTATGCAGACAAGAGAAGGACCGACATTGAATTTGAAGAAGGAGACATGGTTTTTATTAAGGTCTCACCTTTGAGGAACGTGGTTCGCTTTGGATCTGTAGGGAAATTGGCACCAAGATTCGTAGGGCCATTTCCCATAACAGAAAGAATTGGACAAATGGCTTATGGAGTAAAGCTACCCAAGAGATTGTCCGGTGTTCATGATGTTTCCCACGTTTCTCATTTGTGGAAATGCTTGCATGATACCGTAGAAGTTGTTGAGCAGAGTATGTTGGAGGAAGTAGAAGTAGAACGGGAAGTGACAGTTAGGCGAGTTTCTACCCGTATTCTTGGATCAGAAGTTAAGAAGCTACGCAACCGAGAAGTCAAGTTGATGAAGATCCAGTGGGGAGATAACCCAGAGGATGCAACTTGGGAGACCGAAAACAAGATTAGTGCTTCGTACCCTTTTCTTTTCGAGGGTATGTTCTTAACTTCCTTTCCAAGCTTTTATTTATGCTTGTATCTATCATTTTAGTATATCTTATCTATCGAATCTTCGACCTTTAGATAGGGAATCTCATGATTGTAAACATGTGTTTGAGACATGTTATGTTTGATGGATGCAAGTGGTTGCTCGTGGATGCATATACACACACATTAGGCACTAGATCGGCTCAATCACTCTCATACTGCATATGGATGTGTGTGTATTTTTCTTCTTTTATGGATGAAAGTGAGTGTATCATCATATAGATGTTGCATTTGGATGGATGAGTTTGCACACATATAGAACTTACAAGTTATAATAGGATTATTAGCATACATGTTGGATTCATGACACTATCATACATTGCATTAAGGAGGTCGACTGAATCAGTAGACCGCCTGATCTTGCATTAGTATTGGGACATACACACACATTTGCATATGTTCATATAAGCATTAGAAGTCTTTAAGGACAATGGATTTTTGTGATTGGTGGATGAGGAGATGGGTGATGGATGGTAGGATATACATTCTTCTTAACTTGGAGATTTCGGGGACGAAATCCCTTGAGTAGGGGAGAATGTAACACCCCGTAATTTTAACAACACTAAAGAGGGAAAATTAAAGAATAATTAATTTAATATTCAGAATTAAGGGAAACGGACTGCGTCATTGCGTTCGTCTCATAATTTTGGTCAAAACAGACACCTGGTTTGCGTAAAACGGACACCGTTTGAAGAAGTTATTAAGGTTTGAAGTTTGTATACGCGCAAGAGAATTATATATATATTTAATTCAAAAAATCAAAAATTCGCTCAAAAATCAAATTTCCGTGGGCAGCAAAAAATCCGCTCAAGGGTGTCGACCCCTTAAGTGGGGTGTTGACCCCTGGGTCGACCCCTCAAGGAGTATCGACCCATGGGTCGACCCCATAAGGGGAGGGTCGACCCCCCTGCGGCAGAGGAGGCATATTAGGGTTTCGGGGTCACTTATAAATATGGCCTCATTTCTCACGTTTTTGCACACCAAAAATAATGGAGTACTAGACACTGTCTCTGCCCAGATTAAATCAAACCTTTTCTTCTTCAACATCTCATGTTATTCAAGTGTAGATCTGTGATTCAACATCTGCTATTCTTCTTCTATTTTTTTCTAGATCCAAACACCGTGAGTTTAAGCTAATTTTAGATCTAAATAATTAAAAAAGTAAAACTTGACATGACTATAATTTGGATCCATGCCTATGACCATGTGAATCATATTAGATCTATTATAACCTTTTTAAATATGTTATTTTGACACAACTATGACTTAGATCTTAACATTTATCATGACAGATCTGCTTTTGGATTGTAGATCTAATTCACTGTTTAGATCATCTTATACCTGTTCTATTATGTTTATGGCCAAATCAGATCTGTTGTTAGTTGGACATCTAAACCATTGTTTAGATCAAATCATGCCTATCCCTATTACGTTAGAATCAGTCCTATTATCATATGTTCATCAGATCTATTCCTATATGCCTACCTTGTCATTAGGCCATTATATGTTTAATGGCTGTTTCTACCATTATATGTCCATCATGTTAGTATTATTATCTCTGTTCTATTCCCTCTATCTTTTCCCTTCTATTTTTATATAGCCAGACTACCTTCGAGCCTAGGCATGCCGCTGAAATATGCGAATACGTTAGATTGGGAGCGAGGGGAAACGTTAGTATTGGGCATAACTTGTAATTGGAAATTTGGGCACAACTTGAATAAAGTGTAATAATATGAATTTGGGGCATATGGTTTATTATGAACATAACTTGGGTAAGCGGCATGAAAACCCGTAACGACATAGGTAAATTTGGGTAGTGATGGAAATGTCTAGGATTACAGTAATTAGAAACTGTAACTGTGCCTAGACATGAGGTTAGATTACACTTGTGGTGGAAATCTGCCCGGAACCGCCCGGCATATCCAGCGACCACAAGTGGTGAATCTGATGTGAGGGGTCTAGGTGCACAAACACGAGATGTGCTAAGACACGAGGTTAAGCCCGACTTGCGGAAGAAGTCTGCCCGGAACCGCCCGACATATCCAGCATCCATAAGTGGTACGCTTAATGTGGGAGGTCTAGCACATTATAACAATAAATGGACATGGTAATAAAGTTGAATACTTAACCCAGTTGAATACATAGGGATTGTATGAACATGTTGAACTTAAATAGGGGTTAAGTAAACTTGGGTGAAACAGTGGGAGGGTTAAGTATATCTGAGTTGGATGGGTAATATTTATATAGGCCCACAAAACTTAACCGATTGCGGATATGTAATTAAAGACACCGTTAGGTAAGCATAACCTGTGGAAGTCCTAGTGGGGATGCATGATGAAGGGGAGAGCTTGCATCATCTTGTGTGTAGAACCCGTTTCAGTCAGTAACCCATATAACGGTATCAAACGGGTACTCCGCCCTAGGTTGGAGTCGGGGCACGCTTACTGGGCTGATTGTAAGAGATCCAAACGTGGGGGATGGTGTGGGCGGTGCGTACCGACCAGGTTATGTGAGTACATGGTCCGGACAAAGGAAAATAAGACGTCGTGGCACCTGTAGATATGGTTGTGCATCCTGAAAGCTAAGGGTTGCCAATTTAGGGAGTAATACACCCTACTATGGGGCCAGCACATGGCGTCTACGGAGTAAGGGGCCAATCGATTAGGGTAGTAGTTAGGGTACATCCGAACGTATGCCTATGTCTACCATCTTGTAGTGTTGGGGATCATCTTGTTATAAGACACTAGTATTAGTGGATAGAGTAAAGAGAAATCATTATAGCAGTGCTATTTATTATATCCAATTGTCCTGTTTATCTTGCCATACTTGCCTTATATGCTGGTATCTCTCTTTTATCCTCTTTATATGCCTGTCATGATAGTTTTTCTTATTTTTATGCTAAAAATAACTGGACTCGCCAGACTTTATGTCTGACCTATTTTGTTTCCTCTTCCCCCCTAGGGTTCTCAGGGTGGTAATACTCGAGCTTGATTAGGATTCTGCTATCATATTGCTTGGAGCTGCTTAGATGTATTGCTCAAGTTCTTATCTTTGCTACTATGGCTATGTTTTGTTTGGGGATTATGCTTCGTTATTTATTGTACTATGATGTTTTAAGTACAAGACAGAAATTTTAATGATGTATTGGGTTTATGTACTTTCAGACATATAATGTTTTGAACCACGATGCTTTATGATTAATAAAGTTCGTTTTTAAATTCCATTGTTATTTTATATCTGTCTTGTGATGTTTCTATTTCTGTTTACCTATAATGCTTCACGAAACTTAATGCATTCTCTTAATGAGTGACATTAACGGACGTGGGGTGTCACATCATCTGTTTATAATGCATATTCTTTGAAGATGATATTTCAAAAGCTAAGTATGTATGCAGGTTTAAATGTAAATGCCTCAAAAACTAAGTTTTTTTTCCAGTGCATCAGTTAATAATTCCACAGAATTTTTGAATATTTTGGGGTTTGATCAAGGTGTTCTTCCAATCAAGTATCTTGGAGTGCCATTATCCTCTAACTATCTTTATTATTCAGAATGTAATTCTCTGATTCAAAGGGTTCAAAGTAAAATTCAAGGATGGGAAACAAAGCTACTCAGTTTTGCTGGAAGGGAAGAATTAATCAATTATGTTTTATCTCCTATCGTACTCTATTGGCTTTTTATATGTCAAATCCCAGAATACACTTTAGATAAATTACAGTCACTTTGTGTTGATTCCTTATGGGGAGGTACATCTCATGAAGTAGCGTGGAATATCTTGTGTAAACCAAAAACTGAGGGGGTATTGGCCTGAAGAGTTTTTCTGATCTCAAAAAAGTGGCTTGTATTAAATTGCTTTGGAATTTTCTATCTAATTCCTCTCTGTGGAGCAAATGAGTTCACAATAGATATTGTAAGAAAAAACATTTCTGGTTTGTGGCAATTGATAATAATGCTTCTAGTACTTGGAAATCTATACTTAGACTCAGAATTAATTCAAAACAATTATTCAATAAAATCATTGCTACATGAGAGGATACTTACTTGTGGTTCGAACCCTGGATTAATTGTCAATGTACGGTTGATTTGTAAGGCTATGACAGATTACATCTGATTGGCAATGCTGAACAAAAAAGTGAGTTCAATCATAAGAAATGAAGCATTTCAGCCAGATATACATCCTGCAACAAGGGAATTAGTTGGTGAAATTAGCCCTATATCAACTCGTTATAATATAAATTATGATGTATATGAATGGTGTGAAGGGGGTTACTTTTCTTTTCATAAAGCCTGGGAATATATCAGATCTCATGAAGTGTTTGATTCTAGTTTCTCTGTTATTTGGCATAAGAAAAATAGTAGAAGAATGACTTTCATATCTTACCTTGCAATTTTGGGAAGGCTGAATACCAAAGATAGGATCCATCACTTCGGAAATTTAACAAATATAATGTGTCCTCTGTGTGATAACCATCCAGAATCAATCCAGCATGTATTCTTCCAGTGTGATTTTTCAGTTTTTATTTGGTTCTCTTAAGCAAAAATTATCCCTTCCCCTTAATATTCTTACCGACTTGAAAGAAGAAGCCAGATTAATTCATTCTAGTTTCAACTCAAAGGATCAATTAAGAGATTTAGCATGCAGAGCTTTCACTTTTGCGATTTACTTTATCTAAAGGAATATGAGAGTTTTTCAAAATCGAAGCACCCATTCAACTGTTACTTTAATGAAGATCGAAAGAGAAATTATGTTCTTAGTTCGAAATAATGGCAGCAAGTCATCTCGAAACTAGAGAAATGAACAACTTTTGAAACGGTGGGGTATTGAATTAAATGATACTGGATAGTTATGAAGCAGAGTTTTGAATTTTAAGCGGAAGAAGAGTATTAGTTTGGGCATTTGTTTTTGGGTCGGGCAGATGGTTATTGGAGTTTGAAGTCTATTTTCTTTTATGATTTGTTGTATTTTGATTTCTTTCTGTCTACTGTTACTTTTCGCTTATATACCAAATTTATAAGTACATTTTTCCCTGTAAGGCACCCATCTAGGTTAGGGGGTTACAGGATTTTGACGAGGCTTATAAAGGAGGTTTTTAATTGGTTTATACAATAAACAGAACCAATTTTCAATATATATATATAAAGATCTTTTCAAAACGAATCCAACGGTTAGATTTTCAGATATGTGTAAATCAAATCTGAAGAAAAACAGCGCCACGACCGCGTTATGGCCTGAAGCGTCATTTGAATGAATTGGCTATTTTTAAATAAATAAAAATAGCGATAAATCGTTATAAAATATTATAAACGATATGGAATGGAAATAAACCGAATTTACCCGGTTTAGTGGATATTTGATGGTTGAATGTGTTTGGCGTGAATTATTGTCGAATAATTTAACAATTGAAATGATATTGAAATGAAATCGAAATATAGTTATATGTATATATACATATATATACTCCCCTCGTCCACAGACTATGGACGATATATATTGTTTGGATTATTGGCTGATGTGAAAATTTGGTGAATATCATGAATGGTTGGTTTGAAATAATTGATTGTGATTGAAATCCCAATAGGATTAGTATATGGGAAAATTCGTCTGCGTACGAACTAGATATTAAAAATCCCCATTGTCAAAAGCTGCGAGGCTTTAAGGTAGAGCGAGGAGTCGTACTAGGGACGGTCCCGGTTTTAACTACCCTGCCGTTATGCTGCCGATTTTTTTTGAAATACTTCTTGTTTGATTTAAATTATTCATGTGTTGAATAGAAATTCCCGTGTTAAATAAAATAAACAAAATTTATATGTTGAAATAAATATCTGTTGGATAAAAATATCGTTTTTATCAAATATATGAAGTGAAAATGGTTTTGAAGTCGAAGAATCGATTATATATATATATAATTAAAATATGTCGAATAACGAAGCTGCAGTTCGTGTTTTGAAACCGTGATTTCAAACGATTAGTGCGGGAGATCCGACCATCGGATTTTCCCGAAACCGAAACCGTCGGGTATCGTTGGATATATATATATATATATATATATATATATATATATGACATGTTCAATGTCACCACAAATAGTGGAGCACCCCATTGGTCTCCCTGTTTTCCACCAAACAATCACTTTCTCTCTCCCTCCACTAACTCTCTCTCTTCATCCACTACCTTTTTTAATATAATTGAGAGGCAGGTTCAATGGCACCCCAAATAGTGAGCACCCCTTTAGCCTACTACTTTTCCACCACTCATTTCCCAATAACTCCCCTTCTCTCTCCTTCCACTAACTCTCTCACTTCCCACTCACTTTCTTTAATATAAATGAGAGGTGGAAATCAGGAGGCTTTTGGGGTGCTCCATTTTTGGGGTGCAACGGAACGCTTGCCATATATATATATATATATGTATATATATATGAGGCAAGTTCAATGGAACCCCAAATAGTGAGTACCCCTTTAGCCTACCACTTTTTCACCACTCGTTTCCCACTAACTCCCCTTCTCTTTCCATCCACTAACTCTCACTTCCCACTCACTTTCTTTAATATAAATGAGAGGTTGAAATCAAGGGGCTTTTGGGGTGCTTCATTTTTGGGGTGCCACGGAACGCTTGCCTATATATATATATATATATATATATATATATATATATATATAGAGAGAGAGAGAGAGAGAGAGAGAGGTTATATGGCACCCAAAATTCTTGGCACCCCTTTTGCATCCGAAGGAAAGCCATCCATTTATAGTTAAATAAGTTAGTGGGGGAGAGAGAATTAGTGGAAGGAGAGAGAAACGAGAATGCGATGGAAATCAGGGAGGCTACAGGAGTGCTGCACTATTTGGGGTGACATTGAACGCTCCTCATATATATATATATATATATATATATATATATGAGGAAGGTTCGACTCCTCTTATTTTACACGTGAGATTCCACCTGAATCATAGTCGCACATCCACCTTTCTTTCTCTCTTTGCACTACACAATATTTTTTTTTCCTCTCTTTCCACTATACAATATAAAACAAAATGTGGATATACGGCTGTGATTCAGGGGGAATCTTACGTGTAAAATAAGAGGAGATGCCGAACCTTCCTCCCTCTCCCTCTCCCTCTCCCTCTCTCTCTCTCTCTATATATATATATATATATATATATATATATATATATATATATATATATATATAAGAGCGTTCAAGAGCACTCCAAATAGTGCAGCACCCCTTTAGCCCCCCTGATTTCCACCACACATTCCTGTTTCTCTCTCCTCCCACTAATTCTCTCTCCCTCCAATAACTTATTTAACTATAAATACTTGACTATAAATGAGGAGCAAAAGGGAGGCTAAAAAAATGGGGTGCCATATAACCCTTCTCAAGCCCCCTTGAATTTCAGCCCCCCATTTGCACTCGAATGTCAGCCAACCATTTATATTAAAAAAATGTGAGTGGGAGGTAAGAGAGTTAGTGGAAGGAAAGAGAGGAAATGTGTGGTGGAAAAGTGGTAGACTAAAGGGGTGCTCACTATTTGAGGTGCCATTGAACCTACCCCTATATATATATATATATATATATACATACACACACACATACACACACATGGACACACATACATACAATTAAGTAAATGTAAATATTATATATTATCATATCCATAGCCGGCCCTCAGCACGTGCCAGCTGTGCTTGGGCACGGGGCAGCAAGCCCAAAGGGGGCATCAATTTCTAAACCGCCGAAACCTTTCAGCGGATAAAAAAAAAAAAAAGAGAAACGCGAAGAGGAAAAAAAAACACGGAAGACGATTAGGGCCGGCGAACAGAAGGAGAATTCACACAAAACTTCTCATCAATCTTCAGCGAAAAAAAGGGCAAAACTTCCTGAGGTATGCTATGGCAGCCTGTAAGTTTATACTGTATATGATCACAATCCCTAATTATCAATCAGTTTATGCCGTATAAATCAATCATTTGTGAGTCGTAGCCGCTGGTAAATCACAAACCCTAATTATCGATTGTTAACAATAATTGAAATTGTTGTTATGATTTATGAAACTGGTTGAAATTGGTTGTTGTGATATACCGATTCTTTACAATAATTACTAATTAGGGATCCTTGATTTGAGATATACAATCCCTAATTGATATACCGATTTTTGATGTCTTTCAATTAATTTGTTTCTAGGTATATCACAATCTAAAATTGTTATTAAACATTATTTTTCATCTATGTAAGTTATTTTTAATCCAAAATTGGTACTAAACATCTAATTTGCTCTCTTATTAACTTATTTTATATTTTTGAAATGCAGTAATGTTTTCTAAGAAACAACCCTCTGGTAGTCAAAATAGAAAAAAAAGAAAACAACGAAAAGAAGAAGAAAAATCTTTGCAAGGTTCATTACAAAGTCTTTGGAAAAAAAAAATATTTCTTCTGATAACCAAACTGAAAATGAAGTTAATGAAGAAGTACAAGATTTTGTTCAAAACGAGTCTAATGAGGTGATCGAAGAAACAACAAATGTACTTGAAAATGAAGTGAACGAAGATACAACAAATGCGCTTGACAATGAGGCTACTGAAAATAATGAAGAAACTAACTATGTGGCCGAATGTCCTGAACCTTCTTTATCTTTGGATATATATGATCCTAGAGTGTGGGATAGTTTAGATGCAAAAATGAGAGATATGCTTGTTGAAAATGGTCCTGTTAGAGAAACCAACATTAATTTTCCTAAGGATAATCATAATAGAGGATTTTCCACATTTCACTATGATCAAAAATTACGAAATGGAGAACTTTCTAATAGGAAATGGTTGGTTTACTCAAAGGAATTGAATAAAGTGTTTTGCTTTTGTTGTAAAGTGGTTAAAAGAGTTCGTTCAAGAAGTCATTTGGCAGATATAGGAGTTAATGATTGGGCACATTTGAGTGAAAAACTTAAACAACATGAAGATAGTGTTGAACATCTCACTAACCTAAGAGCTTGGTTGGAACTTCGATTTAGATTGAGCACTAATCAAACAATTGATAAAGAAGTACAAGAGATGATTAAGAAGGATACAGAACATTGGAAACAAGTCATGATAAGAATCATTTCAATTGTCAAACGTCTTGCGATGAATAATTTGGCATTTCGTGGAACAAATGAAAAAATCTATGAAGACTCGAATGGAAATTTTTTAGGCTTTCTTGAATCAATAGCAGAGTTTGATCCAATAATGCAACATCATTTTCGACTTGTTCAAGATAAAAATATTCATTACCATTATCTAAGCCATAAAATTCAAAATGAATTGATATCTTTGTTGGCATCACAGGTAAGAAGTGCAATTATTAGAAAAATTAAAGAAGCTAAATATTTTTCTGTGATTCTTGATTGTACTCCTGATGCTAGCCACCAAGAGCAAATGACTTTGATAATTAGATGTGTTGATGTTGTTAACTACCCAATAAATGTGAAAGAGTATTTTTTGGAGTTTTTAAATGTGGAAGATACATCTGGATTAGGTCTGTTTGGTGAATTACAAGCTGCATTAAACTCATTTGATTTAAACATTAATGATGTGAGGGGGCAAGGTTATGATAATGGTTCTAATATGAGGGGAAAACACCAAGGTGTACAAAAAAGATTACTTGATATAAATCCGAAAGCTTTCTATATGCCGTGCGGTTGTCATTCTCTTAATTTAGTTATCTGTGATATGGCCAACTCTTGTCAAAAAGCTAAATCATTTTTTGGAGCATGTCAAGCCCTTTATAATGTGTTTGCTAATTCTACAAAACGATGGAACATTTTACTTCAATATGTAGACGAATTGACATTGAAGTCCTTGTCCACTACACGATGGGAAAGTCATATTGAAAGTGTTAAAGCGATAAAAAGTCAGTTTCCAAAAGTAAAACAAGCTTTAAAAAAATTAGTTGAAGTTTGTGATGACTCAAAATTAACTTGGGATGCTGAAAAACTCCTGTCGTGTGAATTTTCAAGTTTTGAATTTATTTTGAGTTTGGTTATTTGGCATGAGATATTGTACAAGATAAACTTAGTGAGCAAAAATTTGCAATCTGATGATATGCTTCTTGATGTTGCTATTAAGAATTTGAAAGGGCTTGTTTCATTTTTTGAAAAATATAGAGAAAATGGATTTATTTCTGCTTTGATTGATGCTAAAGAGATTGCAGATGAGATGGAAATTGAGTCAGAATTTCAAGTAAAGCGTAAGTCCATGAGAAAAAAACATTTCGATGAAATTCCTAATACTGAAAGGGAGCAACAATCTGCTCAAGAAGATTTTAGGACAGATTACTTTCTTGTTTTAGTTGATATGGCTCTTTCTCAATTGAGGATTAGATTTGAACAAATGGAACTTTTTGAGTCTATATTTGGTTTCTTATTTGATGCATCTCAGTTATTTTTTTGGATGATGATAAATTGAAAAACTGTTGTGAGAACCTTGAAACGGCTCTAAAACATGGTGAAGATTATGATATTGATGCAAAGAGTCTACTTTCAGAATTACAGATTTTGCAGGAAATGTTACCTAGTGAATCTTATGATACTGGTAAACCATGGAATTCCCTCAAAATTATGGAGTTTGTGAAAAAAATGGATATGTTTCCAAATGTTTTGGTAGCTTATCGAATTTTATTGACTGTACCTGTCACTGTAGCATCAGCAGAAAGAACGTTTTCAAAGTTGAAGTTGATAAAATCTTATTTGCGGACAACAATGACTCAAGATAGGTTGAATGGATTGGCAATATTGAGTATTGAAAAGGATATGTTGAAAATCATTGACCTTGAGCATATAATTGAAGATTTTGCTTCTAAAATTGCAAGAAGAAGTCATTTCAAATGAGACCGGATTTCTATTGTACCTATGCTTGTATGTCATACATTGTAATATTTATTTTCTCTTGTCATGTATCCGTACTTTGTTTTATCGTATGAATAAAAACATTCAGGCGTGGGGATGAGCCTCCTAGCATTGCACTTGGCTAGGTTTGAAACCCCAAAAAAATAGAATTTTTTTTGATTTTTTTTTTATATAAAAGGGCATATTTTTTTCATTCCGCACTGGGCATGAAATTGGTCAGGACCGGCCCTGATCATATCGCACCGATAATGCGTTATAAAATAAAATAAAAACATGTGGTATTAGAGAAAAAAGACATATTTATTGATAAAAATTAATAATAACGCAAATAAGCTCTCAATTTAAAAACTCTACATACCTTGAATGTTATAATAATATTCCTTTGCATTCTGCCTCAGGTTACTTTTACATTTATAACAAAACTTCCATTATACAGGAGATGCACAGTATTCCTCGACAACGTCAATGTTGTCAAAATACATAGTTCTGATGAACAGTTCTAGATGAATATGCCAGAAGCGAAAACGTCCTTATGTACATTCCATAATATATGACATAACCACTCCATAAAAACGTAAATAAAATCACAAAATCAAGCATCGCAGCTGCATCAGGAAACCAATGCAGCAGAAAAGAATATCAAGACATACCCAAAAACAACATTCATCTTCCAGTCCTCGTCACAATCAAATAAAGTTGCCCAACAGTTTCGTCAAGATCCAAGTATACAAAACCGAAAGGATAGCACCGACCGGTATCGTAACCAACCAAGAAGCCACAATCTCCCTAACCACCTCCGCTCTGACACTATTCAGCCCTCTAGCGAACCCAACCCCCATAACCGCACCCACCAGCGTGTGCGTCGCCGAAATCGGCAGCCCCAGCTTCGACGCCACAAGCACCACAGAAGCAGCCGCAAACTCCGCTGCAAACCCCCTAGTAGGGGTTAGCTCAGTGATTTTTTTTCCAATCGTCGCAATCACCCTGTAGCCCCACATCATGAGCCCGGCCACGATGCCAAACCCGCCCCAGGCCAGAACATCGATGGGGATCACGATATCTGCCGCAGCCGACCCGGCCCTGCCGTGGAGGATGGAGAGCGCACCGGCCAAGGGGCCGATTGCGTTGGACACGTCGTTGCCTCCATGCGCGAAGGACATGAAGCAAGCGGAGAGAATCTGCATGTAACCAAAGATGGCGTACACAATCTTGAGCTGGGCCCCTGTTGGGCCGGCAATGTCGGATAAGAACCCGAGGTTTTCTTGATGGTGGGATGGGGTCGATGCAATTTTTTGGGCTTCGGAGGTGAGGAGCTGGCCGAGTTGTCTGTTGATGACTCTGCTTACTATGAAGGCAGCGAGGATGCCGCAGGCTAGGGATTGGGTGAGGGCGATTGGGAGGGTTTTGCTGAGTGGGAAGGCGGAGAAGGAGATGCCGGATACTCCTAGGAATACTGAGATTGGTGCTGATCTTGCTGCTGCTTGACCTGGGTTTGGCGCACTGTACACAAACTGAAGCGATATATATAATTACATAATAGAATTTTATGTGATAAAGTCAAATGACTTGTTGAAGCAAATAACACACACGTAGAGATAAAGCAAGAAAAGAACTCCAAATAAAATGAAATTTTAAGAGAGTTGTGTGTATATGTATGGATTTATGTATGAATTAATGCTTTTATATTTGCTTTCATGTTTTTCAATGACAAAAAAGGCCTATCCATTTTATTTCCCAATATCATCCACATTACAATAGCGCAGTGACCAAATGTAACTTCTACCCATTTACACCCACTTAAACGTCTGACACGAACTAACCTACTTACAACTATATAGAACACACACCTACCTCAACCATAATATAACTTCATTGGTTATCAGGTCGGTTAAAATTGATCACAAGTATCGCCATCCCTGTCCAAGTGACTGCAATTGCAAACCACATGGTGAGTGATTTTAAACTCTATCTTAACTTTTACAAAGCTGGCTAAGTTTGTCCGGCTTTATAAAAGCGAGCTTGGGAATCCACAAATAAAGTAAACTCGGTCGTTATAGGCCAGTTGCATGACAACCCACCTTAAGCAGGGAATGCTTTAACCACTTAAGCTGGATGGCATTAATACAAATTGTCTCATCTTTACAAACATTAAGGTACGCGCTTCGGGGATGATGATAATACGCTTTACATGTGAATTATTTTTCTACAAATTGTATATGTTTAACACAATCGAAAGAAAATGATTTTTATAAATATTTAACCACATTTTGCATTGAAGTCATGCATAATTAGTTTTAAGAAATTAAGATCTAAATTGCAACATTTAAAAAAAAAAATTGTTAGTTTGAATTTTTATTTATATCACTAAATAATAAAAAGGATACTTCAAAGAAGTCTATTTGTTAAATTTTATTTTTGAGTGATACTAAGATTTAGTAATATTTATATTGCATTTTATATTTGTAAACTAAGTTTAATTGTTATATTGTATTTTCAAGTTTGACTTGTAAAGTAGTTAGTTTTCTACAAATTGCACATATCTAACACATTCAAAAGAAAATGATTTGCACAAATATTTAGTTATATTTTTGCATCAAAACAATGCACAATTTATTTGAATTTGTATTTCTAAGTTGTACCATCCATTTTTTTTGTTGGTTTGAATCTTTATTTATATTACTGAATAATGAAGAACTAAATTTTAAAGAAAGTTTGAAATCATATTTTTAAGTGATACTTAAAAGTGGTCTTTAGGCACAAGGACAAAATTTGAGAAAAATTTAGGCACAAAAACAAAAAATTTAGCCACAAGAACACTTTTTAGTGTAAATCAAGGAATTCAGTGATCTACCATCAATTTCTATTTTACACTAAAAATGAACGTTACGACACGCGCTTGACATGCATTTAGCGTGTGAATTTTTTTCCTATAAAATATGTATATTTAACACATTCTGAAGAAATAATTTGCATAAATATTTCGACGTACGTTCGCATTGAAAAAATGTGTAGCTATTTTAGTTTTTTATTTCTAATTAACAACATCAATTTTTTTAGTTTAAGTTTTTATTTGTATTATTAATTAACAAAACCAGTATTAGTAAAGAAGCTTTGTTAAGATCTATTTTTAAGTGATACTAAGGTATATAATAAAAAAAACTTCGGATGACTTTTGGATTTATAAAGAATGCCTGGCTGTTAGATCCTAATTTTAACGGATAAATTAATTTTTAATTAAGATATTATTGATTGTCGTTGTCTTAATTAAATGATAGGATAGATTGACTAAGTAATAAAACATAAGAATTTAAATTTTAATTAAAATGAAAATATGTTTGTTGACGTCAAAAGTTGGTCTTATGATGATCAACCCCCAACGTTGTTGAGTACACACGAAAAACTACCACGGAGATGCAAGAAAAAATAAATGAACAAGGGACACGCAATATTTTATAGTGGTTCGGCTTATATCAGTGCCTACATCCACTTATAATCTTTGTTCATACAGTCGATTACATGTTACAGTGGTTTTTCAGTGGAAGAAAGAAGAGATTACACAAAATCCTTCAGAGATTTCCAGTATACCGAGCATAGGTTTTCTTTGGAGGTTTTTAGAAAATCCCTTTCCGTTTTGAGCTATGGTGTATTTATAGGTGAAGAAAGTGGGTTGAGTCGTATGCCACATGACTTGCCTCTTTTTCGGAGTCCAGACACGTGGTGGTCGATCCACTAAAATAGTAACGGCGGGGCCCGATCTACTGCTGATGAATAGTTCTCGAAAATCGCTGTCGACTTAGAGCTTGATATTTGGCGTATAAAAACGAGTGGTGGTCAAATTCATTCGTTGCTTCGACCTTGGGAATAATGCTTTGCTTGATAGCGCATAACTTGCCTTGATCTGATACTGTAGGAGATAATTTTACTGGATGCTTCTGCTTCGAGATTCCGGCTCGATCCGATTTTCCACAGAACAAGTCAATCGATATTGGCGACTCGACCGATTGATTGTCTTTTTTTTTTGGGAGGGCATTGTCTTTATATTGTCTCGGACCGACTTGAGGTCGGTCGACCTAAGCTGATAATTTTCCCTTGAGGTCTTTTATGGGTCAATATCTGGCGTTAGGCTTCGACTTCGAGTTGGAACGACTTTTAGCCAAAAAGTTAGTCAACATGTTGCCCTCCAGAACTCATCTTTTTTGGAGGAAGATGTGTTCTGG
Source organism: Allium sativum (assembly GCA_030737875.1). Lineage (NCBI taxonomy): Eukaryota > Viridiplantae > Streptophyta > Magnoliopsida > Asparagales > Amaryllidaceae > Allium > Allium sativum. The sequence continues at coordinate 411,554,279 of CM060909.1, read as the reverse complement.
ACCTTTCGGAGAACGTCGAACGAGAATTCAAGAAACCAAGGTTGCGCTGAACCATATTAGGGCCGGAAAACCGACGATCGATGATTGTATTAAGTGTAACACTCCGTAATTTTATAACATTAAAATTCACAAATTAAAGTATACTTAATTTTTAGAAGAAGAATTAAGTGAAATGGGTTGCGCTATTATGTTCGTCTCAAAATTTTGGGTCAAGATAGACATTTGGTTTGCATAAAACGGATAACTTATGAAGAAGTTATTAAGCCGTGAAGTTTGCATGCATATGAGAGAAATATATATATATATATATATATATATATATATATATATATATTCAAAAAAGTTCAAAACAGCGAATCGGGAGGGGGAATAGTCGAACTGCACCATTTTTGGAGTCGACCCGAGCCCCTCTGGGTCGACTAGGGGTCGATCCAGGGTGTTTGGCTGTCAACCCGTGGCCCGATTCGCCCTAAGGGCTGCTGTGACATCTGAGTGGTCCTGATGGTTCTGGTTATCCCTAGGTTAATCCGACGGCTCTTATTAAATTAAACTTCTATAAAAACTCTCCTAAACCCCTAACCCTAATCACATTAATTCATAACAAAAGCCGTTATGCCGTCAATGGAGAACCTAAAGTAGCCGTCATACACTTTCAACCCTAAAGCAAAATAGAAGCTTGAATCAAAATCAAATTAAATCTAAATAACGATTAGTCTACATCAAAGGCGATCAATTCAGTTTCAGAATACAGATCCCAGAAAGACAAGACTATTCTTTTTAATTGTGAGTATGATAGCTTTCACAAATTAATTAATTAATTTAATTATGATAAAATATAATTTGGATTATGAGAATATGATTTTGAATCATGTGATGTAAATTATATGTATGTTTGTGGTGTTGAATCATATGTTAGTCTTATGCAAGTTGGATCATATGTTAGTTCTTATGTGAATCTTATGCAAGTTGAATCATATATCTTATGCAAGTTTGTGATGATTGGATCATATATTCATGTATGAATCTTATGCAAATTTGGGTTGTTAAAATATATGTAAGACAAGTATATGCATATGTTAGTTTATGTGACATTAACCTTTATGTATAGATTCATATGCAAGTTTACATCTTTATGTTTAGACCCATATATGCAAGTTTACATCTTTATGTTTAGATCTATATGCAAGTTTACATCTTTATGTTTAGATCTATATGCAAGTTCACGCCTTTATGTTTGGATCTATAGCAGTACATAAGTTATGCAAGTTTATGCCCATTACCTATGTTAGTTTTGTATCATATGCTACTTTGAATGAAATTCATATGCAAGTTATTGGCTATGTAATCTTATGTCATGATCCTTAGATCTATTTTATGTGTTATGTGATGTTTTTACTTTTATAAGTTAAGACTATTTGCGAGTCTAACATATGTCATATGAAAACGTACGAATAGCGTGTGGATGATGGGATAATATTGAATATACATAAATTGTGAACTGACATAAAATGGCCTTAAAAGACATAATTAATTTGACACATTAATTGGCATAATTGGTATTTATGGACATAATTTTAAGAGACAATTATGGATATAAATAAATTTGGAATTTATCGACAAATTTGAATAGGGATATTAATCCAATTTGAGGTTAAATAAAGATGTATAATAATTAACCGCCTAAGACACGAGGTTAGACCCTTTTGTGGTGTAAGACTGCCCGACCCGCCCGTCAAATCCAGCAGCCACAAATGTCAGTCTAATGTGAGAGGTCAAAGACAAGAATTAAATGCGTAACAATTGTAAAGACACGAGGTTATGCTCGTTTGCGGTATAAGACTGCCCGGACCCGCACGGCAAATCCAGCAACCGCAAATGTCAGCCTAATGTGGGAGGTCTTTACAAGGTTACGGTTCTAATGAATTAAGTAACACTTAACCAGATAAACATGTGGTGGGACATGGAGGTTAAGTGGGTGCCTTGGGTGGGATGTGAAATACGATTAGATGCACTTAACTAAGATTGAAACATGTAAGAAGACATGAATAAGAATGAGGCTAAGTGGAGAAACCTTAGTGGTGACTAAACATAAGTGGAAGGCTTGTGTCAAGCATGGGGGCCCTTTTCAAACCAGTAACCGATTAAGTATCTTTGTGAGCTCGACCCAAGTTGAGGACGGGACACGCTTACTGGATTTGATTGTAAGAGATCAAAACGGGTTAGCGGTGGCAATGCAAGTCCAACGGAATCATGTGCGTGCATGGGACCGAGTTGGTAGGTAAGACGTTGCTGCATCGTGTAGATATAAGCCGTGCATCTTTGGTGGTATCGGGTTGCCACTTTGGGGAGTGATACACCCCACTGGGACCAGCACGGGTATCTACGAGTTAGGAAGCCGATCGAATGGGGGTAGTGGGTACAACTAGTGGAGATAGGGGCAGACGACACCTATGAAGGCAATTAGGGGTACACGAAACTACCATTATCATTATTAAGTTATATAGGCGGGATCAACTTTTAGGGTGACTAGTGGTGGTGCAGTATAGCGATAGTGATTAGGAACGAGATTAACGCCAGAATATTTCTCTTATTTGCTTTGTCATGTCCACTTGTTTCATGGTCATATCTTATCTTACCAGTTTATGCCTTATCCTAGTTACTTTAATAATTATATTATTAAAGTTATTATACTCGCCAGACTTTATGTCTGACCCCCTTGTCTTCGCCTCTTTTCTTCCTTCCCCCCTCCCCTCCCCCCAGGTTTTCAGGGTGGAACTAGTACTAGTGGAGCTTGATCTCGGATCTTTTTCTCTCTCTTTTGGAAGTGTTTGGATTGCTGAAAGTAAAGTTTAGCTCATCTCTTTTATGGCTACTTGTGTTGGGGTTTATGCTTTTTATTTTATGTACTCTGAAACAATTTATCAAGATGGATATTAAGTGTACTTGGTTTATGAAGTTGTTGTAATCAAACTATTTCTCCGCTGCAATAAAAGTTGTTTTAAAATTTTCAAGTACCATTATTTATATTTGTCTTGTTATATTCTGTTCTATACACTAAATACGCTCCATGGAAGTTAATCCATTCCCTTTGTGAGTGACATTAATGGACGTGGGGCGTTACACATGGTATCAGAGCTGAAGGTTACCAGACCAGATATGAATTTTGAAAAACTATTTTCAAAAAGCATTTTATAAAGAACTACTTTCAAAAGTATGTTTTAAAAAAAGTATTTTCAAGAGAAAAGTTTGTTTTAAAAACATAACCCTCAAGAGCCATATATCTTTCTTTCGAATTCTCCGTTTTGAATCTCTTCATTTTCTTTTCAGCATGTCTGGAATTCCCGAGATACCCGAGAGGATACCGATACCAGGATGGTTTAGAAGGTATCTGGAAGCTAGGGCCAATGTCGCAAGCCCAGCAAATGCTCCTCCTCCTCCTCCCCCTCCTCCCCGTGTTGATACTTTTGCAAAGATATGCAAAGATTTTAGGGCAATGGGCGGGAAACCTTTTCACGGATCAGAGACGTTTGTTGAAGGTCGAAATTGGCTTAAGGAGGTGGAAGATCTATTTGGTATTTTCGAAGTAGAAGATGGAAGGAAGGTCCAATTGGCTGCTTGGTTAATGAAAGACGAAGCCTCGTTTTGGTGGGAGGTCACGAACAGAGAGCGTCCGGTAGAGACATGGATGGATTTCAAGCGTAGGTTCGAAATGAAGTTTCTTTCACGAGCAGAAGAGAATTTATATATGGAAAGATTCTTGGCGTTGAAGCAAAGAGATTTATCAGTAAAGGAGTACGTCAACAAGTTCAATCAGTTGGCGAGATTTGGCTTGGAATTGGTAAACACACCTGAGAAAAAGGCCCTGAAGTTCGTTAAAGGTTTGAATGAGCCGCTACATGGGTTGACGATGACCCACATTCCGATGGGGGCTACCTTTGAGAAACTGGTTGACATGGCGCTTATGCATGAGGAAGAGAAATGTGTGAATGCTAATAAGGCACCGGAGATGAAAGGAAACCAGAAGAAGCCACAACAGCAAAACAAGAAAGGCGGGAAGAACAATAATGGCACAGGAAAGAAGAAGTGCTTTAATTGTGGGACACCAGGCCATCTGACCAAAGACTCTAGGAAAAAGAAGAAGACTGGTTGTTTCCACTGCGGAGAGGCAGATCATCTAGTTACGAACTGTCCAAGGAAGCAGGGGCAAGGGCAAAGAACTTCTGGAGGGCAGCTTCAGGCTCTCATGGCACCAGGGCAAGCGAGAGGGCAGATTCAGGCTCTCATGGCACCAGGACAGGAGAGAGGTAGAAACATTTCCGTTGAAAGTTTAGTTTTTCTGTTTGATCATCATGTTCGTACTTTGTTTGACTCTGGCGCTTCACACTCATTTGTATCTGCTTCGTTAGTTGAAACACTGCACCTAAATACTAGTCTAGTTACAGATCCCATAGTAGTCTCCTATTGGTGGTTCGGCTCATCTTTCTATGATTTGTCGGGATTTGAGAGTGTCTATCTTGGGCGTTGTGTTTGAATGCAACGCCTTTGTTCTTGGCTTCATGGGCTACGGCTTGATTCCAGGTATGGATTGGCTAACTAGATACGGTGTCATCCTAGATTGTGAAAGAATGGTAGTTAGATTGTTGACTCGTTGTGGAAAGACCCTTGATATTTCTTGTGACCCTAGAGGTTCGGTAATGCTTAGCTACCTAGAATCTCTAGACGCATCCAATGATGATTTGAAATCTGTTCGTGTGGTCCGTGAATATAGTGACGTCTTCGATGAAGTTCGAGGTTTACCCCCGAGGCGCGAGATAGACTTTCGAATACATCTAGTAGATAATGCAAAGCCAGTTGCATTACCAGTGCGCCACATGGCTCCAAGAGAGAGAAGAGAACTCAGTAAGCAAGTGAAAGAATTGCTTGAGAAGGGGTTCATAAGAAGAAGTATTTCGGAGTGGGGTGCTCAAGTCGTTTTTGCTACAAAAGCTGATGGTTCACTTAGATTGTGTGTGGACTATAGAGAGCTGAATAAGCTAACAAAGAAGAACAGGCACTCATTGCCGAGGATAGACGATTTATTCGATCAGTTGGTGGGTGCTTCAGTTTTCTCGCAACTGGATTTAGCTACAGGGTTTCATCAGCTAAGGGTGGCTGAAGATAGCATCGATAAGACTGCCTTTAGAACTCCCGACGGTTTCTTTGAGTGGCTCGTCATGCCTTTTGGTTTGACGAATGCACCCGCATACTTTGTTGACTTAATGAGTAGGGTGTTTAGGGGGTTTCTAAACAAGTTTGTGGTAGTCTTTGTAGACGATATTCTGGTTTTCTCTAAAAATGAAAAAGAGCATGTCCTACATCTTAGGGAAGTCTTAGAGACCCTACGAGCGCATCAGCTAAAAGCTAAGTTCTCCAAGTGTCATTTTTGAAGAAAAGAAGTGAGGTTCATAGGACACGTGGTCTCTAAGGAAGTGATAGCTGTGGATCCCGCCAAGGTAGTGGCAATCCAAGATTGGAAAACTCCTAAGAACGCAACAGAAGTAAGAAGCTTTTTAGGGCTGGCTAGCTATTATAGGAAGTTTATTAAGGACTTCACGAAGATATCAGCCCCTCTCACTCGATTAACGAAGAAGAATTTGACTTTTACTTGGGACGTTGATTGTGATGATGTTTTCCAACGTCTGAACAGGGCTTTGACGATAGCTCCAGTTTTAGTTTTGCCAGACGGGAGTAAGACATTCACTGTATATACCGATGCTTGCGGGACAGGGCTTGACGCAGTTTTAATGCAAAAGGGAAGGGTGATATGTTATGGTGGAAGACAGTTGAAAGCCCACGCGAAAATTTACCCTACCCACGACTTAGAGTTGACAGCCATATTTTTTACGCTTAATTCATGGTGTCATTATTTGCTTGGCGAGAGGTTTGAGTTGTATACAGACCATAAGTCGCTAAAGTACTTATTCTCTCAGAAGGACCTAAACTTGAGGCAACAGAGATGGATGGAGTTTTTGGCATCCTACGATTTTGAGATCGCATATACCCTTGGCAAGGGTAACGTTGTAGCAGACGCCTTAAGTAGAAAGAAGTTAACTTTAAGTCCTTTGTTCGTAGAGCGACAGAGTTCGGAGTATATATCTTCCTTTGACTTCATACCTTCTGTCGATTATATACCCGGATTATTGGCATCGTTAGAGGTGCAACCTACACTTTTTGGTCGAGTTGGAGAGGCATAGCGAAATGACCCACAGTTGGTTGAGATAGTAAACAAGCTTATAGGAGGGGAGTTCTCGAGTCATCTTGATAGATATGCAATAGATAAGAGAAGTTGGCTACGTAGAGATGGAGGACTTTGCGTACCACAAGACGAGAGTTTGAAGAAGGCAATTCTTGAAGACTCACATCGCTCTAAGATGACCATACATCCCGGTGGTGATAAGATGTATAAGGATATGAAGCGAGTTTTCTTTTGAGCCGGATTTAAGAAGGACGTGGCCGAGTTCGTTGCTAGATGTTTAGTGTGCCAACAAGTCAAGGCGGAGCAAAAGAAGCCTGGAGGTTTGCTCCATCCCTTAAAGATTCCGCTTTGGAAATGGAAAAGCGTTTCCATGGATTTTGCAGATGGGTTACCAAGATCAAGGAAGGATAATACGGGGATTTGGGTAATTGTAGACAGACTTACCAAAAGTGCACATTTTATTCCCGTTAAAAGTAGGACCGCCACGTGGTTAGCATATGTTTACCTTCGAGAGATAGTTCGTTTGCACGGCATACCCTCTAGCATTGTGAGCGATAGAGATCCCATTTTCACAAGCGAATTTTGGAAAAGCTTACAAGAGGCGGTTGGAACGCAATTATGCTTAAGTACCGCTTATCACCCTCAGACGGATGGCCAGACCGAGAGAGTAAATCGGGTTCTAGAAGACCTTATGAGATTATGCATCCTAGACTTTGGAGGAACATGCGAAGAACACCTTCCACTTGTGGATTTCGCCTATAATAATAGTTTTCAGGCTAGCATTGGCATGACACCTTTTGAGGCTCTTTATGGACGATTGTGCCGATTACCTACATGTTGGTGGGAATCCACTGATAAGGTTTTGCTTGGACCCGACATGATTAGGGAGACTTCGGAGAAGATAGACCTGATTCGACGGCGAATGAAGACGGCGTGGAACCGACAGAAGTCATATGCTGATAGGAGACGAACCGATCTTGAATTCAATATTGGGGACATGGTTTTTGTGAAGGTGTCCCGTTAAGAAACGTAGTCCGTTTTGGATCAGTAGGGAAGTTGGCACCGAGGTTTGTAGGACCCTTTTCAATTACGGAGAGGATTGGACATATGGCGTATAGAGTAAAGTTACCAGAGAAGCTCAGCGGAGTTCATGACGTGTTTTACGTTTCGCATTTGCGTAAGTGTTTACACGATACGACGGAAGTGGTAGAGCCGAGCATGCTCGAAGAAGTGGAAGTAGAGCGCAATGCCACGATCAGACGAGCTCCTACACGCATTCTCGGATCGGAGGTCAAAAAGTTTCGCAACAAAGAGGTCAAGTTGGTCAAAGTGCAATGTGGGAGATGATCAAAGAGACGCGACTTGGGAGACGGAAGACAAAATGCGTACGCTGTACCCTTTCCTTTCTAAGGGGATGTTTTAATTTCTCCTTTTCTACTGCTTTGTTGACACTTCATATTTTTAGTATTATCTTTGCGATGACATCTTCGATCTTTAGTTAGGAAGAACCCTATGGTTGCAAACATGTGTTTGAGACATGTTATGTTTGGTGGATGCAAATGGATGAAAGTGGTTGCTAGTGGTTGCTCGTGGATGCATGTACACACACATTAGGCACTAGATCGGCTCAATCACCTTCATGTTGCATATAAATGCGTGTGTATATCTAAATTAATGGATGTATAATGGTTGTGTTATCATATGGATGCTGCATTTTGATGAATGGTTGTGCACACATGTAGAAATAATATGTATCGATAGGATTCTTTCGCATACATAATGGACGCATGACACTATCATGATTTGCATTAAGGAGGTCAACTGAATCAGTGGACCGTCTGATCTTTGCATTAGATAAGGAACATATACACACATTTTTGCATAAGTTCATATAGCATTAGAAATTTCTTTAAGGACAATGGATGCTTGTGGATGATGGTTGAGTAGATGGATGATTGGTTGGTAGGATACATTCTTCTTAGCTTAGAGATTTCAGGAACGAAATCCTTTAAGGAGGGGAGAATGTAACACCCCGTAATTTTATAACATTAAAATTCACAAATTAAAGTATACTTAATTTTTAGAAGAAGAATTAAGTGAAATGGGTTGCGCTATTATGTTCATCTCAAAATTTTGGGTCAAGATAGACATTTGGTTTGCAAAAACGGACAACTTATGAAGAAGTTTATTAAGTCTTGAAGTTTGTATGCATATGAGAGAAATATATATATATATATACACATATATATAAATATTCGAAAAAAGTTCAAAACAGCGAATTGGGAGGGGGAATAGCCGAACCGCACCATTTTTGGAGTCGACCTGAGCCCCGCTGAATCGACCTGAGCCCCTCTAGGTCGACCAGGGGTCGATCCAGGGTGTTTGGCTGTCAACCCGTGGCCCAATTCGCCCTAAGGGCTGATGTGGCATCTGAGTGGTCCTGATGGTTCTGGTTATCCCTAGGTTAATCCGACGGCTCTTATTAAACTAAATTTCTATAAAAACACTCCTAAACCTAATCACATTAATTCATAACAAGAGTCGTCATGCCGTCAACGGAGAACCTAGAGTAGCCGCCATACACTTTCAACCTTAAAGCAAGATAGAAGTGTGACTCAAAATCAAATCTAAATAACGATTAATCTACATCAAAGGCGAGCAATTCAGTTTCAGAATACAGATCCCAGAAAGACAAGACTATTCTTTTTAATTGTGAATATGATAGCTTTCACAAATTAATTAATTAATTTAATTATGATAAGATATAATTGGGATTATGAGAATATGATTTTGAATTATGTGATGTAAATTATATGTATGTTTGTGGTGTTGAATCGTATGTTAGTCTTATGCAAGTTGAATCATATGTTAGTTCTTATGTGAATCTTATGCAAATTGAATCATATATCTTATGCAAGTTTGTGATGATTTGATCATATATTCATGTATGAATCTTATGCAAGTTTGGGTTGTTAAAATATATGTGAGACATGTATATGCATATGCTAGTTTATGTGACATTAACCTTTATGTCTAGATCCATATGCAAGTTTACATCTTTATGTTTAGACCCATATGCAAGTTTACATCTTTATGTTTAAATCTATATGCAAGTTTACATCTTTATATTTAGATCTATATGCAAGTTTACATCTTTACGTTTAGATCCATATGCAAGTTCACACCTTTATATTTGGATCTATAACAGTACATAAGTTATGCAAGTTTATGCCCATTACCTATGCTAGTTTTGTATCATATGCTACTTTGAATGAAATTCATATGCAAGTTATTGGCTATGTAATCTTATGCCATGATCCTTAGATCTATTTTATGTGTTATGTGATGTTTTTCTTTTTATAAGTTAGACTATTTGCGAGTCTAACATATGTCATATGAAAACGTACGAATAGCGTGGGGATAATGGGATAATATTGAATATACATAAATTGTGAACTGGCATAAAATGGCCTTAAAAGGCATATAATTAATTTGACACATTAATTGGCATAATTGGTATTTATGGACATAATTCTAAGAGACAATTATGGACATAAATAAATTTGGAATTTATTGACAAATTTAAATACGGATATTAATCCAATTTGGGGTTAAATAAAGATGTGTAATAATTAACCGCCTAAGACACGAGGTTAGACTATTTTGTGGTGTAAGACTGCCCGGACCCACCCGACAAATCCAGCAGCCACAAATGTCAGTCTAATGTGAGAGGTCAAATGCACGAATTAAATGCGCAACAATTGTAAAGACACGAGGTTAGGCTCGTTTGCGGTATAAGACAGCCCGGACCCGCCCGACAAATCCAGCAACCACAAATGTCAGCCTAATGTGGGAGGTCTTTACAAGGTTACGGTTATAATGAATTAAGTAACACTTAACCAGATAAACACGTGGTGGGACATGGAGGGTTAAGTGGGTGCCTTGGGTGGCATGTGAAATTAAGTGAGTGCCTTGGGTGGCATGTGAAATACGATTAGATGCACTTAACCAAGATTGAAACATGTAAGAAGACATGAATAAGAATGGGGTTAAGTGGAGAAACCTTAGTGGGGACCAAGCATAGGTGGAAGGATTGTGTCAAGCATGAGGCCCTTTTCAAATCAGTAACCCATTAAGTATCTTTGTGAGCTCGACCCAAGTCGAGGCTGGGACACGCTTACTGGATTTGATTGTAAGAGGTCAAAACGGGTTAGCGGTGGCAACGCAAGTCCAACGGGGTCATGTGCGTGTGTGGGCCCGGGCTGGTATGTAAGACGTTGCATCGTGTAGATATAAACCGTGCATCTTTGGTGGTATCAGGTTGCCACTTTGGGGAGTGATACACCCCACTGTGGGACCATCACGGGTATCTACGAGTTAGGGAGCCGATCGAATGGAGGGTAGTGGGTACAACTAGTGAAGATAGGGGCAGACGACACCTATGAAGGCAGCTAGAGGTACACGAAACTACCATTATCATTATTAAGTTCTGTAGGCGGGATCAACTTTTAGGGTGACTAGTGGTGGTGCAGTATAGTAATTATCCTATAGTGATTAGGAATGAGATTAACGCCAGAATATTTCTCTTATTTGCTTTGTCATTGCCACTTGTTTCATGATCATATCTTATCTTACCAGTTTACGTCTTATCCTAATTACTTTAATAAGTATATTGTTAAAGTTATTATACTCGTCAGACTTTATGTCTGACCCCCTTGTTTTCTCCTCTTTTCTTCCTTCCCCCCAGGTTCTCGGGGTGGGACTAGTACTAGTGGAGCTTGATCTCGGATCTCTTTCTCTCTCTTTTGGAAGTGCTTAGATTGCTGAAAGTAAAGTTCAGCTCATCTCTTTTATGGCTACTTGTGTTGGGGTTTATGCTTTTTATTTTATGTACTCTGAAACAATTTATCAAGATGGATATTAAGTGTACTTGGTTTATGAAGTTGTTGTAATCAAACTATTTCTCCGCTGCAATAAAAGTTGTTTTAAAATTTTCAAGTACCATTGTTTATATTTGTCTTGTTATATTCTGTTTTATACACTAAATACGCTCTATGAAAGTTAATGCATTCCCTTTGTGAGTGACATTAATGGACGTGAGACGTTACATTAAGGCTGAAAAACAGACGATCGCTAAGGATCATAATAAAGCCAGAAAACCGACAACCATCTGAATGATCGATTGAGGTCAGAAGTTGATGAGAGTGAGTTGATCTTCGGTAGAGGCAGAAGAACCTGGATCCCGCCCATTAGATGGTACCTGCAAAGATCTGGAGTACGAGCATAAACCATACTCGGTTTATAAAGTGGGATATAATCCATATCCGGAGGACGAGTATAGTCAATACTCGGTTTTGCTTAGCAAGACGGTATAGCCTTTTGGCACCAAAGGTTTGAAGTTGAACATTAACCATGTTCACGGAATGATCATAGAGTTTGTCATGTCTGACAATTAGAATATTCATAGTGGTATTAACCATACCTGAATACCTGAAGGACGAGCATAAGTCATACTCGGTTTAATGAGCTTGCGAGCATAAATCATGCTCGGCTTAGTAAAAGGGGCGAGTATCAGATGTACTCGGCTTAGCAAAGTGGAGTAGGTATGATGGCGGATGTTGACCATGCTCGTTTTAGAGATGGTGGCTAGCACTGATCATACCGAGGTTGGCGAGCATAAGCCGTGCCCGGGTTAAAGAGTGGGCGAGTATTAACCATACTCGGCTTGAAAATGTGGCGAATATTAACCATACTCGGCTTACAGAGTTGGGAAAGTATGGTGGCGGGCGTCGACTATGCTCGGTTTAGAGATGGTGGCTAGCTCTGACCATACTTGGTGAATATTAACCATACCAGGCTTAGATTAAAGATCCTGCCAAATCCTGACAAGATTCTTAAATCAATCAAACATAATCCATGTTCGAGAAAAAGAGTTTATTGCTGCTAAAGAGATATTACAGAAAAAAGAAAATAAACTCTAAGAGGATGACGGTTGAACCCAGAGCACGTCTAGGAATTAAATCCTCACCCCGTACGTGTGTACTCCAACATAGCCGCATTATTAAATAAAGAATAACAAAAGTACATTTCTTATATCCTAAGAAATGAGAAATATGCATGGTGATCTAAACCAGATCAATTGATGATGATATTGTGATTGCTAGTCCCAGGGTCCTTTTCGTTTCGAGGAGCTCGAGGACTGACCTGAGGAGCTTGGGCAGAGGATTATGGCGGCACGGCCTGCCAAATTTCTTAACATATTCGGTAGCTCTTCACGCTAACCATATCTTCAATGAGATCACGTAAATGTCTGCATTCGTTGGTGTTGTGACCTGCTATGTTATGGTACATGCAATGTTTTCCAGACTCGAGCTCTCTCTGAATCGGCTCCCTACTGGGAGGCTTTGAGAAAGGCAAAGATCCTCGTACATCGAGATAAATGTCAAGCAGGGAGGAGTTGAGCTCAGTATATCGGTCGTATTTGTCTTCTCTCCGGGATCGTACGTTCCGATCATTCTTTTCCGAAACTTTTCCATTGTTCTGGCCATTGGTGTTGGATGGATCTCCATCCTTGGTAGCTAGTACTTCGAGGTTTTCCATCTCGATGCTAGCATCCTCTTGTCGAAGGAACCTGTCAGCGTCGGCGTAGAAGTTTTCAATGTCCCTGAGGAGATCTCTAGTTAAAGAGATCATGAATTCTGATCGATTCTGGACACCGGCTATGGCGGCCGTAAGCACCATCGATGGCTCGGGTCGATCGACTGATGCTACAGACGCATTGAATCTTTCTAAGAAGGAGCGAAGGGTCTCATCGGTTCGCTGTTTGATGGAGGTAAGGAACATGATGCTCTTTGGTCGGGAGATGTGAACTCTGAATTGTTCGATAAGCGGGTGACCAACATATTCCAGTTGTTGATCGACTCAGTTGTCAGCTGCTGGAACCACATGTCAGCTATGTTGGTGAAGAAGAGAGGGAAGCACTTGACCATAACATAAGTTGACGTAGAGAGCACTTCCATGTGACGCATGTATCACATGAGGTGAATGGACGGTCCTGCCGTTGTAGGGCTCCAGGACCGGAAGCTTGAAGTCTGGAGGGTTTCGGGAGTTTCTGATTTCCCATGTGAATGGGCTACGATAGATGTCATCCACATCCTGCTGAGAAGATGTGCCCCGGGTGAAGCGTTTAATGATGCTTGCAAGCTGACTCCTATCTCCGAGGAGCCGTTGCCATGAATCCAACTCTGTACTGGGAACATCAGTGAGAATCCCAGTGCTAGGCCCGGGTAGAAGTTTCCCCCGAGCCCCTGGGGTTGGCTCGGTTCGACCTCCGAGAGTTGAGTGAAGGTGAGGGTGTCTCCCAGTCTCGGGACCTAGTTCGTCCTCGGCTAAGGTCGCCCGGTTATTGTTGGACTGAACCATACCTCTGGTAGTGTGATCGGGCCAATTCGGGTGAGTGGTATCCATCCGGGGCTCGGTATTTCCCCCGCTCGGAGCGATGTTAGAGTAGTTTACGGTAGTGTTTCCTCCTGCAACATTGGGAACCGGTATGGTAGAGTGGTCTTGGTGACGCGAAGGGTTGTTGTCCCCAACTCTTCGTTGAAGGGGAGGTTGCATAAGACCGGTTTGCAGTATGATGTTGGGTTGAACCAGCTGTTGCAATGTTCCTGATTCTGGCCGACCAAAGGATTGCACTGGATCAGGAGATGTATGCCCAGGGAGTTGAGTCGAGCCCTGAAGTGGAGGCAAGGTGGTCGACTGATCCAGGACTTGGCCATGGCCGTCCTGCGGATCTACAGCTACCAAAGCTCCGTTTAGTATCGACAGTGATGATCCTAGCACTGGATGATCGAGATGAGAAGTTGAACCAGGAGGAAGCAAATGTGTGGACCGATCTGGGTCTTGGATTTCTGCAGATTGAAGATCAGTTTTTGCCCCAGCCTCGCCCGGTGCAGGAATTGATACTGGAATGTGAGATCCCTTTTCCATCCGAGCAAGGAGGTTGTTCAACACTTCCTGCTGATGTTTGAGAAGTTCACCCTGAGATGTCATATGATTTCTGACCTCAGCCAAAACTTTATCCATATCGTCCCCGGTTAGGTATTGGAATGCGTCTTCATGAGAAGAAGCCTAACGGCTTGCCTCCGTTGTTGTTGTTCATGTTGCGTCAGCAGGTCGAGATTGAGTGTGAGAAGGTCATGTGTCCTTTTCGCTTTGTCGTTTTAGAAATTGCTGAAGGCGGTCGAAGATCGTAGGGTATGGCTGTGTGCCTCCTACCTGACGCGTCAAAGTGTTGACGTCAAAAATTGGCCTTATGATGATCAACCCCCAACTTGTGTTGAGTACACACGAAAAACTATCACAGAGATGCAAGAAAAAAATAAATAAACAAGGGACATGCGATATTTTATAGTGGTTCGTCTTATATCAGTGCCTACGTCCACTTATAATCTTTGTTTATACTGTCGATTACAGGTTACAGTGGTTTTTCAGTGGAAGAAAGAAGAGATTACACAAAATCCTTGTGTTGTTTGAAGTGCACGGTTGGATGTTTCTATTATACCGAGCATAAGTTTTCTTCGGAGGTTTTTAGAATATCCCTTTCCGTTTTCAACAATAGTGTATTTATAGGTGAAGAATGTGGGCTGAGCCATATGCCACGTGGCTTGCCTCTTTTTTGGAGTCCAGACACGTGGTAATCGATCCACTAAAGTAGTTGTGGCTGAGGGACCCGGTCCACTGCTGATGAATAGTTCTCCTCGGAAATCGTTGTCGGCGTGTATCTTGATATTTGGCTTATAAAACGGAGTGCTGGTCAAATTCATCTGTTGCTCCGGCCTTGGGAATAGGGCTTCGCTTGATAGCACATAACTTGCCATGATCCGATACTGTATGAGATAATTTTACTGGATATTTCTGCTCTAAGATTCCAGCTCGATCTGATTTACCAGGGAACATGTCGATCGGTCAATTGGCGACTCGACCGGTTGATTTTGTCTTTTCTTTAGGAGGGCGTTGAATTTATATTGTCTCGGACCGACTTGAGGTCCATCGACCTAAGCTGATAATTTTCCCTTGAGGTCTTTCATGTGCCGATATCTGGTGGTAGGCTTCGACTTCGAGTTAGAACGACTTTTAGCCAAAAAGTTAGTCAACAATGTCTGAGTATATTGAGATATAATATAAATTTAAAGGGTATCATGAGAAGTTTGGGTTTACACCAAAAGTGTGACATCAAAGGTATTACTGTTAGCAATTGGATAATAGTTTCGATAACAAATAATATAAAATATAAATACTAATGTTTATATATAAACTGTATATAGTGCAGGATATAAACATGTATCGATGATGAAGACTACACAGTATCAAGCGTAGATTTAGGATGATGATGTGGACATAGAGATTCAAGAGTTATAGAATGAAGACTCATGAGTATTGAAAAGTTCAAGATTTCAAAATGTTCCAGATAAGTTTAGAGCCATAAAATATATGTTAAAATTTTGATAGCCCGTTGATTTCTTTACAAAATGATTTTCAAAATGGTTTTTCAAAATTGTTTTCAAAAAAGCTTTGTTGTCAAAATGATATTTTATCCTTTTAATTTCTAACCTTTATATTGTTTATATATTTTAGTTTTATAAATTTTTAGTTGACAAATGCCTTTATACTTTGTTTTTAAATAGTTTTAAGTGTATTATTTACATTATATTTAATATTTCATATTAAATATTTCAAGAATTATTTTGTAAAGTTTTATTAAATTTTATTATGATTAAAAATGTATAAACTATGTTTAAATGATTTTACAAAGTTTCAAATTATTTAACAAAGCAACGTATTTAAAATGATAAAAATAGATTAATTTCAAAACTGATAAGGATATGTCTATATATCCTAGAATAGTACATTGATATACTAGCCAGTTTTGTTAAAAATTAAAATTTTGAAATAAGCACCTGTACGTCGTAACCTTTTGAGAATAGATATGACTGCTAAACAACTATATAAACCAGGTTTTTTGAACAAACTTTTTAATCATCTTCTTCATTTTGAGTTCTCTTCTCTCTTTCATTTTGAGTTCTTTTTTCTCTCTTTCATTTTTTAAGAAAACTTTAACCATACTCTAACGAATTTCAACCGGAATCAAATTGGTTAATTTCTTGTTTGATGCTCCATTATTCTCTCATTAATCTTTCAATATCAAAGCGCAATCTAAAGTTATATGAACTACTGAAATCAAAAATATAAAAATTTGAGTTAGTAAACTCTTTCAAATCAAAAACTACTAATTATAAGAGTGCGGTGATAATCCTAGAAATGCACTAGGTGTGGTTGAGCCCGAAAATAAATTGTGTATGCTTAGTATCCCTTGAAAACTTAAACGACTCTACCCAAAGGTAGAAATTTTAGAAGGCATGTCTCGTAACCTGGAAATCGAGATTGTATTTGTATTTATTAGTGGAAAAGTAATCCATATAAAATCCGTGCATGACTGGATGTAGGATAATTCTAATCCAGTATAAAAATTCTAGTGTGTTATTTCCTTCTAGTTAACTGCATTTTACTTTTATCTGCATTCTGATTTTATGTTTGTTAATCAATGTTTTAAATTTCGGTCATTTCGGTGGATATCTCGATTGAGATTCGGTTGAAGGCTGAAACGAAACGAAATATAAGATATTGGTTATTATCTCATTTGAATATATCGGTTGATATTTACAAATATTGACCGATATTTAAAGCAAAACGATATTCCGATATATTAGTAGATTTATTTTATTTTTAAGAAATAAAACTCATTTGATTCTCGATCCATCATCAATTAACACAGGTCTTTGCTATGTTATATGATTCCCCTCCTCAAAAGATAGACCTCCCTCACAAATAATTGAATTCCGTCCTCTTAGAAAAAATGGAACTATCCATGTTCTAAGAAAAATCGAACTTCACTTCCAACTCTCAACAACATGAGGTTGTTTTTGACTCTCGATGGCTCGCTCTCGCTTCTGACAATGCAATTTTTCTCTTTGTTCTCTAAAGATATGTTAATTAGGTTTTTTTTTCTATTTTAATGAAATTCTATTTATCATGAAGTTATGTTTTACTTGCAGCGAAGTTTGGTTCGTTATCGTTTTCAAAGTTTATTTTCTTATAAGTGGACTTTATTAAACCCTTACAAGACGGAAAATTATTTTTGTTGTATGCATATGTGGCTTCTTGCCTTGTGTTCTATTAAGTGCATTTATAGCTTCTTGCTAATAGTATAAGAAGTTATGAAATGGACACCATCTGAATTCAATATTTTATGCCAGCTGTTTACAGTTGATGAATTGGACACCATGCTTTTTTTTACACTTCGTCTAGTAATTTAGTAAATATTAAATAGATTGGCTCTATGCTCTTTAGTTATAATTTATGTTGATGTATTATTGTTTTATTCACAAATCAAGCATGCTTAATTTTTTATGTATTTTAGTAAATATAAATATTATTGCATGGACAAACTAAATTTTAACATAAAGTATACTCCGATATGGTTCTAAGATGCATTCTAAGCTCTGAGATGTAAATTCGATATTGGCACAAGAGATGCACTTGTCTCATCCTCCCCCGATACAATACGGAATCGCTAAAATCTCTAAAAGATAAAACACGACCGATATCTGAAATTTAAACCTTTGTTGTTAATAACATCAATTTAAGTACAATTCTTTTAGAAGTTTTAAAAGACTCATATGATTAAATAAACACAATTCACCCTCTCGCTCTAGTGTTCACATTAGC
This sequence comes from Allium sativum, assembly GCA_030737875.1. NCBI lineage: Eukaryota > Viridiplantae > Streptophyta > Magnoliopsida > Asparagales > Amaryllidaceae > Allium > Allium sativum. The sequence goes on along the minus strand of CM060909.1, from coordinate 411,536,257 downwards.
CTTAAAATCCATATTCTGCATTCTCACAATTACAACTATTATTGAAAATATCATTTTCAAATTTACTCAAAGGCAGTTTAAAGCAAAATTTAAATCCAACATTTTTCAAATTCAAAATTGTATAAATTCAAATTTCCACTCCATTTTCTAAAATTTAAATTTCAAAATGAAAACATTTCTTATGTCGACTTTTTAGAATCAAAGAATTATGAAATTCAAAATTTTTAACTTAAAAATCTTAGAGCATGTTTGGGTTGTAATTTTCAATTTTGTATTTTTCTATGATAAAATGTATTGTCTTTCCAAAAATGATTAATTCGGAAAATTGTTATAACATATAAAATTAAAGATGACATTTTTTTTGTTTTCCATTCATTTGACTTCCTCTTCTTTTTTCCCTTTCCCGCATCGTCCACGTACTCGCACGCCCTCATTCTATTCCCCGTCATCCTTCTATTTAACACCATTTTTAATACAAAATGAAAATGCAAAACTCAAAATTCCACTTTCAAGCTAAACATGCCCTAGTACTTTCAAAATTTTCAAAATGCAAATTTTCCACGATTGAAGCTAATACAAAATAGGAACATTCCATAGTTTAGTATTTTCAAAATTTGAATACTAACAACACTACAATAGCATTTTTTAATTTGAAAATTTACAAAATGCCAAAAATTCAAATATCGAAAATTTGAAACAAAACGAGAAAAGACTTACAGCCATTGCCAGAAAAAGGAAAAAAGGGTTTTCCCAAAGAGAAAAGGCAAATATACTATATAATTAGTTTTTACTAAAGGGAAAATAATATTTACTCTTCTTGACAAATTTTATGTTCGAAAAACAGATTATCGTTCACTTACCAACAATGGTAGTCCCTTTATAACCGACAAAATAACAATCAACAAACTGATAAATAACTGAAGATATAGGTAAGACAAATGTACCCGACGTATGCATTTATAAACAAGGAATGAAGCAGCTGCTCCCACGAATGGAGAGATGACCCATGATGAAGTAACTCGTGCTAATGAACTCCAAAACACAGCACCTATCCCACCATATACGAGGCCGAATCCTACCATGGCTCCCACGATACAGTGTGTAGTTGAAACAGGCCAACCATAAAATGAAGCCACCTGTTTATGATAAAACGCTACATTATAGCATATTCTGCCAAATTCTGCACTGAATCACGATCATGTAAACATCACTGGTGTCATCTTCGTACAAAATTTCTTGTTCACAGGTTTCAGTTTTAAACACGTAGTTTTCCACAATAAAAGTTAGCAACTGTTTTGATTTTGAGATCATTAAGCAGCTATGCATTACTCATAAAAAGGAACCTTCTACATTGTTCTCATAGTTTTTGCAGTTAAGTGGCTCGGATAACTAAAAATAAACGAAGTGCATACGGGGCAGAGCAAATAAGGTAGAATATTAAATGAAATTATATGTAGACCATGATAGCAGAGTGCTCCAGAAGAATTCTCATATTCTATATGTCAATTCTGCATTATAATTTACTGATCTGGGTAGAACTTTATGACAAATTGTGCTGTTTGCTTGTTGAATTCGTCGATTGAAATGAAAGTTGTGATCTTATTCAAAGTGCAGTTGCCAAGTTTGACAAAACAAATTAGTTGGGATCATGATAAAATGGAGTCATTTTAAATTACTTTAAAGGAACGTGCAGTTGAGTACATCTGCTGAGTAAAATACACAAATCGAGAAACATACCTGCAACCAGCTACCAGCAGCAGCAAGAGAACCTAGCAACCCAGCAAACAGCAAAGAATCATTTCCTTGAAAAGCATTAGCAACAAGGATCCCCTTCTGCATAGTGCTAGTAACATGTGTTCCCATTAGAAAAGCACCAGAAAATTCAAGTACAGCCGCTGTAAGCACAGCCTGAGGCAAGGTAAGTGCCCCAGAACCAACAGATGTCCCCATTGCATTAGCTACATCATTAGCACCTATATTCCAAGCCATATAAAACCCTGATAGTAATGTCAAATAGGACAAGGCTTTGATTTTCAAGCTTACTCCTTGTCCTAGTGACTTCATTGCTAACGGAAATGTTAGTGTTGCAAATGCAATGCATAGGCAAATGGCAGTAGCTGTTCTAGACGATATATGAAGTGCTTTTGCCATTTCAGGCATGTGACCTCCATTTGATTGTTTTTCTTCGGAGGGCGTAGATGAAGCAGCTGGTTTATCTTCTGCTTCAGCAAAAGATGAGAAGGTAGCAGATGGGGTATTGACTTTATAAAAACGAAAGGGTTTTAACCGAATTCTATTCTGTTTGGGGAAGATCGTGTTTACTGGTCTAAGAAAATGGCGAGAGGGTGCAAATGGAATGAGTCCTACTCTAATGCAATCAGTTTTTGTATTGTGAAAAAAGATGGAGGAAGAAGAAGAGCAAGTCATCTTTCAAAAACGATGATGAGGTGCAAGAATTTACAGACCACAGAGAAAAAGGTAGAGAAATGCTATGTTGTGGCCATGGAAAGTGTGTTGAGAAGAGCATATAGTTTTGTGGAGAATTAGAAGAGTTTAAAGTGAGGGGGTAATATTGGCATGAAAATGTGTGGTGGAAGTGATTTGGATTCAGATTCCTCCCTAATCCACAATTTCTCCCACATATACTACTGGGGCCATTGAATGCTTGGTTTTCCTTAATATCCATAGAAAGGAATGACTTTGGAGTTTGGACAACATGTATTTATATACAGTTAGAATACATTGTCCAGTCTCAAGTATCTTCAGTGCACTTAACCATTTTCACTTGTAACAAAGTTATAGCTCCACAGTGGTGTTATAGTCTTGTCATACTAAAAGTTGTTATTGTTTAGCCCTGCATTTATAGATTTAAGATCTGGAATATCGACCACATTGGCTTCGGAGATAGGTATTTTCAAACTATACTTTAACTGAAACAAAAGGCAGCTTGTTTAGCCCTGACTCCATAACATTTCCGAAACTACACGGTTATTAATTTGTGTAATTCCGTGAAATTTAACTTGTTGTATAGATATACACACTGACACAACACATCATAATTTCGTGAAACTTACAATAAAAATTAATAGATGAACATAGTTCAAGCCAACATGCATTTGATATAGAGCCTGTTAAAGATGAAGATTAATACAACAGACTCAGTAGATATACTGAACCACCAACAGCTATGCCAAACATCAAGTTTGCATTTTAGAAGGAAGTAAATTGGCCTTTTTAACAGCTACTTAAACTACTTCTGAGTCACTTATTTTAATTCTAGTGTTTGACAACTCTTTATAATACTTATAAAAGTGACTAATAACTAGAAATACGGAAAAGCAACAATTTGTTGTTTATGTCTTCCATATATATATTTCATAACTTTTTTTAACAAAATAATTTTCTTTTTATTATTTTAAAGTCAAATTACATTCAAATTCATACAGTTGCAGATCACTATTTTAAACTACTTACAATGTCGCTATTCAAAACCCTTTTTGAGGAGTTTCAAAAAAAGATTGCTGCCTGTGGCATATAGAGAAAATGAAAACTGAAACTATGTAACAAGCTTTACCATTGAAAACTATAAGGGTCCGCTCGGGATTTTGGGCGTACCATTTATGAGAGGTTCTGAGAGTATCTATTTTGATCGTTAATGACCGCATTGGTTTTGATTGGTTTACATGAAATATTGTTATAACCTATTAATGCATGCTTCAGAGTTTAGTATATACCAGTTTTGAGAGTTTTCCACCAAATTAATATGACATTTATATCCTTATATTTATTTGTTGATTTTGTAAAGAGTAATTTTGCAATATAATTCGTGGGGTATAACTGAAAAAAACTTATACCCCCTCAAAACACCCCGAATTACTGAATTAGTGGGTTGAAACTGCCATTAATATTACACTGGATCAGTTTTCATTGGTTCTGTAATCAGGCGCTATCGATATGAAAAAACCTTGCAAACAAGTATTACGAAAAACATCTGAAATACAAAGACATTTCAAACCAGTTTAAACCGGTAGAAAATAAACTCCCAAGCTGAAGTCATAAAAGTCTAAATCATCTACATTTATCTGTTAGAGGTATTTGTTACTAGCTTACGCGTTGACGCAAATCAAAATAAGGAACGCACGGTAACTGTTTGTGAAATCATCTGTTCATATCTGGACTTTAAAATCGTGAAATAATTATATAACGATAAAACTCAACCCTGTGTTTTTACCCAATTACAATTTATACTATACATTTCAAACCTGATAAATACTTCGACTTGGAAGTACCTTCCTTTATCTAAAGAACTTTGCTGCATGCAGACGATTTTGTTGAGGCGCCGCAACTTTCCAGGCGTGTCGGCATTTCAATAACGTGGTTGATTATTCATTTCTGAACAGTGTGGATTAGCGGACTTCGCGGTGATAAAAGTGAACACATGAAGATCAGAGCTGCAGTAAAATTAGGAAACGAATTTTCTGATGTTCATCGGTAAAGACAGAATATTGATCATTACCAAATAAAAATGACAGAAAACTGAATAAAAATGAGATAAACCGGTTTATTCGAGCAGGAGAACATGGGAGATCACAGTTAGGTGCCATTTGATTTTCGAAGGGGATTGTTAAGTGATGTTACCAAAGTGGCTTTTTCAATTTTTGTCAAGGGTCGAACGCTACAGGCTAGACACCCCTTAACAATACGAAATAATAAGACCAAAATACCCTTAAACTGAAAACGGTATACTCTTACCGTTTTCGTTGTTTGTTAAAGTTTCTTATAGAAATAGAAAAAATGGTCTAATGAAACCGTTTTTATTAAATAAAAACGGTATACTCTTACCGTTTTTACAGGGTTATTTTTGTCCCGTAAAAGTTTGTCTGATGTTGCCCCTTAACAAATTTTCCAACGTCGGTTTCCCCTTAACAAAATGACACCCCTTAACCGAATCGGTGGTGTCATTAACAATCCTCTTTTCGAATTGGGCAGTCTGTGTCTAAGGCATCCGACGAATCATCTACGGGACCCACTCGAATAGCCCTTCAGGACGAACGGTTAGAAGGCTAGCTTTTGTGTCAGACGCGTCCAACGCGATAGAACTTTCCAGATAATCCGTTTTTGTTCTCCTCTCCTGAAACACCCCACCTCCGTTAGGGTCACTCTCAAAGGGAATGCCCTAATTTTGGTGGAGATTTATAAGTATAAGTCACAGATATACAAGACAGATATAAGAACACATATTTTTGAACAGCGGAAAAACAACAACTTTTATTTCATTAAAAATACGTGTTACAACAACCATACCATGATTGTCTTACAATACTTCCAAAAACATAACAACTTCATAACTGTCTTGATTACATTATTTAAACAAGCATAAAGAAAACATAAATAAACTGCAAAAGTCCCATAATTGCTGTCCAAAGTCATAGTCCAAAACGAAAAGATCCAAGCAATACATTCTTTCTCTTCAAGCTGGATATGAAGGCTGGTCAAGCTGCGGTATTCCCTCCCTGTGGACCTGGGGGGGGAACGGAAGAAAAGAAGACGAAAGAAAAGTAGAGTCAGACATAAAGCCTGAGTAAGTCTAGGACTATTCAGTCTATGAATAAAGAACTGGGTATGATAAGTATAAACTAGAAATGGGAAAGCATCATATAATTAGTTAAGTTGTCTAGGGTCGAATAGACTATCGTACCCCATATTAATCTCTGTACCCATATAAACTAGTTCCCAACAGGCACCCCATAATCAGGGTGAAGTGATCCATTTTATGTTGATCGGCTCCTACTCGCATAGTTACATGTGTCTTACGGTCCCCGATGTTGTAGTTATCTATGCTGGTCCCACCATGGGGTGTATCAAGTCTCATGGTGGCGGCCCGACACAATCCTAGAATGCACAGGTATGCTACTGGTGCCCAGTGCCTTATTTTTCTGCGCCGGAGTGAGTGCACGCCCACACCCCGTTAGAACCTACACTGCTGCACCACCGCCGTCGATTTGACCTCTTACAATCAGCCCAGTAATCGTGCCCCACCCTGCCTAGTTTCAGGGTATCATGATACCTTGTAGGGTTACTGCGAAAAGGGTCCTCCGCTACTAGGTTTTCTATTTCTAGCCAACATGCTAAGTTGGTTAAGTGTGTTATAAACCTAACCCCCAATCAGTCTGTTTAGCATGTTCCATCTTGATTAAGTATTAATATAATTTACTTAATCCTATCAATACTGACTCAGCCTTAATTGTCTTATTAAAGCCTTGACCTCTCACATTAGACAAGTATTGTTGTGGCTGCCTGTTGCCGGTTGGGTCCGGGCAGTCTTACGCCACAACCCAGTCTAACCTCGGGTCCTTATTGGGCTCCGTGTTTAACCACCCACATTGGATAGGTATTGTTGTGACTACTGGACAGCCGGGCGGTTCCGGGCAGGTTTACATCACAACTCAATCCAACCTCGGGTTAAACACATCGTATTTTCTACATTTACATATTTTGTTTTTCTTCTTTATTTTCTTATATGTAAATATTTGCGGCTCATTATTCAAAATCAATTTAAGCTAATGGTGTAAAGGTTTACACCAATCATGGGCCCAATCCATTCTTGAATTTGGGCCCCTCTACTTTTATATTTTCATTTATTAATTAATTTGGCCCAACGCTATTTCCCCCGTTTAATACATTCGTTTATTATAATATATGTTGGGCTTAGCCTTTTAAGCCCAACTTAGCCACGTAAAAGAAGGGGAGGCTTAAAACGTGATTATATACAAAAAGGGGAATGTGAACGCATGAACTTGCAACATAACGTTGGAACTACAAAATAGAAACTGGTGTACTTGCATTGTGGTAACATATACTTTGGTCATAAAGCATAAGTGACATGAATCAAACCATGTAAACTTGTAGTTAAGTTAAGAATCTAACTAAATTAGATATCATTATTGACACATAGTCTTAACTACAACATAAACCTATATTTCTACTTAGGCATAATGTCAAACATAAGCAAATCATGTTTATAAAATTACTATATGTTTACAAAGGTGCTTACTTTTGTTACTAATACAAAAGTATAGTTCAACTAGAATTATTCCAACTTAATCATGATTTTTAATCTATTCACATAATCATAGCACAAATATACCCAAACATGAAATGATGGTTTTTGATCTATTCATGTAATCATGGCATAAATATTCCTAAACATGAAATCATGGTTTTTACTTTATTCATGCAAACTTGCAATTGGAATGTAAATCTAACTTAGCTATGTGTCACATATATTATCATATAATTCTTGTTAACAATATAGGCCTAACATGTTTTTCAATTAGGCATAATACCAAACATAGCCTAGTCATATTCATAAAATCAACATAAGTTCACAAAGAGGCTTACTTTTGTTTCTAATACAAAAGTATGGTTTTATACATAGATCATGATGCCAATTCCAACATAATTTCATATGAATCATAATACCCCAAATTTGATCCAATTACACACAAAGTGATTTTGTACAAAAATATACATTATGTTGGCATAGTAGCAAAACCACATACTTGCATGAATCTCAATTAAACAACCACAAACATGAATTACATACTTGCGAATATCCAATCGTATACTTGCATGAATCTCAAATAAACTACCGCTAACATGTAGTTTTTATCATGAATTACATACTTGCGAATATCCAATCGTTATATCACAACATTCCAAATCGATTAGAATCATAGCAACGCACAAATATGAATTACTATCACCACAAATCAAGTGTAATTCTCATTTTACACAAATCAAACACAGTTATTTAATTCATACCGTAATAATACTCTACTTACAATCGTGTGACGAATTCTTCAATTCAGGAATCTGAATTCTGGATTTGGAGATGCTATTCCTTTGATGTAGGCGTTGATTTGACTTGTTTAAGTTTAACTTGTAGTTGCTTTATGCTTTAGAGTTTGTCTCCTAATTGTCTCTCAAATTGGTGGCTACTCCTAGTCGTTCCTCAGCAGCAAGATGACCTCATTCTTATTTTTGAATGAATAGATTAGGTAGAGTCTAGGGTCATTTTTATAGAGTTTATGAACTGATTAGGACCGTCGATGTTGCTTGGGTTAATCGTAGCCATTCATTCGAAAGAGAGACCAATCAGGAGCTGACACCTAGCCCTAGTGACAAGGCAAGGCTCAGAAAATCGACCAAACACAGACCTGGCCAGCCAGGATGGGCTGGGTTCGACCTGGCTCTGGGGCCAGGTCGACAGCCCAGTCGACACACAGGTCGACAGCCCTGTCGACCTGGCTAGCCCAGGTCGACTGCCAAGTCGACCTGGGTGCCTTAGGCGGGATTTTTCCCGCCCTGGCCAATTGGGCCCGATTTTGAATTTTAAACTTGTTTTTCTGAGCTGTTTTCGTCTGTTTGAATTTTAACCTGAATTCTGAAACTTCCGGAGGCCATATCTTCTTCATACGGACTCCGTTTTTCGAAAACTCGGACTCTATTTCGCGTATTTTTCCGAGACGAACACAATGGCGTATCCCGTTTCCCTTAATTCTTTGATTTGAAATTAGTTATGCTTTAATTTGTGAATTTCACTGTTATAGAATACACGGGGTGTTACATTCTCCCCCACTTAAAAGGATTTCGTCCCCGAAATCTTCAAGTTAGGAAGAATGTATATCCTAACATCCAAACATCCATCTACTCATCCATCAAACACGAGCATCCATTGTCCTTAAAAGACTTCTAATGCTTCATGATCATATGCGAAGTGTGTGTGTACATGTACTTATCTAATGCAAAATCAGGCGGTCTACTGATTCAGTTGACCTCCTTAATGCGAATTATGTAAGTGCCATGAATCCATTATGTATGCAAATTTTTCCTATTCATGATTCTACATGAGTGCACAATCATTCATATAAATGCAACATCCATATGACAACACATTAAAGTTCAACCATATACGAATGCAAACATATATGCACATGCAATATGAAGTGACTGAGCCGATCTAAAACCTAGATTGTGTGTGTATATGCAACCACGAGCAACCACTAGCAATCACTTGCAACCACTTGCAACCATCAATCATAACATGTCTCAAACACATGTTTACACCCAATTGTTCCTATCTAAAGGTATAGTCGAATGATAGAAGTAAGTAAAGACTTTGTGCCCATTAGGCAATGTCAAAACTGGAAATCTATGCCATATATATATTGACTAGGAGAAGAATTCTCTAAGCATCAGCCCCGAAGACCGAAATCAACATCAGACTGACACCCAAAGAATTACTCAACCCAACCACTATATATGATTCTAGGGAACTAAGCATGATGGACTCCTTTTAGGTCACAAGGGAGTCCCTTCCTAAGACCAACCCGTATCCTATAAAACCCAAAAAGTTTAGTCAAACCAACGAACACCCTCCAGCCCCAACATGTGTTACTAACAGATGAGTCATACTCCCTATGGGGTTTGCAACAGAAATTGGATTGAGAATGGGACCGAGAGGATATACACAAAAGATAGCATGCAAGTAAGCTCTACAGGAAGAGAGGGATCAAAGATATACTCTTAAGAAGAGATATAATGCACAAACCTAGTCTTCAATCTTCTAAGTCGCATTTCCTTGAGCTTAACTCCATTATGCTTTGTCCGTCTTTAACTTCACCATTTCGTAGCTTCTTAATTCTTGTTTTCAAAATATGAGTTGGAACCTATTTCGCTGTTGCCTCTCGTTCCACTTTCACTTATTCTCCTTCTAGTATACTTGGCTCAAGCATAACTGCGTACTCATGGTTCCATGCAAGCTCTCCAAAATTCACTAGTGAATCTTGGATCTTGTTCACTTCCTAGAAGGTATTCCACATAGATGAATTATCTCTTGAAAATAAACAAATGTCAACTATGTTGCCAAATGAACTACTAAGGTGATTCTTTACGACTCATGCATAAGCGAAATGAACCTTCTGCCTTAGTGGCGAACACTACTGGAGCGCCTCATTCTGAAATGCTCCTTCTAATGAACCCCTTCTCTAGAAGCTCTTTAATCTGTTTACTGAGCTCTTCCCTTTCCCGTGGAGCCATGTGTCTAACGGGCAATGCAACGGGTTTTGCATTATCTACAAGGTATATGCGGAAGTCTATCTCCTGCTTCGGAGGCAAGCCCTTCACCTCTTCGAAGACATCCGGATATTCCCGGACCACTCTTACTAATTGCAAATTTTTCAACGGAGGCATCTAGCGATTCAAGATAACTAAGCATAACCGCATACGAGGGATTACAAGAAATTTCCAAAGTGTTACCGAGCTGGGTTAGGAGCCTGACAACCCTTTTCTCACAATCAAGGATGGCCCCATTGCTGGATAGCCAATCCATGCCCAAAATCAAACCATATCCCGAAAAGCCCAAAACAAAGGCACTACATTGAAATTCTATGCTTAGAATAGAAATTTTCAATCCCAAACAGATCATAGACAAATGAGCTGGGCCCCCAATTGGGTTTGAAACAATTAAGGGGTCCTCTACCATACTAGTTTTTAGGTGCAGAGATTCTAACTAAAGCAGACGAGATAAAGGAGTGTGACGCGCCGGAATCAAATAAAGTGCGAACGGGGTGATCATAAAGATAAACTACACTTTCTACAGAAGTATTTATACCTCGTATCTTTGGGCAGTCCCTAGCCATGTGGCCTGTTTCACTGCAAGAAAAGCACCCACCATTCATCTTGGCCTTCTTTTTCCGGCAATTTTTCACTAAGTGCCCCACTTTGCCACAGAATTTACACTTCATCTTCTCTCGGGACTTGTTGTCTTTCCCGTCCTTCTCAAAGTCTGTCTTCTCAGGGCAGTCTTTGCTGATGTGTCCAGTCTCCCCACAATGAAAACATTCTCCTTGCTTTCTTTTCCTTTTTCTACAATCCTTGGCTATGTGCCCTTCCGTACCACAAAAATTGCATTTCCTTTTTTCTCGTTTCTTATTATTACTGTTACGATCCTTTCTTGTTTGACTATTATTCGTCTCCCTACTCTGGGACTCTTCCGCTTGCTGGTTCACGTGGAGGAGGAGGAGTGAAAGCGTCAGCAGCTGGGAAGTAAGGTCTCCAGACATGCTGAAACAGAAAGGATAGATTCAAAACGAAGGGTAAGAGATAGTACCTATGGCTTTGGGGGGGGGACTTTGCCTTTTTAAAATAAAATAATATTTTTCTTTTAAAAATGCTTCTTTAAATTTCCTTTTTGAAAATAAATTTTCAAAACTTTTTATCTTATCTGGTAAACCTATGCTCTGATACCAAGTGAAACACCCCACCTCCGTTAGGGTCACTCTCAAAGGGAATGCCCTAATTTTGGTGGAGGTTTATAAGTATAAGTCACAAATATACAAGACAGATATAAGAACACATATTTTTGAACAGCGGAAAAACAACAACTTTTATTTCATTAAAAATACGTGTTACAACAACCATACCATAATTGTCTTACAATACTTCCAAAAACATAACATCTTCATAACTGTCTTGATTACATTATTTAAAGAAGCATAAAGAAAACATAAATAAACTGCAAAAGTCCCATAATTGTTGTCCAAAACCATAGTCGAAAACGAAAAGATCCAAGCAATACATTCTTTCTCTTCAAGCTGGATATGAAGGCTGGTCAAGCTGCGGTATTCCCTCCCTGTGGACCTGGGGGGGGGGGGACGGAAGAAAAGAAGACGAAAGAAAAGTAGAGTCAGACATAAAGCCTGAGTAAGTCTAGGACTATTCAGTCTATGAATAAAGAACTGGGTATGATAAGTATAAACTAGAAATGGGAAAGCATCATATAATTAGTTAAGTTGTCTAGGGTCGAATAGACTATCGTACCCCATATTAATCTCTGTACCCACATAAACTAGTTCCCAACAGGCACCCCATAATCAGGGTGAAGTGATCCATTTTATGTTGATCGGCTCCTACTCGCATAGTTACATGTGTCTTACGGCCCCCGATGTTGTAGTTACCTATGTTGGTCCCACCATGGGGTGTATCAAGTCCCATGGTGGCGGCCCGACACAATCCTAGAATGCACAGGTATGCTACTGGTGCCCAGTGCCTTATTTTTCTGCGCCGGAGTGAGTGCACGCCCACACCCCGTTAGAACCTACACTGCTGCACCACCGCCGTCGATTTGACCTCTTACAATCAGCCCAGTAATCGTGCCCCACCCTGCCTAGTTTCAGGGTATCATGATACCTTGTAGGGTTACTGCGAAAAGGGTCCTCCGCTACTAGGTTTTCTATTTCTAGCCAACATGCTAAGTTGGTTAAGTGTGTTATAAACCTAACCCCCAATCAGTCTGTTTAGCATGTTCCATCTTGATTAAGTATTAATATAATTTACTTAATCCTATCAATCCTGACTCAGCCTTAATTGTCTTATTAAAGCCTTGACCTCTCACATTAGACAGGTATTGTTGTGGCTGCCTGTTGCCGGTTGGGTCCGGGCAGTCTTACGCCACAACTCAGTCTAACCTCGGGTCCTTATTGGGCTCCGTGTTTAACCACCCACATTGGATAGGTATTGTTGTGACTACTGGACAGCCGGGCGGTTCCGGGCAGGTTTACATCACAACTCAATCCAACCTCGGGTTAAACACATCGTATTTTCTACATTTACATATTTTGTCTTTCTTCTTTATTTTCTTATATGTAAATATTTGTGGCCCATTATTCAAAATCAATTTAAGCTAATGGTGTAAAGGTTTACACCAATCATGGGCCCAACCCATTCTTGAATTTGGGCCCCTCTACTTTTATATTTTCATTTATTAATTAATTTGGCCCAACGCTATTTCCCCCGTTTAATACATTCGTTTATTATAATATATGTTGGGCTTAGCCTTTTAAGCCCAACTTAGCCACGTGAAAGAAGGGGAGGCTTAAAACGTGATTATATACAAAAAGGGGAATGTGAACGCATGAACTTGCAACATAACGTTGGAACTACAAAATAGAAACTGGTGTACTTGCATTGTGGTAACATATACTTTGGTCATAAAGCATAAGTGACATGAATCAAACCATGTAAACTTGTAGTTAAGTTAAGAATCTAACTAAATTAGATATCATTATTGACACATAGTCTTAACTACAACATAAACCTATATTTCTACTTAGGCATAATGTCAAACATAAGCAAATCATGTTTATAAAATTACTATATGTTTACAAAGGTGCTTACTTTTGTTACTAATACAAAAGTATAGTTCAACTAGAATTATTCCAACTTAATCATGATTTTTAATCTATTCACATAATCATAGCACAAATATACCCAAACATGAAATGATGGTTTTTGATCTATTCATGTAATCATGGCATAAATATTCCTAAACATGAAATCATGGTTTTTACTTTATTCATGCAAACTTGCAATTGGAATGTAAATCTAACTTAGCTATGTGTCACATATATTATCATATAATTCTTGTTAACAATATAGGCCTAACATGTTTTTCAATTAGGCATAATACCAAACATAGCCTAGTCATATTCATAAAATCAACATAAGTTCACAAAGAGGCTTACTTTTGTTTCTAATACAAAAGTATGGTTTTATACATAGATCATGATGCCAATTCCAACATAATTTCATATGAATCATAATACCCCAAATTTGATCCAATTACACACAAAGTGATTTTGTACAAAAATATACATTATGTTGGCATAGTAGCAAAACCACATACTTGCATGAATCTCAATTAAACAACCACAAACATGAATTACATACTTGCGAATATCCAATCGTATACTTGCATGAATCTCAAATAAACTACCGCTAACATGTAGTTTTTATCATGAATTACATACTTGCGAATATCCAATCGTTATATCACAACATTCCAAATCGATTAGAATCATAGCAACGCACAAATATGAATTACTATCACCACAAATCAAGTGTAATTCTCATTTTACACAAATCAACACAGTTATTTAATTCATACCGGAATAGTAATCTACTTACAATCGTGTGACGAATTCTTCAATTCAGGAATCTGAATTCTGGATTTGGAGATGCTATTCCTTTGATGTAGGCGTTGATTTGACTTGTTTAAGTTTAACTTGTAGTTGCTTTATGCTTTAGAGTTTGTCTCCTAATTGTCTCTCAAATTGGTGGCTACTCCTAGTCGTTCCTCAGCAGCATGATGGCCTCATTCTTATTTTTGAATGAATAGATTAGGTAGAGTCTAGGGTCATTTTTATAGAGTTTATGAACTGATTAGGACCGTCGATGTTGCTTGGGTTAATCGTAGCCATTCATTCGAAAGAGAGACCAATCAGAAGCTGACACCTAGCCCTAGTGACAAGGCAAGGCTCAGAAAATCGACCAAACACAGACCTGGCCAGCCAGGATGGGCTGGGTTCGACCTGGCTCTGGGGCCAGGTCGACAGCCCAGTCGACACACAGGTCGACAGCCCTGTCGACCTGGCTAGCCCAGGTCGACTGCCAAGTCGACCTGGGTGCCTTAGGCGGGATTTTTCCCGCCCTGGCCAATTGGGCCCGATTTTGAATTTTAAACTTGTTTTTCTGAGCTGTTTTCGTCTGTTTGAATTTTAACCTGAATTCTGAAACTTCCGGAGGCCATATCTTCTTCATACGGACTCCGTTTTTCGAAAACTCGGACTCTATTTCGCGTATTTTTCCGAGACGAACACAATGGCATTTCCCGTTTCCCTTAATTCTTTGATTTGAAATTAGCTATGCTTTAATTTGTGAATTTCACTGTTATAGAATACACGGGGTGTTACATCTCCTATATATCCCCATCCCATTTCTCCTTCACCATCCTCATTCCTCTTTCACTCCACTTCTCCATCACTCCTGCATAATTACAAAATTAACGTAATGGCGAATAGTGATCATTCAGATCTCTCTGATTTGGAGATTTGCAAGATTTTCTCGCTATTCAAGAAATTATGGAAAATCAAACACGAGAAAGGAGCAAAATACACGATTTTGTAAGTTCTGGTCTTGCTTGGGTTCATGAAATACTATCAGGTCACGCTGACTGTTGCCAACGAAATTTTCGAATGAAGCGATTGTGTTTTACATCTCTGTGTGAACGATTGAGAAATTATGGATTGGAAGCTTCGATGCACATAACGATCAAAGAAAAGGTGGTTATATTCCTATATAATATTGCGTTGGGTCTTTCTACAAGGCAGTTTGCTGAGCGGTTTCAACGATCAAATGGTACGATTTCTGTTGTCTTTCACAAAGTTTATGTGACGACCCAAACTTCCCCGTAAAGGAAAGCCCAGATTGCTTTGAGAACAACACTCATCAGAACACAAAACAAAAGAACATTTCATTGCTTATTACAACAATTACATCAGAGTACAAGAACATTCAAGAGTATGAATAAATATTACACATTGGAAATACAATATCAGATATTTAAATCACATTTAAATAGCAACGGAAAAATAATACAAAATACAACTGAAAGAAATACATGGATACAGAGCTTTCCGAATATCACTTCTGCTGTAAATTAGGATCCTGTGAATAAATATCTGCAAAACAAAAAATACTAGCTGCCCGTGTGGAAAATAGGGGCATCCAGAGTTTAGGTTAAAACAATAAACTCCAGGTCAGTCATGGGACTGGTGTGATAACTAAAAACGGTTATTCACTTTATTTTAAAGTTAGGTAAATCAAGGGACCTCGCCGCTAACGCGGAACGGGTTTCCTCCCAAAAATACCAGTGCATAAAATAAACAGCGCAATGCTCTTTAGAAAAAAATGAAACCATTATAAGACTCGAATCCCATGCAACGCAAGCCGAAGGATAGAGTTTTACCTTCTAATGGTAAAAATATATATGCTTAATACGCGAAATTCATCTTTTATACTATAAGTGCACAATGTAGAAATCAATTTCGAATATAAATACATCAATCCATGGTGGCATAATATATCATGTAAGCGGCATAATACATTATGTCACCATATAAGTATACAACTAAAACCGTAAAGCTCGTATTGGAAAATTGGATTTCCATCATGATGGTTGCTGATTCGAAAGATCTATCGCGAATGTTAGATCCAAAATTGGGTCTAACACCCAAGTTGTTCTGATTTACGAAGAATTATAACTAAAATATAAAGAAAAAGCAGAAAGGCACGAGATTTATAGTGGTTCGGCGTTAACGAGCCTACATCCACTTTATATGTAGTTGATTATATGCTGAATGCAAGTACAATCAATAGTTTCACTCGATCTCACTCTTACAATTATGATTCTCTCAATAATTTCAGAATAACTATAAGTAGAAACAATGGAGATATGATAATGGTGGAGTCAGATCTCTCAATTGCCCAAAATAGATCCCCAAAAATGCCACTGGGCTATTTATAGCTGATTTTTTCAGGCGGATCGCGGTCATATATGGCACAAATCTCGAGAATCTCGGACTGGTTCGTAGCTTGATGGAGAATTAGTCAATATGATAGTTGTGGACACGTGTCATGAGATTCTGCATTCTCGGATCGTGGTTGAATTAGTCATAGCCTTCATTTTCTGGTTTCCGGAGCTCGGATCGGATCGAGCTAACAAGGATGTATCGGATCGCAGAAGGCATTGCGAACCGATAGGACATCACGATCCAATAGGGCGTCGCAATTCAAGGATGGGCGTGTGACCACGATCGAGTTTGGAAGGAGTGAAGCTTCATATTTCCTTCTTGTGTGTGAGCCGTGATGGCTTGGTCGAAAAGCTAGCCAACATTTTGCCCCCTCTAAGTATGTTTTATTGAGGATGGAACATGCTTCGAAAGTTCTGAGTTGTCTTTTCACGAAGTGGCGCAAATCAGAGGTCGTGTCTGCCCGTCTGTATCGTCGCGTCATTTTTAAAGAGTCGCATCCCTCGACTGGTATAAATATCCAGTAAAATGTTCAATCTTTTCTCCGTTTATCGGATAATTTCTATCTCTGGAATTTTTGGAAATTTCATTGTCGAATTTCCAGGTAAACTCTTGAACTTTCACAAGTATTTCTGAGTTTTCACTTTTTTTTTTTGACAATCGCTTGTCGGGTCGGATCGCCATAATACTTCACGGTCCATGATATGAGGCGCTCGTCTCGCTTCGACCTTCGGGTGGACCTTAAATATGATGGGCCAACCTTCGTTACGAGTCGATCCAGAGATCGGCTTTCTTCTTCTTTGCTGGGCTCGATGGGCTTGATTCTGCGATCCACTGAAGCTCGTGGTCCGAATAAGACAAAAAAGGGGAGACTAACGGTCACGGGTTTGGCTATATAAACCCGAACCCTCCTCTTCTTTTTTCTTTCGTCGCCGCCGCTTGTTCCCTTAAATGAAACCCTAGCTTTTAGACCTCCGATTATCCAATTATTTCATCATTTTCAGAAAGGTAATTATATTCGAAAATTTTTCATGTGATTTCACTCTCGTTTGTCTTGAATTTTCACTGGTTTGAGAGGAGAAAGTGGTGTAATTTGTGGTGCTCGAGGCTATATTGGCGACCGGATGATGGGTTCAGGCTTTTGCGTAATGGAGCTAGGAGGGATGATGAGGGAGAAACGAGGAAGAAGAGGAGCGGGTCTGGTCGGATCGTGGGTGAGGAGGAAAGAGGAGAAAGATGAAGGAGAATGGCGAGGCAGTGGATCGTGGCGATGGCCAGGGAGCGGATCGTGGTGGGAGGAAATAGAAGGAGTAGGATTTGGAGAATGGATCAGGTCGTGGTCATGAAGGGGGTCACTGGTTAACGAGAGGACAAGGGGCTGTGGATCGCGAGAGGTCATCACGATCTGTTCTGGTGTTCATGATCCAATGTTCTTCCACGAGCCAGTGTTTTCGCTGTGAATCCATACCCGTTCCGCGATCCAGAGATGTAACACGATCCGACATCGCGTCACGATCCAGATGATGAACGATCCGATGAACTTTAAATAAACAATGCAACTTAACTCTGGTATATCAATGGACAATTAGGCTAGAGCCCTTGAAACTTTCTAAACTAGACATCGGCATAACTTGACTGCATATGACAACTAATACTTCGATGATCTTGCTAATTTTTATGCTTTCTTCCTATGCATGCACAAACACACACTTGCACTTGCACACACGGGGGACGGGTAATTATATTCTAATTTCTCATGTTTACTCGCCTAAACAGTAATGTCGGATAATCGTTCTCCTTCAAGATCTGAAACAGAGATGGACCCCCGAGAGGTCTGAGCACCACAGCCCCGAGGTTCTTCCAATTAATCCAGAGGGTGAGGACTCTGAATCCGAATATGAGGCAGAAACAGAATCGGATTCATCTGAGAGTACCTCACTTGATGAGGAGTCCGAAGTGGATGACCGAGCTCCCGATGACATTCCTGGTGCACTAGAAACTGAGAAATTCAATGACTCTTTAGCTTTCAAATTAGACGACATAAAACTTAAGAAAATCTGCTTGAAACAAGGGATCCCCTGGGATGATGTGAGAACACCTGGAAGCGAAGATAGACCTCATCTGGCTCCGGAAGGGTATATGACAGTCAGTCGACTCATGTGCGGAGTAGGCGCTATTCCTCCGTTTCCTCCAATCGTCATTGAAACCTTAAAACGATTGGGTATTGCTCCGATGCAGCTTCATCCCAATGCCTACGCAGCCCTATACACTTTATACATCGCGTATGCGGAAATCCTGCAAACTGAGCTCACGTTTAAAGACTTGAAGTCCTATTACCTTTTCAAGCATCGTTCTACAACAACCCCAAATTTTTCTTTCTTCGAGTCGGTAGCCAACAGGAAGGTCTTGTCTGATGGTTACAGCAACATAGGGGATCCCAAGGCCGATTGGTTTTATATAAAGCAACAGGCTGGGTGTGCGAGAAGATGGCTTAAATCAAGTAAATTTCCAGCCTTTGAATGAATAACCTGTTTAAGAAATCGAAGCGCTAACATGCTTCTTTTTTTTATACAGATCACACTTTTCCGAAGATAGAGGGCTCAGTGTACAACAATCGACTATCCCTTCTTCTTAAAAGTGAGTCGGACTTCTTAAGGATCAGGAAATGTATTACTGACGAGAATCATCACAGGCATCGCCTTCTGGACATAAGATTTGGACTTGGCGCGGGTGGCAAACCTTACAAATACGTGCCCCCGACCGAAGGAGAAGGAGTGGCAGCAGAGACAACTAAACTTCATAAGAGTCCTTCACCGATGATTAACCAGGACGAAGAAGATTTAAATGTATATAGAGGAGATGAGGCCCGTGCTGACGAACCTAAGGAAATCCCAGCCTCTCCGGGGGATTCCCCCTCAAGGGCCTCTCTACCAGTTGAGCCTGCCGCTCCCGATGATTTAATAGAGGAGCAGTTATTCAAAGAATTGAACAAGATTCCTATACCCGACGATGTATATACACAGGAAGATTTCGAAGGGGAGCCATTTTTTCCTATCTCTGAGGAAACAAATGCTCCAGTTGAAGAACGAGAAACCACCCAAACGAGCCTAACTTCGGGCCCTGGTCTGTTAGGGGAAATTATATGGGATGCACAAATCACATGCACTGTATGACCCCACACTTTTATACCAACAGTATTCAAGGTTTTAATGTGTACTTGTTTCTTTTGCAGGAAAGATGACTCGCAAACGATCTTATTCTTATCGCTCCCTTCGTGAAGGCACACATAGTCTTCATTCAAATCCAAATCCTGCTCGCAGTGATAGTCGGGGAAGGGAAAGTTATCGTCCTCGCGACCCTCCTCAAACCTATTCTACACGATCCCCACCTCCTTCCAGGCATGGTTCCGGGAAACTTCACAGTCGTCTACTACCACCGACTGAGGGTAAGCAGCTTCCTAGGGACTTAACCCCTTCAAAAAGTACGTCTTCTCACGTCCAATCTTCCAAGAAACAGCGCGAGTAAGAGGACAAAAATAAAGACAAGGGCAAGATCGTGAAGAAAGGAAAAGAAGCTCTGGTCTCCCCTGACGATCACGACTCCGATAGTCTCGTTGCACAAGATGTTATTCATGGCCCCGAAAATCAGGCTAAATTGGCGCGCTTGCGCAAGGAATTCCCCGATATTTTCTTTGAGAGGATGATGTTTTCACCGGATCTTGAGCCGGTTCCCAGGGACTGGGATACTGAGGTGATGGGATATGTGTGCCACGTAGCCAAACAGTACGAGGTAATGAAGAAGCACGCCGTTAACCTTTCAAATGCCATCCGTCGCCTAGAAACGGACGCGGCCAGATCCAAGGTGAGAATTGAGAATAATGACAGGGCCAGGAGCAAAATGGAAAAAGACTTGGAAGATGCACAGGCCCGTCTGGCTTTAGCTCAGCGAGACGCAGAGAACTACAAGATAGAATTGGAGGAAGCGTTTTCGTAGCGAGCTAGATTCTAACAGCCAAGAACGGTTATCTTTGAAAAAGGAAATAGAGGATCTTAGAATGACCAATGCTGATTTGAGGACAGCGCAGAGTCAATTTGATATTGAGAAGGCTGCTTGGGAGAAGGAGAGAGCGGACTTGAAAAACAGTCTTGCGGCTGCCGAGAAAGAAAAGGAGGTCTTGAGTGACCAACTTGTTCAGGCTGAGGGGCGAGCGGTTCTTGCTGAGACTAATGCTAACAGCATTCTTGAATCGGCTTCCACTACCGCTGACAAGCTTGCCGAAGCTGAAAAAGAAATAGAAGTTTTGGGGAGTTGATATCCGACTTCTTAGGCCAAGTCATCAAAACTCGAGACATTTCTTGGATCCCAGACATCACGTTACTCTTGCCAACATATGGGATGCAATTGTCGAGGATGAGAAGCAGCGATTGAAGGTCAATGAGATTGATGAAGGCCAGCTAATGTAGAGACTCCTCAAAGGAAAAGAGCCCGAGGATTTGGAGGAGGGGAGACGCCTAATCCAAGAAGAGATTGAGAAGGAGAAGACTAAGGCCAAGGGCAAAAACAAACTTGACGAAGGCTCGAGCTCAGTGGCGGAACCCAAAGCCTCTGAAGTAGAGGAGTATAGTCCTGACGATCCGTTGATTCCTTTGCTCCCAACTCCTCCGGCTGTCGGAGCTCCTGCTGTAAACTTGGATGAAAAAGTCAGCTGAAGGTATTTCCATATTTTCCCCATAATTTGTCAAAGTAGTTATAACTTGTCGTCGCCTTTGCGGAATAGCCCATTGAGGGGACCACATTTTCGTCCAAGTTAATAACTTGTGCTTCTCATAATACAGGTGACAAGCTGACTGAGAAAGATGCAGAAGAGAAGGCAGAGGTGGAGAAAGTTGATGTCCCTTCAGGCATGGATGCTGAAATTTCTGAGATTCCAACGCGAGCTGAGGGTGGTAACAAGGTCACCATGGCACCTGTGGTATCCAGTACCGATGTTCCTACGGATGTCGAGGTTATTGCTGCTTTGAAGGACACGGATGGTGGTCACGGTGATGAGGAGGATGACGTTGTCATTACGGATGAAGTCAAGGGCGGTGGTGATGAAACCTTGGCTAATAAACAGTCTAAGGAAGAGAAGCAGTTGCTTCTTATGAAAGCAGAACAAGACCCAATATATGTGCCCCCTATCTCTGAAATCGATCCCAAAACTGGGTTGGTCATAAGATTCTCCTCCCGATCCATAACTTCACAACTCGCCTCTCAATCTTCTAGTTCTTCGCTAGAGCGTCTTGTTGATAAGAGGAAGAGGAAAAAAGGTGATCGTTCGAATGTTGACAAGGAGGAGTCGGGGAAGCAGAAGTAGAGCAAGAAGCCAAAATAGCCCCCAAGCATGAGTAGGATGCAGATATTAGTTCATATTTTGTTCTTAGGATTTTTAGACTTTCCACTGGCCAGAAAATGTAATTGTGAGAATGGCCCTCACTTTTGTTTAGCAATCTTACCTTGTATCCCTGCATCTTAGTAAATGAAAATTGATTTTTGTTGCCTTTAATTTAATATGCAACGCAGTGATTCCAAGTTCCTTGCATCTCTATGCAACCTCCTGAGTAGCCAACATAACGGCATGAGGGGATAATTCGTCTTGGTCGACCTTGACTTTCATCCTTGTCGTGATATGAACAAGAGTTTCCCTTCAAGACAAATCAGTCACATAAAAAGGAGAACTAAACCTACGAACCTGTAATTTTAATTTATCGCATTAGCCACAAATATTTAAACCATAATTAATCGAAAATTAAATCATGAATCGCATTAGCGAAATTTTAAAATTTCTGTGCAGAGATGTGATGCATGTGTATATGCCCCCAATCAATCATTTAATATGATGCCTGGCCAGGGCTTATTAATGATTGATTAGAGTCATGTGTGTTGCCCCCTATTATGAAAGGTGGGGGGAAAGGATTCTTTTAGCGCTAAATTTCTAACAATTTTATGCTCTCCCGATCCTTCAGTGGGTTAGAGTTCGAGCTCGTTTCAGGTCTGCTCTCCGATCCTTCAGCGGGGCAGAAATTCTAGGGGCGCTAAATCTCTGGCGCCTTTATATTCTCCCGATCCTTCAGCGGGTTAGAGTGGTGGCAAGGCGGTTTTATCATAGTGCACCTTCACGCCTTGCGGACGTCATCTTCTCGTCCTTTATACTCTCTCCTGATTCTGGGGAGTTAGAGTTTGATCGTGGGGTGATTTACTTTGCCACACCTTGTGGTCCTCGATTATGGTTCCTCTTTCACCTTGTGGCAAAATGCATTGGATGTTCCAATATTACTGCATAATCTGCGACAAACTCAAAAAACAACAATAATTTATATTAATCGAGATAAAGCAAATAGGTAATGGTGCAGTAAAGGTAAATGACACACGATATTTTTATAGTGGTTCTGTCGAATCATGACATACGTCTACTTTATAATCTTTTGTTCAAGTAACCAGACTATTCTAGGCAAGTCGATTTCACGTCAGGTAAGGCCGCAAATGCTGGGCGTTCCACACTTTGGGGATTTCGTCTCCATCTATGGTTGCTAGCTTGAAGGTTCCATTATCAAGTCTTCGCAGGATGGAATATGGTCCTTCCCATTTCGGACCCATATGCACTGAGTATGGGAAGACACGTTTTAGAACCAAGTCTCCAGGTTCAAAGGTTCGTGCTTGGACTTTCTTGTTGTAATATCGAGCTATCTGCTGCTTATGTCTTAAGGCACGTAAATCGGCTTCGTCCCTCTTCTCTTCGATCGTGTCCAAGGATTCAAGGAGCAATTCATTGTTGGTCATCGGGTCGTAATAGGTGACTCGGTGAGAAGGTACTTCTAACTCGACCGGGATGACCGCTTCAGTTCCAAAGGAGAGAGAAAATGGTGTATGGCCCGTTGCTGATTTATAGGTCGTTCTGTAGGCCCATAGTGCCAAGGGCAATTCATCGACCCACATTGCCTTGGCCCGCTTCAATCTCTTCTTCAGGATGGATTTAATCGCTTTATTTGCTGCCTCCACTTGGCCGTTCGCTTGCGGATATGCCACAGAGGTGTACCTTTTCTCGATGTGGTATTTCCGGCAAAAATCTCTAAACTCGGTGCTGTCAAACTGAGTTCCATTATCCGTTATGATGATTCTTGGGATCCCAAATTGGCATATAATGTTTCTAACAACGAAGCTGATTACTCGCTTGGTTGTTATTGTGGTTAATGGCTCTGCTTCTACCCATATGGTAAAATAATCCACGGCTACGATAGCGAATTTTGCTCCGCCCTTTGCTATGGGGAGGCTTCCAATGATATCAATTCCCACATAGCGAAGGGACACGGACTCGTTACCTTCTTCAACTGGCTTGATGGGGCCCTATGGATATTAGAAAATCTTTGGCAGGCGTCACAACGTCGCGCATATTTGGCCGCATCCTTATTTACGGTTGGTCAGAAATAACCATGTCATATTATTTTCTTCGCCTACATTTGGCCTCCCGTGTGATCTCCACATTCGCCTTCATGTACTTCTTGCAATACGCGCTGAATATCGTTGTGGGCAATACACCGGAGGAGGGGCATTGAAAATCCTTGTCTATACAGGACTCCCTCTTGCAACACATACCGAGAGGCCGTCCGAATTATTGCACGCCTCTCACTTTTCTTCATAGGGAGCGTTCCAAACATTAGGAAATTCTTCAAAGGAGTCATCCACGACTCCCTTTCAGGTTCAACATCTAGTACCGGATCAACTTCCATCTGATCTATACTAGGCGACTGTAAGACTTCCATCGGGACCAGTTCTGTATTTTCAGGACTATCAGAACTAGCCATTTTCGCCAATTTATCTGCTTCTTGGTTCTCTGCTCGAGGAATGTGGGATATGGTGTGATGGTCAAAACCATCCAGCAACTTTTTCACTTTTTCTAAATATGATATCAGCCTAGGACTTTTGGCCTGGAATTTTCCTATGACCTGGTTCACAACTATTTTGGAGTCGCAAAAGATGTCTAACTTTGCAGTCTTCAACTCCTTTGCGAGTTTCAAACCAGCAATTAGGGCTTCATATTCTGAGTCGTTGTTAGTGGCGCGGAACTCCAATCTGAGAGCATAGTATATCGGTCGTTTTTCTGGAGTTTCGAGCACCACTCCGGCACCAAATCGTCTATCGTTCTTTGCTCCGTCAGTGAACAACTTCCAGGCACTGCGATCGAGGAGTAGCCTTGGCAGATCGACTTCTTCGCTTATTGTCATCTTCTGGGATGGTAAACTCTGCTATGAAGTCTGCCAGCACTTGCCCCCTTATTGATCGCCGGGGTTGAAAATTCAAATCGAACTGGCTTAGTTCAATGTTCCACTTAAGTAATCTTCCCGAAGCCTCTGGCCTTTGAAGAACTTGTTTTAACGGGTGATAAGTGTATATAGTAATCGGGTGAGCTTGAAAATAGTGGTGAAGCCTCCTTGATGCAATCAACAAACCGTACGCAAGCTTTTCTATCCTTGGATAATTTCGCTCAGCTGCCGCCAACTTCTTACTCACATAATATACTGGTCTTTGCACCTTATCTTCTTCTCTAACCAAAGCCGAACTGATCGCATTGGATGACACCTCTAAATATAAGAATGATTCTTCATGATTTACGGGTTTAGACAAAATCGGGGGTTTTTCCAAATGATTAAAGAGATTCTGGAATGCTTCAATACAATCAGGGGTCCATTCGAAGTTGCGCTTTCCTCGCTTTATTAATTCGAAGAACGGGATACATTTATCTGTAGCTTTAGAGATAAATCTACTCAATGTCGCTACTTTCCCTGCGAGGCTTTGCACATCTTTAATCTGTCTAGGTTTCTGAATATTCTGGATTGCTGCGATCTGGTCTGGATTAATCTCGATCCCACGTGAATTGACGATAAATCCTAAAAAAAATCCTGATGCTACACCAAATGAACATTTCAAAGGGTTTAATTTCATTCCATACTTCCGGAGAATTTAATACATTTCTGCTAAATCGGCAGTATGGTCGGATGATTGTTTGGACTTCACTAACATGTCAACGACGTATACCTCCATCGTCTTCCCAATCTAGTTGTAAAACATCCTATTGACCAATCGATGATATGTAGCACCGGTGTTCTTCAAGCCAAAAGGCATCACTACATAGCAATACAATCCCAAATCTGTAATGAAGCTTATGTGTTCTTGGTCTAGGACGTGCATAGGGATCTGATTGTACCCCGAATAAGCATCCATGAAAGAGAGGAGTTCGTAGCCAGCTATCGAATCCACCAGCTGGTCAATTCTTGGCAACGGAAAACTGTCCTTTGGGCCAGCTTTATTCAGGTCCGAGAAATCAATACAGGTGCGCCACTTTCCGTTGGCCTTTTTTACCAAGACCAGGTTGGAAATCCAATCTGGATATGTTGAGTCTCTGATGAACCCATTACTTCTCAATTTTTCAACTTCCTCTTTCAAAGCAGCTGACCTCTCCGGGCCAAGCATTCGCCTTTTCTATTTGACATGAGGATGCTTCGGGTTGATGCTTAGCGAATGACTCATGATCGAAGGAGATATCCCACACATATCCGAGTGGGTCCAAGCGAATACATCTAAATTGGCTTTCAAGAAATCCGTTATCTCTCTGGCTCGAATAGGTTCTAACTGGGATCCAATCTTTAGGACCTTCTCTGGGTCTCCATCATCGATTGGAATATACATAGTTGTTTCATTGGGAGTCGCCATTCTGCCTCCAGGCTCTTCGTCCTCTCTGGGATCTATGTCCTCGGGCAGTTATCTGGGCAACTCTCCCATAGTTATTTTCTTTAGTTGCTATAACGTCTCCTCCCTTGCCGGGGAGGAAGCGCCTTTGGTCTCTACATCTTTTCCTTTGCGGAGCATCTTCAACTCTGCAATGTAGCATGCTCGGGCCATGACTTGATCTACTCTTATTATACCTATACCAGCTTCAGTCGGGAACTTCATTAATAAACACCAAGGGGCTATACAAGCTCTGAACTTTGCTAGGGCCGGTCGGCCTAAAAATGCGTTGTATGGGGATTCAACGTGCAGAACCACAAAAGGAAGGATTCTTACTCTCTGGCGCTCCCCTTCCCCAAGGGTTACCGACAACTCTACATATCCCATTGGAGCAGTTGAGGCTCCATTGAATCCACGTATCCACCCTTCACATGGTTTTAAATCCTTCGGATCAAGTTTCATTTGGTCGAACGTTTTCTTGAACAAAATGTTGATCGAGCTTCCGTTATCTACCAGAACTTTATGGACTATGGCTGGACCAATTGCGGCCGTGATTACTAATGGATCTTCGGTTGGGGAGTGAACGCCAATGTTATCTCTGTCGTGAAAGATGATGTCATCAGTCATTGTCTTCTGTTGTTTGATTGGAGCAATGTCCTCAGGGTTACTGCCTTCTCCTGCCATGAGGGATTGTTTAGCTGCATTGACATACTGGTCCATTGCCCTAAAGCTATGCCCGGCCAAATGAAGCCCTCCTACTATGGTGTTAATGACGATGTTCTTCCCTTTTTGCTGAGCAGTCAGCCGGGGAGTAGGCTGGCTCTGATTCTGATTCTGGTTTTGATTTTGGTTTGGGGCAGATGCGGCTTGCCCCCTGTCTCTGGGTGTGACTCTGTACTCATCGAGTTTTCCTTCTCGGAGTAGCTTCTAGACCAAGTCTCTCAGATGATGGCATTCATTTATGGAATAACCATGGATTTGGTGAAATAGACAGAACTTTCCGGTTTCGCGCTCTTTGTCTGTCGACTCTCTCAGGGGAGGCCTTTTGTATGGAAGGACATTATAGATATCCAAGAAGATATTCTCCAATGTATCATTTAACGGTGTAAAACTCTCAAATGGCCTGGGTCGAGATCTTCTCTGAGAATCATTTCATCGGTTTCTCTTCCGATTATTGCTATTATTGTTTGTTTCCCGGTTGGCGACCATTTCCTTGGTTTTTATTCCCAACATTAACTTCAACCTTTCCTGAGCTATCTCCTGTCTGCTTGATGGCCACATTGCTCTGGATATCTTCCTTATCAGTAGCCTTCCTTTTTCGATTAGCATATATCTCTTCCTGTCATAAACGGACATTAGCTTTTTCATAAAATATTTCTCTGGTCGGAGATGGTTTGCCGGCCAGATATCTTCCAAACTCGGTATCCTTATCGACACCGTCAATTAAGGCCATCAACACAGTTTGCTTATGCGGATCTTTAACTTCTGTGACTGCTAAATTAAAACGATCCAAGTACGACCTTAAGCTTTCGTCCGGTCACTGCTTAATAAGAGACAACTCAATCACATTCTTAGATCTCTGAGTGTGAAGGCGGAATTGGTTCACGAACTTCTCACTCAATTCCCTGAAACTGGATATCAACCGAGCTGGCAAGCGGGTAAACCACACTAATGCCATAACTTCCAGAAATATAGGGAATGCCTTACACTTTATCTCGTCTGTAGCTACGGCGGCATTCATGGACCAGGAATATCGCATCAAATGCTAGATTGGGTCAGATTTGCCCGCATAGCGATTCATTGTTGGCATATTAAAACGTCTCGGGAAAGTGACCTCCAATATATCATCGATAAAAGGCGTATGACTGCGATCTATGCCCCAATCTTCATCCCTATACCCTCGGCTAGCTATCATGTTTTCCCTGATCATTGCTTCAACATCTGCCCGGGTCAAGGTGGACTCAAGATCGGCACTTCTTGCCTGATGGGCTTCTTCAGCATTTCTTTGACGTGCAAGTACAAAGTCTGGGATTCGGGCGGAGCTTCCTTGCCCCCTGTTGCCGAGGTCAACTAAGCGACGAGCGGGGGGATTGGGTTGATTCTGAGCAGGGTCAACCACGTTTCCATTCCTCAGCGGTAAAGCAGGTTCATTAAAGTTACAATTGCTAGTTCCCTGGTTAAGCACTTCCTCTTCCCGAGATCGAAGTTGCTCTATGTTCTCAGCTCTTTCTAGCGGGGACCAACGTCGGTTTCTTCGGGGCTCCTCAGACGAGGATGTGTGTTCCGAGGAAGGAAGACGGGTTGGTTAGGAAACCCTCTGCCTTATGAGGTCGTCAATTCGCCTGTCCATAGCAGTGAGATTCTGTCGCAATACTGAACTCTCTTGCTGCTGAGAAGCTAACTCGTTGAATAATCTTTCCCACATGTCAATAATGCGAGAGAGATCCCTTCAGTAGCCGGAGCAAAAGGGTCAAATTGGTCACCAACATTCTCTCTTATACGTAAAGAGCTTGAGCCAGGTCGAGCAGATGTACCAGCACGGGAGGATCGAGCCATAACCTCCTTTCCGGGTCGGGTCATAGTCTGCTTGTCTTTTTGGATCGCGGGATCCTTACCATGATGGCTCGGAGCGCCCCCTGGGATCGGATCGCGGAAGTGTTATGGGGACGGTTCGAGACGAGGTCATGGGAGCGTGTGGCAACTCCTTTAGCTGGTTAGGTCGCGATCCCCTCAACGGATCGGTTCGCCCCCTCCTCTCGGCGATCCGTGACTCCTCCTCGGGCTGCTCGTGCACACTTTCTTCAATTGCTTCATCTTCAGCTTCGTTCGCCTGCGAAGCTCATACTTCCTTTGACTTCTTTCCAGCCATGATATCTGAATTTCCCTGGAATCTTCAAAAACTGAAACAGTGGAGTTTTGGACTGTTTTCTTCGGACTTGAGTATCCAAACAACGGAACAACAATCCAATGTACTAAAAATTCGTTCTCAGTGAAAGCACCAAAATGTTAGATCCAAAATTGGGTCGAACACCCAAGTTGTTCTGATCTACGAAGAATTATAACTAAAATATGAAGAAAAAAAAGCAAAAAAAGCACGAGAGTTATAGTGGTTCGGCGTTAACGAGCCTACGTCCACTTTATTTGTAGTTGATTATATGCTGAATGCAAGTACAATCAATAGTTTCACTCGATCTCACTCTTACAATTATGATTCTTTCAATAATTTCAGAATAACTCTAAGTAGAAACAATGGGGATATGATAATGGTGGAGTCAGATCTCTCAATTGCCCAAAAAAGATCCCCAAAAATGCCAAGTTCTGGGCTATTTATAGCTGATTTCTTCAGGCGGATCGCGGCCATACGTGGAAAAAATCTCGAGAATCTCGGATTGGTTCGTAGCTTGATGGAGAATTAATCAATATGACAGTTGTGGACAGGTGTCGTGAGATCCTGCATTCTCGGATCGTGGTTGAATTAGTCATAGCCTTCATTTTCTGGTTTCCGGAGCTCGGATCGGATCGAGCTAACAAGGATGGATCGGATCGCAGAAGGCATTGCGAACCAATAGGACGTCACGATCCAATAGGGCGTCGCGATCCGAGGATGAGCGAGTGACCACGATCGAGTTTGGAAAGAGTGAATCTTCTTGTGTGTGAGCCTTGATGGCTTGGTCAAAAAGCTTGCCAACAACGAATGTATCTCCACAGCTTACGTCTCGGTAAGAGAAAACACCGTAATACATATACTACGCACTTTGGATGAGCATCAATATGCTTTATCCCCATGGGATTCGGCTGAAATGACCTATCCCAATCTCCAGGTGTGGAGCGACCACACCAAGCATAACTCGGCCGAACAAATCCATATATATAAAAAGTATATTGGTCAGACCTACTAATCAAACAAATCGTTCACCATCATACCGGGGCGTGGGGCTGACACGACCCGAACTTCCCCGGTAAGGAAAGCCCAGATTGCGTTGAGGACAAGACACGTCGGAACGCACACAGAAGAACATTTCATTGTTTATTACAACAATTCCATCAAAATACAAGAATATACAGAGTATGAATAAATATTACACATTTGACAAATATCATAGATTACAATAAATTACGTAGCAGCGGAAAAACAATACAAAACACAACTGAAAGTAATACACGGATACAGAGCTTTCCGAGCATCGTTCCAGTTGTAAATCAGGATCCTGTGAATATAAATCTGCAAAACCAAAACTACTAGCTGCCCATGTGGAAAATAGGGACACCTAGAGTTTAGGTTAAAACAATAAACTCCAGGTCAGTCTTGTGACTGGTGTGAGAGCTTAAACAGTTATTAATCTTTATTTTTAAAGTTAGGTAAATCAAGGGACCACGCCGTATCACGGAACGGGTTTCCTCCCAAGAGTACCAGTGCATAAAACAAACAACGCAATGCTAAATAAAGAAAAATGAAGCTATTATAAGACCCAGGTCCCATCACACAATGCAACGCAAGCCGGAGGATAGGGTTTTCCCTTATAATAGCCAAACATGCTTGGTACGTTTAAAACAAATCATTTGATACTATTATAAGTGTATAGTGTCAAAACAATTTCAATCATAAATATCAATCCTAGGCGGCACGGGTACCATCTATCATGTCGCCATATTAGGCTCTACAAATAAAACCCCAATATCACGTATTGGAAACTGGATTTCCGTCATGAGTCGAGGCAAGGGGCAAGCTCCTCTCCGTTCGAGACACTCTAGCAAATGTCCCAGGACCGCACACAGCAATCCTTGGATCTTCAGGGCTGGTCCTCTCTTACTTTTGAGGATTAGTTATTCCTGAACACACGTTTCCCGGTCCTAACAGACCTATATCCGAGGCGTCTCGCATTCCAACAACCACACAGGTGAAAAGTATATAAATGTCAGCCAGTTTAAGCACTGACACCACCACTAGCTAGAAAGAAACGTCGTTCTCTCCCTGCAGTCACTATCCCGTTTTTGACTCATACCGAGGTGTGAGGCTCGCGAATTAACGCCATACACAAAGCTGCGCCACACAGGCCGTGCTTTGATCATCAATCACAAGACTTTGCTTTTCAACAGAAGCCTTGATCATTTGCCACTTAGGCATGCCACACAGGCAATTCACTCCATGCGACTGATGTCCATCGATATACAACCTCTGAGCTCGTACATCTCAGAGAAGGGCGTTAAGCAAGAGAATAAATTCTTCGCCGCCAAACAGATGTATATTTAATAGAGATCAATCAACACAGAATAAAATCCAATGTTAGACACACAGTCCATTTACAAGTTCGTTCTGGGTCTGAACGAAACCGGAGGCACTTTCCTCGCATATCCATCGATCTCCAAGTACGTCTGGACGATCAACAACTGATTCCCTCATCTTGGGTGTACAACCCAATCAAGATCATCAGTAATCACCCAAACGATGTGAAGACTTCCGGTCTTCAACCACCGTCTTCATCTTCGACTTGTCATCGAATCGGTTATTCAGAATGGGTATAAACTCGACCTTTCCGAATAACCCGCGTATATAATAAACACGTGTTACACAAACACAACATACGCCTCATTCCAATTCAGAATATTCTTTTATTCAAATTTTCACATTCTTAGGGAAAGGTTCCCATTAATTTTATCAAAGATAAATTCTTCTAAATTCATTCTTTAATCTTCCTTTGGATATCATTTCAAACCATGTTATGGTTCTCCAAACTAGTCGGGATTAGCGAACCACACCGAAGTAATTATTTATTTTATTTCCCAATCCCAACCTATTCATCCCATGGAGCAAAACTGGTAATACTCCATATCTAACACCACGGTGTTATCGGTAAAATTAATTACCGTTTCACGTTCAAATCTAATTAAAGATTTAACTATCGCTTTGGAGCAAAACTGGTGATACTCCATTCTCGATCACTTTCCAAATTTGATAATTTAAATTATCAATTCACAATTCAATCTAATTAAAGATTCATTAAAACTCCACTTAGTTTTAATCTTCCCAAAAATCAATATCCTGTCCTTAACTGGGTTAAAGAACCAATGTCATCTAAAACACGGTTCACAATAAAGCCAAAATCACTTCCCATTGTTAATCGGGTTAAAGAACAGGTGTTATTCAAAACACCGCTCACGATAAACCCAAAACCAATTTAAATTCAATTCCAATTAATATTATTTAATTGGTACACTTCATTAAATATAAATAGAAAGATTTAATCTTTTTCTCAACTGGGCTTAAGAACAGTGTTAATGAAGACACCATTCACGACAAACCCAAATCACGTTTGATATTAAATACAAGGCTCTGAATAAAAAATATATCGGCTTATATTCAATATCAAAATCTACGACCAACAAATATCGTCTTGGAAATAACGATATAATATATATCTTTCAAATTTCCATAACAATATCTGTATAATCACGAAATCCAACATCGAAATATTCCAAAGATAATTTCGATTCAAATCCCTCCCAATTCACGAATTGGAAATTCTGATTATTTTTAAAACCACTTTCAATCCATTTTGTTTATTTAAAAAGAATTGGATTTTTATTTCTAGTTATAAGCTAGTTTATTTTGATAAAAATCTATTTTTATCTTTTCAAATATGGAATTTTTCATCCCAATTTTTCCCAAATCATTTCTTATGATTCTACACAAATTATTACTATTTTTAATAATTTTATCAAGGCCTATACAGTCGATTTCCATCAACGGCCATCGAACTGCACTTACAGCGACCTTTTCCAAATTTGATTCGGACATAATTCCAAATCCAGCTGTTAGATTTTAAATTTCTAATATTCATTGGAAAGCTCTTTCCGATACGAACCCAACGATTCTGGTTTTAGGAGAATCAGACGGTCGGATTTCTCGTAACGTCAATTCGAAGTCAATGGTCGAAATTCACGAACTGCCGCGGCGCGGCGCCTTCTATTCAGGCCATTATATATATAATATATATATTATATATATATATATATTGTTGATTTCAATTCAAAACGTATTTTATAAATCGTTTTGAATTCGTTTTCAAAACCATTTCAACTCTATATTCAATTTCAAACCAAAATTGAATATTTCATATCATTACTATATAAATGATAATATTTTCAAAGCGTTATATTTTGAAATTACTTCCTTTTCTATATTCATTATATAAACGAATATAGTCGATATAAATATCGCTTACGTCAAAATGAGCATCTCTAATCAACACGGCTTTATACGTTTCAATAAATTCGTTATTCTATTCAACAAATGAATATTTATTCTATTCAACACATGAATCTATATTTTTCTTTCAATAATGGTATTCTCAACATATGAGCACTGTCAACACATGACTATTTTTGTTATTTAATATATTTTATAAAATTATGGTATCTATCGTTTGATTTTTAATCAGACTCCAACCGTAAAGTAGTAAGAGAATGATTCCCTAAGTATTAACCCCGAAGGCCGAAACCAACATCAGATCAATACCCAGGAAACCACTCATTGTATCTAGTTTCCAGTTAGTTTCTAATCTTAAATATGATAAAGATGTAAATTTTATTGTTAAAATATTTTACTCAACACATGAATATATATTTTTCAACACATGAATATCGTCAACACATGACTATTTCTTCCATTCAACACATGAATCTTTATTTTATAATATTCTTTATTTTCCTAATTGGAATGAGGCCCAATCAATTACCATATAATGTTAATTATATGGATTCCATACAACACATGTATATAATAGAAACGATAAATAATCAACCATCATCCAAAATGCACCACACAATTGCATAAACATTAAATATAAATAATTAACGCTTACACAGTCTGTCGACCAATCGATCGACATACAACTAAATAATTGGGATTAGTGTACGCCAAATATCATCCCAACACCCGTGTGGGGTTTCAATCCACAAACACTGAATATTGTTTGTGCAGTTGGGCGACGTGTAAAATTTATCGTCCCAATCAATATCCTTCAAATAAGTGTACATAAACAAACCGTCCGGTTTGTAGATGAATATTTATTTATTCACATTCACTATATTCATATTCACGTTAAAAATTATATTTTTAACGTTAAATAATTTATTTCAACACATTAATCTATATTATCGATTTCACATCAACATCACAAACAAATTTCATAACACAT
Source organism: Allium sativum (assembly GCA_030737875.1). NCBI lineage: Eukaryota > Viridiplantae > Streptophyta > Magnoliopsida > Asparagales > Amaryllidaceae > Allium > Allium sativum. The sequence goes on along the minus strand of CM060909.1, from coordinate 411,501,867 downwards.
CAAACAAGCATACAAGTCGTCCAAGGTCTGTGGACGGCGGGTGTCGGGTGCTGCTAAGCACCGTCTGCATCCTAGTATATATTTTAACTAGAAAACAAGATAAAGTGAGAAGTACTCACCCAAGCTAAACCAATACACCGCGACTCTTCATATGTAGAAATCTTCGTCGTGCGTGCCTTTTGTCAATTTCATTGTCCGTAGCCACTACATATATAAAAATCACATTTTTATATTGTTGCTATGTATATAAAAATCTCATTTTTATATTGCTATTGTATAGATAAAATTCTATTTTTACAACGGCGTCCATATAATAAAGGTCATATTTTCATCACGCTATTCTCTATATAAAAATTATATTTTTATATCGCTCTTCTTCCAATAAAGAATATATTTTTATAACGCTCCTTCCTATATAAAAATTATATTTTTATTTCACTTCATATATTGTGAAGATTATATTTTTAAAACTCTTTCTTCTATATAAAAATTCGATCTTTCACTATATAAAAATATTTCTATTTCGCTAAAACTTATATTTTTACTTCGATAAAATATATTTAAAAATCATATTTTTTTTAAAACTAATATATATATATAAATCGATTTTTCATCATGAGAAAAACATTATAAAAAAAATCGAACCTTTCTATTTATAAAAATCAAGTCTTTATATTTTCAAAGATCTAATCTTTTTCAAATCAAAAATCAAACCTTCTTCATGTTAAAAAAAATCAAATCCTTCTCTATGTTAAAAATCAAATCCTTAACTCGCTATTTCATATAAAAACTAATTTTATACTTTCCTATAACTAAATACATTAAATAAAATAAAAGAAACAAAATGAAATAAAAAAAAAGAAGGCTTACAGCAGTTTAAGGGGGGTTTTGTTTGGGGCTCGCGTTGGAGGTTTGCCGGAGGGGGACAGAAGGTGGAGCTGCGGTTGTGGAGGTTGGACGCGGTGGTCGGCGTTTGGTGGCGCAGTTTCGTGGGGGAGAGGGTGGGAAGCGGGAGAAGGGGAGTGGCTAGGCGGTTGGCGCCGCCACCTAGGGGGGGCCGCGATGGAGTGGCGGCGGCGATCTCCCCCCCTGGTCGCTCCTTTTCACCATTTTTTTCTTTCTCGAATCAATGAAACCGGGGTGGGGGGGCTGAGGGAAAGTAAGGGGTAGAGGAGAGAGGGTTTATATTTTTTTTATTTATTAAATTATTTATTTCAAAAAGGTACATTTTATTCTGACCTCGAAACGAGACCCACCGCCTGCCGTCCATAGCTAATTACCCCCATTTCGAACACAATGAGATATGTATTGCAAGCTAATTCGATCGTTTTGATCAGTTTTCGTCAAAATCAAAATATAACTCTATATATTGAATTTGAACGCACATTTCAATTTACCGGGGCCACATACTAACTAAAAAAATTCCCGAAAAATATTTTCTAGATTCGTATTGACGATACGGTCCTAACAAAACTAATTTCGTCAAATTCTGAGACCGTTTGAAAAATGACCATTTCCTAGTCGATCGAAATTGACTAAACTGTTAAAACACGTTTAACTTCGCCACGCTCATATATTAATTCAGAAAATTATGAATTTTGAAATCTAGCAATAATTTGACATCCTGGATCCAACAAAAGTGGTTTCGTCGAAAACCGAGGTCGTTTGCAAAATTTCAATTTTTAAGGGCCGAAATTCCATAGCGACTATTCTGAATTTTAAACTGGACGTATCTTTTGATTCCCGCTATGAAATTTCGAATTTTCGGATTCTTTGGGAAGATATTCTCAAATAGATTCTAATATTTTTGGTTTCGCCAAAATCCGGTTTATTTTGAATTCGGTACATTCATTTAAACTTTGAAATCGAATTATCGAACTACCGCACCATTTTCAATTCCTTTTATAATTATAATTAAATATTTATATTCTAACGACGATTCAAATAAATATATAAATTCTAAGTCTATTCAAAATAAATTTTTCGACGTTATTATTTAAAAAAATTCATTTTATATATTCAAAATTCATCAAAATTGCCAAAATAAAAATTTATAATTGGCTCGGATTTTCTGGGTTATTATAGAGGCTCGCGAAGTAACATTGTACACAAAGCTATGCTAATTAAAGTTATGCTTTGATCAGCATCCACAAGGCTCTGCTTTTCAACAAAAGCCTTGATCCATGCATCTTAGCATGCCACACTATCAATTCATGCCATATCATTGATCACCTACTAATATATATATAACCTCTGAGCTCGTACGTCTCAGAGAAGGGTGTTAAGAAGAAATAAATCCTCCACCACCAAACAAATGTATATATTTAGCAGAGATCAACGAATACAACATAAAGGAATACAACGTCAGGCATACCATCCATTTACAAGTTCGTTCTAGATTTGAACGAAACTGTAGGTACCTTATTCCTCGTCCCTTATGTCCAATATAGGTGAGAGGTCCTCGCATATCTGTCGATCTCCAAGTACGTTTGGACGATCACCACTTATTACCTTGTCTTGGGTGTACGGCCCAATCAAGACATCAGCAATCACCTAAACGATGTGAAGAGCTCCGGTCTTCAACCACCGTCTTCATCTTCGACTCTTGATCGTCGTAGAAATTATTCAGAATGGGTTAAACCCGGTCTTTCCGAATAATTCGTGTATTTTATAATCAAGTGCTATAAAAACAATCATACGCCTCATTCCGATTCAGAATATTTTTATTAAAATATTCACCTTTTTAGGGAAAGGTTCCCATTAATTTTATTAAAGATAAATTCTTTTAAATTTATTCATTAATCTTCCTGAAATTAACAAGATACATTAAAACACCAATTTGGTTTTAATCTCCAAAAATCATTATTTAATGATTATTCAAATTTAAGAAATTAATCTTATCTTTAACGGGGTTAAAGAACCAATGTCATTAAAAACACAGTTCACGATAAACCCAAAAATCATCTTCGAGTAAATATAGAATCTTTACAGAAATCAGATCAATATATAATCGATATAAATTTCTGTATCAGACTAATAATATAAATGGAATAATGGCAAGGCCTTTTAAATTCCACATATAGTAACAGTCATCATTCACAGAAGCTTATCTCAATTATTACCAAATCGAATTCCATTCAATTCCAATTTAATATATTAAACTAGAAAACTTTACTTTAGAAAATTTCCATTTAAATCTTAATAAAAGATTTATAAATTCCAAATTACATTTTTACTGATAATTGGATTAAAGAACAAATGTCATTTAAAACACAGTTCACGATAAATCCAATTCACATTTTCCTTTATTCCAATTACTAAATATAATTGGAAGCTCTAATAATCTTAATTAAAAGATTTATAAAATCCAAAATTATATTCTATCTTATTCCAATTAAATATTAATTGGAAAACTACATTAAATCTTATTTAAAGTATTTATTCTTTTCTAATCGGGGTTTAAGAACAATGTTATTAAAGCCACCGTTCACGACTACCCAAAATCCAATTTATTATCTTTAATTCCAATTAAATATTAATTAATTGGATTTTTTTTATTCTAGTTAATAACTAGTTCATTTTGATAAAAATATATTTTTATCTTTTTCAAATATGGAATTTTTCATCCAAAACCTTTCCAAACCATTTATTATAAGTTTACATACTTTTTCTATATTTTTAATAATTTTATTATCGCCCCTACAGTTGATTTCCATAAACGGTCATCGAACTGCACTTACAGCGACCTTTTCCAAATTTGATTTGGATATATTTTCAAATCCAACCGTTAGACTTCAAACTTCTTATATTCATTGGAAAGCTCTTTTCGATACAAATCCAACGGTTCCGGTGAGAATCCGACGGTTGGATCCCCCGTTACGCCAATTTGAAGTTAATGGTCGAAATTCTCAAACGGTCGCTGCGCGGTGCGTTCTATTCAGGCCATTAAATATCTATAATATATATTTTATATATATATATTCCGTTGATTTCTTTTAAAACGTATTTTATAAATCGTTTATAAGTTCGTTTCAAAGAGATTTTAACTTCATTTTTCAATTTTAAATCAAATTGAATATTCTATATCCTTATCATATTAAATGATAATATTTTCAAAATATTAAATTTTGAAATCACTTCTTTCCGATATTCAGTATAAAATGAATAAAATCGATCGATAAACCTGTTCGGGTTTAAATGGCGTTTGCTACTTAATTCGACTTCATATTTTTATATTTTTGTGTCCATTCAAGGTAGGACATAAAAATTATAATTTATTCCCCACTGTATATTATTTTAAAATATTCTTTATTTTCAAAGATTCTTTTTTTAAAATATCCTTTACGTTGAAATGTTCCTTTACATTATACATGTTCTTTTACATTAAAAATGTTATTTTGCATTATAAATATTCTTTTACATTATTTATATTATTTTACATTATAAATGTCATTTTACATTAGAAATATCCTTTTACATTATTTTTATTAAAAATGGTCTTTTACACAAAAATATTTTTTTATATAATTTACATTAAAAATGGTTCTTTACATTAAAATATTTTTTTTTAATGTTAAAATACTTTTGTCCACGTTGAATCGTTTTAATTATTCATCCTTTACATTAACAATGTATTTTTAATGTTAACACAAATTTATTAAACTAGAATCTTTTTATATCTATACAATAAAAGTGTAACTTTTATTGCTTCAAACAATTTTCATTTCTTATGTGAATATTTTCAATATTTTGTACATTCAATAAAAATGTAATTTTTATTGTTTCAACATTTTATTTTAAAATATTCTTTATATTCTGAATCGGAATGCGACTCAATCAATTACCATATAATTTTCAGTTATATGGATTTCATACATCGCATGTATGCAACAATAATAAATAATCATCAAATAGTCTAATCACATCCAGAGTGAAGTTTACAACTGTGTGAGCATTAAATGAATTAAATAACGCTCATCACAGACTGTCAATCCATCAATTGACATATAATTAAATTCAGGGGAGATGTGAATAAATTATCATCCCCAGACCCGTATGGGGTTTTCAAAAAATAGCAGTTTATCTAAATAAATAATTGGTTGACAAATTAAACCAATTCTAATTCGGTTTGAATATTTTCTAATTAGACAACTTTCACTATAAATGAATATACATAATTTAGTTCCAACCACTACATTAACATTAACATTAACATTAACATTATTTTTAATATGTTAATCACCACAACATCACAAACAATCACGCAATGCAGTAAATTTAAATCATCCATGGTTTTGGGGACAAGAAAAGTGATCTAACAAGCACTGTATACCGTTTATACTGATTAAGCTGATTAAAATCTACACTAGCAATTTGATATATTTTTCAGTTATGAAAACAAATAAATAACTATGTGAAATTTTCTAGTGAGGAGTTCTCACCTTGGCTTTGCTCCAATATGCAGTGTTCTTCTCCATGATCCAACGCAAATCTGTTTCACGTTGTTTGTATTAAAAACCATATTTTTAATGTTGTTCTATAAATATATGGTAAAAATCATATTTTTATTTAGGTTAAGTTTATATAAAAATCATATTTTTATATTGCTATTCTCATATTTAAAACAATGCGATTTTTTATATTAAAAACAAATGCGATTTTTTTATATTAAAAACAATTGTAATGTTATATTCAAAACATATGCTAATGTTATATTCAAAACATATGCTAATTTTGTTGAAGAACAATGCAAATTTTTATCTAAACACAATGCTAATTTTATAATTTAAAAGCAAAGCTGTTTTATAGTTTAAAACAATGTCAATTTTATTTTATAAAACTTTGATCTTTTTATTTGATAAAACTTTGATCCTTTTTATTTGATAAGACTTTGTTTCTTTTTATTTACAAAGCGATGTTACTTTTATTTACAAAGCGATGTTCATTCTATTTACAAAACGATGTTCATTCTATTTACAAAATGATGTTCATTCTATTTACAAATCAAGGTAAACTTCATTTGCAAATCGATGTAAATTTCATTTGCAAATCAGTGCAAATTTCATTTACAAATCAATGCGATTTTCACTTACAAAACCATGCGATCTTTATATTCAAAACAAAGTCCTTTTTATATTACAAAACAAATGCTATTTATTTATAAAACAATGTAAATTTTATATACAAAACCATGTTCTATTTTATTTACAAAACGATGTAAATTTTATATTCATAAAACAACGTTAATTTTTATGTATACAAAACAATGTTAATTCTAATTTAAAAACAATGATTTTGAAACCAATGTTATTCGATTTTTAAAAACAATGATTTTGAAAAAAATGTTATTCTATTTTAAAAACAATGCAACTTTTATTTCAAAAACAATGTTCGTTTTTTTTGTAAAACAATGCGATAAGTATTTTTAAAGCAATGCGCTAATTATTTTTCAAAGAAATGATGTTTATTAATCTTTAAAACAATGATGTTTATTTTATCTTAAAAACAATGATGTTTATGAATTTTTAAAACAATGATGTATATAAAAATCTCACATTTGATTAACTCTTCATTAACCACTAAATTAATAAATTAGTTACATTTACATAAGCGCAACCCTTCTTCTTTCTGTACAGAGCAGTTGAACCCGTCGAACCCAATATCTCGTGAACTAGGGTTCGAAACCGCTCACCATAGGCTACCTCGGAACCCAATCCACTAACACCACGAGTTGCGCCGTGCTATGCCCCTGACGGCGTTCGACTCGAGGTCCTCTCGAGGCTAGAAATAGTGCGCGACTGAGACGACTTTGAGGGTGAATATTGGAGAAAATATCGGATGAGAAACGATCCAACCCATATCAGATTGAAGATCATGAGACGCTCTCTGATTTTTGCTTAATGGGTGATTGAATTTAATTTGTGAATTAGAACATATTAAGTGTAATAACCCGGAAAATCCGAACCAATTTAAAATTTTTATTTTTAGCAATTTTGACGGATTTTGAATATTTAAAATGAATTATTTTAAATAATAACGATATGAAATTTATTTTGAATAGAATTAGAACGTATATATTTATTTGAATGGACGTTAGAATATAAATATTTTATTTTAAATTATAAAAGGTATTGGAAATGGCGCGGTAGTTTGAAAATTCGATTTCAAATTTCAAATGAATGTACAGGATTCAAAATAAACCAGATTTTAGCGAAACAAAAAATACTAGAATCTATTTGAAAATATCTTTCCAACAAATCCGAAAAATTGAAATTTCATAGTGGGAATAAAAAGTTATGCCCAGTTGAAAATTTAGAATAGTCGCTATGGAATTTTGGCCCTTAAAAGTAACCATTTTGCAAACCCTCCGTTTTTGACGAAACCACTTTTGTTGGATCCGGAATGTCAAATTATTGCTTAATTCCAAAATTCACAATTTTTGAAATCAATATGTGAGCGTGACAAAAGAAAACGTGTTTTGACAGTTTCAGTCAATTTGGATCGACCAGAAAATGACCATCTTTGAAACGGTCTCTAAATTTGATGAAACTAGCTTTGTTAGGACCATATCGTCAAAACGAAGCTAGAAATATTTTTTTTGGAATTTTTGGGGTTCATATGTGACCCCAGTAAATTGAAATGTACGTTTAAAATTGAATATATAGATTTATATTTTAATTTAAACGAAAACTGATCGAAACAGTCAAATCAGCTGATGAAACATATCCCATTATATTCGGAATGGGGGTAATTAGCTAGGGACGACAGTTGTTGGGTTCGATTAGGAGTTCGAAATATAAAGTTACTTTTTATGGATATATATATATAAATTTTTCTCTAACCCTAGGACCTCATTCAGAAAAGTAAAATAAAAAAATCCCGCCGCTCAACTTCATCGATCCCCAAAACCCGTTGCTAACCCCATCGCCCCTCCCCCCACGCTGTCGCACCACCGCCACTCCCCCCATCGCCGGAGGTCGACCACCCCCACGCCGCCATTCCACCCTCCTCCACCTTCATACGCGACTCCCCCTTTTCTCCTTCCTCGACCCGCGAGATCCCTAACGCCGAGCACCCCAAACCCTAAAACGAGCCGCTGCCACACCTGCCACATCCCCTGACCTACCGCGACTGCCAGAGGTTCCCCCCCTCACGATGATGGCGCTATTCCCCCCTTTCAGCCTAACGCACAGTAAGTTTTATTATTTTACTTTTAGTTTATTTATTTATTTATTTTTTCTTTCTCTCTGATTTTATTTAAATTAAAATACATTGTTGCGAGAGAAAAAAATAGGATTTTTGCCTTAGATAAATATATGATTTTTATATATGATTGTTATATGTGGGAAAAATATATATGATTTTTAAGCTAGAAATGATTTTTCGTTCAGAAAGATTAGATTTTTAGAAGTTAAAGATTAGATTTTTTTAGAAGTTAGCGAGATAAAGATTTGATTTTGAAATAGAGAAAGGTTTGATTTTAATTAGAAAAAGATTTGATTTTGAAATATAAAAAAAATTGATTTTTATGTATGAAGATTTGAAATAAAAATTCGACTTTTATTATATATGAAGCGAAATAAAAAAATTCGATCTTTATATAAGAAATAGAGATATAAAAATATAATTTTTATATAGAAAGAAGCGTTGTAAAAATATATGATTTTTATGTATGAAGTGCCATTATAAAAATGTGATTTTTATTTCAAAAATAGTGAAGTAAAAATAGAAATTTTACATATGGAATAGCGAAGTAAAAATAGAATTTTATTTATATAACAGCGAAATAAAAATGTGATTTTTATCTATATAGCGTTGAAATAAAAATGTGATTTTTAATGTGACAGCGGGAAAAGATCGCATTGGAATTTTGGGTAAATCTGAACCGTTCAGAAATAGAGAATGGCGGAGTGGTTCCCAAAGGTGAGAACCCCTCACTATAATTTTCTTTATACAATTATTTATTTTATAACTGCACATATGGACTGTTCCCCATTATCCACAAACCATGGACGACTTGTTTGATTGTTTGGTTTGGTTGATTGGATTATTTGTTTGAATTTGGTTGTTTGGGTGAAATGAATTGTTTAGAATTGTTATGTGTGTATGGCACGAGCTAATATCAGGAGAGGGGTAATGCTAGAAATTACCTGATTTTGATATCGCGCCGTTATGCCGCCAAAATTTTCTAAAATATGTTAGAACAATATCATTTTTATTGTATAAATGAACCGAATAAAATATTCATGTGTGGAAATAAATATTTTAAAGTTAAAAATTTAATTTTTAACGTGTATATGAATAAAATAAATATTTATAAACAAATCGTACGATTTGTTTATGTACACACCGTTGACTGATATAGACTGGGACGATAAATTTTACACATCGCCCAACTGCACAAATAAATCTGTATTTGTTGATTGAAACCCTACACGGGTGTTAGGATGATATATGACATACACTAGTCCTAATAATTAGCTGGATGTCGATCGATTGATTGACAGGATGTTGTAAGCGCTAAATATTTATATTTGATGCTTATGCAGTGTAGAATGCACTCTGGATGATGGTTGACAGTATTTGATTGTTGTTGTATACATGTGTATATGAAATCCATATAAATAAAATTATATGGTAATTGACTGTGTCTGATTCCAGTTCAGAAAGAATAAATATTTTAAATTAACAATTATTTTAAAATAAATAATATTTTAAAGTAATATTCAGTAAAGGATCAAAATATGATTTTGATGTCCGATTTGGGATGGACACGAATATATTTAAATATATGAAGCCGTATTGAGTAGATTAACGCCATTTGGACGTGAACGATATTTATATCGATTTTATTCATTTTTATAATGAATATAAAAAAGGAATTGATTTCAAAATCTAATGATTTGAAAATACTATCATTTATATACCGATGATATGGAATATTCAATTTTGATTTGAAATTGAATATGAAGTTGAAATCATTTTGAAAATGAATTTAAAACGATTTATAAAATACATTTCAATTGGAAATCGATGAAATATATATTATACATATAATATAATGACCTGAATAGAACGCGCAGCGCTGCGGCAGTTCGCGAATTTCGACCATTGACTTCGAACGGACATTACGGGAGATCCGACCGTCGGATTCTCCTAAAACCTGGAACCGTTGGGTTTGTATCGAAAAGAGCTTTCCAAAAAATATTAGAGATTTGAAATCTAATGGTTGGATTTGGAATTATGTCCAAATCAAATTTGGAAAAGGTCGTTGTAATGGAGTTCGATTGCCGTTTATGGAAATCGACTGTATAGGCCTTGATAAAATTATTAAAAGTATCAATAATTTGTGTAAAATCATAAGAAATGATTTGGAAAGAATTAGGATGAAAAACTCCATATTTGAAAAGATAAGAATATATTTTTATTGAAATGAACTAGTTTTGAACTAGAATTATAATCCAATATTTTTGAATAAATAAATTGGATTTGAAATGGTTTTAGAAATAACCAGGATTTCCAATATATAAATTGGAATGGATTTGAATCGAAACTGTCTTCGGAATATTTCGATATTGGATTCCGTGATTATACGGATATTAAGGAGGAATTTGGAAGATATATATATCGTTATTCCAATACGGTATTTGTTGATTCCAAAAAGCCGATGTATTTTCTATTCAGAGCCTTGTATTTAATATCAAATTGGGTTTTGGGTTGTCGAGAATGGTATCTTTAATAATACTGTTCTTGGATCCAATAGAGTTAAGAAAATCATAAACTAACTGGAGATTAGTTAAGTTGAATGGTTTCCTGGGTATTGATCTGATGTTGGTTTCGGCCTTCGGGGTTAATACTTAGGGAATTGTTCACTTGCTAATTTACGGTTAGTGGCCGATGGAATGGAATGTGATTTTGGGTTTGTCATGAATGGTGTCTTCATCAACACTGTTCTTGAACCCAGTTGAGAAAAGATTAAATCTTTTTATTTAAATTCAATGAAGAATACCAATTAATTAATATTTAATTGGAATTGAATTGAAATTGGTCTTTAGGTTTATCGTGAACGGTGTTTTAAATAACAATTATTCTTTAACCCGATTAACAATGGAATGAGATTTTGGGTTGTCGTGAATGGTATCTTTAATAGCACTGTTCTTAGACCCAATGGAGTTAAGAAAATCAGAAACTAACTGGAGATTAGTTAAGTGGAATGGTTTCCTAGGTATTGATCTAATGTTGGTTTTGGCCTTCGGGGTTAATACTTAGGGAATTGTTCACTTGCTAATTTACGGTTAAAGGCTGATGGAATGGAACGTGATTTTGGGTTTATAGTGAACCGTGTTTTAAATGACATTGGTTCTTTAACCCAGTTAAAGACAGGATATGATTTCCCAAGTTAAACAATTATTAATATTGATTTTTGGGAAGATTAAAACCAAGTGGAGTTTTAATGAATCTTTAATTAGATTGAAATGATCAAGAATGGGGTATCACCAGTTTTGGTCCAGGCGATAGTTAAATCTTTAATTAGATTTGAACGTGAAATGGTAATTGAATTTACCGATAACACCGTGTTGTTAGATATGAAGTATTACCAGTTTTGCTTCATGGGATGAATAGGTTGGGATTGGGAAATTAAACAAATGATTACTTCGGTAAGGTGTGCTAATCCCGAATAGTTTGGATAAACCATAATTTGGTTTGAATTGATTTCCAAAGGAAGATTAAAGAATAAATTTAAAGAATTTATCTTTGATAAAATTAATGGGAACCTTTCCCAAAGTATAAGAATATTTGTATAAAGGAATATTCAGGATTGGAATGGGGCGTATGTTGTGTTTTTATAGCACTTGTTTATTATATATGCGAGTTATTCAGAAAAAATGGGTTTATCCCATTCTGAATAACTGATTCGACGATATGTCGATGATGAAGACGGTGGTTGAAGACCGGAGGTCTTCACATCGTTTGGATGATTACCGATGTCTTGATTGGGTTGTACACCCAAGACAAGGTAATAAGTGGTGATCGTCAACACGTACTTGGAGATCGACCGGATATGCGAGGACCTCTCCCCTGTATTGGACATATGGGGGAGGAATAAGGTGCCTCCGGTTTCACTCAAACCCAGAATGAACTTGTAAATGGATGTGTATCTGACATCAGATTTCATTCTGTGTGATTGATTGACATCGGTTGCATAGTGTGAATTGCCAGTGTGGCATGCTGAGATGCAAATGATCAAGGCTTCTGTTGAAAAGTAATGTCTTGTGGTTGATGATCAAAGCACGACTTTAATATAGTGTAGCTTTGTGTAGCATTAATTCATGAGCCTCACACCCTGGTGTGAACCAGAAACGGGAGAGGACCTTAGTGAAGGCATGCGTTTCCTTCTAGCTAGGAGTGGTGTCAGCGTTTTGCAAGCCCTGACATTTTACTTACGTGGATGATGGATAATGAGGTGCCTTGGTTATATCGGTCGTTCCGGGGCCGATAGTTTGGACGGGATATGACCAGTTTACGCCCCATAGGGCGGGGAAACGTAGTGTTCAGGCATTTTAATCCACTCCGTATGGATCGGCCCTGACGATCTAAAGGCTTGACAGAGTACTTGCCTGAGACATGGGATAGATTATCTCGAAGTGGTAAGGACGATCCCTTGCCTTGGTTCATAGATGGGAATCCAACTTCCAATACAACATTTTGCGGTTTTGATTGTAGAGCCTAGTATGGCAACATAGTGGGATGGGGCACTCATGCCGTCTATGATTGATACATTTATAATTGAAATTGTTTTGACACTATACTCTTATAGTAATAGTAAAATATGAAATTTAACATACCAATCATTTTTGGCTATTATAAGGTAAAAACTCTATCCTCTGGCTTACATTGCATTGTGTGATGGGACCTGAGTCTTGTAATAGCTTCACTGTTCTTTACTTAGCATTGTGTTGTTGTTTTTATGTGCTGGTATTATTGGGAGGAAACTCGTTCCGTGTTATACGTCGTGGTCCCTTGATTTACCGAACCTTAAAATAAAGATTAATAACTGTTTTAGTTCTCACACCAGTCACATGACTGACCTGGAGTTTATTGTTTTAACCTAAACTCTAGGTGCCCCTATTTTCCACACGGGCAGCTTGTAGTTTTGGTTTTGCAGATTTATATTCACAGGATCCTGGTCTACAATTGGAATGATATTCAGAAAGCTCTGTATCCGTATATTCTTTTCATTTGTATTTTGTATTATTTTCCGCTGCATTGTAACTTGTAAATATCTGATATTTAGTAAATGTGTATTATTTATTCATACTCTGTATATTTTTGTATTCTGATGAAATTGTTGTAATAAGCAATGAAATGTTCTTCTGCTTGTGTTCTGATTCGTCTTGTCCTCAAAGCAATCTGGGCTTTTCTTCATGGGGAAGTTCGGGTCGCCACATTTTGTATCAGAGCTTTGGTTTACAGAGCTCGGAGAACAAGACACATTAGAACAGAATGAAAGAATTCATCAGAGATTAGATTAGTAATATCCAATAAGAATGACTCGTTAGAGATAGGATCAATAGTATCCTAGAACGAGTCGAAAGAGTATTTTTTTTTAAAAAAGAAATGAAAACAAATTTCGTTTTGAAAATTTAAACCAATTTATTCATATATGGATATATTTTTTAAGTTGATTTGGACAATCTAGTATAAGGAGATTTTGAGTATATGCCTGACGAGGTGTATATTCTAAGCCTCATATACTGGATTGATATAAAATCACACTCTAGTGCTTGGATATGATTCTACTGATGACGTACGACATCAGTAGTTTATTTTTGAGTTTCAAAGGTGGGATACCTATATATTTCCAATTGACTGGTGTGAGAACCAAACTTAGATAGGGTCTATTATTGTAAATTGACATCAAAAACATGATTTTCTGTATATATATATATGTATATATATATATATATATATATATCAAATTTCTGAATTTGAAACGATAATCAACTAATTTATTGCTAATTGTGTTGTTTGATTAATTAAAATTTTGAACCATTTAGTCAAAATTGTATCAAATATTGAACTGATTTGAAAACTGTTTGAGATTGCATACATGCACATGCATATATATTGGACAGGTCATAGCAGGGAAGCTAAGCAGAGGAATAAAATTGTTTGCCCGACAAATAGGTACATGTTTATTGTATTTCTTGGAGTTTTTGATGATTTTATGAGCCGATTGGCTGTTTCTTTTTCTTTTTGATTGGAGAGGCCTATGTGGTGGTTTGGGGATTTTCCCGGTGCTCCCGTACAAAGGAGGTTATGGCGAAATTTTTCGAAAATTTAGGGTGTTAGCTAAATTTTTGAAAAATTTGAAAAAGTTCTTAGAAACTGAAAAGTTGTAGAACTTAAGCCATAACTAAAATAATGAAAGTTGAGTTGATTTGTTAAACAACTTTCAGCTCCGTTCCTTTTCGGGGACGAAAAGATTTTAAGTGGGGGAGATTGTAATAACCCGGAAAGTCCGAACCAATTTAAAATTTTTATTTTAGCAATTTTGACGGATTTTGAATATTTAAAATGAATTATTTTAAATAATAACAATAAGAAATTTATTTTGAATAGAATTAGAATGTTTATAATTATTTGAATTGACGTTAGAATATAAATATTTTATTTTAAATTATAAAAGGAATTGGAAATGACGCGTTAGTTTGAAAATTCGATTTCAAATGAATGTACAGGATTCAAAATAAACATGATTTTAGCGAAATAAAAAAATATTAGAGTCTATTTGAAAATATCTTTCCAACGAATCCGAAAAATTGAAATTTCATAGCGGGAATAAAAAGTTATGCCCAGCTGAAAATTCAGAATAGTCGCTATGGAATTTTGGCCCTTAAAAGTAACCATTTTGCAAACGACCTCCGTTTTCGACGAAACCACTTATGTTGGATCCATAATGTCAAACTATTGCTTGGTTCCAAAATTCATAATTTTTGAAATCAATTTGTGAGCGTGACAAAAGAAAACTTGTTTTGACAGTTTCAGTCAATTTGGATCGACCAGAAAATGGCCATTTTTGGAACGGTCTCTAAATTTGATGAAATTAGCTTTGTTAGGACCGTATCGTCAATATGAAGCTAGAAATAATTTTTCTGGAATTTTTGGAGTCTGTATGTGACCTCCGTATATTAAAATGTACATTAAAAATTATATATATATATATTTATATTTTAATTTAAACGAAAACCGATCGAAACAGTCAAATCAGCCGATGAAACATATCCCATTGTGTTCGGAATGAGGGTAATTAGCTAGGGACGACAGTCGTTGGGTTCGAATTAGAGTTCGAAATATAAAGTTACTTTTTATGGAAATATACATATATATATATATATATATTATTCTCTAACCCTAGGACCTCATTTAGAATAGTAAAATAAAAAAAATCTCGCTGCTCAAATTCATCGATCCCCAAAACCCGATGTTGACCCCATCGCTCCCCTACTGTCACACCACCGCCACTCCCACCATCGCCGGAGGCCGACCACCCCACGTCGCCATTCCACCCTCCTCCACCTTCAAAAGCGACTCCCCCATTTTCTCCTTCCTTGACCCGCGAGATCCCTAACGCCGAGCACACCAAACCCTAAAATGAGCCGCCGCCGCACCTGCCACCTTCCCTGACCTACCGTGACTGTCAGAGGCTTCCCCCCTTCACGATGATGGCGCCATTCCCCCCTTTTCATCCTAATGCATACGAAGTTTTATTATTTTATTTTTAGTTTATTTATTTTCTTTCTCTCTGATTTTATTTAAATTAAAATACATTGTTGCAAGAGAAAAAAAATAGGATTTTTTCCATAGACAAATATATGATTGTTATATATGGGAAAAATATATATGATTTTTAAACTAGAAATGATTTTTCGTTTAGAAAGATTAGATTTCTAGAAGTTAAAGATTATATTTTTTTTAGAAGTTAGCGAGATAAAGATTTGATTTTGAAATAGAAAAAGATTTGATTTTAATTAGAAAAAGATTTGATTTTGAAAAATAAAAAAATTCGATTTTTATGTATGAAGATTTGAAATAAAAATTCGATTTTTATTATATATGAAGCGAAATAAAAAAAATTCAATCTTTATATAAGAAATAGAGATATAAAAATATAATTTTTATATAGAAAGAAGCGTTGTAAAAATATATGATTTGTATATATGAAATTCCATTATAAAAATGTGATTTTTATTTCAAAAATAGTGAAGTAAAAATAAATTTTTTACATATGGAATAGCAAAGTAAAAATAGAATTTTTATCTATATAATAGAGAAATAAAAATGTGATTTTTATCCATATAGCGTTGAAATAAAAATGTGATTTTTAGTGTGAACAACAGGAAAAGATCGCATTGGAATTTTTGGCAAATTCGAACCGTTCAGAAATAGAGAATGGCGGAGTGGATCCAAAAGGTGAGAACTCCTCACTATAATTTCCTTTATACAGTTATTTATTTTATAACTGCGTATATGAACTGTTCCCCGTCGTCCACGAACCATGGACAACTTGTTTGATTTTTTTGGCTTGGTTGATTGGATTATTTGTTTGAATTTGGTTGTTTGGGTGAAATGAATTGATTAGAATTGTTATGTGTGTATGGCAACCAATAACAGGCGAGGGAAAATGCTAAACATTACCCGATTTTGATATCGCACCGTTATGCCACCAAAATTTTCTAAAATATGTTAGAACAATAAAAATATCATTTTTATTGTATAAATGAACTGAATAAAATACTCATGTGTTGAAATAAATATTTTATAGTTAAAAATATAATTTTTAACGTGTATATGAATAAAATAATATTTATAAACAAATCAGATGATTTGTTTATGTACACACCTTTGATTGATATTGATTAGGACGATAAATTTTACACATCGCCTAACTGCACAAACAAATCTGTATTTGTTGATTGAAACCCCACACGAGTATTGGGATGATATATGACATACACTAGTCCCAATAATTAGCTGTAAGTCAGTTGATTGATTGACCGACTATTGTAAGCGTTAAATATTTATATTTGATGCTTATGCAGTGTAGAATGCACTCTAGATGATGGTTGACAGTGTTTGATTGTTGTTGTATACATGTGTATATGAAATCCATATAAATAAAATTATATGGTAATTGACTGTGTCTGATTCCAGTTAAGAAAGAAGAATATTTTAAAATAACAATTATTTTAAAATAACGAATATTTTAAAGTAATATTCAGTAAAGGATCAAAATATGATTTTGATGTCCGATTTGGGATGGACATGAATATATTTAAATATATGAAGTCGTATTGAGCAGATTAACGCCATTTGGACGTGAACGATATTTATATCGATTTTATTCATTTTTATAATGAATATCGAAAAGGAATTGATTTCAAAATCTAATGTTTTGAAAATACTATCATTTATATACCGATGATATGGAATATTCTATTTTGATTTGAAATTGAATATGAAGTTGAAATCGTTTTGAAAACGAATTTAAAACGATTTATAAAATACGTTTTAAATGGAAATCGACGAAATATATATATTATATATATATATATATATAATGGCCTAAATAGAACGCGCCGCGCTGCGGCAGTTCGTGAATTTCGACCATTGACTTCGAACGGACATTACAGAGATCCGACCATCAGATTCTCCTAAAACCGGAACCGTTGGATTTGTATCGAAAAGTGCTTTCCAAAGAATATTAGAGATTTGAAATCTAACGGTTGGATTTGGAATTATGTCCAAATCAAATTTGGTAAAGGTCGCTGTAAGTGCAGTTCGATGGCCATTTATGGAAACGACTGTACGAGCCTTGATAAAATTATTAAAAATATCAATAATTTGTGTAAAATCGTAAGAAATGATTTGGAAAGAATTGGGATGAAAAACTCCATATTTGAAAAGATAAAATATATTTTTATCGAAATGAACTAGTTATGAACTAGAATTATAATCCAATATTTTTGAATAAATAAATGGATTTGAAATGGTTTTAGAAATAACCAGGATTTCCAATATATAAATTGGAATGGATTTGAATCGAAATTGTCTTCGAAATATTTCGATATTGGATTCCGTGATTATATAGATATTGAGGAGGAATTTGGAAGATATGTATATCATTATTCCAATACGGTATTTGTTGATTCCAGAATTTGATATTGAATATAAGCCGATATATTTTCTATTCAGAGCCTTGTATTTAATATCAATTTGGGTTTTGGGTTGTCGTGCATGGTATCTTTAATAATACTGTTCTTGGATCCAATAGAGTTAAGAAAATCAGAAACTAACTAGAGATTAGTTAAGTTGAATGGTTTCAAGGGTATTGATCTGATGTTGGTTTTGGCCTTCGGGGTTAATACTTAGGGAATTATTCACTTGCTAATTTACGGTTAGAGGCTGATGGAATGGAATGTGATTTTGGGTATGTCGTGAATGGTGTCTTCATCAACACTGTTCTTGAACCCAGTTGAGAAAAGATTAAATCTTTTTATTTAGATTTAATGAAGAATACCAATTAATTAATATTTAATTGAAATTGAATTAAAATTGGTCTTTGGGTTTATCGTGAATGGGGTTTTAAATAACACTTGTTCTTTAACCCAATTAATAATGGAATGAGATTTTGTGTTGTCGTGAATGGTATCTTTAATAATACTCTTCTTAGTCTTAATGGAGTTAAGAAAATCAGAAACTAACTGGATATTAGTTAAGTTAAATGGTTTTCTGGGTATTGATCTGACGTTGGTTTCGGCCTTCGGGGTTAATACTTAGGGAATTGTTCACTTACTAATTTACGGTTAAAGACTGATGGAATGGAATGTGATTTTGGGCTTACAGTGAACCGTGTTTTAAATGACATTGGTTCTTTAACCCAGTTAAATGTAGGATATGATTTCCCAAGTTAAACAATCATTAATATCAATTTTTGGGAAGATTAAAACCAACTGGAGTTTTGATGAATCTTTAATTAGATCGAAATGATCGAGAATGGAGTATCCGCTGTTTTGCTCCAGGCGATAGTTAAATCTTTAATTAGATTTGAACGTGAAATGGTAATTGAATTTACCGATAACACCGTGGTGTTAGATATGAAGTATTAACAGTTTTGCTTCATGGGATGAATAGGTTGGGATTGGGAAATTAAACAAATGATTACTTCGGTAAGGTACGCTAATCCCGACTAGTTTGGATAAACCATAATTTGGTTTAAATTGATATCCAAAAGAAGATTAAAGAATAAATTTAAAGAATTTATCTTTGATAAAATTAATGGGAACCTTTCCCAAAGTATAAGAATATTTGAATAAAGGAATATTCTGGATTGGAATGAGGCATATGTTGTGTTTTTATAGCACTAGTTTATTATATACGCTAGTTATTCAGAAAGACAGGGTATATCCCATTCTGAATAACTGATTCGACGATATGTTGAGGATGAAGACGGTGTTGAAGACCGAAGGTCTTCACATCGTTTGGATGATTACTGATGCCTTGATTGGCCTGTACACCCAAGATAAGGTAATAAGTGGTGATCGTCCAGATGTACTTGGAGATCGACTGGATATGCGAGGACCTCTCCCCTGTATTGGACATATGGGGGAGGAATAAGGTGCCTCCGGTTTCGTTCAGACCCAGAACGAACTTGTAAATGGATGTGTGTCTGACATTGGATTTCATTCTGTGTGATTGATTGACATCGGTTGCATAGCGTGAATTACCTGTGTGGCATGCTGAGATGCAAATGATCAAGGCTTCTGTTGAAAAGCAGAGTCTTGTGGTTGATGATCAAAGCATGGCTTTAATATAGCGTAGCTTTGTGTAGAGTTTATTCGCGAGCCTCACACCTCGGTGTGAACCAGAAACGGGAGAGGACCTCAGGGAGGGCATGCGTTTCCTTCTAGCTAGGAGTGGTGTCAGCGTTTTGCAAGCCCTGACGTTTTACTTATGTGGATGATGGATAGCGAGGCGCCTCGGTTATATCGGTCGTTCCGGGGCCGATAGTTTGGTCGGGATATGACCAGTTTACACCCCATAGGGCGGGGAAACGTAGTGTTCAGGAATTTTAATCCACTCCTTGTGGACCGACCCTGATGATCTAAAGGCTTGTCAAAGTACTTGCCTGAGACATGGGCTAGATTATCTTGAAGCGGTAAGGACGCTCCCTTGCCTTGGTTCACAGATGGAAATCCAATTTCCAATACGACATTTTGCGATTTTGATTGTAGAGCCTAGTATGGAGACACAATGGGATGGGGAACTCATGCCGTCTATGATTGGTACATTTATATTTGAAATTGTTTTGACACTATACACTTATAGTTATAGTAAAATATGAAAATTCACGTACTAAGCATTTTTGGCTATTATAAGGTAAAAACTCTATCCTCCAACTTGCGTTGCATTGTGTGATGGGACCTGAGTCTTATAATAGCTTCATTGTTTTTTACTTAGCATTGCGCTGTTGTTTTTATGCACTGGTATTCTTGGGAGGAAACCTGTTCCGTGTTATACGGCGTGGTCCCTTGATTTACCGAACTTTAAAATAAAGATTAATAACTGATTTAGATCTCACACCAGTCACATGACTGACCTGGAGTTTATTGTTTTAACCTAAACTCTGGGTGCCCCTATTTTCCACACAGGTAGCTAGCAGTTTTGGTTTTGCAGATTTATATTCACAGGATCCTGGTCTACAACTGGAATGATATCCGGAAAGCTCTGTATCCATATATTCTTTTCAGTTGTATTTTGTATTATTTTCCGCTGCATTGTAACTTATAAATCTCTGATATTTACTAAATGTGTATTATTTATTCATACTCTGTATATTCTTGTATTCTGATGAAATTGTTGTAATAAGCAATGAAATGTTCTTTTGCTTGTGTTTTGATTCGTCTTGTCCTCAAAGCAATCTGGGCTTTCCTTCACGTGAAAGTTCGGTCGCCACATTAAGGGAGAAGAATCGAAGCACCATGGCCTCATGTTTTGAAGATGGCAGCGTATTCTGTATTTAATGAATTAGATAGGGACCGTATATATATATAGTATAATATATATATTGTTTAATTATTTAATTTATTTATCACTGTTAACTCCAAATCAAACCCAACGAGTGTCTCCCATAGCTAAATACCCCATTCCGGACACAATGGGATATGTTTTGTAACCCAATTCGGCTGTTACGATCAGTTTTTCTTTAATTTAATATATAAATCAATTTATATTAAATTTAAACGTACATTTTAATTTACCGGGGCCACATACTGGCTCTAAAAATTACATAAAAAATATATCTGGCTTTGTTTTGACGATACGGTCCTAACATAACTAATTTCGTTGATTTTCGAGACTGTTTGAAAAATGGCCATTTTCAAGTCGATTAAATTTGACTGAAATTGACAAAACACGTTCTCTTTTGCCGCGCTCACACATTGATTCTAAAAATTATGAAAATTTAAATCAAGCAATAATTTGACATTCCGAATCCAACAAAAGTGGTTACGTCGAAAACGGAGGTCGTTTGAAAAATGGCTATTTTTAAGGGCCATATATTATATTAATATATATATAAATTCTATAGCGACTTTTCTGAAATTTAAACTGGACATAACTTTCAATTTATAAAGTGAAATTTCAGTTTCTTACATTCGTTAGAAAGATATAATTAAACAGATTTAAATATTTCTGGTTTTACTGAAATCCGATTTATTTTGAATCATGTACATTCAGTTAAAGTTCAAAATCAAAATTTCAAACTATCGCGCCATTTATAACTCCTTTTATAATTAAAATTAATTTATTCATTCTAACTTCGATTCAAATAAATTTTCCGTCGTTATTATTTAAAATAAATTATTTTAAATATTCAAAATCCATTAATATCGCTAAAATAAAAATTTTAAATTGGTTCTAAAATTCCGGGTTGTTATAGTTTTGGATTCAGTTCTCTTACAGGCAGTGGATATTATTAAGCCGATAGATACCCAATTTAATCGAATTTCAGAACAAATTCTTTCTTTACCATGCTATTACCCTTTCTTTAGAAACTGTATTAGGGCTATTGATGGGACACACTTTCAATTATGCAATCATGTAATTTTCAATTATGCAATCATGTAATTTTCAATTCTGCAATTTGTATTATGCATTCTATTTGTTTTGTTCGACAATAAACACACATAAATACAAATAAAAACACAAGCAATAAAATAATAAATACAAAAACAATAAATAATAAATTTGCCCTTTCTAATTTGCCCCTTTTGTAAAAAAACGCATTCCTCGTTCGCAACAATTCCCCTTCAAATACCCCTTCCAAATAACCCTTCCTATTCAAAATCAAACACACCCTTAGGTGCATTCTTAAAGTAAACTGGCCAGTTAAAAAAGAAACGCTACCTTAGAGCATCTCCAACAAGGTTACGGATCATAATATTACGACCCGCAACATTCAGGGAGATATCTTTGATATCTCCCAACAGTAGCACATCGATTTTTTCGGCGCGCCACTCGCGAGCCGATTTTATCGGCTCGCAAGCTTGCACGCTGGAAAAATCGATGCAGGAGCCATGGTTTCTCTATACTTTTACCATATATCCTTATTTTTAATTTTTTTATTGTTCTGGACGCCGGGATGCCGCCACGCGTAACGAAGTTGGCGAGACGTACAGTTGCAGCTCAGTTGGACGGCACAGTTGGTCCAGCGCACCTTCCCCTGACGATTGAGGACTTGCAGATCCTTCATGAGTTGCCAGAGGGGTACACACACCATTCGTTTACCGCGCTCGCCACCGTTCCGGTATAAATTCTAATTTTATCATTTATAATTATTGAACTGCTGAATAGTTTACTATATTACATAGAGAGTTTGATCTGTTGGTTTTATAGTTATAGTTTAATAAATTTACATTATAATTTTTAGTAGTTTAATTAGGCATTTATAATTAATAATTAAGCAAATGAGTAATAGTTATTCAAAATAGATTTACAAAAAATGAGTTAGAGTTTAATGAATTTACATTATAATTTTTAGTAGTATGAACTGTTGATTATATAGATATTGAACTGTTATAATTTAACATTTACATTTGTTGAACGGGTGAATAGTTTACTATATTACATAAGGAGCATGACCTATTGGTTTTATAGTTATATTTTAGTTCATTTACGTTATAATTTTTAGTAGTATGAACTGTTAATTATATAGATATTGAACTGTTATAATTTTAACATTTAGGTCACTTACATCTACATTCGCAGTAGTTTGGGGAAGTTTAGCACACAGGCCCTTGACATATTACCATTACATATTCGAGGGAGGCGACTGGCTAGTCCGTTCGGACTATTTTTACAGATTATACCTCCCCAGTCCTTCGATCGACCTTTAGTAGAGGCCTTATTAGAGAGATGGTGGCCTATGACACACACATTTCACTTTCCCGATTTTGAGCTAGGTATCACCCTAGCATATCTTTACATGCTTACTGGGATTGAGATTGGCCACCCTGGCAGAGTCTCCTGCCCATTCGATACCTCCTATGAGTCACTCGAGCTTTACCTGCAGTATTTGCCAGATTTGTCTACGACTCATATCTCCCATGGTGTCGTTTCAGTCACATATTTACTTGAGTACATTACAGCGCATCTCGATGCAGTGGATTTCCATGACATAGTATATCGACCCACCATTTTATATCTCCTTGGTTTGACATTCTTTTCGAACCAACGGAGTTCGATTAGATTGGGTTATCTGTAGGGGTGGCAATTAGACCCGAATCGATGGACTCGGACCCGACCCGGAGGGTCTCAGTTCTAGTTGGGTTGGGTTTTGTCGGGTTTAAACTATATATTTCAAAAATCTGGACCCGACCTGACCCGTGCTTTGGTTCGGGTCAGGTCGGGTTGAAGCTCGGGTCGGGTCTGATTGAATAATAACACTAAAAATACATATATTTCAAATTTTTTTGGTCGGGTCTTTCGGTTTGGGTCTATGCGGGTCGAGTTTGATTGGGTCATGATGGTATTTTTCATCACCTATACCCGACCCGAGACCCATCAGGTTCGGGTTTTTTCGAGTCGGTTCGGTTCGGGTTTTCGTTTCTCGATTCTTATTTCCAGCCCTAGTTATCTAGCAGCATTAGCCGATTTAGATCAGCTACATATGATTGATTGGGGCAGTGCTATTTTGGGTTATCTGTATTTTGCTCTTGACTCTTACGCTTTTGGAGCGGTTAAGCAGATATTTGGATTTTGGTACATGTTGTCGTGCTAGTACTACGAGTACACGATCAACATACATCCACGCATGTTGCCCACCGCCAGTCATGCCGCCGAGTCCTTTTTCCCACGTATGCGTAAATGGGAGAGCAATCACCTAGTCCAGCGTGTTCCTGCTGGTGTGAGACACAATTTGATGGAGGCCCGTACTCAGTTAGATTTGAGGGAGAGGGGCAACATATTACGAGCACCTTGGAACACTTATTGGATGTTACTTTAGTAGGTGGCCCGCTTCCTGATGACCACTCGCTCGTCATTGCATGTCATTTATCTATTCGCCATGTCCTCTTGCTCCCACTAGCCCATCTTCCTATTTGGTACTTGGACGATCGCTGTTATTATCAGGGCCCCGGCCAGATGCGTGTGCATGGAGATCCACCTCTTCCTGATGATATGTTCGGGCCTTGTCTATCTATAGGGAGACAATACATACAAGGTCTGAGACAGGGAGGATGGGTTGATACGACTGAGTATTACATACCCGACACAGATTTTGACCCTTATTGAGTTCGGGTAGCTCCCAGGCAATACTTGTTGCCGGATTATATGCGAGGTGTGAACTCCGATCACATTGGTCCTCGATTGGTTACTGGTAGGGTTCATCCTCCACCGTTTACTTTTGATCCGACCCCTACACAGATCTCCAACCAGCCTATGTATTTCGCTATGGCCGATACATTTCAGACATTTGATCTTAGCAGTACACAAGTGTCCCTGCCTATTATCTACCCACCTGCTCACATGGTAGCAAGTGTCCCTACTGATGGATTATATCCAACAAATGAGGTATTCTTCTTACTTATGGATTTATTACCTTGTATGTTATAATTTGTAGAAGCTGATTTTATATGTTTTATATTTGCAGTATGCACCCCGGCTAGACCAACATAGGATACATATTGCCGCTATTCAGGAGATGGCCCTGCTACATTCTCAGTCCTTATATCAGGAGCACCAGGCGATAGTTCAGGGTTTGCAAGAGCAGATCGACGAACTACAGGCCAGACTAGCGGCAGCAGGGGGCGGTGATACAGGAGCATCAGGTACTGTTCGAGGGTCATGTACTACTGGAGGTTCAGGTGCTGCTGGTGGAGGTGGTGATGGAGGATTAGGTGGGGGTGGAGGATTAGGTGGGGGTGGAGGATTAGGTAGTGGCGGTGACGATGACGATTTTCCTTATTATGACAATGATGATAACGGGGATGACATGGAGGAGGATGGTGAGGAGTCTGAGCACGATGTTGACGATGATGCTGCGGATTAAATTGACTTTCATGAGGATCCTGCTGATGATATTTTGTTTTTTGTTATCATGATGCATATATGTTGATGGCATGATGTAGTGGAATTTACGTTATTCTTTCTTGTTTGCTCGTTTTCATATGTCACATTAATGCATGTTGTTGTTAACCCCGTTAATTCAACGTAGTTCAAGCTGTTAACACGACATGGTTCTATGTTGTTGACACGATATGATGTTAATCCGTCAACACGACACGGCTCAAGCTGTTAAAGCGACATGGTTCTAAAACGCTGCCGCCATATGGAGTTAAGTCGTTGACACAACTTAACAAAGCACGTCCATGTGGCATGATTAAAATAGCTCTATTCGACATGAAACTAAGTCGTTCATATCAACCTAGCCCATACCGCAAACGCAGTCCATGACGTTCATCATACCATATCGTATCGGCTCTCAGTCGTATAATCTGGAACATGGACGATTGTCATTATGTCGTGTACACAGGGAAAGACTCAAGTCGTTCCTTCTGGATGAACTATTTGCATGCTACATCATCATCATAATATAAGTAAGCCTCATTACGCGGAATGGTTACGTTGCAAAAGAAGCATACATATGGATAAGGGGCGATGGTCACACGTGAGGCCAGCATGTTTGTAGCACCACCCGTACTCATTCATATCGTCTACATGGCTTAAAAGATCATGTTGTTTCCATGGCGCAAGCCATAAGTTGCCACGACATTAGAATTTCCGTGCCAAGTCCACGTGGCAGCATAAGGAAATAACAATTGACCTAACTAATACACACCATTTCGCATGCACGTTCCAGATAATGGGATAACATTAATATATAAGGCACATATAGCATTCATGTGGATAATGTATTCTCTAGAAGCATGGACCACTTGATGGATAGCCAATTCGCAAATACTCCTGCACCCGAAGCATCACGAAATGATGGGCTTTACATGGCCACATGGTAGCTACTAGCTTCTTTAATCATGTCATTGAAGCATTCCTCCCGTCCATGTCGTGTACCACGACATTAAAGTCATGCCGCATGGCACAACGTTTAGTTGTTCAACTCATGCTGCAACCGATTCATTTCGTACCATGAGGATCCATCTCGTGAAATGGAAAGCCACGTGTCGCAAGGAAAAATACCATGCCGTGAGTGTCCATGCCATTGCAATGAGGAGCATAATGTTCCTGTTACAAGCTCACGTCACAAGAAGTCATGTCGTTGGATACAAGGTGAGTCATGCTGCAAGAACAATCAAGGAGTTACCACGATAAGCCCTTCATCCTGCCTAATCATACCATTATCCCCTTTAATCCAAATGGTGACAGCATACTTCAAAGCTTGTCCTGTTAAGTCGTATGTGATATCATGTCATTCAAAGGAGGCTATATGCAGCGTGAGTCATGTCGTCCATAATAAAGCATGTCGGGAGTATCAATAATGGGCGGCGGTGTACTTGAAGTCATGGCGACATGAGTCATGGCGAGATGAAGTCATGGTGAGTTGAGTCATGACGTTTTTCTGCATAATTACAGAATTGCCACTTGGGCCAAAAATCACCTATAAATACCCCTCATAATTCACTTGGGGGGGGGGGGGGGGGAGGGAGGAAAAAAATTCATTCTAAGGAGGAGACTACACCAAATTCAAAACTCACTTACAACTTCTCTAATGGCTTCTATGGATTCAACAATACTTTTCTAACTTCATGAAAGTCAAATCCGAGTCAATGATCATAAAAGCTCTCTCCAAGTGAATCTAAGCGCGTGGGTTCTCATTCAAGTTACATGATAAATCTCTCAAACACCATTCAAATGGTCTCTTATCTTTTCTAATCCTCTCCGAAGTCTAAATTGAATGCGAAGTCAATATGAAATCTATGAAGATCATGGAAAAGGATCAAAACGTTCAAGTGTTTAAAGATTCATCACAAAGCTAAAAGATCTCTACATTTTCTTCGCCAAAATCAAGTGAAATTAGATTATAAAAAGAGTGAGAAGAGAGTAAAAGAAAGAGACGAATGTAATGAGGGAAAATTCATATGTTGTAAGCTCGAATTATCATATAAGAATTGACAAAAAGTGGATGTAGATTCATATTGAATCGAACCACTATAAGAATTCCTTTGTGTTCTTACTTGGCTTTATCCGTTTGTTTTGTGATTACACGGTTCCATATTCTTACCGAATCAGTGAAGTGTGACTTTTACACCTTTGGTGTTTGATCCCAATTTTGGAGCAAATGAGAAGAGAGTAAAAGAAAGAGACGAATGTAATGTGGGAAAATTCATATGTTGTAAGCTTGAATATCATAATAAGAATTGACTAAAAATGGACGTAGATTCATGTTGAATCGAACCACTATAAAAATTCCTTTGTGTTCTTACTTGTTTTTATCCGTTTGTTTTGTGATTACGCGATTCCATATTCTTACCGAATCGGTGAAGTGTGACTTTTACACCTTTGGTGTTTGATCCCAAATTTGGGGCAAACATTTGGCATTGCATCTCCTACCTTTTCTCACACTCTCACAAGGTTAAGAGACTCGCATTAAAGTTCTAAACTGAATCCTTCTCCCAAATTATGGCCAAATCTAAGAAGACCACTAGCAAAACCGTGGTAGTGGCCGATAATGTCGCTAACGAAGAAACACCGCTTAATAACCATTTCGAAGTTGGCGAAAATTCAGAAAGCGAAGCTGGTGTGACTAGAAATGAATTAAAAATCGCTATTGCCAATGTCAACAACCGAATGGATGCCTCTACCAAAATGATGATGGAAAAACTCGACACCATCCTTAATGCTCAATCAAATCCAGCTCATCCAAAAGTGCATGTGGATCTCGAGGAGAATGATAAATCGCCCGCTTCCGATCATAACCGCAACGACAATATGGAAGACGATTATGATTAGGCAAGTGACAGGGACGAAGCTAACATCGATAATTTGAGATCAAAAGCTAAGGACCATTCCGAAGCGAATGCTCGAAAGGTAATTAATCCTGTCACGGGGGCACCTCCACGTCGAGAAGGCAAAGAGCCAAAACTCACTAATCAAGGTCGAGTGCCTAGGCGAACATTTGGTAAAGAGATCAACTTCACAGAGAGCCATAACACTGAAGAATACATTTTGGACATGATAGAACAAGCCATGAAAAAGAATGAAGCTAGCAAGGACGACGAAAGAGAATGGGACTTCTCTCCCGATAGGACTCCATTCACCGAAATAATCCTTGAAGCAGAATGACCAAAGAAGTTCAATCCTCCAACTTTGCCTCCGTACAACGGTCTCGTTGATCCGAACTACTTCCTATTCAAATATGAATGGCATATGAGTGCAGCTAAGGCGACCGATGAGATGAGATGCACGTACTTTCCTCTCTGCTTAGAAGGTGCCGCATCACTATGGTTCACAAAGCTGCCACCCAAATCCATCGATCGATTCTCTGACCTGACCAAAAAGTTTAAAGAGCAGTTCCGCTTGTACGCTACCAAAGCCAAGGATGCTATAACACTTTCAGCAATGAAACAGAATCCAAGGGAAACTGTCAAAGCCTTCCTCAGTCGATTCAATGTTGCTTTGTCTAGAGTAAGGAACGCGGAACCTCGCATAATCCTCATTTCTCTACTCAGCGCCATAGATGAGAGGAGCGAGTTCAGAAGATGGATAAAAATGAAGGAACCGACTACACTTGACAGGTTCTATAAGAAGGCGGAGGAGTACATGAGAGTGGACGACAATCCTATACCTCTTCAGATCATCGGTGGTAACCAACTTCTTGAGGCTCCCAAAAATGCTGCTACTCAGTGCGATCAAAAGAGTATTCAGGGGCAGAAGCGAGCAAATGACAGGAATGACAGCAAAGCTAATAAAAAGTTTCACCTTCTTGACTCGTATGAGTTAACTCCTCTGAATGACACTCCCGAGAACATATACCTTGCCTCAAAGGACGCAAAAGATTACCCAGAGCCTCGGCCAATAAAAATGAATGAACATGTGACTAAATCCGGGAAGTTCTGTTGATATCATAATCAGCCGGGCCACAGCACCAACGAATGCAGGCACCTGAAATCATTAATTGAAGAGTTGATTAAGAAGAACCGTCTACAACAATTTGTGAAGAACTCCCAGGATGCAAATCCTTCTGCAGCTCCCGAAGGGCAAGGGGCATCAAATGATCAGTCTGGTCCAAGCAATGTAGCTTCTGCTCAGATCGTCCCAAGGCTGATAATCAACTGACAACCGTTTATGATGATCTAATATCTACGGCTCCGAATAAGCAATCATTATCGCCCCTTTGCATTACCTTACTCTTTACTATGTTTTACTTTTTTTGTAAAAAGTCTATAATGGTTTATATGCATTGTACGGAACAAAAGTACTAAGAATGAAATGTTGCCTGCTTGTGTAAATCTCTGACTTGCAAAATATATATGAAAAATTTGCTAAAGACAATTTTTCATTGCAGGCTATTCCGTAGGCGTTTGCTTCCTCAAGATCCGACGAAATAAGGCAACTCCAATAATACCAACCCAACTGTTGATCAAGGAACTCCCAATGAATCAAACGGCGGAAAGTGCAACAAGCTGTCACGGATCCAAAACCTCATCCCCCAAAGGTTGCGAGAATCCGTAGGCGCGAAACGAAGTGCGGGAGCTTGCTAAAGCAAGGCGAAGCGTAGGAGTTCGTAAGCGTGGAGCGATGCAGCCTTAACCCAATGGTTCGCGGGAATCCGTATGTGCAAAAAGAAGCGCGGGAGCTTGCTAAATCAAGACGAAGCATGGGAGTTCGTAAGCGCGGAGCGATGCAGCCTTAAACCAATGGTTCGTGGGAATCCGTAGGCGCGAAACGAAGCACAGGAGCTTGCTAAAGCAAGCCGAAGCGTGGGAGTTCGTAAGCGCAGAGCAATGCAGCTTTAACCCAAACCTCGCGGGAGTTCGCACTGCGAAACGATGCAACAACCAAAAATCCCTTTCCATAGAGAAAGCGACTTCTCCGTAGGAGAAATCAACAATGTTCAATGAAATCCATCATGTTGATTCAATCGCAAGAAAAAGGCAAGACGTTGAATTAAAAGGACCTCACTAAAACATGGGGCATCCAACGGAATCTTCAATGCCAAAGCTGATTAGCATGACAAACAAACACTGGGCAGTGAAATTCTTCACATAATGAATGCTAACAATGCCCTCCTAAACCAGGGCACCAATAATCAAAGACTTCTCCAAAAAGAAGCAGAGAATAAATCACAAATGCATATTTCTCAAATGAGGAATATTGTATACCATCATATAAGTTATAAAGAGATAATGTTTGGAATCCACAGTCGTCGATAGTTGATTTCAAGCATTAACGCGAATTTGAACTAGAATATCGTATTTGTACAAACAGTATTCAGTGAGTTATGAACCGCTGAGTAGAACAATTCTGTGCAGATACTTCATTCCGTTTAAAAATAAAATTCACTATAATTCATTTTCTAATGATTAAGCTAATCTGTTGTTGATGTGGGCAATCAATGACAAAGTATAAGTCCACAAATCGTACAAATACTTGTTTTTATTATAAAGCAGGTATCACAAAATTCAAAGCATGATTTGCAATAGTGAACGAAAAGCTACGATAGAATCTCAACACACATTGTGTTCATTTCGAAGCCCGCATTTTTCGCAAACAAGAAATACAAGCTTCGAGGGGCAAATGTTAACCCAGTTAGTTCATCGCAGTTTAAGCTGTTAACACGACATGGTTCTACGTTGTTGACACGATATGATGTTAACCCATCAACACGACACGACTCAAAGCTGTTAAAGTGACATGGTTCTAAAACGCTGCCGCCATACGGAGTTAAGTCGTTGACATAACTTAACAAAGCGCGTCCATGTGGCATGATTAAAATAGTTCAGCTCGACATGAAATTAAGTCGTTCATATCAACCTAACCCATACCGCAAACGCAGTCCATTACGTTCATCATATCATATCGTATCGGCTCTTATGTCGTATAAACTGGAACATGGACGATTGTCATCATGTCGTGTACACAGGGAAAGACACAAGTCGTTCCTTCTGGATGAACTATTTGCATGTCACGTCATCATCATAATATAAGCAAGCCTCATTACGCGGAATGGTTACGTGTTGCAAAAGAAGCGTACGTATGGATAAGGGGCGATGGTCACACGTGAGGCCAGCATGTTTGTAGCACTAGCTGTACTCATTCATATCGTCTACATGGCTTAAAAGATCATCTTATTTCCATGGCGCAAGCCATAAGTTTCCACGACATTAGAATTTCCATGCCAAGTCCACGTGGTAGCATAAGGAAATAACAATTGACTTAACTAATACAAACCATTTCGCATGCACGTTCCAGATAATGGGATAACATTAATATATAAGCATTCATGTGGATAATGTATTCTCTGGAAGCATGGACCACTTGATGGATAGCCAATCCGCAAATACTCCTGCAGCCGAAGCATCACGGAATGATGGGCTTTACATGGCCACGTGGTAGCTACTAGCTTCTTTAATCATGCCGTTGAAGCATTCCTCCCATCCATGTCGTGTACCACGACATTAAAGTCATGCTGCATGGCACAACGTTTAGTTGTTCAACTCATGTCGCAACTGATTCATTCCATACCATGAGGCTTCATCTCGTGAAATGGAAAGCCACGTGTCGCAAGGAAAAATACCATGCCGTGAGTGTCCATATCGTTGCAATGAGGAGCATACTGTTCCTGTTACAAGCTCACGTCACACGAAGTCATGTCATTGGATACATGGTGAGTCATGCTGCAAGAACAATCAAGGCGTTACCACGACAAGCCCTTCATCCTGCCTGATCATACCATTATCCCCTTTAATCCAAATGGTGACAAAATACTTCAAAGCTTGTCACGTTAAGACGTATGTGATATCATGTCGTTCAAAGGAAGCTATATGCAGCGTGAGTCATGTCGTCCATAATAAAGCATGTCAGGAGTATCAATAATGGGCGGCGGTGTACTTGAAGTCATGGCGACATGAGTCATGGCGAGACAAAGTCATGGCGAGTTGAGTCATGGCAACATGAGTCATGGCGAGATGAAGTCATGGCGAGTTGAGTCATGGCGTTTTTCTGCATAATTACAGAATTGCCACTCGGGCCAAAAATCACCTACAAATACCCCTCATAATTCACTTGTGAGGGGGAGAGGAAAAAATTCATTCTAAGGAGGAGACTCCACCAAATTCAAAACTCACTTACAACTTCTCTAAGGGATTCTATGGATTCAACAACACTTTTCTAACTTCATGAAAGTCAAATCTGAGTCAATGATCATAAAAGCTCTCTCCAAGTGAATCTAAGCGCGTGGGTTCTCATTCAAGTTACATGATAAATCTCTCAAACACCATTCAAATGGTCTCTTATCTTTTCTAATCCTCTCCGAAGTATAGATTGAATGCGAAGTCTATATGAAATCTATGAAGATCATGGAAAAGGATCAAAACATACAAGTGATTGAAGATTCATCACAAAGCTAAAAGATCTCTACATTTTCTTCGCCAAAATCAAGTGAAATTAGATTATAAAAAGAGTGAGAAGAGAGTAAAAGAAAGAGACAAATGTAATGAGGGAAAATTCATATGTTGTAAGCTCGAATATCATAATAAGAATTGACTAAAAGTGGACGTAGATTCATATTGAATCGAACCACTATAAAAATTCCTTTGTGTTCTTACTTGTTTTTATCCGTTTGTTTTGTGATTACGTGGTTCCATATACTTACCGAATCGGTGAAGTGTGATTTTTACACCTTTGGTGTTTGATCCCAAATTTGGAGCAAATGAGAAGAGAGTAAAAGAAAGAGACGAATGTAATGAGGGAAAATTCATATGTTGTAAGCTCAAATATCATAATAAGAATTGACTAAAAGTGGACGTAGATTCATATTGAATTGAACGACTATAAAATTCCTTTGTGTTCTTACTTGTTTTTATCCGTTTGTTTTGTGATTACGCGGTTCCATATTCTTACCGAATCGGTGAAGTGTGACTTTTACACCTTTGGTGTTTGATCCCAAATTTGGAGCAAACAGTTGTACTATATTGTCTACATTTTATATTTATTACTGTCGACAACTATATTTTATGATGTTCTGTGTACTGGACCCTTTATTATCTATATTTTATGACATTCTGTGTAATGTTAAACGATGTTTGAAACATTTAATAATAAAACGACCGAGTGAATTGTTTTATTTATAATTTAATTATAAAACGAACTGCAGCAGCGTGATAGTTCCTAGTATAACGTTTTGAACTCTAATTGGTTGTATATGATCCAATTTAAATTGGATTTCTTTGAAACAAAAAACATTCAAATCGAATTGATAATAATTTCGTAATGGAAGAGAAAAATAGATTTTTCATGTTGTAGACTTTGTTTTATGTCCAAATCAAAATTTCAAATAGTCGTTGTGGAATTCCTTTATAAATTATAACGTTTATTTAAATAAAATAAACGATCCTTATTTAAAGTAAAATTGTTTTGGCCTGAACCAATAATGCAGTGCACGACACGATGTACACTCCATTGTCTGTATATAAGTGGGGACGACCATGTCTTTTGCTTTTAATATCGTTGTGGACGACCCTGTTTTTCAATATATATAGCTGGTTCTTCGAAGCAGGCTAAACCCTCATTCACATTTTCTTTTCTTCCAGCTGCCTACTCCTTCCTCTTTGCCCATTCTGGCCTTCTACTTGAAAAGAAAATAGTATAGTTGCCTTATTGGTGCATGTTGAACTAGGGAAAAGAAAGTATAGGCTCCACCATGGACAACTTTGGAAATGACGATGAGGAGGTATCAAATCAACAACCTGGAAAAGAAAGGGTGGTTGAAGGGCGCGTTGTTTAGCCACTGGGTCTGGGTGGATCCAAATCTTTATGCTATTGTGGTGAAGAATCGGTGGTCGTTGTTTAAAAAACCGAAAAAATGCTGGTTGTCGATTTTTCGGTTGTGAAGCCTACGAAGACCCCAAGGTTTTTCCTGATAAAATTGATTGTTGTAACTTTAAGCAGTGGATTGACCCTTCAATGTGCGAATGTGGATTTCAATATGCACTGGAAGCACAAGCCGAAATAAGACACTTGAGAAAGATTGTTGTTGAGCCAACTAGAGCTGGATTTTTCCCGCGTCCGTGGTACGTCTATGAGGAAGCTATCTTATCATGTTTTATTGTACTTTGAATTTGATGTAGTTTAGAATTTCTTAATGTTGTAATATTGTAGTTCCTACTATTGTAGTTTGGCATTTCTTAATGTTGTAATATTGTAGTTCATATGTTTATGTGAAAAATGTATTATTGTTGTGTTTATTACTAAAAACTAGGATACATAAGGATATGCACTTTAATAATACAGATATTACGCATAGTCCAATGCTCAGAGCGTCCATGATAGATAATCTCCACTATGCACTAGTCACTGTGCACTGTAGCCATGATAGAGAATCTACACTCTGCACTACATGGACAACCCTACTTGTTAAATTCCATGGCTACATTACGTGGACGACCCTGCACACATAAATTCCTAAGCAGCTATTACGTGGATGACCCTACACAGTATGAACTAGACCAAGACATGTACCGATAAAGGAGCACTCGTACTACTAATGTGGCACTCAGTCCAAAAAAGGAGCTCTCTATCCAACAAAGGAGCACTCTATCCAATAAAAGAGCACAATGTCCAATAAAGGACGCTCTGTCCAATAAAGGAGCGCTCTGTCCAATAAAGCAGCGCTTTGTCCAATAAAACTGCACTTTATCCAACAAAGGAGCAATATATTCAATAAAGGAGCACTTTGTCCAATAAATGAGCACACTCCACCCAATAAAGCTACCCATTGATCGAGACCTCATACCTTATATACAACAGCAACATCTCAACCATATCTAATATCCAAACACATGCACAAACAGAAATGGATTCCTATTTTATGACATGCATCATGCTTTTAATAGCGATTCAGAGGAAGAGGAAATCCTTCAAGAGGAAGCAGAAGAAATACAGGAAATACATGACTTATACCATGAAGCCTATGGTTCATCATCCACAAGTCGAGGGGGATCGGTTCCTGGAAGGAGATTTATACACCGAAATCATACTAAATACCATAATTCTCTGTTGCAAGATTACTTCAATGACAATTGCACTTACGAGCCTAATATGTTTCATAGAAGATTCAGGATGTGGAGAATTTTATTTCTTCGGATATTGGCGGGTATTCAAGTTAACAATGATTACTTTAAGTACAAACAAAATGCACTGAAGACGCAAGGGTTGTCCGTTTTTCAGAAAATGACAGCCGCTATGATATTGTTAGCATATGGCACTCCTGCTGGTGCATTGGACGATGCATACTGAATAGCAGAGAGCACAACACTTGACACACTTGAAAAATTCTGCCAAGTTATAGTGGACGTCTATGGAGAAGAATACTTAAGGTCTCTGAACGAAGCAGATGTAGTTCGAATCAGAGAGATGCACAAAAGCAGGGGATGGCCGGGAATGTTAGGGAGCCTGGATTATATGCACTGGGAATGGAAGAACTTCCCTAAGGGATTACAAGGTGCGTACAACGGGAAGGAAAGGCGACCAACTATCATTTTGGAAGCTGTGGGATCGTACGATCTGTGGATATGGCATGCTTTCTTCGGAATCCCCGATTCGAATAATGACTTAAATGTTATAGAAGGATTCCATTAGTTCAATGATCTTGCTCAAGGCCAGGTACCTCCTTTAACATTTACCCTAGGCATAAATACTTACGACCATGGTTATTACCTTGGTGACAGCATTTACATGAAATGGAGCACCATTGTTAAAACATGTCCAAATCCATTCACTCCTAAACAATTCAAATTCGCGGCGATGCAGTAGGGACAAAGGAAAGATGTAGAACTTTCTTTCGGTGTTTTATAATCTAGATTTGCAATGGTAAGTAATCCATGTTAGCTGTGGTCTAGGAAAAAGATATCTACAATCATGTTTTCCTGCATCGTTCTACACAACATGATTATAGAAGATGAAAGAGATATGGATGAAGGGCAATGCGACTACGAATATGAAGGAGCTTCGCAACCACCCAAAGTATTCCGACATAGCATACCGCTAATAGAAGAGGACTTCAACATTAATTTGAACCATCAGTTTATGTTTAGAGATGCACAACTCCATATCTGGCCGCAGAAAGATCTTATGGGTCATTTAAGGAATCAATACAGGGATACCTAGTTATGAAGCTTGCTTGATTGTCTGAACTTGTGTTTTAATTTATGATGGTCCTAGCTTATGGATCATTTATGCAGTTGTTAGATCAAAATCTAGGCCTAACACCCAAATGCAGATTACAGATCACAAAATGTAGGAAAAGCAGTAAAAATGGGGAACACACAAAGTTTTTACAGTGGTTCGGCTCAAACCAAGCCTACGTACACTTTATCTCTTCTTAAATCCTAAGAAGTTACAAGTACAATTATCTCGGTTTATACACGAAATCCTCGTGTTTACAATGAAGAAATGGAGATTAGAAATTGATTTTATACACGATAACCTCGTGTTAGAATGATTAAAAATGGCCTTCCGCTGTTCGCAAATTCCTTGCATTGATAATGGTGGAAGCCCTCAAGATCAAGTGCCAAAAGTCCCTTCAAATGGCCATGTTGTGGTGTATTTATAGCCGTAGAGAAGCTCTGGGGGGTTCCAATTCGGATGGGCCACGTGGCGTGACTAGAGGAGATCTTAGAAGTAGTGGAGAACGTGGAAAAGTGGTTACCAGGTCGTGCTTTTCCAAGTGGAGTCAGATCCGCAATTGTAGGAGTCGGTTATGCCAAGAGAAGAGGTCAAACTTCGTGTGCAGAAGCAGGTCCAGTCAGTTTGGTTCGGATCCGAACCGAACCGGTTGTTCGAGCAGAATGCCTGCGCGCACTTATGTGCAGAATACTTCAGGCAGGTCGGGTCTTTGGTGCTCCGATCCGATACGGGGAGTTCTAAATTTCCTTTCCCAAAGTTATGCCATTGGGTCCTCTCACCCGATCCGAACTGTAAACCTGATCCGAATGGGTTATGCCAATTCCAGATTCCATGTTCCTGGTCCTACATGCGTTCACGGAAACAGGCATAACTTTCAAACCGTAAGTCTGTTTTAGCCAAATGAAAGCTCGATTTGAAGATGATTCAGAGGGCTACAAAAGTTGCAGTGCTCAGCTCCGTAATTGCTGTTTTCGGGCCAAAAAGAGGTCGTTTGATAGGAGTTTCGGGCCAATCTTTATCTGTGATGCGACTTCAACCAAATCGCTCCATATCTTCTGACGATATTCCCAATACTTGAGCGTATTGTTTACCAGAAATTCTATGTGTAACTGCTTTGACTAAAAAGCGGGACAACATTTTTCCCCCCAAAACATATCTTGCTGGTTGAAGGAATATGTGTTCTGGATAATACAAGGCCACGCCGGGCCTGTTAGCTGCAAGTATAATCCATACCTGTGAAGAAAAGAGAGAAAAAAGGTGTGTCAAAACCTGACAAAACTGATTACACTTTTGAGCATGAACCATGCTTGGGCGTTTGTTTGAGCATAAACCATACTCGAGGGACGTTCGAATCATCCTGCCAAAACCTGGCGAGGGACCTAACCTTCCGGGTATAAGCCATACCAGGAAGTTCAAACTGAGCATAAGCCATACTCGAGTTTTACTGAGTTCCTTTGCCCAATCCTGACAAGATCGTTTGTCATTCCGGAGTATAATCCATACTTAAGCATCCTAGTGAGTACAATCCATACTCATGTCAGGATAGAGCTATACTTTCCAAAACCTGACAAGACAGTCTGTCCCTAGGCATAATCCATGCCTAAGGATCCGAGATAAGTATAAGCCATACTTTAATTGAGATTGAGAATCTTGCCACAACCTGACAAGACAATTAAATTTGCCAAACATAATCCATGTTCGTAAAGTCCTTCCTTATTCAATTCAAAGTACAAAACCAAAGAAAATCCTGATTGGTTTGTCATCGAGTACAGAGTACGCTTTGGAGCTAAATCCTAACCCCGAACGTGTGTACTCCGATTTAGCCAATCGGAAAACCTAAAGAAAGCAAAGAGACATATCTTAAATCCTAAGAAATGCTGTAATCGCGTAGTGATCCAATCCGGATCAATTGATGATGAGCCCACGGGAGCTCGTTCCAGGGTCATTCCCTCTCCGGGGATTAGGTGGTGGCATTGCGGGTGCAGGCACTGTAGGTTATTTCACATACTCGGGTAGCTCTCCATGTCTAACCCGTTCCTCAATCAAGTCTCGCATGTGTCTACAGTCATTTGTGTCATGACCGGCCATATCATGAAATATGCAGTATTTTCCAGAATCGCGTTCTCTTTGCGATGGCTCCCTCCTGGGAGGCTTTGGATAGGAGACATCACCGTTTGTGTTTATGTAGATGTCAGTCATCGTTGAATTGAGTTCGGTGTACTTTTCATATCTGGGCCCTCTCCGAGGGGGAGTGTTGCGGTCATTCTTGACAGCAGCTTTCCCTTTGCCCTTTCCAAAATCAGATGGTTCTCCGTTCTTGAGCATGTTGACATCGAGAATTTTCTTTTTGGACATTGCGTCTTCTTCACGCAGAAATCTATCCGATTCAAGGTAGAATTTACTGATATTCCATGGTGGATCTTGGTACAAGTAATTTTTGAACTTTGAGTTGTTCAGAACGCCAGATACTGCTGCCATCAGTACCATCGATTGTTCAGAGCCGTCAACTGATGCTGCTGCCACGTTGAATCTTTCTAGAAATGAGCGTAGAGTTTCTCTAGGCCCCTATTTGATTGTAGTGAGTGACATTACATTCTTGGGTCGAGCGATGTGGACCCGAAACTGTTCAATAAAGAGATACCAACATGTTCCAGCTGTTGATCGATTCAGATTCTAGCTGCCAAATCCACATTGCAGCAATATCGGTCAAGAAGAGAGGGAAGCACTTTGCCAAGACGTTTTCCGACGCCGATTGAACTTCCATATGTCGTTTGTATCGCTTCAGATGCACGGTAGGATCCATCCTGCCATTATAGGGCTCCAGTTGTGGAAGTTTGAAATCTGGGGGATTGCGAGAATTCCTGATTTCTTGTGTGAATGGATTGTGGTTGACATCATCCATGTCATTCTAATAGGTGCGACCTCTCAAGAGGCGTTCAATGAGGTTGGCGAGCCCATCGCTATCAAAGAGCTGTTGCAAGCTGCTAAGGTCAGAGTTGGTGCCCGCAACATTAAATCTAGAAGAGTTCAGAAAGGTATGGGGAGCTTGGAAGACCATCCGGTTCGGTTCGGAGATGCCCCCATGTTGCGGCTCGGAGAAGCGAGGGAGGTCATGGCGAGGTGCACGGTTCGGGCGGATGTACCGATCCGGCCAGGTTCTCATGTTCCAAACCGGGGAGCTTGATGC
This sequence comes from Allium sativum, assembly GCA_030737875.1. Lineage (NCBI taxonomy): Eukaryota > Viridiplantae > Streptophyta > Magnoliopsida > Asparagales > Amaryllidaceae > Allium > Allium sativum. The sequence goes on along the minus strand of CM060909.1, from coordinate 411,461,762 downwards.
TTAAGCTGTGTGGTATTGCCGATCCGAACCGGTGCGGAGATTGGTCGTGCTCGCCCTGAATTCCTGAGGTTGGCAACGTCTTCATCCAAAACGTTGAGTGGCGGAGCTGCACGCTGCTGTAGGGGATTGACTCCGAGTTCATTCAGATTTGAGCCCTCTCCGATTCGGATTGGATCTGAACCGATCCGGTTTGCAGCTGCTGCTGGGGCTGATTCTATTCCATTTCCCATGAGTTGTACAATGTTGCTCGGCCTTCCTTCCATCCGAGCGAAGAATTGGTCGATCATCTCCTGTTGTTTGTGAAGGAGGTCATCTTGCCTTGCCATTTGAGTTCTCAATTCAGCGAGAACTCCGTCCATCTCTTCTCTGGTCAAGTATGCTGATGGATTTTCATGAGAGGAAGCCTCCTGGCTTGCCTCGTTTCTTGTGCCTTCAGCGTCAGCATCCTCAGCATGAGCGGAGGTTTCAGTCTTATTCCATATGATTGCCATTTATCCAATAGCCAAGCAATCTATTTCCAAGCTAGAAATCAAAGTGGTTGCGTGTGCCCCCCTTCCTAGCGCGCCAAAATGTTAGATCAAAATCTGGGCCTAACACCCAAATGAAGATCACAGAATGCAGGAAAAGCAGTAAAAATAGGGAACACACAAAGTTTTTATAGTGGTTCGGCTCAAACCAAGTCTACATACACTTTATCACTTCTTAAATCCTAAGAAGTTACAAGTACAATTATCTCAGTTTATACACGAAATCCTCGTGTTTACAATGAAGAAATGGAGATTAGAAATTGATTTTATACACAATAACCTCATGTTAGAATGATTAGAAATGGCCTTCCGCTGTTCGCAAAGTCCTTGCGTTGATAATAGTGGAAGCCCTCAAGATCAAGTGCCAAAAGTCCCTTCAAATGGCCATGTTGTGGTGTATTTATAGCTGTAGAGAAGCTCTGGGCGGTTCCGGTTCGGATGGGCCACGTGGCGTGACTGGAGGAGATCTAAGAAGTGGTGGAGAACGTGGAAAAGTGGTTACCGGGTTGTGCTTTGCCAAGTGGAGTCCGATCCGCAATTGTTGGAGTTGGTTATGCCCAGAGAAGAGGTTAAACTTTGTGTGCATAAGTAGGTCCAGTCGGTTCGGATCAGATCTGAAACGAACCGGTTGTTCGAGCAGAATGCCTGCGCGCACTTCTGTGCAGAATACTTCAGGCGGGTCGGGTCTTCGGTGCTATGATCCGACCCGGGGAGTTCTAAATTTGCTTTACCAAAGTTATGCCATTAGGTCCTCTCACCCGATCCGAACCGTAATTCCGATCCGAATGGGTTATGCCCATTCCAGATTCTAAGTTCGCGGTCCTATACGCGTTCACGGAAACGGGTGTAACTTTCAAACCGTAAGTCCATTTTAGCCAAACGAAAGCTCTATTTGAAGCTGATTCAGAGGACTACAAGAGTTGTTGAGCTCAGCTCCATAATTGCTATTTTCGGGCCCAAAAGAGGTAACTTGATAGGAGTTTCGGGCCAATCTTTGTATGTGATGCGACTTCAACCAAATCGCTCCATATCTTCTGATGATATTCCCAATTCTTGAGCATATTGTTTACCAGAAATTCTATGTGTGAATGCTTTGACTAAAAAGCGGGCCAACATTTTGCCCCCCGGAACATATCTTGCTGGTTGAAGGAAGATGTGTTTTGGATAATCCAAAGCCACGCCGGGCCTGCCAGCTGCAAGTATAATCCATACCTGTGAAGAAAAGAGAGCAAAAAGGTGTGTAAAATCCAGACAAAACTGATTACACTTTCGAGCATAAACCATGCTTGGGCGTTTGTTTGAGCATAAACCATACTCGAGGGACGTTCGAATCATCCTGCCAAAACCTGGCGAGGGACCTAACCTTCCGGGTATAAGCCATACCAGGAAGTTCAAACTAAGCATAAGCCATACTCGAGTTTTACTGAGTTCCTTTGCCCAATCCTGACAAGATCGTTTGTCATTCCGGAGTATAATCCATACTTAAGCATCCTATTGAGTACAATCCATACTCATGTCGGGATAGAGTTATACTTGCCAAAACCTGACAAGACAGTCTGTCCCTAGGCATAATCCATGCCTAGGGGTCCGAGATAAGTATAAGCCATACTTTAATTGAGATTGAGAATCCTGCCACAACCTGACAAGACACTTAAATTCGCAAAACATAATCCATGTTCGGAAAGTCCTTCCTTATTCAATTCAAAGTACAAAACCAAAGAAAATCCTGATTGGTTTGTCATCGAGTACAGAGCACGCTTTGGAGCTAAATCCTAACCCCGAACGTGGGTACTCCGATTTAGCCAATCGGAAAGCCTAAAGAAAGCAAAGAGACATATTTTAAATCCTAAGAAATGCTGAAAACGCGTAGCGATCCAATCCAGATCAATTGATGATAAGCCCACGGGAGCTCGTTCCAGGGTCATTCCCTCTCCGGGGATCAGGTGGTGGCAGCGCGAGTGCAGGCGCTATAGGTTGTTTCACATACTCGGGTAGCTCTCCACGTCTAACCCGTTCCTCAATCAAGTCTCGCAAGTGTCTACAGTCATTTGTGTCATGACCGGCCATATCATGAAATATGCAGTATTTTCCAGAATCGCGTTCTCTTTGCAATGGCTCCCTCCTGGGAGGCTTTGGATAAGAGACGTCACCGTTTGTGTTTATGTAGATGTCAGTCAGCGTTGAATTGAGTTTGGTGTACTTTTCATATCTGGTCCCTCTCCGGGGCTGAGTGTTGCGGTCATTCTTGACAGCAACTTTCCCTTTGCCCTTTCCAAAATCAGATGGTTCTCCGTCTTTGAGCATGTTAACATCGAGAATTTTCTTTTTGGACATTGCGTCTTCTTCACATAGAAATCTATCTGATTCAAGGTAGAATTCGCTGAGATTCCGTGACGGTTCTCGGTACAAGGATTTTTTGAACTCCAAGTTGTCCAGAACGCCAGATACTGCTGCCATCAGTACCATTGATTGTTCCGGGTGGTCAACTGATGCTGCTGCCATGTTGAATCTTTCTAGAAATGAGTGTAGAGTTTCTTTAGGCCCCTGTTTGATTGTAGTGAGTGACATTACATTCTTGGGTCGAGCGATGTGGACCCGAAACTTTTCATAAAGCGACGACAACATGTTCTAGCTGTTGATCGATTCAGATTCCAGCTGCCGAATCCACATAACAGAAATATCGGTCAAGAAGAGAGGGAAGCACTTTGCCACGACGTTTTCCAACGTCGATTGAACTTCCATATGTCATTTGTATCGCATCAGATGCACGGAAGGATCCGTCCTGCCGTTGTAGGGCTCTAGTTGTGGAAGTTTGAAATCTAGGGGATTGCGAGAATTCCTGATTTCTTGTGTGAATGGATTGTGGTTGACATGATCCATGTCATTCTGATAGGTGCGGCCTCTCGAGAGGCGTTCAATGAGGTTGGCGAGTCGATCGCCTCCAAAGAGCTGTTGCAAGCTGCTAAGGTCAGAGCTAGTGCCCGTAGCGTTAAATCTAGAAGAGTTCGGAAAGGTATGGGGAGCTTGGAAGACCATCCGGTTTGGTTCGGAGGTGCCCCCATGTTGCGGCTCGGAGAAGCGAGGGAGGTAATGGCGAGGTGCACGGCTCGGGTCGGATGTACCGATCCGACCAGGTTCTCCTGTTCCAAACCGGGGAGCTTGATGCTGAAGCTGTGTGGTATTGCCTATCCGAACCGGTGCAGAGATTGGTCGTGCTCCCCCTGAATTCCTGAGGTTGGCAACGTCTTCATCCAAAACGTTGAGTGGCGGAGCTGCACGCTGCTGTAGGGGATTGACCCCGAGTTCATTCAGATTTGAGCCCTCTCCGATTCGGATACGATCCGAACCGATTCGGTATGCAGCTGCTGCTGGGGCTGATTCTATTCCATTTCCCATGAGTTGTACGCTGTTGCTCGGCCTTCCTTCCATCCGAGCGAAGAATTGGTCGATCATCTCCTGTTGTTTGCGAAGGAGGTCATCTTGCCTTGCCATTTGATTTCTCAGTTCAGCGAGAACTCCGTCCATCTCTTCTCTGGTCAAGTATGCTGATGGATTTTCGTGAGAGGAAGCCTCCTGGCTTGCCTCGTTTCTTTCGCCTTCACCGTCAGCATCCTCAGCTTGAGCGGAAGTTCCAATCATCTTACTTTTGATTGCCATTTATTCAATAGCCAAGCAATCTGTTTCCAAGCTAGAAATCAAAGTGGTTGCGTGTGCCCCCCTTCCTGGCGCGCCAAAATGTTAGATCAAAATCTGGGCCTAACACCCAAATGCAGATCACAGATTACAGAATGCAGGAAAAGCAGTAAAAACAGGGAACACACAAAGTTTTTATAGTGGTTCGGCTCAAACCAAGCCTACGTCCACTTTATCACTTCTTAAATCCTAAGAAGTTACAAGTACAATTATCTCGGTTTATACACGAAATCCTCGTGTTTACAATAAAGAAATGGAGATTAGAAATTGATTTTATACACGGTAACCTCGTGTTAGAATGATTAGAAATGGCCTTCCGCTGTTCGCAAAGTCCTTGCATTGATAATGGTGGAAGCCCTTAAGATCAAGTGCCAAAAGTCCCTTCAAATGGCCATGTTGTGGTGTATTTATAGCTGTAGAGAAGCTTTGGGCGGTTCCGGTTCGGATGGGCCACGTGGCGTGACTGGAGGAGATCTAAGAAGTGGTGGAGAACATGGAAAAGTGGTTACCAGGTTGTGCTTTGCCAAGTGGAGTCCGATCCGCAATTGTTGGAGTTGGGTATGCCCAGAGAAGAGGTCAAACTTCGTGTGCAGAAGCAGGTTTAGTCGGTTCGGATCGGATCCGAACCGAAACGGTTGTTCGAGCAGAATGCCTACGCGCACTTCTGTGCAGAATACTTCAGGCGGGTCGGGTCTTCGGTGCTCCGATCCGATCCGGGGAGATCTAAATTTCCTTTCCCAAATTTATGCCATTGGGTCCTCTCACCCGATCCGAACCGTAAATCCGATCTGAATGGGTTATGCCAATTCCAGATTCCAAGTTCCCGGTCCTACACGCGTTCACGGAAACGGGCGTAACTTTCAAACCGTAAGTCCGTTTTAGCCAAACGAAAGCTCGATTTGAAGATGATTCAGAGGGCTACAAGAGTTACAAATCTCAGCTCCGTAATTGCTATTTTCGGGCCCAAAAGAGGTTGTTTGATAGGAGTTTTGGGCCAATCTTTGTCTGTGGTGCGACTTCAACCAAATCGCTCCATATCTTCTGACGATATTCCCAATACTTGAGCGTATTGTTTACCAGAAATTCTATGTGTGACTGCTTTGACTAAAACGCGGGCCAACATTTTGCCCCCTAGAACATATCTTGTTGGTTGAAGGAAGAGGTGTTCTGGATGATACAAGGCCACGCCGGACCTGCCAGATGCAAGTATAATCCATACCCGCGTAGAAAAGAGAGCAAAAAGGTGTGTCAAATCCTGACAAAACTGATTACACTTTCGAGCATAAACCATGCTTGGGCGTTTGTTTGAGCATAAACCATACTCGAGGGACGTTCGAATCATCTTGCCAAAACCTGTCGAGGGACCTAACCTTCCGGGTATAAGCCATACCAAGAAGTTCAAACAGAGCATAAGCCATATTCGAGTTTTATTGAGTTCCTTTGCCCAATCCTGACAAGATCGTTCGTCATTCCGGAGTATAATCCATACTTAAGCATCCTAGTGAGTACAATCCATACTCATGTCCGGATAGAGCTATACTTACCAAAACCTGACAAGACAGTCTGTCCCTAGGCATAATCCATGCCTAAGGGTCCGCGATAAGTATAAGCCATACTTTAATTGAGATTGAGAATCCTGCCACAACCTGACAAGACACTTAAATTTGCCAAACATAATCCATGTTCGGAAAGTCCTTCCTTATTCAATTCAAAGTACAAAACCTAAGAAAACCCTGATTGGTTTGTCATCGAGTGCAGAGCACGCTTTGGAGCTAAATCCTAACCCCGAACGTGTGCACTCCGATTTAGCCAATCGGAAAACCTAAAGAAAGCAAAGAGACATATCTTAAATCCAAAGAAATGCTGAAAATGCGTAGTGAACCAATCCAGATCAATTGATGATGAGCCCACGGGAGCTCGTTCCAGGGTCATTCCCTCTCCGGGGATCAGGTGGTGGCAATGCGGGTGCAGGTGTTGTTGGTTGTTTCATATACTCGGGTTGCTCTCCACGTCTGACCCGTTCCTCAATCAAGTCTCGCAAGTGTCTGTAGTCATTTGTGTCATGACCGGCCATATCATGAAATATGCAGTATTTTCCAGAATCACGTTATCTTTGCGATGGCTCCCTCCAGGGAGGCTTTGGATAGGAGACGTCACCGTTTGTGTTTATGTAGATGTCAGTCTGCGTTGAATTGAGTTCAGTGTACTTTTCATATCTGGTCCCTCTTCGGGGCTGAGTGTTGCGGTCATTCTTGACAACAGCTTTCCCTTTGCCCTTTCCAAAATCAGATGGTTCTCCGTCTTTGAGCATGTTGACATCGAGATTTTTCTTTTCGGACATTGCGTCTTCTTCACGCAGAAATCTATCCGATTCAAGGTAGAATTCGCTGAGATTCCGTGGTGGGTCTCGGTACAAGGATTTTTTGAACTCCGAGTTGTCCAGAACGCCTGATACTGCTGCCATTAGTACCATCGATTGTTCAGGGCGGTCAACTGATGCTGCTGCCACGTTGAATCTTTCTAGAAATGAGCGTAAAGTTTCTCTAGGCCCCTGCTTGATTGTAGTGAGTGACATTACATTCTTGGGTCGAGCGATGTGGACCCGAAACAGGTTCTCCTGTTCCAAACTAAGGAGCTTGATGCTGAAGCTGTGTGGTATTGCCGATCCGAACCGGTGCGGAGATTGGTCGTGCTCGCCCTGAATTCCTGACGTTGGCAACGTCTTCATCCAAAACGTTGAGTGGCGGAGCTGCACGCTGCTGTAGGGGATTGACCCCGAGTTCATTCAGATTTGAGCCCTCTCCGATTCGGATCGGATCCGAACCGATCCGGTTTGCAGCTGCTGCTGGGGCTGATTCTATTCCATTTCCCATGAGTTGTATGCTGTTGCTCGGCCTTCCTTCCATCCAAGCGAAGAATTGGTCGATCATCTCCTGTTGTTTGCGAAGGAGGTCATCTTGCCTTGCCATTTGAGTTATCAATTCAGCGAGAACTCTGTCCATCTCTTCTCTGGTCAAGTATGCTGATGGATTTTTGTGAGAAGAAGCCTCCTGGCTTGCCTCGTTTCTTGCGCCTTCACCGTCAGCATCCTCAGCATGAGCGGAAGTTCCAGTCTTCTTCCTTTTGATTGCCATTTATCCAATAGCCAAGCAATCTGTTTCCAAGCTAGAAATCAAAGTGGTTGCGTGTGCCCCCCTTCCTGGCACGCCAAAATGTTAGATCAAAATCTGGGCCTAACACCCAAATGCAGATCACAGATCACAGAATGCAGGAAAAGCAGTAAAAATGGGGAACACACAAAGTTTTTATATTGGTTCGGCTCAAACTAAGCCTAAGTCCACTTTATCTCTTCTTATATCCTAAGAAGTTACAAGTACAATTATCTCGGTTTATACACGAAATCCTTGTGTTTAAAACGAAGAAATGGAGATTAGAAATTGATTTTATACACGATAACCTCGTGTTAGAATGATTAGAAATGACCTTCCGCTGTTCGCAAAGTCCTTGCGTTGATAATGGTGGAAGCCCTCAAGATCAAGTGCCAAAAGTCCCTTCAAATGGCCATGTTGTGGTGTATTTAAAGCTGTAGAGAAGCTCTGGGCGGTTCCGGTTCGGATGGGCCACGTGGCGTGACCGGAGGAGATCTCAAAAGTAGTGGAGAACGTGGAAAAGTGGTTACCAGGTCGTGCTTTGCCAAGTGGAGTCCGATCCGCAATTGTAGGATTCGGTTATGCCAAGAGAAGAGGTCAAACTTCGCGTGCAGAAGCAGGTCCAGTCAGTTCGGATCGGATCCGAACCGAACCGGTTGTTCGAGCAGAATGCCTGCGCGCACTTTTGTGCAGAATACTTCAGGCGGGTCGGGTCTTCGGTGCTCCAATCCGATTCGGGGAGTTCTAAATTTCCTTTCCCAAAGTTATGCCATTGGGTCCTCTCACCCAATCTGAACCGTAAATCCGATCCGAATGGGTTATGCCAATTCCAGATTCCAAGTTCCCGGTCCTACACGCGTTCACGGAAACGAGCTTAACTTTCAAACCGTAAGTCCGTTTTAGCCAAATGAAAGCTCGATTTGAAGCTGATTCAGAGGGCTACAAGAATTACAAAGCTCAGCTCCGTAATTGCTATTTTCGGGCCCAAAAGAGTTTGTTTGATAGGAGTTTCGGGCCAATCTTTGGCTGTGATGCGACTTCAACCAAATTGCTCCATATCTTTTGACGATATTCCCAATACTTGAGCGTATTGTTTACCAGAAATTCTATGTGTGACTGCTTTGACTAAAAAGCGGGCCAACAGCAGTAATCATGTTTTAGTTTTTTATTTTACCAATCTCGTTCTACTGTATTTCTACGGGTTATTAACCAGCTATTATTAAATTCTGAAGCTAAATTAGTTTATTTCGGTATTCCTAAATATAACTATCGTGTACGAAAATAATAACTATTATATTTTGTCATACTAAAATATAAGCTAGGATCGGAAAACAAATATTTTAAATCTAAAAGAATGGGGTGCCGACTTTTTTGGCTTCTCACATGACGAGCCGATTTTTTCAGCGCACGCTGAAAACATCGGCTCATTGCGTGAGGAGCCGAAAAAGTCGGTGCGTGAGACCAATTCAGAATCCTAAATTGGTCCCGTAACATATGCCTGAATATTACACAAAGTAATATTTGTTGGTGTCCAATTCAGCCCAATATTACCAATTATGGCTATGAATATGTAACCATTGGTGTTGCTCTTAGAGAGCATTTATGATACCTAGCACAGTCCACCGGAGGTAGAACATTAAAACATTTTCTCCCCCTCTACTTCCATTCATCTTTCTCTTGTTATAAAGCCAAAAAAAATCATAAAAATACACTTCATTAAGTCCGTTCTTCCTCATTCGACCACGCAAACATACACAACTGCCTTTATTAAACCCAATTGCTTTCGAAAAAACTATAGATCACCATCAATTCAAATCCTATGGACTTTCGATGACTTTTTTATATCTTTCTCTAATCACTTGTTTGAAGATATAATTCATTTATTTTTTTCTAAAATACCTTCGTTCTGTTTTGAAAAGCGTTGCTTGTTGTCTTGGCTTTAACTCTAAGAGAAGCCATGAAAATTGAACCAACTCCATTGATCGTCTCATCTTCAAAGAGATGTCATAAGACTAAAAGCACCTCATTTGTAAATTTCTTACACCTAGAAACTGGAAAATCGTGATGCACTATCACCACGTGGGGTGTTGTGATGGTTGAAGTTCTTTGATGCCATGTTCAGGGACGCACGCAATGCAAGGCCAGCAAGGGCCAATGCCCTAACTGGAAAATATTTTTTCTGGCAAAATGAACCCCTTTTCTCAACTTTTCCCTTGCTGGAAAGGGGAATTATGCCCTATCTCAGCACAAGCAAGCCATGTTCTCACCTATATACGAACCAGTTTGTGATAGTTTAGTATATGTTGATGTATGTATAGAAATTTTTGAACAACTTTTGCAATGTGGGACTATTTGGCACTAGCTCAATCATGAAGCTAGATCCGCCACTGGCCATGTTGCAGTTCGTTCAATTCAAACTAAGATCTATGGCTTACGCCGTGTCATGTTAGATAAGCATGCAGGCAATGTAAGAGTATGTTTGGCGCAAGCCGAAGCGAAAAATTTGAATAGAGAATCTTAGCGGAGAATTATAGTTAGCGGAGAATGTGTTTGGCACGTTAAGATGACCATTTGAGCGGATTATGTTAACGTGGTGTTTAGTAGAATAGAAAAATCATAAATTACTCCAATTCAGTTCAAATCAACTTCATTACGTAGAGCACTTCGACATGATAGCAACGCAAAAAACTGCATCTCAAACGCATTTCATTTGCAAAAGTTATTAATTTTTAAATTTAAAAAATAAATAAATTTAGTAATTAAACTTAATTAAATAACATTATTAAGCCAAACGTATGCAAACGCACCAAAATCGGCCTGTAGGACAAATAGGGTATTTTGCCTCGTTTGTTAACCGATGCGTCAGACGCATCAGTTAATCAAATGGTGCGGCAATGCACCCGGAACACTACCTTAATCTTTTTTCTATTTCTATGGCTTTGAGTATGATTTGATCAACATAGAGTTTAGTTTAATGTTGTGATCTTTGTTTATTGCTTGATTGGTTGTATAAAAACGATATTTATGGAGTAGTGTATGAATAGTTTTGTGATTTATTTATTGTCTGATCACATGCATTGTTGTTTGCACCGTGGAAAGGGATGGCATGAAGGTGGTGTTAGTGTCTTAACCTTCATTCATTATTGCCTTAACCAATGACGACAAGGAGAAAAATGAATACCACCATTGGCATCTTCATTAAGAGATGAACACAGAGTTATGTAACTTGATATATCCGACGATAATCGAACATTTACTTAAGTATATTAGTATCAAACATTCAACTATCTTTTAGTGTCATTTTTCTTCTTGATTTCAGTATAGATCTTAGGTATCAGTTTAACAATCGGTTGGTACCCTTTTATTGGAAAAAAGGTCAATTTTTTATGATTTCGAGTCTAAGAAAAAAAAAGTTGCAATAGATTAAATATAATAATAAATGAGTTGAATTTATATTTGTTACTATTAAACATTTAACAAAGTCTGTTGTAACAACCCGTCACTTTAAACGACCCATATCATAATAAACCACATGTCTGACCCAAACCATTCAAAAAGATGAATTTTCATGAGATTTAAAAATAAGAAAAAGAAGGTGAGAGAAAATAGAACATAGAATCTCACAGCGAAAGGACAAAATATTATAAACACATAAATAAATCATGAAGCTATTATTATATTTCAATATCAAAGTTAAATAATCAGCAGACATACCAATTAATATAACAGAATAATGCTAGTAAATGCAACTGTTAGTCTCCATCTTCATCTCTAGAATAATGTCTTCGGCTAAACTAAAACAACTCATGATGACCTGGGAATAATGAAAATAACGTACTCGAGTAAGGACTAAAATTTATAATGTAAGTACAAAATGAAATATGGATGTACTAGAATCAGAGATGTTTACATAATTTTCCATCTTCCATCGGGGTATAACGTCTGTGCAATAACTCAAGGGATGTTATGGGAATTTCCATTTGCTAAGGATGCATTAAACTATTTATATATAGTAGGATACACTATATATGTAGTGTCTATCAGTTAAGTATAATATTGAAAATAGAGTTAAGGTGTTACCCATATTTCCCCTTAACACAATTTATATGCATGTAGTCTATGCAGGTACCATAACACCATTGTAAACTGGTAGCTATTAGAGGGTCTCATGTGTGTACAATACAAATCAAAATCATAGTTGTCTCGTATAGGGGTAAAGCATGACAAGGCATGTGAGGCAATGCATGAGGTAAGATTCAAACAGTTTACCCTTTTTGCTTGGTCGTAATCCATCCCGATGAACGCGTACAACTCTCTCAACCAATTAACGTGCATCAATCAAATTATAAGACAAGTGAATAATACGAAGGGGTGTGTCTGCTAGAAGTAGCTAACCTCCTTAGCAATACATAGGCTCCTATTTTAGTCATTTTAATTATGACATAAGTGTCAATACTGCCCATCATCGTTCATTTACTTCATTCTAGTAAATGTTCGCCAATTCAGCCACTTCATTCGGGAATATTCTTCACGTACGTAGTTGTTAAAGCAGTTCTAATATTTACAGGGAGTATGTCAATATCTGACCTTGGCCTCTTTAGCAAATAATTGGCATTTTACACAACTTAGTCATTTTATGTTTAAATAATACATCATATACCATGTCAAAAATCAATTCAATTCAAATTTGGATTCCCTTTTATCATATTTCAAATTAGTTTAATATTGGATTCAAATTTTAAATATTGGAATTTCATATCACACAATTGTTAATTATCATATTCAAATTATAATTCAAGACTCTCATGTCACAATTACAATTTTCAAATGCAATCTTACATTTAACACTAGCTTAGGCTCAAAACAACTTAGTTTGGAAATAGATATCTTATTTAAAAAATTTGATATATAACAAATTATTTCAATTTAAAATATAGTAGTTTGATTGAAATAGTTATTATAGAATATTATGGAAATAAAATGTATAAGAGAAAATAATCTTTTTTGGAAAGGCCGGCACGGTTGAACGGTCTCCTACCATTTTCTAGTACACTAAGATTTACAAAGTAAGGAAAAACAAAACATGATAGACACAACTGTCTAGCACGAAATTGGAAAACATAGGAATATGCATATCAATAAACAAAAAAATACAACACGTAACAAGAAAGTTAACACAAAACTAACACGATCTAAATCGGAGTGGCATGAAGATGCACCATCATCATGGAATTTAACTCTTGTGAGAACACAAAAGAACTTAGATTTCCGCCGAAAAGAAACCAAAGGTTATGACATATAGAAAGCCTAGAAACCAAAACATGGTAATGTTAACACTTTGCTTCACACGTAGCCTGAGTCTCCAAAACACTCCAAACAAACGAGGCTTACAACTTTATTTCAATTTGAAAGATGTCGAGCATTCAACATGTCCTTTTTCATCCTCCTTGTGACTGGAATTTTCAAATCATTGTACCCAGGGATTTTGGCCGAGAGAGGCATTCATTATAGGCTGAAGCAATGGAGCATGAAGTATAGTTGACAGGGAGAGGGGAAACGTGATCAAACACTTCACAGTTGTTAATTAGACGCGGAGCAGCTCTATAACCTGTTGGTAGCACTAATTGATCATATCGAGTTATCTCAGCAAAGAATGTTTCGTGGCTTTCATTAAAGAGGTGGGGTGACTGGATTTAAGTTTGCGGCAACAATGTAATAACCCGGAAAATGTGAACCAATTTAAAATTTTTAAAATTGGTTATTACCAAAGAATTTGAATAATTGAAATAACATATTTCAATAAAATAAAGAACTGGGTATAGTAAGGCAGTTTGAAATTTTGAATACAAACTTTGTCTGACTGTACCGGGTGGAAAATATAACGGATTTTAGCGAAACTAAAAATATTTAAATCTGTTTATGAATACCTTTCTAACGAATCTGAAAAATCGAAGTTTCATAACGGGAATCAAAAGTTATGGCCAAATGAATTTTCAGAAAGGTCGCTATATAGCATATATAGCCCTTGAAAATTGATATTTTGCATACGACCTCGGAATTCGACGAAACCACTTTTGTTGGGTCCGGGATGTCAAATTATTGCAAGGTTTCAAATTTCATAATTTTGGAAGCTAGTATGTGAGCGGGGCAAAAGAAAATGTGATTGGTCAATTTCTGTTAAAATGGGTCGACCTAAAAATGGCCATTTTTCAAACGAGCTCAGAATTCGACGAAACTGGTTTTGTTGGGACCGTATCGTCAAAACAAAGCTAGATTTATTTTTTTGGAATTTTTCAATTCAGTTTGTGGCCCTGGCAAATTGAAATGTACGTTCAAAATTAAACATTGAATGTTTTATACTTTAATTTGAAAAATAACTGACTGTACCAGTCGAATTGGCCAATGAAACATATCCCATTGTGTCCGGAATGGGGGTATTTAGCTAGGGGCGACAGTCGTTGGGTTTGATTTCGAGTTTGTTTGTAAAAACACTATTTAAAATTTCCTATAAAACCACTGGCCAATCATATATTTTCTTTTATTATTTTATTTTCTGAAATATCTCAAAAAACCCTAGCCGCCAAGCGATATCGACGGTTCGTCGAGCTCGAACCTTCCCATCGATTTCGCCGCCGCGACAGCCCATATCGCCGCCACCTCCAGTTGAAGATTCCGACCGCCTCCCTCCCCTCTTCAAATCAGAACAAGCCTCGTCGAAGACCATTGCCTAATCGCGTCGAATTTCCAGGAGGAAGTCAGCCCCTTTGGAGCGCCGCCGTGACCTGTTGGAGCCGCCGAGTCTGCCGCCACCACCATCGATCGAGAGCTGGTTCATAGCCCTTCAACGTCGCAGGGCCTGATTGGAGCAACGAGGTACGGTTTGATTTTAAAATCAAAACCTTGTTTTGAAGGTTTAAAAACCTTTCTGCTTCGAAATTATGAAATGAAAATAACACTTTTAAGTGTTGCAAAACTTTGAAAAATAATATCTTTTTCGTTCGTTAACGAAATTTGATGAAATAGGAGACACCGTGACCGCAAGGAGGCTCTCTACCATCTAGAAGAAGCCGCGGATTTTTCTGATCTTCCTATGATTTTTAGCACTGCAAAAACCAATGTGAGGAATCTAAACTAAATTGTGTGAATGGAATCGCGTTGTATAAAGTATATAAGCGAAGTGTAAATTATATACGCATTGTATACCTCATGTACATGTGTTGTATAAGTTATATTAGCGATGTATAAATTATACAAGCGTGGTATGAAACATATATGCTTTGAATTGTGATGAAATGCAAGTGAATTATAGAAATAATATATATATATATATACTCCCCTCGTCCACAGACCATGGACGATATTTATTGCTTGTGATTGACATGATATTATATGGTATGATGAATGGTTGGAAATAATTGTTTGTGGTTGATATTGTGGTTGAAAAATACCTTTGTGGTTGAAAAATACCCTCTTGTGGTTGAAACAAATTAGAATTGGATTGTGGAATTGAAATTAAAACATGCCGCCTGCGTGCGAACTAGATGCATGATCTCCATTGTCAAAAACCGCGAGGTTTTAAGGTAGAGCGAGGAGCCGTACTAGGGACGGTCCCGGTTTTAACTACCCTACCGTTATGCTGCCGAAATTTTCTGAAATATTCATGTGTTAGAATAATTTTCATTCGATGAAATTAATTACATATGTTGAAACTAATATTCATGTGATGAGTTGCAATTCATTCGTTGAGTTGATATTCATGTGTTGAATATTATTTGAATTTAAATAAATAGCTTTAGCGATAAAAATCACATTTTTATATATATACAACTATAGAGAATATTCATGTGTTGAGTCCAATTCATTCGTTGAGTTGATATTCATGTGTTGAATATTATTTGAATTTAAACAAATAGCTTTAGCGATAAAAATCACATTTTTATATGTATACAAACTATAGAGAATATTCATGGGTTGAATTGAAATTCGTTCGTCGAGTTGAATTTCATGTGTTGAATGTTATCGTATTTAAAATAAAATGAATAGAGAATAAAAACTACATTTTTATTGTGAATATGAAGTGTTAAAAACATTCACGTTTTGAATAAATATTTTTGATGATAAAAATATTTCTTTTATCATGTATACGCTTTGATAAAAATACACACGTGTTGAAATAAATAATAGTTTGCTAGAAATGTTATTATTAGCTTTGTTCTGCATATATATACATGTGTTAAACAGGGGAAAATGGATTAGCTGTAGAGTAAAGAAATTATTTGTGTGCCCGACAAATAGGTAAACCTTGATGAGTTGGCTGCGCAATTTTATTTTTATATCAACTCCTGTGAATGCCATTGGATGCGGAGTGCTGGTTATTCTGTGTGAAATAATAAATATCGCCATAGGATAGTAACAATTAATTTTGAACTACACTACATGGCATACTTCTTGACGATAGGCATACTTCATCATATTCCACATAAGCAATTGGAGCTTGTGTGACGAGGTAGAAGATTTACCATACGAGCGAGAGGCTTGTATGGCGATGATTTTATACTACAGGTTGAACTGATGACTGATATGGACTATATAAAATATAACGATAAATTGCTAGATTAATAAAAACCCCACACGGGTCTGGAGTTGACAATAATCACGTCTCTCTAGTTATTAGATACGGCACATGGACTATTTATTTCCACAGGGAAACGGGGGTGACGAGAATTTATTCTCTGGAGTGATTATCTATACATGCTCCTCCGTAAACACCAGAATATATCACTATAAATATGTGCATGCTTTTTAGGATTTATTGGGTACCTAACACGGCCCAATAAATTTCCAAACCCCTCCCCGTACAAAGGAGGTTATGGCGAAATTTTTCGAAATATTAAGGCGTTAGTGAAATATTTGAAGTGAAAACGAAGTTGAAAATATAGAATGAACTATAGTTGGAATTATAGAATGAACTATATTTATATATATAAATATAAATATAATTAAAAGGAATCGAAGCCGTGCAGTTCGTGTTTCAGAATCATAATTTGAAACGATTAGTACGAGAAATCCGACCATCGGATTTTCCCGAAACCGCAACCGCTGGGTTCGCCTTGGAAATATCTTCCCAACGGCACCAACCTTGTAAAAATCCAACGGTTGGATTGTTCGGAATGTTTAATTCAAATCTGAAGAAAAACAACGCTAGAATCGTTTATATTTATATATAAATATAAATATAATTAAATTAAATCGAATAACGACGCTACAGTTCGAATTTTGAAACCGTAACTTCAAACGACTAGTGTGGAAGATCCGACCGTCGGATTTTCACGAAACTGGAACCGTTGGGTTCGCTTTGGGAATATCTTCCCACTGATATAGACTTTGTAGAAATCCAACGGTTAGATTTTCCGATACGTGTAAAACAAATTAGGGGAAAAACAGCGCCAGTGGCACGACACGACCTGAAACGTCGTTTAATTAAATATGGCCATTTTTAAATAAATAAAAATGGCGAAAAATCGTTATGAAATATTATAAGCAACATAGATTGGAAATAAACTAATTTGGCTTGAATTGTTTGATATTTGATGGTTGTATTTGTTTGACACGAAAATAACCCTAAAAACTGAAATATGGATGTCGAATAATATAACCATGGAAAGAATCGATTTAAATTCTAATTACGTGAATTATTTGAAAAGGCCGAGCTAATCTTCATTTCAAATAATTTATCGAGCGATTCGAATTGGAAAATACAAGGACGATTCAAGACCGATGATCTTCGTATCGGTTGGATGGGCGCTGCTGAGGTTCCTGACCGGAGTAGCTACCGTGAAGGAACAGAAGTAGTAGCCGTCTGAACGCATGTGTTGATTGTACGGATATACGAGGAATTTGACGCCTCCGGTTTCGTTCAGACCCAGAACGGACTTGTAAATGGACTGTGTGTCTGACATTGGATTTTGTTCTATACTGATTGATCTCTGTTAAATATATATCTGTTTGGCGGCGGAGAATTTATTCTTTTGCTTAACGCCCTTCTCTGAGACGTACGAGCTCAGAGGTTATATATCGATGGAAATCAATCGTATGGAGTGGACTGCCAATGTGGCATGCCAAGATGCTGTGATCAAGGCTTCTGTTGCAAAGCAAAGTCTTGTGGATGATGATCAAAGCACGGTCTGCGTGGCCTGGCTTTGTGTATAGCATGGATTCGCGAGCCTCACACCTCAGTATGAGTCAAAAACGGGATACGGACCGCTGGGAGAGCACGACGTTTCTTTCTAGCTATGGTGGTGTCAGTGACTTACTAGCCCTGACATTTATATCTACTTTTCACCTTTGTGGTTGTTGGAATGCGAGGCGCCTCGATTATAGGTCTGTAAGGACCGGGAAACGTGTGTTCAGGAATAACTAATCCTCAAACGTAAGAGAGGACCGACCCAGCCGATCCAGGGTTACCCAGAGTGTGTAGTCCTGAGACGTTTGCTAGAATGTCTCGAAGCGGAGAGGAGCTTGCCCCTTGCCTCGACTCATGACGGAAATCCAATTTCCAATACGAAATAACGGATTCGATTGTTGAACTAGTATGGCGACATAGTGGTATATGGCACTTATGCCGTCTATGATTGATATTTATGATGCTATTCGTTTTTGAAACATATATGCACTAGTAATAATATCAAATGATTTTGCTTTACACGTATTAAGCATATTTGGCCATTATAAGGTAAAACTCTATCCTCCGGCTTGCGTTGCATTGTATGATGGGACTTGAGTCTTATAATGGCTTAATTTTTTTTAAAAGCATTGCGTTGTTTTAAAGAATTTACTTTGTTTTAAATGCACTAGCAATCACTGGAGTAAACCCGTTCCGCGAAAGTGGCGTGGTCCTATGATTTGCTTATTACTGTTGTTTAAATTGTTAAATAGATTTCTCATACCAGTCCCCATGACTGACTCGTTCTTTGTTTCACTTTGCAAACGCGGGTGCCCTTATTTTCACACGGGCAGCCTAGTTCACAAGTGACAGGTTGTTTTTGGCTCTGCACTGTTGCATAGAGTGCATTTTGGCTCATGGTGAGGCTGACTTCACAGAGATGACTTTGACATTTTCCTCCATTATTGTACTTATATTATGATTCCGCCACTGGCGATGCAGACTGCTTTACTTTCAGTGTTTATTCTCGTATGTATATGTAATAACCCGGAAATTCTGAACCAGTTAAAATTTTTTATTTTGGCAATTTTAGCGAATTTTGAATATTTAAAATAGATTATTTTAAATAATGTCGACGAGAAATTTATTTTGAATAGAATTCGACATATATATTATATACGTCGTCGTTAGAATATAAATAATTATATATAACTATAAACAGAATTGAAAATGGCGCGGTAGTTCGATAATTCGATTTCAAACTTCAATTGAATGTACCGGGTGCAAAACAATCCGGATTTTAGTGAAACCAAAAACATTAGGATCTAATCGAGAATATCTTTCCAACGAATCCGAAAAATCAAAATTTCATAGCGGGAACCAAAAGATATGTCCAGTTTAAAATTCTGAATAGTCGCTATGGAATTCAGGCCCTTAAAAATGGGAATTTTGCAAACGACCTCGGATTTCGACGAAACCACTTTTGTTGGATCCATGATGTCAAGTTATTGCTAGATTCCAAATTTCATAATTTTTCGAATCAATATGTGAGCGTGGCAAAGGAAAACGCGTTTGACCAGTTTTAGTTGATTTTAATCGACTGGAAAATGGCCATTTTTCAAACGGTCTCAGAATTTGACGAAACTAGTTTTGTTAGGACCGTATCGTCAATACGAAGTTAGAAAATATTTTTAGAGAATTTTTAGAGTTAGTATGTGACCCCGGTAATTTGAAATGTACGTTTAAAATTGGATATAGTGATTTAAATGTAAATTTAACGGAAACTGATTGTAACGATCAAATCAGCCTACGATACATATCCCATTGTGTTCGGAATGGGGGTAAAACACTATGGGCGACAGGCGGTGGGCCTCGTTTAGAGGTCATATGTAAAAGTCAACTTTTTGAAATTTAAAATAATAAAATGAAAAAAAATATTCTCTCCCCCTCCTCCTTAAATCACGTTGGTCCCCCCTTTTTCAATCGATTTCAGATCGAAGAAAATTAGAAAAAAAAACCCACTGCTTCCAATCGATGGCGATCGACACCCATCGCCACCCCACCCCGTCGCCCTCTGGCCAGAACTCCGTCGCCGCATCTCGTCGACGACACTGCACTCCCCTTGTCTCGCAGCACCACCCCTCCTCTCCTTCTTCCTTCTCGCACTGTCGACGTTCGAACCCCACCAACCCGAGACCATCGCCCGCCCACCGACGCCCCCCTTCCTGCCAAAACCGCCGACGCCTCCTCTTCTCCTTCGACTGAAAACTCTTCCCCCCTCCTCTTCTGATTTTTACAGTAAGTCTTCTGCCTTTAATTATTTTATTTTATTTCATTTAGACTTTAATATTTAACTTATTCAGGATTGTTTTAAAAATTAGAATAGTTTTAAAATCTGAGATTAGAGTATATAAAATGTTTGAAGTATATATGATGTATGGTAAGTATAAAGGTTCGATTTTGAGTGAATATAAAGGTTTGGTTTTTATTTGATAAGGGGATTTTTACGTAGAAGAATTAAAAAATATGTTTTTTTATATTTTTAAAGTATTAAAAATATAGTCTTTACTATCTAGATGATATAAAAATATGATTTTTGTTTAGGTAGAGAATTAAAAATATAATTTTTACATGATAGAAATATTAAAAATAGCATCTTTATATGTGTAGAAAAATAAAAATGTGATTTTTATAATGATATATTTGAAAAGATGAAATCTATATTTTTGAAAAGGCGAAATCTTTATATGAAGAATAGCGGGATAGAAATGGAATTTTTATCTATATGACATAGTAGTAAAAATTCGATTTTTATATATTGAATAGCGAAGTAAAAATTCGATTTTTATATATTGAATAGCGAAGTAAAAATTCGATTTTTATATATTGAATAGCGAAGTAAAAATTCGATTTTTATATATTGAATAGCGAAGTAAAAATTCGATTTTTATATATTGAATAGCGAAATAAAAATTCGATCTTTATTATATTGAATGGCAAAGTAAAAAATTCGATTTTTACATATGTAGTGAAAGCGGACAACGAAGGTGACAAAAAGGGCGAGAACGACGAAGATTTCTATCAGTGAAGAGTCGTGGTATTGGATAACTATCGGTGAGAATTTCTCACTCTTTAATTTCGTTTCTAGTCATATATATATATACTAGGATGCAGACGGTGTTTAGTAGCACCCGACACAATCGTCCACAGACCATGGACTTGTTTGTTTGATTGCAAAAATTAGTTAGATTATTTGATTGAAATTGAATTGTTTGGTGAAATGAAAATGGATTTGATTGATGTGTGAATGGCGTGGGCCTTCACTAGACCAGGGATAAGGCTAGGCCTTGTCCCGTTTCTAGTATCGTGCCGTTATGCCGCCGAAATTTTCTAAAATATGTTAGAAAAATAAAAATATCAATTTTATTGAATAAATGAACTGAATAAAAATCCATGTGTTAAAATAAAATATTTTATCGTTAAAAATATAATTTTTAACGTGAATGTGAATAAATAAATATTCATTTACAAACCGGACGGTTTGTTTATGTACACTGATTTGACTGACATTGATTGGGACGATAAATTTTACACATCGCCCAACTGCACAAATGAAATCTGTGTTTGTTGATTTGAAACCCCACACAGGTGCTGGGATGAAATATGAAGTTCACTCATCCTGATTGATTAAATATGTCGATCGATTGATTGACAGGCTGTTATAAGCGTTAGATATCTATATTTGATGCTTATACAGTGTAGTGCACCTTGGTTGATGGTTGATTATTTTTCAATGCTATTATACACGTGTGATGTATGAAAATCCATATAATTAATATTATATGGTGATTGTTTGGGCCTCATTCCAATTTAGAAAATAAAGAACAATATAAAATAAAGGTTCATGTGTTGACAGTTTCATCCGTTGAGATTAGTCATGTGTTGAACGAAATATTTTAATAATAAAATTTACATCTTTATCAATATAAAATAAAGGTTCATGTGTTGACAGTACTCATCCGTTGAGATTAGTCATGTGTTGAACGAAATATTTTAATAATAAAATTTACATCTTTATCAATATAAAATAATGGTTCATGTGTTGACAGTACTCATCCGTTGAGATTAGTCATGTGTTGAACGAAATATCTGAAATAGAAATATTTGAAAAGGAAATATTTGAAATAGAAATATTTTAAAATAGAAATATATGAAGCCGTGTTGATTAGATTGACGCCATTTAGACGTGAAAGATATTTATATCGATTTTATTCATTTTAAAATGAATATTGAAAAACGATTTCGAAATGAATGGAATATAAAACGATTTCGAAATGAATTGAATATAAAACGATTTCGAATTTAATTGAATAGAAAACCAATTTGAATTGAATCAAATAGAAAACCAATTTGAATTGAATCGAATAGAAAACCAATTTGAATTGAATCGAATAGCAAACCAATTCGAATTGAATTGAATAGAAAACGAATTCGAATTGAACTACGAATTGAAATGAATTCAAATTGAATTGAAATTTGGAATTGAATAGAAATGAATTTTAAAACAAATTTATAAGGAAGAATTCAATTTTGATTTGATTTGAAATGGAAGTTGAAAATGTTTTTGAAATGAATTCAAAACTATTTATATAATTCGTTTTAAATAGAAATCGATGAAATATATATTATATATTATATATATAATATAAAGGCCCGAATAGAACGCGCCGCGCCGCGGTAGTTCGTGAATTTCGACCATTTATTTCAAACAGACATTACGGGAGATCCGACCGTCGGATTCTCCTAAAACCGGAACCGTTGGGTTCGTATCGAAAAGAGCTTTTAACGAATATTAGAAATTTGAAATCTAACGGTTGGATTTGGAGATATGTCCAAATCAAATTCAGAAAAGGTCGCTGTAAGTGCAGTTCGATGGCCATTGTTGGAAATCGACTGTACGGGTCTTGATAAAATTATTAAAAATATCAATAATTTGTGTAAAATCATAAGAAATGATTTGGAAAAATTTGGGATGAAAAACTCCTTATTCAAAACGATAAAAATAGATTTTTATCGAAATAAACTAGATTGAACTAAATTTAAAACCCGATTTTTTTTAATAAATAAATTAGATTTAGAAAGGGGTTTTAAATAATCGGAATTCCTAATTTATTTGATTTGAATTAAATAGAATTGATTCATGGGTTTATCGTGAACTATGTTTTAAATAACACTAGTTCTTTAACCCGATAATAAATAGAATGTGATTTGGGTTTGTCGTGAACTGTGTTTTAAATGATGTTAGTTCTTTAACCCAATAAAAGAAGTTTTAACGAA
The DNA here is from genome assembly GCA_030737875.1 of Allium sativum. Lineage (NCBI taxonomy): Eukaryota > Viridiplantae > Streptophyta > Magnoliopsida > Asparagales > Amaryllidaceae > Allium > Allium sativum. Next base: position 411,438,894 of record CM060909.1, on the reverse strand, counting down.
TCTGCAATTAGATTGAAATGTAAATTTGTAATCTAAATTATCAAATTTAGAAAATGAGCGAGAATGGATTACTAGTTTTGCTCCAAAGCGATAGTTAAATCTTTAATTAGATTTGAACGTGAAATGGTAATTAATTTTACCGATAACACCGTGGTGTTAGATATGGAGTATTACCAGTTTTGCTTCATGGGATGAATAGGTTGGGATTGGGAAATAAAATAAATAATTACTTCGGTGTGGTTCGCTAATCTCAACTAGATGGAAAACCATAATTTGGTTTGATAGATCATCCAAAGGAAGATTAAAGGATAAATTCTAAAGAATTTATCTTGGATAAAATTAATGGGAACCTTTCCCTAAGAATATGATTTTGTGAATAAAAGAATATTCTGAATTGGAATGAGGCGTATGTTGTGTTTGTGTAACATTTGTTTTTAATATACGCGGGTTGTTCGGAAAGGCCGGGTTTATACCCATTCTGAATAACCGATTCGACGATAAGTCAAAGATGGAGACGGTGGTTGAAGACCGGAAGTCTTCACATCGTTTGGATAATTACTGACGATCCTGATTGGGCTGTACACCCAAGAGGATGGAAATAGTTGGTGGTCGTCCAGGCGTACTTGGAGATGGATGGATATGCGAGGAAAGTGCCTCCGGTTTCGTTCAGACCCAGAACGGACTTGAAAATGGATTGTGTGTCTGACATTGGATTTTATTCTGTGTTGATTGATTTCTATTAAATATACATCTGTTTGGCGGCGGAGAATTTATTCTTTTACTTAACGCCCTTCTCTAAGACGTACGAGCTCAGAGGTTGTATATCGATGGACATCAGTCGCATGGCATGAATTGCCTGTGTGGCACGCTAAGATGCAATGATCAAGGCTTCTGTTGAAAAGCAAAGTCTTGTGGTTGATGATCAAAGCACGCCTACGTGGCAGCTTTGTGTATAACGTGAATTCGCGAGCCTCACACCTCGGTATGAGTTAAAAACGGGATACAGACTGCAGGGAGAGCACGACGTTTCTTTCTAGCTTTGGTGGTGTCAGTGACTTACCAGCCCTGACATTTATATACTTTTCACCTTTGTGGTTGTTGGATGAGGCGCCTCGATTATAGGTCTGTAAGGACCGGGAAACGTGTGTTCAGGAATTTCCAATCCTCTAACGTAAGTGAGGACCGACCCTGAAGCATCCAAGGGTTGCCCAAAGTGCGTAGCCCTGGGACATTTGCTAGAGTGTCTCGAACGCGGAGAGGAGCTTGCCCCTTGCCTCGACTCATGACGGAAATCCAATTTCCAATACGTGTATTTCGGTTTTATTTGTAGAGCCTAGTATGGCGACATAGTGGGATGGGGCACTTATGCCGTCTATGATTTATATTTATGATTGAAATCGTTTTGACACTATACACTTATTATAGTATCAAATGATTTGTTTTAAACGTATCAAGCATGTTTGGCTATTATAAGGGAAAACCCTATCCTCCGGCTTGCGTTGCATTGTGTGATGGGACCTGGGTCTTATAATAGCTTCATTTTTCGAAAAAGCATTGCGCTGTTTATTCTATGCACTGGTATTCTTGGGAGAAAACCCGTTCCGTGTTATACGGCGTGGTCCCTTGAATTACTCTCTTTAAAATAAAGTTTTAAATAACTGTTTTAGTTCTCACACCAGTCACATGACTGACCCGGAGTTTATTGTTTTAACCTAAACTCTGGGTGCCCCTATTTTCCGCACGGGCAGCTAGTAGTTTTGGTTTTGCAGATTTATATTCATAGGATCCTGGTTTACAGCTGGAATGATATCCGGAAAGCTCTGTATCCGTATATCACCTTCAGTTGTGCTTTGTATTATTTTCCGCTGCTATGTAATTTATTGTAATCTCTGATATTTATCGAATGTAATTTATTCACTTATACTCTGTATATTCTTGCATCTGATGGAATTATTGTAATAACAATGAAATGTTCTTCTGTTTGTGTTCTGATTTGTCCTGTTCTCAAACGATCAGGGGTTTCGAACGGTCTAGATCGGTTTAACGACTGATTCAGATCGAGCGAAATTCCCGGCCGTCACATTTGGTATCAGAGCTTTGGTTTACAGAGCTCGAGAACAAGACACATTAGAACCATACGAAAGAATTCATCAGATATTGGATTAGTAATATCCAATTAGAATGACTCGTTAGAGATAGGATCAGTAGTATCCTAGTACGAGTGTGAAGAGTATATTTTTCCAAATGAAAACAATTTTGTTTTGAAATTTAAATCGTTTTAAACGTATTTGATTATTTATTTATTTTGAATATGGACAATCGAGTATATAAAGATTTTGCATATACGCGTCATGAACGTATATTCGAAGTTTTAATATATTGGATAGATATAGAATCATATTCTAGACACCCGGGGATGATTCTGATGATTGATATATCATCATCAGAATTTGTGTTCGTGTTTCGAAGGTTTGATTTCTATATATTTCCATTAGGCTGGTGTGAGAACCAAAACTTATATAGTTAGAACACATTGTTGTGAATTGGCATCAAAAACATGATTTTCTGTATATGTATCAGAATTATGAATTTGAAACGTTAAATTCACTAATTGATTGATGTTTGTGTTGTTTGTCTATTTGTTTGATAATTTTGAACCATTATGCCTAATTATACCAAATATTGAATTGTATTGAAAATTGGTCGCATTTGCTTGCATATACATATACTTACATTGAACAGGTCATAGCAAGGAGGCTAGAGCAGAGAATAAAATTTGTTTGCCCGACAAATAGGTACATATTTACTATAATTTACTGTTTTGTTTGGGTGATGATGATTTTATGAGCCTATTGGCTAGCCGCTTGGCCTTTTCTTTTTCTTTTTGAGATCAGAAGGCCTATATGGCAATTTCGGGATTTTCCCGTGGCTCCCGGTGCAGGGGAGGTTATGGCGAATTTTTTCAAAAATTTAGGGTGTTAGCCAAATTTTTGAAAATTTGAAAATTCTCAGAAACTGAAAAGTTGGAGAATGGAAGCCAAATCGAATGTAGAAGTGATTGATCAAACCACTTTCGACTCTGTTCCTTTTCGGGGATGAAAAATTTTAAGTGGGGGAGATTGTAATAACCCGGAAATTCTGAACCAGTTTAAAATTTTTATTTTGGCAATTTTAGCGAATTTTGAATATTTAAAATAGATTATTTTAAGTAATGTCGACGAGAAATTTATTTTGAATAGAATTCGACATATATATTATATACGTCGTCGTTAGAATATAAATAATTATATATAACTATAAACAGAATTGAAAATGGCGCGGTAGTTCGATAATTCGATTTCAAACTTCAATTGAATGTACCGGGTGCAAAACAATCCGGATTTTAGTGAAACCAAAAACATTAGGATCTAATCGAGAATATCTTTCCAACGAATCCGAAAAATCAAAATTTCATAGCGGGAATCAAAAGATATGTCCAGTTGAAAATTCTGAATAGTCGCTATGGAATTCAGGCCCTTAAAAATGGGAATTTTGCAAACGACCTCGGATTTTGACGAAACCACTTTTGTTGGATCCGTGATGTCAAGTTATTGCTAGATTCCAAATTTCATAATTTTTCGAATCAATATGTGAGCGTGGCAAAGGAAAACGCGTTTGACCAGTTTCAGTTGATTTTAATCGACTGGAAAATGGCCATTTTTCAAACGGTCTCAGAATTTGACGAAACTAGTTTTGTTAGGACCGTATCGTCAATACGAAGCTAGAAAATATTTTTAGAGAATTTTTAGAGTTAGTATGTGACCCTGGTAATTTGAAATGTACGTTTAAAATTCAATATAGTGATTTAAATGTAAATTTAACGGAAACTGATTGTAACGATCAAATCAGCCTACGATACATATCCCATTGTGTTCGGAATGGGGGTAAAACGCTATGGGCGACAGGCGGTGGGCCTCGTTTAGAGGTCGTATGTAAAAGTCAACTTTTTCAAATTTAAAATAATAATAAAAAAAAAATTCTCTCCCCCTCCTCCTTAAATCACGTTGGGCCCCCCCTTTTCAATCGATTTCAGATCGAAGAAAATTAGAAGAAAAAAAAAACCCGCTGCTTCCAATCGATGGCGACCGACACCCATCGCCACCCCACCCCGTCGCCCTCTGGCCAGAACTCCGTCGCCGCATCTCGTCGACGGCACCGTACTCCCCTGGTCTCGCAGCACCACCCCTCCTCTCCTTCTTCCTTTTCGCACTGTCGACGTTCGAACCCCACCAACTCGAGACCATCGCCCGCCCACCGACGCCCCCATTCCTGCCAAAACCGCCGATGCCTCCTCTTCTCCTTCGACTGAAAACTCTTCCCCCCTCCTCTTCTGATTTTTACAGTAAGTCTTCTGCCTTTAATTATTTTATTTTATTTCATTTAGACTTTAATATTTAACTTATTCAGTATTGTTTTAAAAATTAGAATAGTTTTAAAATCTGAGATTAGAGTATATAAAATGTTTGAAGTATATGATGTATGGTAAGTATAAAGGTTCGATTTTGAGTGAATATAAAGGTTTGGTTTTTATTTGATAAGGGGATTTTTACGTAGAAGAATTAAAAATATGATTTTTATATTTTTAAAGTATTAAAAATATAGTCTTTACTATCTAGATGATATAAAAATATGATTTTTGTTTAGGTAGAGAATTAAAAATATAATTTTTACATGATAGAAATATTAAAAATAGCATCTTTATATGTGTAGAAAAATAAAAATGTGATTTTTATAATGATATATTTGAAAAGATGAAATCTATATTTTTGAAAAGGCGAAATCTTTATATGAAGAATAGCGGGATAGAAATGGAATTTTTATCTATATGACATAGTAGTAAAAATCCGATTTTTATATATTGAATAGCGAAGTAAAAATTCGATTTTTATATATTGAATAGCGAAGTAAAAATTCGATTTTTATATATTGAATAGCAAAGTAAAAATTCGATTTTTATATATTGAATAGCGAAGTAAAAATTCGATTTTTATATATTAAATAGCGAAGTAAAAATTCAATTTTTATATATTGAATAGCGAAATAAAAATTCGATCTTTATTATATTGAATGGCGTAGTAAAAAATTCGATTTTTACATATGTAGTGAAAGCGGACAACGAAGGTGACAAAAAGGGCGAGAACGACGAAGATTTCTATCAGTGAAGAGTCGTGGTATTGGATAGCTGTCGGTGAGAATTTCTCACTCTTTAATTTCGTTTCTAGTCATATATATATACTAGGATGCAGACGGTGTTTAGTAGCACCCGACACAATCGTCCACAGACCATGGACTTGTTTGTTTGATTGCAAAAATTAGTTAGATTATTTGATTGAAATTGAATTGTTTGGTGAAATGAAAATGGATTTGATTGATGTGTGAATGGCGTGGGCCTTCACTAGACCAGGGATAAGGCTAGGCCTTGTCCCGTTTCTAGTATCGTGCCGTTATGCCGCCGAAATTTTCTAAAATATGTTAGAAAAATAAAAATATCAATTTTATTGAATAAATGAACTGAATAAAAATCCATGTGTTAAAATAAAATATTTTATCGTTAAAAATATAATTTTTAACGTGAATGTGAATAAATAAATATTCATTTACAAACCGGACGGTTTGTTTATGTACACTGATTTGACTGACATTGATTAGGACGATAAATTTTACACATCGCCCAACTGCACAAATGAAATCTGTGTTTGTTGATTTGAAACCCCACACGGGTGTTGGGATGAAATATGAAGTTCACTCATCCTGATTGATTAAATATGTCGATCGATTGATTGACAGGCTGTTATAAGCGTTAGATATCTATATTTGATGCTTATACAGTGTAGTGCACCTTGGTTGATGGTTGATTATTTTTCAATGCTATTATACACGTGTGATGTATGAAAATCCATATAATTAATATTATATGGTGATTGTTTGGGCCTCATTCCAATTTAGAAAATAAAGAACAATATAAAATAAAGGTTCATGTGTTGACAATACTCATCCGTTGAGATTAGTCATGTGTTGAACGAAATATTTTAATAATAAAATTTACATCTTTATCAATATAAAAAAAAGGTTCATGTGTTGACAGTACTCATCCGTTGAGATTAGTCATGTGTTGAACGAAATATTTTAATAATAAAATTTACATCTTTATCAATATAAAATAAAGGTTCATGTGTTGACAGTACTCATCCGTTGAGATTAGTCATGTGTTGAACGAAATATCTGAAATAGAAATATTTGAAAAGGAAATATTTGAAATAGAAATATTTGAAAATAGAAATATATGAAGCCGTGTTGATTAGATTGACGCCATTTAGACGTGAAAGATATTTATATCGATTTTATTCATTTTAAAATGAATATTGAAAAACGATTTCGAAATGAATGGAATATAAAACGATTTCGAAATGAATTGAATATAAAACGATTTCGAATTTAATTGAATAGAAAACCAATTTGAATTGAATCAAATAGAAAACCAATTTGAATTGAATCGAACAGAAAACCAATTTGAATTGAATCTAATAGAAAACCAATTCGAATTGAATTGAATAGAAAACGAATTCGAATTGAACTGAAAACGAATTGAAATGAATTCAAATTGAATTGAAATTTGGAATTGAATAGAAATGAATTTTAAAACGAATTTATAAGGAAGAATTCAATTTTGATTTGATTTGAAATGGAAGTTGAAAATGTTTTTGAAACGAATTCAAAACTATTTATATAATTCGTTTTAAATAGAAATCGACGAAATATATATTATATATATAATATAATGGCCTGAATAGAACGCGCCGCGCCGCGGCAGTTCGTGAATTTCGACCATTTATTTCAAACGGACATTACGGGAGATCCGACCGTCGGATTCTCCTAAAACCGGAACCGTTGGGTTCGTATCGAAAAGAGCATTTTAACGAATATTAGAAATTTGAAATCTAACGGTTGGATTTGGAGATACGTCCAAATCAAATTCAGAAAAGGTCGCTATAAGTGCAGTTCGATGGCCATTGTTGGAAATCGACTGTACGGGCCTTGATAAAATTATTAAAAATATCAATAATTTGTGTAAAATCATAAGAAATGATTTGGGAAAATTTGGGATGAAAAACTCCATATTTGAAAAGATAAAAATAGATTTTTATCGAAATAAACTAGATTGAACTAAATTTAAAACCCGATTTTTTTTTAATAAATAAATTAGATTTAAAAAGGGGTTTTAAATAATCGGAATTCCTAATATATTTGATTTGAATTAAATATAATTGATTCATGGGTTTATCGTGAACTGTGTTTTAAATAACACTAGTTCTTTAACCCGATAATAAATAGAATGTGATTTGGGTTTGTCGTGAACTGTGTTTTAAATGACATTAGTTCTTTAACCCAATAAAAGGAGTTTTAACGAATCTGCAATTAGATTGAAATGTAAATTTGTAATCTAAATTATCAAATTTAGAAAATGAGCGAGAATAGAGTATTACCAGTTTTGCTCCAAAGCGATAGTTAAATCTTTAATTAGATTTGAACGTGAAATGGTAATTAATTTTACCGATAACAGCGTGGTGTTAGATATGGAGTATTACCAGTTTTGCTTCATGGGATGAATAGGTTGGGATTGGGAAATAAAATAAATAATTACTTCGGTGTGGTTCGCTAATCTCGACTAGATGGAAAACCATAATTTGGTTTGATAGATCATCCAAAGGAAGATTAAAGGATAAATTCTAAAGAATTTATCTTGGATAAAATTAATGGGAACCTTTACCTAAGAATATGATTTTGTGAATAAAAGAATATTCTGAATTGGAATGAGGCGTATGTTGTGTTTGTGTAACATTTGTTTTAGATATACGTGGGTTGTTCGGAAAGGCCGGGTTTATACCCATTCTGAATAACCGATTCGACGATAAGTCGAAGATGAAGACGGTGGTTGAAGACCGGAAGTCTTCACATCGTTTGGATAATTACTGACGATCCTGATTGGGCTGTACACCCAAGAGGATGGAAATAGTTGGTGGTCGTCCAGGCGTACTTGGAGATGGATGGATATGCGAGGAAAGTGCCTCCGGTTTCGTTCAGACCCAGAACGGACTTGAAAATGGATTGTGTGTCTGACATTGGATTTTATTCTGTGTTGATTGATTTCTATTAAATATACATCTGTTTGACGGCAGAGAATTTATTCTTTTGCTTAACGCCCTTCTCTGAGACGTACGAGCTCAGAGGTTGTATATCGATGGACATCAGTCGCATGGCATGAATTGCCTGTGTGGCACGCTAAGATGCAATGATCAAGGCTTCTGTTGAAAAGCAAAGTCTTGTGGTTGATGATCAAAGCACGCCTACGTGGCAGCTTTGTGTAAAACGTGAATTCGCGAGCCTCACACCTCGTTATGAGTTAAAAACGGGATACAGACTGCAGGGAGAGCACGACGTTTCTTTCTAGCTTTGGTGGTGTCGGTGACTTACCAGCCCTGACATTTATATACTTTTCACCTTTGTGGTTGTTGGATGAGGCGCCTCGATTATAGGTCTGTAAGGACCGGGAAACGTGTGTTCAGGAATTGCCAATCCTCTAACGTAAGTGAGGACCGGCCCTGAAGCATCCAAGGGTTGCCCAGAGTGCGTAGCCCTGGGACATTTGCTAGAGTGTCTCGAACGCGGAGAGGAGCTTGCCCCTTGCCTCGACTCATGACGAAAATCCAATTTCCAATACGTGTATTTCGGTTTTATTTGTAGAGCCTAGTATGGCGACATAGTGGGATGGGGCACTTATGCCGTCTATGATTTATATTTATGATTGAAATTGTTTTGACACTATACACTTATTATAGTATCAAATGATTTGTTTTAAACGTATCAAGCATGTTTGGCTATTATAAGGGAAAACCCTATCCTCCGGCTTGCGTTGCATTGTGTGATGGGACCTGGGTCTTATAATAGCTTCATTTTTCGAAAAAGCATTGCGCTGTTTATTCTATGCACTGGTATTCTTGGGAGAAAACCCGTTCCGTGTTATACGGCGTGGTCCCTTGAATTACTCTCTTTAAAGTAAAGTTTTAAATAACTGTTTTAGTTCTCACACCAGTCACATGACTGATCTAGAGTTTATTGTTTTAACCTAAACTCTGGGTGCCCCTATTTTCCGCACGGGCAACTAGTAGTTTTGGTTTTGCAGATTTATATTCACAGGATCCTGGTTTACAGCTGGAATGATATCCGGAAAGCTCTGTATCCGTATATCACCTTCAGTTGTGCTTTGTATTATTTTCCGCTGCTATGTAATTTATTGTAATCTCTGATATTTATCGAATGTAATTTATTCACTTATACTCTGTATATTCTTACATCTGATGGAATTGTTGTAATAACAATGAAATGTTCTTCTGTTTGTGTTCTGATTTGTCCTGTTCTCAAACGATCAGGGGTTTCGAACGGTCTAGATCGGTTTAACGACTGATTCGGATCGAGCGAAATTCCCGGTCGTCACATTATATGTACCGCCTTCGGCGATGTAGACTGATACCCTTATTATGTCTCACTGCATGTATGTATTCCGCCTCTGGCGATGATGACTGATCACTTCCCTTTTTATTTACTAAGTTATATCCTACGCTGTGCTATTCTGTTGTTGTTACATGTTGTGATTCCGCTGTCATATCCATGTAAAATTATTCTATTTATTGTTTCTGCTATTATCTGTACTCTGCTATGATGAATGATGTGTTATATTCCAATGATTATCCTTAATACCGCCCCTCGGATTTTGGGATCGTCACAGTTGGTATCAGAGCTTTGGTTAACCTTAGCTCCGGGATCTAACACATTAAACACCTCGTCAGAATAGAATCAGTAGTGTTCTAAGGCGAGTAGCTCATTAGAGATAGGATTAGCAATGTCCTAGAATGAGCTAAGCAGATTAGCAAAATAATTTGATCAGTACATCATTACCTTTCCTTATGTTCCCCTGCTTTATCATATATAAAAATTATCAAATCTGTGAGCTTGACTCTTTTCTTGCTTATACAGTACTCTCTTTGATGGCTACACGGGCAGCAGCAGCTAGAGGAGGCCGTGGAGGCCGAGCAGGAGTAGTAGGAGGACGGGGGAATATCCCCGTAGTTGAGGGAGGCCCTATTATTCAGCCACCAGCACCCCAGGACTTTGAGCTAGACAGAGTAGCGAAGAGGTATAGGAACCTGGGAGGAAAACCCTTTTCTGGCACTGGTACAGTGACAGAGGCTATAGCTTGGTTGAAGACCTGTGAAAAGATCTTTGAAGGAATGGAATTGGGGACTAACAACAAAGCACGACTAGGTATTTGGCTCCTACAGGAGGAAGCAGAGCTGTGGTGGGATGCCATCACCTCAGAGGATTTAGCAGGTACTGTCAGGACCTGGGAGCAATTTAAGACCATGTTCAACGAGAAGTCTGTACCTGAGCAGGCCTTAGAGAGGATGCGAGAGCAGTTTGCTAATCTCCAGCAGGGAGATCTCTCTATCTTGGATTACCTCAATAAATTCACCCAGTTGTCGCGCTATGCTCCAGAGCTTATTATGACTAACAAAGCTAAGAACAAGAGGTTTATATTTGGGCTAAAGCACAAGTATCATAACAGAGCCATGAGCAACATCAAACTCTCCATCTCAGAATTGGTAGAAATGGCTTGCAATTATGAGGACATGGATGAAAGACACGCCAACCAAGACCGCGCCAAAAGCCAAGCTGGAAATAAGCGCAAAGCTTCAGCAGATCAGCCAGAGTCTAGCATTACAGCGACCGCTACTCAGAAACCTGGGAAGATACCGAAAGGGAATTGCTACAACTGCGGGAAGCCAGGACATTTTTCTAATGTGTGCAAAGCCCCGAGGAAACCAAAGGTAAATCCAGACTCAGCCGAATGCTACAACTGCCATAAGAAAGGGCACTATAACAGGAACTGTCCTCTGAAGCAGAATGCACAAGTGGCTCATATGTATGACGGGGAGACCCCGCCAGCTACCACCGATGGATCAGGTAAACCCGACGTCTTGGGAGGTACCCTTACCATTAAAAATATTCCTGTTTCTGTACTTTTTGATACTGGTGCATCACGTAGCTTCATTTCTGGTAACATTGTTCACAAGTTAAAATTGAAACAAAGAAGGTTTAAAGTACCAATTAAAGTTCAAAACCCGATAGGAGGTTCTGTTAGTCTCAGTACATATTGTAAAGTACCTATTTCCTTTTCTCGATTCCGGTTTCCTTTTAAAGTGATTGTCATGGACCTTTCCGAATTTGATATTATACTGGGGCTGGACTGGTTGAAAAAATATAAGGCCGAAGTTAGATGCGCCGAAAGAATCGTGAAAGTCAAAACGAAGCTTGGACCTATATGTATACCATGCCATGGCTCAGAAATTAATAGAACAGAATTTTGGTCTTCTTTAGAAGTTACTCCCCCTTCATTAGAAAAGATACCGGTCGTTAAAAACTATGCGGATGTGTTTGAAGAAGTAGAAAACTTACCGCCGCAAAGAGAAATTGAATTTAGAATAGATCTAATTCCTAACGCCCGACCAGTAGTACATCCAATTAGAAGGATGGCCCCGAAAGAGAAAGAAGAGTTAGGTAGTCAAACCCGAGAATTGCTTTGGAAAGGTCTGATTAGACCGAGCTTTTCAGCTTGGGGAGCAGCAGTAGTATTTGTCCCGAAATCAGACAGTACTCTAAGACTTTGTGTTGATTACCGAGATCTCAATAAGCAGACACTGAAGAACAAATATCCCTTGCCTCGTATAGATGATCTGTTAGATCAATTAAATGGAGCAACAGTATTCTCCAGAATGGACCTAGCTACATGTTTCCACCAATTACGTATAGCCGAAGACTGTATTCCTTTGACAGCCTTCAGGGGTCCTGATTTATTCTACGAATGGTTAGTAATGCCGTTCGGCTTGTGTAACGCTCCGGCATACTTCGTCGATCTTATGAACAGAGTGTTCCGTGGTGTATTGAATAAATTTGTTCTAGTCTTCATCGATGACATTTTAATCTACTCCAAGTCGGAAGACGAACATGCAAAACATTTAGAACAATTGTTGAAAATCCTAAGGAGAAATGTCTTGAAAGCTAAATTTTCTAAATGTGACTTCTGGCAGGATGAAGTTAAGTTCCTTGGCCATGTCGTATCAAAAGAAGGGATTGCTGTAGATCCAAGCAAAATTACAGCGATTCAGAACTGGAAACAACCTACTACCACCACAGAAGTTCGAAGTTTCCTAGGATTGGCTAGTTACTATCGGAAATTCTTTCAGGATTTTTCAAAGATATTTGGTGTATTGACAAAGCTTACAAAGAAGCATGAGAAATTCAAATGGACTCCCGAATGTGAAGAAGCTTTCCAGGAGCTGAAACTGAAGTTGACAACCGCTCCAGTATTGACAATTATAGAAGGCAACCAAGACTTGACTGTATGGACAGACGCTTCTATTAGAGGGCTAGGCGCAGTATTAATGCAAAAAGGCCAAGTGGTCGCTTATGCCAGCCGTCAGCTGAAGCCGCATGAAAGAAACTATGCAACTCATGATCTTGAGTTATTAGCTATCGTGTTTGCTTTAAGAATCTGGAGGCATTATTTATTCGGCGAGAAGTTCGAACTATTTACGGATCATCAATCCTTGAAATATCTATTCACTCATAAAGATCTAAACTTGAGACAACAGCGTTGGTTAGAATTCCTTGCAGCATACGATTTTGAGATCCTATACACTCCAGGGAAAGCCAATGTTGTAGCAGATGCGCTCAGCAGAAAGAATGAAATCATTGCTAGTTTTATCAATACGTCTTCTTTAATTGACAGGATCTCGACCCTTCAAAAAGAGGATAATTTTGTAAAGGAGATGATCAAAAGAATCAATGAAGGCATAGACTCCAGCTTCCAAGTGGCTTGTGAGGGGGTTCTGAGATTAAAAGGAAGAATTTGTGTTCCCGACATCTCCGAGCTAAAGAGAGAAGTGCTTGATGAATGTCACAGGTCCAATCTCAGTATCCATCCCGGTGTGAGCAAAATGTATAACGACCTCAAACGCACCTTTTGGTGGAAGGCAATGAAAAGAGATATTTCATTATATGTTAGCAGATGCTCCACTTGTCAGCTAGTTAAGAGCGATCAGCAGAAATTGGCTGGATTATTACAACCATTAGAAATTCCAGGATGGAAGTGGGAGCAAATTTCGATGGACTTCATTGATGGCTTGCCTCGAACTAAGAAAAGAAACGACAGTATATGGGTAATCGTAGATCGCTTCACGAAGACTGCCCATTTCATACCTGTCCGATCCAACAGAACGGCTCAAAGTTTAGCACAGATTTACTTCAAAGAAATAGTTAAACTGCATGGAGTGCCACTCAATATAGTCAGTGATAGAGATCCCCTGTTCACTAGCAAATTCTGGGAAGCATTCCAGACAGAATTGGGAACCAAGTTGAATCTAAGCACCGCTTATCACCCTCAGACAGACGACCAAACTGAGCGGGTGAATAGAATTCTAGAAGATTTACTGCGGGCTTGCGTTATCGATTTTGGAGGCTCATGGGAAGATCACTTACATTTGGCCGAATTCTCTTATAAAAATAGCTATCAAGCAAGTTTGGGAATGTCTCCATTTGAAGCATTATACGGTAGACCGTGCAGATCTCCCGCATGTTGGGTAGAACCTGGCAACAAACTTGTGTTAGGGCCCGATATGATTCGAGAAGCATCAGATAAAGTCGATTTCATTAAGAAGCGATTGAAAACCGTACAGAGCCGATAGAAAAGTTATGCTGATGCGAGGAGAAGAGATTTATCATTTGTTGTTGGCGATTATGTTTATTTAAGAGTTTCTCCAATGCGGGGGGTAATCAGATTTGGCAAGACTGGGAAGCTGGCACCGAGATTTATTGGTCCCTTTCCTATACTTGACCGGATTGGAACTCTTGCATATAGGGTTTCATTACCTGATTGGTTGCCTGGTGTACATGATGTGTTCCACTTGTCTCAACTCAGAAAACATGTTCATGATCCAGATCTTGTTGTAGAAGAAGCAGCGCAACAGGATATAGACATAACTCCAGAATTAGCGCTTAGAAGAGAGCCATTAAAAATTGTTGGCAAAGAAACTAGAGAGCTAAAGAGCAAAAAGATTCATTTAGTTAAAGTGCAGTGGAGTAGTGATCCTAGAGACTGTACTTGGGAGACGGAGGAAAGCATTAAAAAAGCCTACCCTGTTAGCCTGCTTTGTGACCAGGCTACCCAAAACAAAGATCATGTTGACACACCTCTCGGTAAACGCTGTCTGATATGGAATCTCTGGATAACATCGCTCTCTGGCATTGGAAGCATCGTCAGAAGACACAAGGCAGTTTGGTCAAAATCACAACATCAGTATAAACTGGTCCGAAACCCCTATCAAATGACCTCATTTGGATCTATTCACCTCATATACTCGTAGCCCTTTGAATTAGCTTCAGTTTGGCTCAATCGGACTTACGGTTTGAAAGTTACGCCCATTTCCGTGAACGAGTGTAAGCTGGCATATGACCGCGATCCGATCCGCCCTTGCCTACGCGATCCGATCCGCCCTTGCCTACGCGATCCGATCCGACCTTGTCTACGCGATCCGACTTATGACCGCGATCCGACCCATGACCGCGATTCGACCTATGACCGCGATCCGAACTTCGGACCTGTTCACACGCAGCTTGTTTTGACCTATTCTCAAGGCTACTGGCTCTCCTATTTTTCTGGATCGCCTGCCACGTATCCCATCACGGACCAGTCCTCCCAGGAGCTTTCCTACAGCTATAAATACACCTTCAGAGGGCATTTTCAAAGGATGTTTGGGATCTCAACTTCCATGGCTGCCATGGCCAACACTTCTCCATGAATAACCACCATCTTCCTCAATAAATTCAATGGATTCGGAGAGAATTATTCATTGAATTCAAGTGATTGAAAGACAATATTCATTGTAATTGTAATCTATGAGTGAAATGAGAAAATATGAAGTGGACGTAGGCTTGCTAACGCCGAACCACTATAAAAATCCTGTTGTCTTGCTTTTCTCTTATTTTTTCAGTTATTTCTTCATATCCTACGCTCTAAATACGATAATTTGGGTGTTAGGACCATTTTTTGGTCTAACATTTTGGTGCTTTCACTGAGAATTGAATTCTCAGCCTATCGGATTGCTATTCATTATTTGGATTTGAAAGTTCGAAGAAAACAGTCCGCGTTTCTACCATTTTTGAATATTTCGTTGATTTCAGAAAATCAGAGCTTCATACCTTCGGAAAAAAGCTAAGGGTTCACAAGCTTCACGACCAAATGAGGATAATAAAGAAAATGTGCTGGAGCAGGTCGAGGGGATCGCGGATCGCGGGGAGACCACGATTCGGTCTCAAGATGAACCCATGACCCGACCGAGCAAGGAAGTCGCGATCCGACCCGGTGATACTTCCACGACCCGACCTGGAGCAATTGTTGTGAACATATCCACGAACTGGAGAAGACCACGAACTGACCCGAGTCTAGAGAACTGTCACGAACCGGAGGACAGTAGCGAACCGCGACCCGGAAAAATGACGACGAACAAGGGCCACGACCTGATCCAAAAAAGTGACAATTTTTGGAAAAAATACAATTTTCAGATCATTTCAGAAAAGGCTCCATCATTTCAGAAAAGGCTCCATCTTCGGCTCGTAGCACGGCTCGCCTTCGGCTCGTAATACGTTTTGGCGTACAATTATCACAAATGCTTAACAACCAAGATTCAGTAGTTAGCCTGAGGAAATCGACAACAAATTGGCAACGACAGGAGTTCTTCCTAGAGCCATAACACCTATTTACTGATGTTATTCAATGTGAGGAGATATAGAAAAGATTCAGCATGCTGGCTATGATGATATACGAGGTAAAGATTATCTCCTGGCAACCTCCTCTTCCAGAGCTCCGATGGTGTATAGATTTCACCAATGCAACCGATGATGTTCCTGAACGAGTGGTGATCACCTAGTTACGTGGCTTAAACATGTCCAACAGGCGGAGTCCCAGATGCCATTGACATAGAACGATCCAAACACTACTCTAAAGGTGACTCAGAAGATCCCAATGGCCATGATTCTCAATGATGGGATATCCAATAGCAAGAAAGGATCCTAGCACTACAAAGTTACCCTTCGCTTGAATGGCGTGGTGAAAAATATATGTCCCACAGTTCACTCCTTGAAAAGCTTAGCTAACATTTGCAATGCCTATTTGTCGTCAACCGCATCAAGGAAGACTGATTTCCATAGAATGAAGGGTAGATCAATGTACTTTGGTGCCCAGAGTTAGGTACCAATTGAACCACCGTGGGCCATGATCGGGCATATGGATCCTTGCCTGGGCGATAGCAATTTGACTGCTCACCAGCCACCATACGATCTCGGTTGAGAGATGAGAACTTGAGATCAACACAAATACGAACCAACCATTAGCTATCCACTTCATACAACAGTTACGACAGAATGTATGAACATTACTTGAAGCCTTGCAAGCCATGCTATTGCATTCAAGCTTATCTGATCGTGGTCTCAACCAACCAGGTCTAGCGGAATTCAGAGCTTACATAGCATCTTGGTGTTAACCGTTAAATATCCCTACCAAAGACGGAGTGAGACTGGTCTATGGTGACCAAGTTATTGGAGAAGCCGACTGATTAGGAAGGATCGAATATGCTACGCAACAGAGATTGCGTGAAACCCAAAGACGCTTCCCCTCCAGATGAAATGGAGTGTGAAGGAGGTGTCAATATTGCGAATAATGGGAGCATCGCAAAAGGAATTGCCAAACGACCTGCCCGAAGACATAGATTCCAGAGAGGATGGTGATTCGGGATGAAGAAGGGTGACATCTAATAACGCAACTGCACGTGTTCCGACTGGTGAAGCCGACCTGACTAAGGTCTTCACATCGGATCTCCTTTAGACCTCTTCCGAACGAGGGAACTTATATGCTTTCTGTAGGCGAGCCTGGATGTGTTCGTTTGGACCAGTGCTAATATTTGCGGGATTTTATCCCAAATTATGAGTCATTTCTCGAGTATAAACCTGAAGTGTGCTCCTGTCAAGCAAATAAGACGTATGCAGTAAGTTCACTATCGCGGGATTTTATATGGAGTTGCCATTCGAAATGAAAGATGAAATCAAGCACCTGGAAGTTGTATACAGACGGTGCAAGAAATGATCGGCAATCCAACGCCGAAGTTTTGCAGATAACCCCCGAAGGACGACTCGAAAGGAATTCCAGTCGGAGAAACCACAACTCGCAGCTTACCTAGAATGGGCAGAAGAGTTATTGGATGGATTGGAACGTTACAACATACCTCATATTTCATACACAGAAGATCTAAAGTCGAATCATCTGGTCGAATAAGAAAGTTCTGATAATCCAGGAAAGATAGAGATGATCCTCATCAAGACACTATGAAATACAACCATTGATAAAATGGAAGTTGATCCAACGTTGGAGACCAAACCCGGAAGAGAGTCATGGTTAACTCCATGATAAACTTCCTACAGCACAGAATGCATCTAACAAGGTGAAGTGAAAGGCCTGCAATCGTTCTTTATGCCTCGAGATATGACACGCAATTCGACATTGCCTATTTCTCTTGGAAGATTGTCCCAAAACAAACACCAACGAGTGCAATTGCCGAATTCACCGCCCTGAATGATTCGACCAAATCACCAGTCAGCCACCCATTAGATGGGAGATGTACATGAATGAAACTTCTGGCGAACGGCCACTACAACAAAAACACCATATTACAACTTTAATTTTACAACGGTGGTAAAAGCACCGTTGTAATAAATGGTTTTTTACAACGGTGGTAAACGCACCGTTGTAATAAATGGTTTTTTACAACGGTGGTAAAGACACCGTTGTAATAAATGGTTTTTTACAACGGTGGTAAAAGCACCGTTGTAATAAATGGTTTTTTACAATGGTGGTATTCCCTAAAGTTGTAATAAACATATTTTTAACAACTTTTTGTTTTGTTAGTTGTAATAGATGCCCATTACAAACTTCATGTTTATAATATCTATATTTAATAACTAATTATATTAATATTTAATAATAATTAATAATTAATAATAAACTTAGGAATCAATAATATTTATTAAATAATTAATAGTTAATAAGTGGTAATTAATGTTTAATAGTTAATGTTAACTGCTTATTAATTAATATTTAGGTGACATATACATTATAAGCTTTTAATAGTTATTACTCGATTATAACTAAGTAGAAATAAGTAAAAGTTAAATAATAACTATTGTTAATATGAAATAATCCTAATTAATAATTAACATTTAATTAATAACTAATTAGTAAGTAATAATTAATAATCAATAATAAGTAAACAAATAAATATTACTTAATTAATTAATAATTTACAAATAATTCATCTGTTTGCGTGTGAGGTTCAAGTATGTTTTTTTTAAGATGTACCAATTAGTTTATAATCTATGATGAACGTAATTTTTTAATTTAATAATTATTAACTAATAATAACTATAAAAAATAAATTTAATAAATAATCAATATGTAACAAAATATTTAATAATTCAAAATTAATCACCATATTACAATTAACTAAATATTTGCAACGTTCGATAGACGACAATTGCAATAACAAATTTATAAAAATTGATTTTTCTCGACATTTGTAATAAAGGGTTTTTATAATTGGTTTTTCTTGATAATAACTTATACACGCCATTATTTATAATTTAACATTTAACATCAAATGTTTGATGATCAATATTTAACATTTAATATTTCATTTATAAGTAATATTTAATATGTAACATTAATAGGTAATAACTAATAACAAAAAGTAATATCTAATACTATTAATAAGTATATTTACCCTTATGATCCGTCGGCCCAACCAAACGTACCCGACCCGCCATCCCTTATAACCCTAATTCCATCGTAACCCCCTTCATTCACTCAAGCCGCCTCACAAATTTCTCAAAACCGAATTGAAGAAAAATCCTAGATCCCCTTTTCTTCCTCCGTAACACGAGATAACCGACTTCGCAACTACCCCTTCGACCTCCTCAATGATTCGCCATCAACCCTAAACCCCCACAGACCACCAGTTCGGCCATCGCCAGCCAACCCCCGAGCCTTCACGACGAGCGATCTCGAATTAAGCTAAGTTTCTCCTTTTTACTCGTTTTAATTAGCTGTAATATTTTGTTTGTTTAATTTGGGTTAGATCTATATTTCGATTCATGTGATTTCAGAACCATGGGGCTCGTATTGGGTTAGATCTATAGTTCGACCATCAGATTGTCTGATTTCAGATATGATTTCGTATTGGGTGTGATACGAATTAAGCTTTGCACTGCTACGGTATGTCTATTTTGCTTTTTTCGATGGGTTCTTTGCTTGTTGAGTGGATTTTGGAATTGGTTTATTGAGTTATCGAGGAATTTGAGGAACTGTTAGTTGGTTGTTGGTTTTGAGGAAGTTTCGAAGGGTTTGTTGTGGTTCTATGGTTTTGCAGCCTTGTGGTTCTATGGTTTTGCTGCTTGGGATTATTGTGATCTGTTCTTGCAAGTTTTATTTTGGTTTGTCTGTGCATTTTGTGTTCTAATTCTAGGCACAGGAGGCTATTTTGCTTATAAACTTGATGAATATGCAAAAAAGCTTTGCTGCGGCATAGCTATGCAGTGATTGCACTGCAAAGCTTTGCCTAAGCTTGCAAAGCTTTGCCTAAGCTTTGCATTGCAAAGCTTTGCACTGCTATTTGCAGTGCAAAAGCTTTGCCAAAGCTTTGCTGCGGCAAAGCTTTGCACTGCTATTTGCAGTGCAAAGCTTTGCTATGTAAAAGCTTTGCCAAAGCTTTGCTGCGGCAAAGCTTTGCAGTGCAAAGCTATGCAGTGATTGCACTGCATAGCTTTGCCGCGGCAAAGCTTTGCAGTGCATAGCTTTGCCGCGGCAATGCTTTGCAGTGCAAAGCTTGCCGCGGCAAAGCTTTGCACTGCTATTTACAGTGCAAAGCTTTGCTGCGGCAAAGCTTTGCACACTGTGCAAAGCTTTGCCAAAGCTTTGCTGCCGCAAAGCTTTGCTGTGCAAAGCTTTGCTGCAGCAAATCTTTGCACTGCAAGTAGCAGTGCAAAGCTTTGCCGCAACAAGCTTTGCACTGCAAAGCTTTGCCGCGGCAAAGTGATTGCATTGCATAGCTTTGCCACGGCAAAGCTTTTCAGTGCATTGTATATAACAAAATGAATCATCCAACGTTACATGCATTGTATATAATGGTCAGGTTATTTACGTATATAATGGTTTGAATGCATTGTATTAGCTGTTTATTTTGTGCACTCACATTTTTCCAATTTTTGTTACATGCATAAATCTATACTGCAGCACTAACAGTTTGATAATTTCTTTCTTAGGAACGGATATTAAGGAGAAAAAGGAGCACAAGGAGATTAACAGGAGCAGAAGAAAGTTAGAACTGTTATAAAGTCTTTGTATCTTCAGTTTTGTCAATGTATTATGTAAAAAAAATGATGAGTTTGAAATTAATAATATATTGTTTTGGTTCATGGTTTAAGTTTGTTTGATATTTTCAGTTTTGTAGATAATATGTTCTGCAATGAATTCTTTTATTAGTAATATGTATATAATTTGTGGATATATTACAATTGTAAAATATAAAAATTGTAATAAAATGTAAAAATTAAAACAACAACGGTGCATAACTGTTGTAATAAACTTATTACAACGGTGGAAAAAAGTTGTAAAATATACATATTACAACGGTCTTGCAACAGTGCAGAAAAGTTGTAAAAGATATTAGGCTATTACAACTTCTTAAGACACGACGGTTTGCCCACCGTTGTAAAAACCCTATTACAACGGTGTTCCACCGTTGTAATAGGGTCATTTTGTTGTAGTGGGCGTTCTGAAGTTAGAAAGTGAAGACTCATACTTCCACTCTTTTCATCGATTATCTGCCAAGTGACTCACTCCCCTAAGGCTGGGGGCAACTACAGATTTGAGCATAAATTGCTCGAGATTACATCATCTAATTCGGAGCTGATACATCAAGAATTTGCCTAGCCAATTGACTTAGTCTTGCCTGAAAGTTAGCGAGTTGAAGATCTAGAACGCTTACGCATGAATGCTGGTTGATTGTCGGCGCACCAACCCTTCTCCCCGATATGGGATCGAGGGTATATCAGCAAATTTATGTGATATGATTATCCCACCAGCAGTAATATCCTATTTCCTAGCATGGAAAGTGCAAAAATTTCTATAAGCATGAATCCAATGTTCTCATGCTAATTTACAACCTAACACCAATGCAAAGATGTGCTACCATTAGCAATCCAGTCATGACTTCCTGACACTCCATCCTTACCCTCAGCACGGGGGCAAAAAGACGATTTGAAGGAGATGCGGCCTCATCACTCGCTTATAGTACCTACCTAGCCGCCTTTGCCATCTCAAGACCCCGACCAAGGTCTATTCATTTTTTGGGACTGCCACCCCCATGATAATCTGAAAAGATACCCCTCATCAACTAAAGGACTTTGGCAGCCCTTTATTGGCAGAGATAGGGCGAAGTAAAATGGACCTGCAATGAATATGCAACGCCATTTTTCACTCAGAATGATACTCATTCCTTTAACAGGATTATTCTATAACCATGACTCTTATATTTGCATGATTTATGAGTTATTGATGTAATTAACTCAGATGAATTAATATGTGGATGGTGTAGGTATCCAGGATTTGCTACCGATCAAACTTGTAACACCCGCATATAGAGCCATAGAGCAATACTATAACGAGCTCGACTGAACTGCTCGTTTACAAAGCCACGCTCTTCGTCTAAAGAATGCTGTATAGCTCAAGGTGGATCCGGGATGACCATCCAATCCTTGGCTCACACATGGCAGACCACAAGACAATTGAACATAAATCATTGAGTTACAAAGTCGTAGTCCGACTCCAGATGGATGCGATGTGACCGCCTTCATGGCTCGATCCTATGCTCGACGCCACCAGATTACATGAATTCAAATAAAGGAGGCAACACTGCCTCTTAATTTGCTTACTTTTCAATCATAAAATTTTCTTTCACATGCTTTCCGAGTTACTGACGTGACTAATTCGTGCGGTGTGAATAATGCAGGTACCCGAAGTCTGGTGCCAACCATTCCTCCCGTAGACTGTTCAGAGGAACTCAAAGCCTTGGCAAATGCTCCAACTGCTTGTCCGACTGGTTTTAATCCTCGGAGCTTGGATTAAAATGTAAACCTAGGATGAGTTTGATGAGCGTGCATGATTGCAGACCGCTTGATCCGTGACTCTAACTCTCCAGAGCTGAGAGAGAGTATAAAGGACGCGAAGATGACGTCCACAAGGCATGGCGGTGTACCATGATCAGAGCCGCCTGAGAAAAAGTTTAACCTTGGCGACCGCCAGGAGAATATAAAAGCGTCCATGATTTGGCGCTGAGAAAGGACTCTTACCCCGCTGAAGGATCGAGGAGCGATGGAACAGCTGAGTCCCAACTGTAACTCTCCAGAGTTGAGAGAGAGTATAAAAGCGTCCATGATTTGGCGCTGAGAAAGGACTCTTACCCCGCTGAAGGATCGGGGAGCGATGGAACAGCTGAGTCCCAACTCTAACTCTCTAGAGTCGAGAGAGAGTATAAAAGCGTCTATGATTTAGCGCTGAGAACTTCTGCTCCGCTGAAGGATCGTTGAGCAGATCATGAACCGAGCTCGAACTCTAACCCGCTGAAGGATCGGGAGAGTATAAAAGCGCTAGAGATTCAGCGCCCCAGCAACTCTAACCCGCTGAAGGATCGGGAGAGTATAAAAGCGCTAGAGACTTAGCGCCACGGGAAAATTCCTCCCCCGTTAAAAGATCGGGGGGGGGGGGGGGGGGGGGGCAGGATGGAAGCTGATCCCAAATCCTCCATGTCCGGACATGGGGGCAACACAGTTATAGTCCTAATCAATCCTCAACAAGACCTGGCCAGGCACTAAGTTAATGATTGATTGGGGGCATACCTATACATACATACTACTTTACTGCACTTTCACTTATAAGTTGCACTGATAACTTATAATGTTTCATGACTTGTTTGCTTATTTGCGTTTCAAATGTTTAAATGCATAACTAATTATGGAATGCTCGCAGGTACATGATAATGCGAAAGGACTCTCACCCCGCTGAAGGATCGGGGAGCGACTGAACAGCTGAGTCTGAACTCTAACCTTGGCGAACGCCAGGAGAGTATAAAAGTGTCTCCGATTGAGCGCTGAGAAAGAACTCTTACCCCGCTGAAGGATCGGGGAGCGACAGAACAGCTGAGTTCGAACTCTAACCTTGGCGACCGCCAGGAGAGTATAAAAGCGTCTATGATTAAGCGTTGAGAAAGGTGCTGGAGACTCAGCACCCCCCATTATTTCTGCTCCGCTGAAGGATCAGGTGAGTATAAGTGCATGACGACATATGCCACTCAAGGGATCCTATCCCGTCACACGACTGGGACCAAGAATGAAAACGGAGCTCGAACCACTCGTTTCCGGGAATGGGGGGCAACACACGAACACAGCAGTACAAAAAGAAATGGAATTTCATTCACTAAGTACAGGCTCACAAAACAAAGCTGGACAAAATGCGAGATCCGAACTCGCACAACAATAGCAGACCAGTAGGGAATAACTAAAGGGCCGCGTCCAGAAGGATGACGTAGGCGTATAATTCTAAGCTGCCTGTGCGACTCACGGCGACGACAGAAAAAGAAGCCTGGATAGTGAATTATTCAGCGACATGTTATACAACTTCATACTCGCAACTGGAAGGACCTGGCGAGGCCCTGAGATTTTTTACCCTACCTTAGTACGATCTTGAGCGATCATTGATTCCTTGGCCTTAATACGATTCGACGTAATCGTGGAATTCTTAACATTTATGAATTACAGGCTTCTTGTACCGTCCCAAACACGTCCTACTCCATGCTTGGATAGTATGATCGCTTGAATTCTGAAAGTGACTTCCTCTTCTCATGTATACAAGTCTGAATTCGAAAGGGAAGTGATCCGACCGCATGTCTTTCGCACTTACCCTATAACTGGGGCCATGGCTATTGAAAATATTTACAAACGGCATAACTTAAGTGCCTGTGTTTAACTTGTGTTTTGATCCTAACAGGCCCCCTTGAGGACCAAGAAACAAATGCAAAGAGAATGTCCATCTGCTGATCCCAACCGACTTCTAGAATGGGAAGCTCATATAAGGCTGGATATATCCCACGTAACAATTGAACATGATGTAACCATTTCGTCCCCGACCTTTCCCTTGATGCAAAGAGAAAACGGGAGCACTCGAGGCGACTACAATCTGACCCTTCACCGCTTGATTTCTGTCCTCGGAGCTTGGATAGGAGACTAGGGCTTAGCATGGGCTGAATACCAACAATTCATTTTTGCACTCAACTCCGGCTCTTGATGCAAGAAGTGAACATGAATCCAGAGAAGACGTGAATTCGAAGTGTACTGCTCAACAAAACCCCCTGTGGATAGGGGGCACATGGTACGAGCCTTGAGCAGCATAGTTCAGTTACTCGATGCCTCCGTTCCCAGCCGAATGACAAAAGCCTAATTGACGGCTAATGCTCGTGTACAATCAAGAAGCCCGAGGCCGACCTTCACCTATTTCAGGAATGAACTAGAAGGCCGAGCAACAATCATCAATTCGTTGGAAATGATAAAATTGAAGTTCAGGTAGTGACGAACTTGGCACAGTCAGATATCAACCATCAGCTTGGGTTGAACACAAACCAATCAGCAGGCGCGCAACATGCGGTTTCGATTCCCTACGTCATGGATGGAAACACGGGCGATGGAACGGCTACCTGCAACTTCCTAGATGAGAATGCAAGAATCACAATGAACTCAGATCATGCACGACCAGTTTTAACTCCAACTCGAATGAATACTCGAGCGACATTTCATACTCAGCTCCAAGAAAGAACGCAACAATTCAAAAAACAGGAACCCGGTCAGGTCGAATGACTCGAACCATGACCCGGGGGCAATATCGACGTGGAAACAAGAAATCAGCAAAGACCCCCTTTGTAATCTCAGATTCGATGCTGGGGGCACCAGCCAGGATCTTGATAATGTGCATCAATTCTTTGATGGCAACCTGCTCGCTAGTTTGATTCGGCGCCTCTCGAGAGGCGGCACTTCTCGAGATGATATGGATAACAACAATTACAGCCCTCACACGTGGGACGTCAGGATCCCCTGTTATTCCCCCGGACTTTAAATTTTCTCTATAACAAGACTTGCTCAGAGATTTTGATGAATTCAACCCTGAAGTGGATAGACTTTCATGACAAAAAGGTGTTAGCGTCGAGACGAATGACCTAGAGGCCTTCCTGACTAAAGAATGGAGTACCTTCTAATTCCCAAAACGATAAGGACAAAGGAAAAGACCTGGAAAACAACGACAAGAATGTGCAATTCCAAAGAGAATCTATACCACTTATCGAGCCCATGATCTTGTTTGTTAAGCACAATTGAACCGAGCATGAGAAAGAGACTCAATAAGACTGTGATAACCATTTCGGACTATGCTGAAGCATAAACGGTGGGGCCCAACTAACTTCATAACGAAATTTATTCACTCGCATTCAACAACCTTACTTGACTCCGCAACTGATCTGATGAGAGTAACCGAAGTCGCTGATGCCCGATGAGGCAATCCTCACTATCTGACTAAAGAGAAGAGATGATATCAAAGCAAATGTGGTTCAACCATTCGCATATACAATTCCGATTTTTGCTAAATTGAGAAACAGGATATAGAAGAAGCAGCGCAACAGGATATAGACATAACTCCAGAATTAGCGCTTAGAAGAGAGCCATTAAAAATTGTTGGCAAAGAAACTAGAGAGCTAAGGAGCAAAAAGATTCATTTAGTTAAAGTGCAGTGGAGTAGTGATCCTAGAGACTGTACTTGGGAGACGGAGGAAAGCATTAAACAAGCCGACCCTGTTAGCCTGCTTTGTGACCAGGCTACCCAAAGCAAAAATCATGTTGACACACCTCTCGGTAAATGCTGTCTGATATGGAATCTCTGGATAACATCGCTCTCTGGCATTGGAAGCATCGTCAGAAGACACAAGGCAGTTTGGTCAAAATCACAACATCAGTATAAACTGGTCCGAAACCCCTATCAAATGACCTCATTTGGATCTATTCACCTCATATACTCGTAGCCCTTTGAATTAGCTTCAGTTTGAGCTTTGGTTTGGCTCGATCGGACTTACGGTTTGAAAGTTACGCCCATTTCCGTGAACGAGTGTAAGCTGGCATATGACCGCGATCCGATCCGCCCTTGCCTACGCGATCCGATCCGCCCTTGCCTACGCGATCCGATCCGACCTTGTCTACGCGATCCGACTTATGACCGCGATCCGACCCATGACCGCGATCCGACCTATGACCGCGATCCGAACTTCGGACCTGTTCACACGCAGCTTGTTTTGACCTATTCTCAAGGCTACTGGCTCTCCTATTTTTCTGGATCGCCTGCCACGTACCCCATCACGAACCAGTCCTCCCAGGAGCTTTCCTACAGCTATAAATACACCTTCCGAGGGCATTTTCAAAGGATTTTTGGGATCTCAACTTCCATGGCTGCCATGGCCAACACTTCTCCATGAATAACCACCATCTTCCTCAATAAATTCAATGGATTCGGAGAGAATTATTCATTGAATTCAAGTGATTGAAAGACAATATTCATTGTAATTGTAATCTATGAGTGAAATGAGAAAAATATGAAGTGGACGTAGGCTTGCTAATGCCGAACCACTATAAAAATCCTGTTGTCTTGCTTTTCTCTTATTTTTTCAGTTATTTCTTCATATCATACGCTCTAAATACGATAATTTGGGTGTTAGGTCCATTTTTTGGTCTAACATACCCCAAATGCGGGGTGGACATCTCTAACTAACTACGGTGCAAGGTACCTTTACAATACTTTGCATTTACATTTTGTTTTCTACTTTGCTGTTATTTCCTTTTCGAGGACGAAAAGTTTTAAGTGGGGGAGATTGTAATAACCCGGAAAATGTGAACCAATTTAAAATTTTTAAAATTGGTTATTACCAAAGAATTTGAATAATTGAAATAACATATTTCAATAAAATAAAGAATTGGGTATAGTAAGGCAGTTTGAAATTTTGAATACAAATTTTGTCTGACTGTACCGGGTGGAAAATATAACGGATTTTAGCAAAACTGAAAATATTTAAATCTGTTTATGAATACCTTTCTAACTAATCAGAAAAATCGAAGTTTCATAACGGGAATTAAAAGTTATGGCCAAATGAATTTTCAGAAAGGTCGCTATATAGCATATATAGCCCTTGAAAATTGATATTTTGCATACGACCTCGGAATTCGACGAAACCACTTTTGTTGGGTCCGGGATGTCAAATTATTGCTAGGTTTTAAATTTCATAATTTTTGAAGCTAGTATGTGAGCGGGGCAAAAGAAAATGTGATTGGTAAATTTCTGTTAAAATGGGTCGACCTAAAAATGGCCATTTTTCAAACGAGCTCAGAATTCGACGAAACTGGTTTTGTTGGGACCGTATCATCAAAACAAAGCTAGATTTATTTTTTTGGAAATTTTCAATTCAGTTTGTGGCCCTGGCAAATTGAAATGTACGTTCAAAATTAAATATTGAATGTTTTATACTTTAATTTGAAAAATAACTGACTGTAACAGTCGAATTGGCCAACGAAACATATCCCATTGTGTCCGGAATGGGGGTATTTAGCTAGGGGCGACAGTCGTTGGGTTTGATTTCGAGTTCGTTTGTAAAAACACTATTTAAAATTTCCTATAAAACCATTGGCCAATCATATATTTTATTTTATTATTTTATTTTCTGAAATATCTCAAAAAACCCTAGCCGCCAAGCGATATCGACGGTTCGTCGAGCTCGAACCTTCCCATCGATTTCGCCGCCGCCACAGCCCATATCGCCGCCACCTCCAGTTAAAGATTCTGACCGCCTCCCTCCCCTCTTCAAATCAGAACAAGCCTCGTCGAAGACCATTGCCTAATCGCGTCGAATTTCCAGGAGGAAGTCAGCCCCTTTGGAGCGCCGCCGTTACCTGCTGGAGCCGCCGAGTCTGCCGCCACCACCATCGATCGAGAGCTGGTTCGTAGCCCTTCAACGTCGCAGGGCCTGATCGGAGCAACGAGGTACGATTTGATTTTAAAATCAAAACCTAGTTTTGAAGGTTTAAAAACCTTTCTGCTTCGAAATTATGAAATGAAAATAACACTTTTAAGTGTTGCAAAACTTTGAAAAATAATATCTTTTCCGTTCGTTAACGAAATTTGATGAAACAGGAGACATCGTGACCGCAAGGAGGCTCTCTACCATCTAGAAGAAGCCGCGGATTTTTCTGGTCTTCGTACGATTTTTAGCACTGCAAAAACCAATGTGAGGAATCTAAACTAAATTGTGTGAATGGAATCACGTTGTATAAAGTATATAAGCGAAGTGTAAATTATATACGCATTGTATACCTCATGTACATGTGTTGTATAAGTTATATTAGCGATGTATAAATTATACAAGCGTGGTATGAAACATATATGCTTTGAATTGTGATGAAATGCAAGTGAATTATAGAAATAATATATATATATATATATATATATATATATATATATACTCCCCTCGTCCACAGACCATGGACGATATTTATTGCTTGTGATTGACATGATATTATATGGTATGACGAATGGTTGGAAATAATTGTTTGTGGTTGATATTGTGGTTGAAAAATACCTTTGTGGTTGAAAAATACCCTCTTGTGGTTGAAACAAATTAGCATAGGATTGTGGAATTGAAATTAAAACATGCCGCCTGCGTGCGAACTAGATGCATGATCTCCATTGTCAAAAACCGCGAGGTTTTAAGGTAGAGCGAGGAGCCGTACTAGGGACGGTCCCGGTTTTAACTACCCTACCGTTATGCTGCCGAAATTTTCTGAAATATTCATGTGTTAGAATAATTTTCATTCGATGAAATTAATTACATATGTTGAAACTAATATTCATGTGATGAGTTGCAATTCATTCGTTGAGTTGATATTCATGTGTTGAATATTATTTAAATTTAAACAAATAGCTTTAGCGATAAAAATCACATTTTTATATATATACAACTATAGAGAATATTCATGTGTTGAGTTGCAATTCATTCGTTGAGTTGATATTCATGTGTTGAATATTATTTGAATTTAAACAAATAACTTTAGCGATAAAAATCACATTTTTATATATATACAAACTATAGAGAATATTCATGGGTTGAATTGAAATTCGTTCGTCGAGTTGAAATTCATGTGTTGAATGTTATCGTATTTTAAAATAAAATGAATAGAGAATAAAAACTACATTTTTATTGTGAATATGAAGTGTTAAAAACACTCACGTGTTGAATAAATATTTTTGATGATAAAAATATTTCTTTTATCATGTATACGCTTTGATAAAAATACACACGTGTTGAAATAAATAATAGTTTGCTAGAAATGTTATTATTAGCTTTGTTCTGCATATATATACATGTGTTGAACAGGGGAAAATGGATTAGCTGTAGAGTAAAGAAATTATTTGCATGCCCGATAAATAGGTAAACCTTGATGAGTTGGCTGCGCAATTTTATTTTTATATCAACTCCTGTGAATGCCATTGGATGCGGAGTGCTGGTTATTCTATGTGAAATAATAAATATCGCCATAGGATAGTAACAATTAATTTTGAACTACACTACATGGCATACTTCTTGACGATAGACATACTTCATCATATTCCACATAAGCAATTGGAGCTTGTGTGACGAGGTGGAAGATTTACCATACGAGCGAGAGGCTTGTATGGCGATGATTTTATACTGCAGGTTGAACTGATGACTGATATGGACTATATAAAATATAATGATAAATTGCCAGATTAATAAAAACCCCACACGGGTCTGGAGTTGACAATAATCACGTCTCTCTAGTTATTAGATACGGCACATGAACTATTTATTTCCACACGGAAACAGGGTGACGAGAATTTATTCTCTGGAGTGATTATCTATACATGCTCCCCCGTAAACACCAGAATATATCACTATAAATATGTGGATGCTTTTTAGGATTTATTGGGTACCTAACACGGCCCAATAAATTTCCAAACCCCTCCCCGTACAAAGGAGGTTATGGCGAAATTTTTCGAAATATTAAGGCGTTAGTAAAATATTTGAAGTGAAAACGAAGTTGAAAATATAGAATGAACTATAGTTGGAATTATAGAATGAACTATATTTATATATATATATATAAATATAATTAAAAGGAATCGAAGCCGTGCAGTTCGTGTTTCGGAATCGTAATTTGAAACGATTAGTACGAGAAATCCGACCATCGGATTTTCCCGAAACAGCAACCGCTGGGTTCGCCTTGGAAATATCTTCCCAACGGCACCAACCTTGTAAAAATCCAACGGTTGGATTGTCCAGAATGTTTAATTCAAATCTAAAGAAAAACAGCGCCAGAATCATTTATATTTATATATAAATATAAATATAATTAAATTAAATCGAATAATGACGCTGCAGTTCGAATTTTGAAACCGTAACTTCAAACGACTAGTGTGGAAGATCCGACCGTCGGATTTTCACGAAACTGGAACCGTTGGGTTCGCTTTGGGAATATCTTCCCACTGATATAGACTTTGTAGAAATCTAACGGTTAGATTTTCCGATATGTGTAAAACAAATTAGGGGAAAAACAGCGCCAGTGGCACGGCACGACCTGAAACGTCGTTTAATTAAATACGGCCATTTTTAAATAAATAAAAATGGCGAAAAATCGTTATGAAATATTATAAGCAACATAAATTGGAAATAAACTAATTTGGCTTGAATTGTTTGATATTTGATGGTTGTATGTGTTTGACACGAAAATAACCCTAAAGAACTGAAATATGGATGTCCAATAATATAACCATGGAAAGAATCGATTTAAATTCTAATTACGTGAATTATTTGAAAAGGCCGAGCTAACCCTCATTTCAAATAATTTATCGAGCGATTCGAATTGGAAAATACAAGGACGATTCAAGACCGACGATCTTCGTATCGGTTGGATGGGCGCTGCTGAGGTTCCTGACCGGAGTAGCTACCGTGAAGGAACGGAAGTAGTAGCCGTCTGAACGCATGTGTTGATTGTACGGATATACGAGGAATTTGACGCCTCCGGTTTCTATTAGACCCAGAACGGACTTGTAAATGGACTGTGTGTCTGACATTGGATTTTGTTCTATACTGATTGATCTCTGTTAAATATATATCTGTTTGGCGGCGGAGAATTTATTCTTTTGCTTAACGCCCTTCTCTGAGACGTACGAGCTCAGAGGTTATATATCGATGGAAATCAATCGTATTGAGTGGACTGCCTATGTGGCATGCCAAGATGCTGTGATCAAGGCTTCTGTTGCAAAGCAAAGTCTTGTGGATGATGATCAAAGCACGGTCTGCGTGGCCTGGCTTTGTGTATAGCGTGGATTCGCGAGCCTCATACCTTGGTATGAGTCAAAAACGGGATACAGACCGCTGGGAGAGCACGGCGTTTCTTTCTAGCTATGGTGGTGTCAGTGACTTACCAGCCCTGACATTTATATCTACTTTTCACCTTTGTGGTTGTTGGAATGCGAGGCGCCTCGATTATAGGTCTGTAAGGACCGGGAAACGTGTGTTCAGGAATAACTAATCCTCAAACGTAAGAGAGGACCGGCCCAGCCGATCCAGGGTTACCCAGAGTGTGTAGTCCTGAGACGTTTGCTAGAATGTCTCGAAGCGGAGAGGAGCTTGCCCCTTGCCTTGACTCATGACAGAAATCCAATTTCCAATACGAAATAACGGATTCGATTGTAGAACTAGTATGGCGACATAGTGGTATGGAGCACTTATGCCGTCTATGATTGATATTTATGATGCTATTCGTTTTTGAAACATATATGCACTAGTAATAATATCAAATGATTTTGCTTTACACGTATTAAGCATATTTGGCCATTATAAGGTAAAACTCTATCCTCCGGCTTGCGTTGCATTGTATGATGGGACTTGAGTCTTATAATGGCTTCATTTTTTTAAAAGCATTGCGTTGTTTTAAAGAATTTACTTTGTTTTAAATGCACTAGCAATCACTGGAGTAAACCCGTTCCGCGAAAGTGGCGTGGTCCTATGATTTGCTTATTACTGTTGTTTAAACTGTTAAATAGATTTCTCATACCGGTCCCCATGACTGACTCGTTGTTTGTTTCACTTTGCAAACGCAGGTGCCCTTATTTTCACACGGGCAGCCTAGTTCACAGGTGACAGGTTGTTTTTGGCTCTGCACTGTTGCATAGAGTGCATTTTGGCTCATGGCGAGGCTGACTTCACAGAGATGACTTTGACATTTTCCTCCATTATTGTACTTATATTATGATTCCGCCACTGGCGATGCAGACTGATACCCTTATTATGTCTCACTGCATGTATATATTCCGCCTCTGGCGATGATGACTGATCACTTCCCTTTTTATTTACTAAGATATATCCTACGCTGTGCTATTCTGATGTTGTTACATGTTGTGATTCCGCTGTCATATCCATGTAAAATTATTCTATTTATTGTTTCTGCTATTATCTGTACTCTGCTATGATGATTGATATGTTATATTCTAATGATTATCCTTAATACCGCCCCTCGGATTTTGGGATCGTCACAAACAACCTCAAGCCATTTAAACCCAATTTACTCAAACCATTTGAAGAAATAAAATAATTTAAGAAAAAAATTTAATGACATATTTTGGGAATAAAATATTTTACTTGCTCAAACCATTTGAACCCAATTTCAAATTTTAAAATTTACTTTAAATTGTTTCAGATAATATATTCCAATTTCGAACAAATTCCAAATCAATTAAAGTATAGTTTTATCATAAATTCAAATTCCATATTTCAATTCAGAAACCAAACTCAATTTAAACAATTAAAATTTTCAATTTAAATATTTTCAGACTATATTGGTTTTAAAACTTACATTTCAAATTAAATCTTAATTTTCACTTTTAAGATTAAACCCAACAAATTCAAGTCAAGTTTTATTTATCGATTCCACATAACAAATTCAAATTTCCAAAATTGGAAACATTTTATTTGACTAAATTTGCTGTTTATTATTTAGTTTTCTACCCTATGGTCAGGTGATCATTTAAATTAAATTCCAATTACATGAGTATATATCATTTCAACTCATATCGAAGGTTACAGTTATATTTCATTTCAATCGATTTTATAGTTCAGGCATTCGATGTCCAAAAGATGTGTATAACAACTTACATATTTTTAATGGTATTTAGTGTGATAACGTGCATACATCATAGTCAATAACTACATATTAGAATAACAATAATGACATTAACTAAATAAGTATATACATGCAATGATCATCCAAAACAAGTAACGTATCGCAACACTAGTTATCAAATGTTGACGTTTAATTTGAAATTCAATTTCAATGATAATAAATGTCGATTCGAATCATCGTCACTTTACTACCAATTCAAACTTAATTTGAACATATATTAAAATTACTCAGTCAATTAAATAATATTTCACATTAATAACAATTTTTATATATCAGGTGTCAATTAGCAGTTATAATCTCAATGTAATTCTAAATTCGTAAATGATAGTCTAATAAATCATATCATATCGTAAATTAAATTAAATTTAACTTGCAATGGAATTAAGTACGCCATGAGTGGTTTAAAACACTCACATCTGATTTTATGTCCAATTGAAATCCAAATATGTGACACCCTACGTCTGTTAATGTCACTCTTTAATAGAATGCATTAAGTTTCGTGAAGCGTTATAAGTAAAAATAAATAGAAATAGAAACATCACAAGACGGATATAAAATAACAGTGGAATTTAAAACTTTATTCTTCAAACAGAAAACATCGTGGTCCAAAATCCTGTTGCAACATAAGTTTGAAATACAAAAAACCCATTACATTAAATTAAAATGTCTGCCTTGTACTAAAATCATCAGAGTACAGTAATACAAAATACTAGTCCCCAAAATTAGCCATAGCAAGATAGACAGGTAATCAAAGCGGTACATCTAAGCAGCTCCAAGTGGAAATAGAAAAGAGAATCCTAATCAAGCCTGAGTATTCCCTCCCTGAGAACCTAGGGGGAAAGGAAGAGAGAGAAAAGAAAACAAAACGGCTTAGACATAAAGTCTGGCGAGTCAAGTTACTTTTAGCATGTAAATAAGTAAAAGCATCATGATAGGCATATAAACTGGATGAGAGAGATAACATTGTCATAAGACAGGTATAATGGACTGAGCAAGATAAGCAGAATAAACAGAAAACAATAGATTACGCTTCCCAAATACTTTTCTCTGCACCAATACTAGTATAACAGTAACAAAATGATCCCGACAAAAACAGAATGGTAGACTTAGGTATACTTCAAGTGACGGGTTTTACCCCCAACAATAATAACGGGTAGCCCCACATAAATAACGGGTGCTACCCCCAAACGATAATAACAGGCTCCAAAACAGGGAGGACTAGATATACCCTAATTACTACCGCAATTGACTGGCTCCTATGTCCTAGATACCCTGTGCTGGCCCCATAGTAGGATGTATCACTTCCTAAAGTGGCAACCCCTTTCCTGATAGGAACAACCATATCTATTTGTGCTATAACGTCTTATTTTCCTAAGCAAGCGGATCCATGCACGCACATGACTCCATCGGAACGCGCCATCAGACACGTTCACCCATATGAACCTCTTATAATTAGCTTAATAATTGTGCCTTGACCCCTACCTAGTTCGGGATCCCCTTTTGGATATCAGTATGGGTTACTGACTGATATGGGTCCCACACAACAGATGATACTAGCCTCCCCCTAGGCTTGTATCTGCACTACTAGGATTTTGACAGGTTATGCCTAACTGATTTTCAAGCCCGCATAACCCCAACATATAAAACAAGTTAAGTTTGTTGGGTTCGTATAACCCCCCCACAGATTTAACAGATTTACTTAACCCCCCATTTATTCAAACAAGCTTACTTAACCCTTACTCAATTTAACAGGTTCATATAACTTCATAGATTTAAATAGGTTAAGTATTATAGGTTAACAGGTTATTATCATTTCCCGTTCGTGCATGTTAATGCACCAGACCTTTCACATTAAGTCGACCACGTGTGGATGTTGGATATGCCGGGCGGTTCCGGGTAGACTTCTACCACAAGTTGGAATTAACCTCGTATCTTAGCACCGTTACGTATACATTTATGCACTAGACCCCTCACATTAAATTAACCATCGTGGATGTTGGATTTGCCTGGCGGTTCCGGGCAAGACTTCTACAACAAGTGTTATCTAATCTCGTGTCTAAGTGCGATTATAATTTCTATTTACTGTAAATTTAGGCATATTCATTCTTAAATAATTATTCATATTCATCATAGGTTTTTCATGCCACTACACTCAAGTCATAAATCATCATGTACGATATGCCCCAAATTAAAGTCTTGGATCACGGTATAGGTTATGACCCCAAAACCCAGTCATGTTTTTCAATACATGTTATGCCCGATTTATCTTTCCCAATGATTCCCAATTTCTTCCGTTTGCATATTTCAGTGACAAGCCTAGGCTCGACGGTAGTCTGGCTATAAAAATAAAAAGGAAAGGAGGGAGAGAAGGGAACAGAAATAGGCATAATAACAAAATAGGCATATGATAATAGAAATAGGCATAATGACAAAATAGGCATATGATGACAGAATTTGGCATAATAACAATATAGGCATATGATGAAAGAAATAGGCATATCGGAAATAGGCATATGAGAACTGAACAGTAGATCAGGCATACAAGTAATGACATATCTGTTTAGCTATGATTCAGGTTATTAACAGACATAAGTTTAGATCCAGACTTACAAACATGTCAGGATTACTTATTAATGTTTATATCAAAAAGCAACATAAACTCACAGGGACTGGATCTAAAGAACTGAGAAAAGAGTGTTGATGTTGTAGCAGAGAATCTTGAATGTGCATAAATCGTTGTTGCAGAAGAATAGGCTAATTCAATCTGAGTTGGGTTAGTATCTCATTGTCTCCCTTGTTTTTGATGAATAAAACAAAAGAAATGAGGTCCTATATATAGCCTCAAGCCAATGAATCTCATTCTGAAATGCGTCCAAGTGCAGGGTAGGGATTTGGCCCGGATCTGGACGAGGTTGACCCTAGGGTCGATACCCCCTTGTGTGGGTCGACCCTTAATAGGCCAGAATCCTGCTCGATTTTCCCACTCTGGATTTTGAATTTTGAACTCGATTTGTTTATATATAATTCCCTTATACATATACAAACTTCTAAGCTTAATAACTTCTTCATACGATGTTCGTTTTAAGCAAACTCGGAAAGTATCTTAAGCAGAATTCCGATATGAACGCAATGGTGCAGTCCCTTTTACTGAATTCCCAATATTTAATGAAGTATTCTTTAGTTTATCATTATAGTGTTCTTTAAAATTACAGGGTGTTACATTCTTGTAACGACCCGAATTTCCGTACTCTTTGAGTCGACTAGTAACACCACATGTCCAACCCAAATTGCACAGAAATACGAATCATTATTAGAAAGAAATTAGAGGATGAGGAAAGAAATATTAGAATAGAAGAAAACGAAGATCACAAACTCACCGCAGAATGAACAAAATATATTAGATAACATAAACTTTGAAACACAAATCAATATTTGTATATACATACCATCATCAGAGCACAACAGCTATTTCTGGAACAGTTATAAACTCCTGTTTCCAGATACAACATAGTACACAGCGGAAGATATAATAGTCTATAGCTAACAGGTGAAGCCTCCTGCTTCGAGCTCCTCCAAGTGAATCTGTAAAATCCCGACTACTTGACTTCCCGTACAAATTTGGGCACCTAAGAGTTTAGGGAAAAAAACAAAATAAACTCTGGGTCAGCCATGGGATTGGTGTGAGTAAACTCCAACCATTGGTTTAACTTTCAAAAATCCTTTCAAAGAAAAGATAATCGTAAGACCGATCCACACATAAGCACGGATGGTTTTTACCTTACGATAACCCAAAACATTTGGATATCAAAATCTGGTGCTATTATAATAGTGTCTAAATCAAATAAATAGAATCTAGCGGAACGCTTGCATCTCGTGCTCCATAAATAATATAAAATGAAAAAAAAACCACAAGGCGCTTATTGGAGATTGGATTTCCAACATGACAAGGTATGGGACCACCTGCCGATAGTGTATCTCTAGAGACGAATACACTGGGTTCCACAAGAACGTCTTGCAACCCGGCCCTCACATGACCGACCACTCATTTCGCTTGAGTGTATCGAATGTATATCACCAACGGTTGGGATCAGCAACCGTTTCCCGAAAGGGACAACATCCATAGATTTAAGGAAGCAAATGGATTTTCTCTAGATAGGTGATTATACATCCTAATGGGGGCGACCCACATAGCCATGCTGCCTGCCCGATTTTTGTCAAATTCCCGGTTGTGAGGCTTGAGGTTTGAATCATCTTCCAGAACATCTGGCCACCATTCACTTTGAATGCCACATCGTCAGATCCATCGGAAATCACTAATTGATTCCCACAAAAATACTCAGATTGTTAGGCTAAAGAGTTTCCCTTCTGTGCCACTAACTTTGTACGTTTGAAGGAATCAACGTACGTAACCCCTTTGGAAATACTCTATCAGATACACGTCCTTACAAGTTGTCCTGGGTCTGGACAAACCGAAGGCACTGTTCTATAAATCCATCTTGGGCAATTTCTACTTAGGATTAACAGAACAGCCCTTGTATTTTACTCCGTCTTCAATTATCTTCAGCATAAGTTGATTCATAACGCTTATATCAATACAGAGTGGTTTTCAGATATTAAATCTGATTCCGGTCTCTCCATACTGATAACGGAGGTATAAAATAAATCAAAACTTTGATAGTCGGTTATTTAACTATCAAAGCAACATCCATGCAATTAACGATCCTATATCCTTTTTGAAATTCTACCGATCAAACATCACACAACACTGGCCCCTTTTTATATTAGTTCTTTATTATATTATCGATTTCAAACTTCTATCTTTCCTTTCTTTTCAAAGCTCGATCGCCTCTCTAGATTCCATTGGAAACACTTCCAATATTCTAATTTCTCTATTCAAGAAAAACTTTTTAATTTTAGTTGGAAAACATTTCTAATTGTTCATGAAATCCTTATTTATATATCCAGAAAATATATATTATAAATATCGGAAAATATTTCCATTTCTTAATTTCTCGTTGACCAATTCGTTTCATTTTCTATGCATAGAAAATATCTCTACTTTTAAATAGGGATCATTTCAAAATCCTTTTAAATTAACCCGATGTTATAAAAACATCGTTATCATAACTCAACCCATTTACCGTTTGTTAACTGACCATATTGCAAACCAATCTTCACTATCGAACCTTAACCATTCCTCCATCAATCATGCCGTCCATTAAGTTGGGGTATAATCACCTCTCAGACCTTAATTGAACAACATTCTCAACTTTGAAACAGTCAAAGCTCACCACTTAAATCAAAAACCTTGCTTACACGACTATCAGATTCAATCTAAGAATCCACTTCTTTTATGGAAAAATATTGATTATAACGGTAGCGTTATAATCGCTGTTTCCAAACATTAATTATAACGGTAGCGGTAAAATCGCTGTATAGATTTACAAAAAAACATTTATAATAACAACAACGTTATAATCGCTGTTTTAAATTTACAAAGCATTTATTATAGCAACAGTGTTATATCGCTATTTTTAGATTCACAAAGCATATATTATAACAACAGCGCAATAATCGCTGTTTAGATTTACAAAGCATTTTTCTGCTTTACTTCTAGTTATCGAGTATCTTTTTTAAATCCACATCATATTCTGTTTTAGCTTCGAATTATATTTATAAAACCACTACGGACGCCTTTCCTTTTATATATAAAATGATTCGATTTCCTTTCCAAACTAATATACATTACATACTTCTGGAATCAAATTCGTTGGTTTTATACTTGTAAATAACATCAAAAATCCAAATTTCAATTTATAACTTTTATTTAAAATTTTCATGAAATATCTCATTTTTATTCCAACCGGCTATAGTCTTATTTATATTTTTCTCTATAATAGTTAAGTTCAAAATCTCATTTCAATTATCGATTTCAAAACCCATTTCCCTTTTTCAATATAAATTAAAAACTTTGAACTTATATTTCAATTATCCAATGGTAAATAACTCAGTTAATTTATTCTCATTTATAAGAAAATTCTTGATCCATCCATTTGAACCGGTTTCCTATTTTCAACTCTATTAAAATTTAAATTCTATTTTTGGAAAATCAATTTCCTTTTGAAATCTCAAATTCCTTCCTTATGTCTGAAATTACTTTAGGGTATTTAAATACCAAAATTTTAGGCCAGGGTAGCTTAAACACAACAAAGTGAATCACTGATTATATATATATCACATCAAGCATAAAAATCAAGAAACATAAATATTGAGGAACCCAGTTGGGTCCCTCCAACCTGTTTCCCTGCATCCACAGATGTTAATCAATGTAAATAACATCAATTTTAATCCCATTATAAGGTATCGGAATAAACAGAATCAATATTTAATCAGCGGTCAAATATATTTAACTACTCAACCATTCAACCAATTTATCAACCATCCATAAAATCAACCAACCCACCATATAAAAATAAAATATAAAAAGCTAGAGTTAGTGAGTTTACTCACCTTGTTTGCAGCTGGCGGTTTTGCTTTTTGTTTCGTTTACAACCGAACAGGCATTTGATTT
This sequence comes from Allium sativum, assembly GCA_030737875.1. Taxonomy (NCBI): domain Eukaryota; kingdom Viridiplantae; phylum Streptophyta; class Magnoliopsida; order Asparagales; family Amaryllidaceae; genus Allium; species Allium sativum. The sequence continues at coordinate 411,398,729 of CM060909.1, read as the reverse complement.
TTATCATGAAATCCTAGCAGCTCCGTTCTTAGCCATACCAGCTTCCCAACGAATATCTCGTCGTTATGATTCAAATGTAACTGGCATCGTCCAGTTCTGTTCACCGATGAGTGAAATAACCAGGTTACAAATTTAAACTTAATTTAAACATCATTAGTCTATAATCTAATTTTAATCAACCTTAATAAATCACGTTTTCTGTTCTTAAAAAGTAACCATTAATTATTACCGCATGATTAGACCACGAAAGTTCGTTCTTCCTTGCTCTTTCAAAACTGTCGATGCCCTTCTTAAGCTTCGTTTCCCATTTCTGCACCTTGCTCGGACCCTCATACTCATGTTTTCTCCATTTAAATACTACTGCATCGGACAACATCCATCAAGAACTCCCCTGCTTAACCAAGTTATTATCACGCACCACTTTTCACTCCTTCCTTACACTGATTTTGCCTTCAACACAATCCAAGCTCCATCCACGGTTTTATTTTTATTTTTTTATTTTTATTTTCCTTTCAAAGTCTTCTTTCCCGTAACCTCAAATATTCCGCTCTCTACAAAGACAAACACTCCTCTTTACACAAGAAACTCCACCGTGTTGCTTCTTTCCCTACAGTCCATAATTTCAAAACGAAGCACCAACGGTTAATCACCAACTGAACCTCGACTTCATCTAAAAACTGTGCAACCGGCACTCCACTACAATGCTTCACGCCATCCACTGATATTGATTTCTCTCTTCACACCAAAAATCCCCTTTCCATATTAATAGTGCGACTCCTCCTTAAATCTCCCCTCCATTCAACTGTCTATTATTCAACATAAGCATCCACTCTTGGTCACCTATCAGCAAACTTGCATCACCAATTTCTCCTAAAGAAACACGCAAATACTAAACATTCTACAAACCCAAAGCAACCTTCAAACTCACAAACTCCAATCACTAATCTTCCAATGAACCCAAAAATTGAACCCGCAAACCAGTTTTCAAATTCGAAAATTATCCTGGCTTCTGACCTTCATTGGTGCTACCAAGAGCCACTGTACAACACTAACTTAATACTGAAAGACGCCCCCATCATCCTCCATCCCACACCATCAGTCCAGTCCTTAAATCGCCAGTAAAACCCCCAAAATAACCACGTCGTTCGAGAGCTTCCGCTGGCCAACTACGGTCATTTCAGATGGCTTTAACTCCAGCAATCGGAAGCTCCAGATGATCATCGCCCATGGCCAGAGTCTCAACGGCTCTGATTTCCCCTTCCAACATCGGCGTCAAAATCTTAGACCACCGTGAAACTTGAGCAAGTTGAAAGGGTGTTCGAGTGTTGTAAAATTATACAAGGAAGAAGTCCTAGACTTAAGGAGTTAAACGGGTCTGGTTTTGAGATTTGTTGGGATTTCTTTGATTTTGGAATATTTTAGGAAGGGAGCGATTCCCTTTTGTTTTGTTTAGTGGAGAAGATAGAAGTATGAATGGTGAAAAGAAAACGAGTTTGGGTTCCAGTATTTAAAAGGTGAACAATGTGGTAACCACGGAAATAGTAGCGTGGTAGATACAAAACTGAATTGTTTGGGGAGCACGGTATTTAACAGCTTGCAAGTTACGTAGTTGAATTACTTGGAGGGTGTGAAATCAACTTTGAAGCTTATAACGTAAGGTTTGTCCCTAGGAATGTATTGGGGAAGGTTACGGCATTTAACTAAATGAATTTGTGGGTTAATAAAACATTTTGCTTTATACATATATCTTCTAACTTACTGATAAATTAGGGAGTATGAGTTTGTAGCCATCTATTTATTTGTAAATCGTTTTAGGGTCAGTCCGCTTAGCCTGTGTATATGCCTTCATTGTTACCTGGCCTTGCACCCATGTCTTCAGTGTTTTCATTTCCCTTTTTGTTTCAAAGGTGTTGGTTACAGTCTTGACACTTCGTCGATTATTTCTGGATTCGAATCCAGAATTCATATTTGTTTTGACTATTATTTAAATTATACGTTTAAATATCGTTTTATTAAATAAAATTCTTATAAATTCCTATATATAATTCAAATAAAATATTTAAAACAAATTTAAATATTCAAGATTCAACGACTGAAAAACCAGGTCGTTACATTCCTTCCCCCTTAAAATAATTTCGTCCTCGAAATTGCTAAGGTAGGAAAAGATGCTACATACCCTATTAACTAGGTTAAATCTTTCATATTACTCATTATCCTTAGTTTAACTGAATCAATTTAATTCCAATTCAAATATAAATTTATTCTTAGTGCCGAAAATTTTCAAAAATTCTGAAAATTTTCTAGTACTTTGAATTCTGAAAAATTTCTGCAGTATCTCCTCTGCACGGCTCAACCAGTACAACCACAACTCGCCTTTCTAGGCCTTCTCCAATCCAAAAGAAAATCAAAAAGCCAAGCGGCTTGCCCCATAGGCTCATGACATCATCAAACTCAAGTAATATTGTAAACATGTACCTTTTTGAAAAGAAATTTTTTGTTTCTCGCATTTGCTTCCATTCAATAGCGATTCAACATCTGCTTCAATTGATTCCAAATCAATTCAACTCTCAGTTTCCAGTTCACTAATCCATCTCCTGGCTAGTTCACTTTCACTCTGTAGCTCAAACTTGATTTCTATTTCAAAACCAATCTACTTATCCCACTTAGGTTCAAATTCATCACAACTTGATTCCAATTTACCACCTCCAAATTATATATTCAACTTGTTGTGTACAAGACGAATTTACATTAATAATTCAAATCTCAAACATCTCGTTTTAGTTAGTTTCATTCGGAATTATTCCTAATTCAATCTAATTTTATTTAACCTAAGTTAAATTTCAATTCATTTGGTACATTTTTACCATTTCAATCCATTCAACTTATACAATTAAATTTTTAATTTCAGAATTCAAATTTCCGGGTTTTATTTCAAATTAGTTTGAAATCATATATATATTTATATATACATATGTTTATAATCAACTCAATTCAAAACATTTGAATTTCCAAAACATCTTGTCCTTTTTCAAATAAATTTTTCATTCCCAAATTACTATGGTAGCAATCCATCACTCAGAAACTTGAAAATGAATACCGATAATGTCGCGACCCATTATCAGAATTATTTTCTCGCCACTGAAGTGATTTCAGTGCTTAATCTCTTTAAATATCCATTTAAAACCATTTTTATTCAAAAATACCTTCAAAACAATGCTATATTCATAATATTTGAGAAAATATTTTCTAAACACCAGGGATTTAAATTCAAATTCTGGTTTGAACTAAATCTTGGTTTATCTCATTTGTATACATTATCTGTATACAAATTATATCACCATTTCATAATTTGATAATTTCATTTTATTGTAATAACAATCAACACATTCATATACTATAATAATTCAGAAATTATTCCTTTTATATCAAATAATTTTGGGCAAAATTACTTCATTTACCCATTAAAACAATACTGTGTCAAATTGTTCTGTTCGAGAGTTTAGAGACACCTATCGATACAGTTGTACATCCTGTATCGACCAGAATTCATAAACCACTCAACAAACCAGCCAACACAATATAAAACAATTTTCATATCAAATCTACAAATACGCGCTCATATATATACACATAGATTCAATCTAGGGTATTATTAATCCCATCTCTATTGAATTACGCCACAGAGGCAAGGTTATCATTCAACCTTCAGCTCTGATACCAAATGTAACAACTCAGGGATTCGAGTAGGCTTTTTAACCATCCTCCCCTCCCCCAAGGCAGAGGGCTAGCCTCCCCCCATGGCTTACAGAGGTACCTCAGAACTGCTTTTATGGCCAGCCTCTCGATTCGACCAACCCATATTGTCGGAAGATGTAGGGGTAAGAGTCTCCCGTTCGCCACCAAACGCGAAGCGAGAACCCCCTATCATCCGTACCAATTAAGCAACCAGCTCTGATACCAATTGTAACGACCCGAATTTCTGTACTCTTTGATTCGACTAGTAACACCACACATCCAACTCAAATTACACATAAATACGAATCATTATTAGAAAGAAATTAGAGGATGAGAAATAGAAAGAAAGAAATATTAGAATAGAAGAAAACGAAGATCACAAACTCACCGCGGAACGAACAAAATATATTAGATAACATAAACTTTGAAACACAAATCAGTATTTGTATATACATACCATCATCAGAGCACAACAGCTATTTCTGGAACAGTTATAAACTCCTATTTCCAGATACAAAATAGTACACAACGGAAGATATAATAGTCTATAGCTAACAGGTGAAGCCTCCTGCTTCGAGCTCCTCCAAGTGAATCTGTAAAATCCCGTCTACTTGACTGCCCGTACAAATTTAGGCACCCAACAGTTTAGGGAAAACAAAACAAAATAAACTCTGGGTCAGTCATGGGACTGGTGTGAGTAAACTCCAACCATTGGTTTAACTTTCAAAGATCCTTTCAAAGAAAAGATAATCGTAAGACCGATCCACACATAAACACGGATGGTTTTTACCTTACGATAAACCAAAACATTTTGATATCAAAATCTGGTGCTATTATAATAGTGTCTAAATCAAATAAATAGAATCTAGCGGAACGCTTGCATCTCACGCTCCATAAATAATATAAAATCAAAAAAAAAAACCGCAAGGCGCTTATTGGAGATTGGATTTCCAACATGACAAGGTATGGGACCCCCTGCCGATAGTGTATCTCTAGAGACGAATACACTGGGTTCCACAAGAACGTCTTGCAACCCGGCCCTCACATGACCGACCACTCATTTCGCTTGAGTGTATCGAATGTATATCACCAACGGTTGGGATCAACAACCGTTTCCCGAAAGGGACAACATCGATAGATTTAAGGAAGCAAATGGATTTTCTCTAGATAGGTGATTATACATCCTAATGGGGGCGACCCACATAGCCATTCTGCCTGCCCGATTTTTGTCAAATTCCCGGTTGTGAGGCTTGAGGTTTGAATCATCTTCCAGAACATCTGGCCACCATTCACTTTGAATGCCACATCGTCAGATCCATCGGAAATCACTAATTGATTCCCACAAAAATACTCATATTGTTAGGCTAAAGAGTTTCCCTTCTGTGCCACCAACTTTGTACGTTTGAAGGAATCAACGTACGTAACCCCTTTGGAAATACTCTGTCAGACACTCGTCCTTACAAGTTGTCCTGGGTCTGGACAAACCGAAGGCACTGTTCTATAAATCCATCTTGGGCAATTTCTACCTAGGATTAACAGAACAACCCTTGTATTTTACTCCGTCTTCAATTATCTTTAGCATAAGTTGATTCATAACGCTTATATCAATACATAGTGGTTTTCAGATATTAAATCTGATTCCGGTCTCTCCATACTGATAATGGAGGTATAAAATAAATCAAAACTTTAATAGTCGGTGATTTAACTATCAAAGCAACATCCATGCAATTAACGGTCCTATTTCCAATTTGAAATTCTACCGATCAAACATCACACAACACTGGCCCCTTTTTATATTAGTTCTTTATTATATTATCGATTTCAAACTCCTATCTTTCCTATCTTTTCAAAGCTCAATCGCCTCTCTAGATTCCATTGGAAACACTTCCAATATTCTAATTTCTCTATTCAAGAAAAAATCTTTTATTTTAGTTGGAAAACATTTCTAATTGTTCATGAAATCCTTATTTATATATTCAGAAAATATATATTATAAATATCGGAAAATATTTCCATTTCCATTTCTTAATTTCTTGTTGACCAATTCGTTTCATTTTCTATGCGTAGAAAATATCTCTACTTTTAAATGGGGATCATTTCAAAATCCTTTTAAATTAACCCAATGTTATAAAAACATCGTTATCATAACTCAACCCATTTACCGTTTGTTAACTAACCATATTGCAAACCAATCTTCACTATCGAACCTTAACCATTCCTCCATCAATCATGAAGTCCATTAAGTTGGGGTATAATCACCTCTCAGACCTTAATTGAACAACATTCTCAACTTTGAAATAGTCAAAGCTCACCACTTAAATCAAAAACCTCGCTTACACGACTCTCGTATTCAATTTAAAAATCCACTTCTTTTATGGAAAAATATTGATTATAACGGTAGCGTTATAATCGCTGTTTCCAAACATTAATTATAACGACAGCGGTAAAATCGCTGTTTAGATTTACAAAAAAACATTTATAATAACAACAACGTTATAATCGCTGTTTTAAATTTACAAAGCATTTATTATAGCAACAGTGTTATATCGCTATTTTTAGATTTATAAAGCATATATTATAACAACAGCGCTATAATCGCTGTTTAGATTGACAAAGCATATTTCTGCTTTACTTCTAGTTATCGAGTATCTTTTTTAAAACCACATCATATTCTGTTTTAGCTTCGAATTATATTTATAAAACCACTACGGATGCCTTTCCTTTTATATATAAAATGATTCGATTTCCTTTCCAAACTTTTATACATTCCATACTTCTGGAATCAAATCCGTTGGTTTTATACTTGTAAATAAAATCAAAAAATCCAAATTTCAATTTATAACTTTTATTTAAAATTTTCATGAAATATCTCATTTTTATTCCAACCGGTTATAATCTTATTTATATTTGTCTCTATAAAAGTTAAGTTCAAAATCTCATTTCAATTATCGATTTCAAAACCCATTTCCCTTTTTCAATATAAATTCAAAACTTTGAACTTATATTTCAATTATCCAATGATAAATAACTCAGTTAATTTATTCTTATTTATAAGCAAATTCTTGATCCATCCATTTGAACCGGTTTCCTATTTTCAACTCTATTAAAATTTAAATTCTATTTTTGGAAAATCAATTTCCTTTTGAAATCTCAAATTCCTTCCTTGTGTCTGAAATTACTTTAGGGTATTTAAACACCAAAATTTTAGGCCAGGGTAGCTCAAACACAACAAAGTGAATCACTGATTATATATATCACATCAAGCATAAAAAATCAAGAAACATAAATATTGAGGAACCCAGTTGGGTCCCTCCAACCTGTTTCCCTACATCCACTGATGTTAATCAATGTAAATAACATCAGTTTTAATCCCATTATAAGGTATCGGAATAAACAGAATCAATATTCAATCAGCGATCAAATATATTTAACTACTCAACCATTCAACCAATTTATCAACCATCCATAAAATCAACCAACACACCATATAAAAATAAAATATAAAAAGCTAGAGTTAGTGAGTTTACTCACCTTGTTTGCAGTTGGCGGTTCTGCTTTTTGTTTCGTTTACAACCGAACAGGCATTTGATTTTTATCATGAAATCCTAGCAGCCCCGTTCTTAGCCATACCAGCTTCCCAACGAATATCTCGTTGTTATTATTCAAATGTAACTGGCATCGTCCAGTTCTGTTCACCGATGAGTGAAATAACCAGGTTACAAATTTAAACTTAATTTAAACATCATTAGTCTATAATCTAATTTTAATTAACCTTAATAAATCGCGTTTTCTGTTCTTATAAAGTAACCATTAATTATTACCATATGATTAGACCACGAAAGTTCGTTCTTCCTTGCTCTTTCAAAACTGTCGATGCCCTTCTTAAGCTTCGTTTCCCAATTCTTCACCTTGCTCGGACCCTCATACTCATGTTTTCTCCATTTAAATACTACTGCATCGGAAAACATCCATCAAGAACTCCCCTGCTTAAACAAGTTATTATCACGCACCACTTTTCACTCCTTCCTTACACTGGTTTTGCCTTCAACACAGTCCAAGCTCCATCCATGGTTTTTTTTCCTTTCAAAGTCTTCTTTCCCGTAACCTCAAATACTCTGCTCTCTACAAAGACAAACACTCATCTTTACACAAGAAACTCCACCGTGTTGCTTCTTTCCATACAGTCCACAATTTTAAAACGAAGCACCAACGGTTAATCACCAACTGAACCTCGACTTAATCTAAAAACTGTGCAACCCGCACTCCATTACAATGCTTCACGCCATCCACTAATATTGATTTCTCCCTTCACACCAAAAATCCCCTTTCCATATTCACAGTGCGACTCCTCCTTAAATCTCCCCTCCATTCAACTGTCTATTATTCAATATAAGCATCCACTCTTGGTCACCTATCGGCAAACTTGCATCACCAATTTCTCCCAAAGAAACACGCAAATACTAAACATTCTACTAACCCAAAAGCAACCTTCAAACTCACAAACTCCAATCACTAATCCCTACCACTGAACCATCACGTTGTGATTTTCCAGTGAACCCAATAATTGAACCCGCAAACCAGTTTTCAAATTCGAAAATTATCCTGGCTTCTGACCTTCGTTGGTGCTACCAAGAGCCACTGTACAGCACTACCTTAATACTGAAAGACGCCCCCCATCATCCTCCATCCCACACCATCAGTCCAGTCCTTAAATCACCAGTAAAACCCCCAAAATAACCACGTCGTTCGAGAGCTTCCATTGGCCAACTCTGGTCATTTCAGATCGCTTTAACTCCAGCAATCGGAAGCTCCAGATGATCATCGTCCATGGCCAGAGTCTCAACGGCTCTGATTTCCCCTTCCAACATCGGCCTCAAAATCTTAGACCACCATGAAACTTGAGCAAGTTGAAAGGGTGTTCGAGTGTTGTAAAATTATACAAGGAAGAAGTCCTAGAATTAAGGAGTTAAACGGGTCTGGTTTTGAGATTTGTTGGGATTTCTTTGATTTTGGATGATTTTAGGAAGGAAGCGATTCCGTTTTGTTTTGTTTAGTGGAGAAGATAGAAGGATGAACAGGGAAAAGAAAACGAGTTTGGGTTCCAGTATTTAAAAGGTGAACAGTTTGGTAACCACGGAAATAGCAGCGTGGTAGACACGAAACTGAATTATTTGGGGAGCACGGTATTTAACAGCTTGCAAGTTACGTAGTTGAATTACTTGGAGGGTGCGAAATCAACTTTGAAGCTTATAACGTAAGGTTTGTTCCTGGGAATGTATTGGGGAAGGTTACGACATTTAACTAAATGAGTTTGTGGGTTAATAAAACATTTTGCTTTATACATATATCTTCTAACTTACTGATAAATTAGGGAGTATGAGTTTGTAGCCATCTATTTATTTGTAAATCGTTTTAGGGTCAGTCCACTTAGCCTGTGTATTGGATGTATATGCCTTCATTGTTACCTAGACTTGCACCCGTGTATTTAGTGTTTTCATTTCCTTTTTTGTTTCAAAGGTGTTGGTTACAGTCTTGACACTTCGTCGATTATTTCTGGATTCGAATCCAGAATTCATATTTGTTTTGAATATTATTTAAATTATACGTTTAAATATCGTTTTATTAAATAAAATTCTTATAAATTCCTATATATAATTCAAATAAAATATTTAAAACAAATTTAAATATTCAATATTCAACGATTGAAAAACCAGGTCGTTACAATTCTCCACTACTTAAAGGATTTCGTCCCCGAAATCTCCAAGTTAAGAAGAATGTATATCCTAACATCCATCATTCATCTACTCATCCACCAATCACAGACATCCATTGTTCTTAAAAGATTTCTAATGCTTATATGAACATATGCAAAGGTGTGTGTATATGTCTCTATACTAATGCGAAAGATCAGGTGGTCTACTGATTCAGTCGACCTCTTTAATGCAACGTATGTCAGTGCCATGAATCCAACATGTATGAAAATTGTCCTAGTATATCATGTAAATGCTATAAGTGTGCACAATCATCCATCCAAATGCAACATTCATGTGATAATACACCCATTTCCATCCATAAAAAAAATATGCACGTGCATCCATATGCAGTATGAGAGTGATTGAGCCGTTCTAGTGCCTAGTGTGTGTGTATATGCATCCACGAGCAATCACTGACAAACTCTTGCATTAACTTGCATCCATCAAACATAGCATGTCTCAATCACATGTTTACACCCATTGGTTTTCAATCTAAATGTCGAAGATTCGATTAATAGGATATACTTAATGACATAAACGAATACGAATAAAAGCTTTTGGAAAAAGAAATTAAGAACATACCCTTGAAAAGAAAAGGGTACAAAGAGTGAATCTTGTCTTCAGTCTCCCAAGTTGCATCTTCATGGTCTTCTCCCCATTGAACTTTCATCAACTTGACCTCTCGGTTGCGTAGCTTCTTGTGACACCCAACGTCCGTTAATGTCACTCTTTATCAGAATGCATTAAGTTTCGTGAAGCGTTATAGGTAAACAGAAACATCACAAGACAAATATAAAATAACAGCGGAATTTTAAAACTTTATTAAACAGAAATCATCATGGTCCAAAACCCAATTACGACATAAGTATGAAATACAGAAAACCCATTACATCAACTTAAAACTTCTATCTTGTACTAAAATCATCAAAGTACAATAATATATAAAAAAGCATAGTCCCCAAAAATATAGCCATATCAGAGAAGACAGGAAATCAAAGCGGCACATCTAAGCATCTCTAAGTAGAACGAAAGAGGGAATCCAAATCAAGCCTGAGTATTCCCACCCTGAGAACCTAGGGTGTGAGGGGAAATGGAAAAGAGAGAAGAGGAAATGAAATGGGTTAGACATAAAGTCTGGCGAGTCCAGTTACTTTTAGCATATAAATAAGTAAAAGCATCATGATAGACATATAAACTCAATGAGAGAGATAACAATATCATAAGACAGGTATAACAGAATGAGCAAGATAAGCAGAATAAACAGAACAGAAATAGGTTACGCTTCTCCAACACTTTTCCCTGCACCAACACTAGTATAAAAGAACAAGATGATCCCTACAGAAATAGATGGTAGACTTAGGTGTACTTATAGTGACGGGTTTTACCGCCAACAATAATACCAGGCAGCCCAACAGAAATGACAGGTGTTACCCCCAACGAGAATAATGGGCTTCTCAAAAATTAAGACTAGATGTACCCTAATTACTACCCCAACAGATCGTCTCCCTACCCTATAGACACCCTGTGCTGGCCCCACAGTAGTATGTACCACTTCCTAAAGTGGCAACCCCTTTGTTAAAGAGATGAACAACAATCTACATATGTCATAGCGTCTTAATCTTCCCGAGCTAGCCGGACCCATACATGCTTATGACTCCGTTGGATCCCGCACTGTTGACACCTCCACATATATAAACCTCTTACAATCAACTCAGTAAGCGTGCCCTGGCCCCGACCTAGTTCAGGGTTCCCCGTTTGATTCCAAGACGGGTTCCTGACTAATACGTGTCCCACACGGCATATGATACAAGCTACCCCCCGGCTTGCATCCCCACTAGTACGATTTTGACAGTTATGCCTAATAGTTTAACAACGCTGCATAACCCCAACATGTAATACAGGTTAAGTTTGTCGGGCTTTACCAAGAATAACTTAACCCCCACTGATTCAAGCAAGTTTACTTAACCCCTACTTAATTCGATAGGTTCATGTAACCCGCACAGATTTAAACAAGTTAAGTATTTCAGGTTAACTAGTTATTATCATATGTCCATTTATGGCTACTAATGGACTAGACGTCTCACATTAAGTCTAGCACTTGTGGATGCAACATATGCCAGGCGGTTCCGGCAAAAATCATCTTTTACAATAAGATATTCCCTAATTTATCATTACTAATCATTCCCCATTTCGTTCGTTCGCGTATTTTCTACGGTAGGCCTAGGCTTGAAGGTAGCCTGGCTATAACAATAAAAAGGGAAGGAGGGAGACAAGATAATAGGAAATAGCATAATAACAAAACAGGCATACTATGTCAGAAATTGGCATACTAACTGAATAGACATATGGTGACAGAAATAGGCATAGTAGCATAATGGGCATATGATGGCAAAATTAGGCTTGATAACAGAACAGGCATATTAGGAATAGGCATATGAGAACTAATCAATAGATTAGGTAAACAAGTAATAACAGATCTGATTAGTTATGATTCAAGTTATTAACATGCACTGATTTAAATCCAACTTATGAGCATGTCAAGAGTAATTTTTAAATGTTTACATATAAAAATAACATAAACTCACTATGACTGGATCAAAAGAACAGAGGATTGACTGTTGGTATTGAAGAAGATATTCTTGAATATGTATAACTTGTTGTTGCATAAGAATAGGCTAATTTAATCTGATTTGGGTTAGCACCTCGTTGTCTCCATTGTTTTTGGTGGATACAACAATAGAAATGAGGTCCTATTTATAGCATACGGTTGACGAATATGGTCAAGAAACGAGTACACGTTCACAGAAATGGTTCTGGCACAGATCTGACTGGGGTCGACCCAGGGGTCGACATAGGGGTCAACCCCTTTGTGTAGGGGTCGACCCATGGGTCGATACCTATGGGGCACGGGGTCGACCCCTAACGGGTCGAATTCCCTCCTTCCGCTTTTTGATTTTGATTTTCTAGGTTAGTTTATTTATATATATTATGCTTATATGTTTACAAACTTCAAACCTTAATATTCTCTTCATACGATGTCCATTTTACGAAAATTGGGGTATATCTTAAGCAGAATTTCGAGACAAACACAATGGCGCAGTCCATTTCCCTTGATTCCCTATATTTAATTAAGTATTCTTTAGTTTATCATTATAGTGTTCTTTAAAATTTCTAGGTGTTACATTCTCACCTACTTAATGGATTTCGTCCCCCAAATCTCTAAATTAAGAAGAATGTGTATCCTAACATCCACATCCATCTACTCATTCATCAATCACAGGAATCCATTGTCCTTAAAAAATTTCTAATGCTTATATGAACATATGCAAAGGTGTGTGTATATGTCCCTATGCTAATGCGAGAAATCAAGCGGTCGACCGATTCAGTTGACCTCCATAATGCGATTTATGTTCGTGCCATGTAATCAAAATGTATGCAAATAATCCTAGTATAACATGTGAGTTCTATATATGTGCATAATTATTCATCCAAATGCAACATCCACATGATGATACACCCATTTCTATCCACAAAAAGAAGAAAATTGCACATGCATCCATATGCAATATGAGAGTGATTGAGCATATCTAGTGCTTAATGTGTGTGTATATGCATCCACGAGCAACCACTAGCAAACACTTGCATCTGCTTGCATCCATCAAACATAACATGTCTCAAATACATGTTTACATCCATGCGTTCCTTATCTAAAGGTCCAAGATTCGATCAACAGGATATACCTAAATGATAGAAGCAAGTACGAATAAAAGATTTGAAAAAAAAAGTTAAGAACACACCCCTGAAAAGAAAAGGGTACATAGCGTGAATCTTGTCTTCAGTCTCCCAAGCTGCATCCTCTCGGTCTTCTCCCCATTGAACTTTCATCAACTTGACTTCTCGGTTGCATAGCTTCTTAACTTCTGATCCAAGAATACGGGTAAAAACTCATCTAACAATAGCCTCCCGTTCCACCTCTACTTCCTCAAGCATACTCGGCTCAACTACTTCTGCTGTATCATGCAAACATTTCCGCAAATGAACATCCTATAATCTCTCTGGTAGCTTTTACCCTATAAGCCATTTGAACTATTCTTTCTATTATGGGAAAAGGTCCTACAAACCTTGGCACTAGTCCCCTACAGATCCAAAGCAAACCACATTCCTCAAAGGCAATACTTTGATGAAAACCGTGTCTCTCACCTCAAACTCAATATTAATCCTTCCTTTATCTACATATGACTTCTGCCTGTCCTGAGATGTCTTCATGCACCTTCGGATAAGATCATTCTTTTCTGAAGTTTCTCTAATCGTCTTAGGTCTAAGTAGAAGCCTATCTCTATTATCTCAATTTGAGATCCTTCTATGAGAACAGACACTTGTGCGACCTATGGTCTAGGTATAACTCGAACTTCTCTCTAAGAAGATACTGCCGCCAAGTCTTAAGTGTGCATACTATAACAGTTTATTCCAAAACATGGGTAGGGTAGTTCTTCTCATGAACTCTCAACTATCTATCAACATAACATGCTACCCTTCCCTCTTGTATCAAGATAGCACTGAGCTCTGTTCCCCATGCATCAGTATATACTGTGAACACTTTGTTCCCATTAGGCAAAGTCAAAAATGGGGCTGTTGTCATAGCCCTCTTCAATCTCTTAAAAGCATCCTCACAGTCTATACCTCAAGAAAATTTCAGATTCTTCTTTGTTAGCCTGGTGAGTGGGGATGATATCTTTGTGAAGTCCTTAATGAAATTCCTATAATAGCTCGCTAATCCAAGAAAACTCCTCATCTCCGTTGCATTATTTGGAATCTGGCAATCTTGAACTGCAACTACTTTTGTGGGTTCTATCGTTATCCCATCCTTAGAGACCACATCCCCTAGAAATCTCACTTTCTTTCTCCAAAAAAGACATTTGGATAATTTTGCCTTAAGCTGATGCGCTCGAAGATTCTTCAAAACCTCCTTTACATATAGGGCATGCTCTTCCTCGTTCTTCGAGAAAATTAAGATGTCATCAACAAAGACTACAACGAACTTATTTAGAAACTCCCTACTCATCAGATCCACAAAATAGACGGGTGCATTCGTCAACCCAAAAGGCATGACAAGCCACTCGAAGAAACCATCTGGGGTTCTAAAACCAGTCTTGTCTATACTGCCCTCGGCCACCCTGAACTCATGAAACCCCGTGGCCACGTCTAACCGGGAGAAACTAGACGCACTAATAAGCTGGTCAAACAAACTATATATCCTTGGAAGTGGGTGCCTATTTTTCTTAGTGAGCTAATTCGACTCCCTATAATCCCCACATAAGCGAAGTGAACCATCCGCCTTAGTGGCGAATACTACTGGAGCACCCCATTCAGATATGCTTCACCTAATAAACCCTCTTTTAAGTAGCCCCCTACTTGCTTGCTGAGCTCCCTCCTTTCTCTCATAGCCATATAGCGCACAGGCAATGCAACTGGCCTTGCATTGTCCACCAAGTATATATGGATATCAATCTCGCGCTTTGGAGGTAAGCCCTGAACTTCCTCAAAAACATCAGGATACTCACAGACTACTGGTACACATCGTAGATCATCGATAGATGCATCAAGTGATTCTAGGAAACTAAGCGTGACGGACCCCTTAGGTTCACAAGAAATATCGAGGATCTGACGACCCTCCTCTCACTATCTAGGATAGCACCATACATGTCTAGCCAATCCATCCCTAGAATCAAACCATAGCCCATGAAACCAAGCATGTATGCGTCGCACTCAAACCCGACGCCCAACAGAGATGTTCTCAAACCCCGACAAATCATAGACAAATGAGTCGTACCTCCAATGGGGTTTGAGACGACAACGGGATCCAAAACCATACTTGTACTAAGGTACAGAGACTCAACCACAGAATCAGATATAAAAGAATGTGAAGCGCCAGAATAAAAAAGAGTTCCAACAGGATGATTAGAAACAAAAATCAAACCTTCAACAGAAACTTTCCTACCTCTATCTGGTACACTAGCCACGAGAGCATGCAACTGCCTTCCAGATGATCCTGCCCATTGGCCCTGTCCTTGCCTCATTTGGTAATCTTTAATAAAGTGTCCGACCTCTCTATATTGGAAGCAAGCATTTTTTCCTTTTTCTGCAATCTTTGCTCAAATGACCCACGCATCCACAATTATAACATTTCCTCTTTTATTGGATTTTGTCGTTCTTTCCACCCTTCTTCTTTTGTTGTTGTTCTTTCTTGGGCCACACTTTCTTATTTTGTGATTCATCAACCTTAGCCTCTTTCTTTTCGCCTTTATCTTCTTCGTGCATCAATGCCATATCAACAAGCTTCTCAAATGTTGCTCCCATCGGAGTATGAGGCATATCCAATACATGAAGGGGTTCATTCAATCCTTTAACAAACCTCAAAGCTTTTTTGTGCGGGGTATTCACTAGCTTTAAACCAATCCTCGCCAATTGATTGAACTTATTAACATACTCTTTGACAGACATGCCTCCTTGCTTAAGCGCCAAAAACATTTCCATTTGCATACTTTGCTCATCTTGACAGGGAAACTTCATCTCAAATCTCCATTGGAAATCATCCCAAGTCTCAATTGGATGTCCCGCATGCATCACTTCCCACCAGAACAAAGCCTCATCTTTCAGCTGCCAAACGACCAACTGAATCTTCCTACGATCGTCAACCTCAAAAATCACAAACACATCCTTCGTTTCTTTAAGGCATTTCATTGCTTCTACAATAGTCTCAGTTCCTTGGAATGGCTTTCCTCCCATAGCACAGAAATCCATGCATACCTTGGAGAAATTACCATCTTGCGGAGGAGGAGGAACATCGACTGCAGCTGGGGGAGGGTCGTCTGCTTGGCATTCGGCATGCGCCGTAGCCTTAAAATACCTACGAAACCAATCTGGTATCTGAATGCCCTCGGGAATATTATGTTCCGCACACATGCTGAAAAGAAAAGGAATTCAAACGGAGAATCGAAAGATATTTCATATGGCTTTGGGGAATATGTTTTTCTAAACAGACTTTTTCTTTTGAAAATGCTTTATTTTTAAAACCCTTTTGAAAACAATTTTCAAAATCTTTTATCTGATCTGGTAACCTTCAGCTCTTATACCAAATGTGACACCCCATGTCCGTTAATGTCACTCTTTATCAGAACGCATTAAGTTTCATGAAGCGTTATAGGTAAACAGAAATAGAAACATCACAAGATAGATATAAAATAACAATGGAATTTTAAAACTTTATTTAACAGAAATCATCGTGGTCCAAAACCCAGTTACATCATAAGTACGAAATACGGAAAACCCATTACATCAACTTAAACTTCGGTCTTGTACTAAAGTCATCAGAGTACAATAAAACATAAAAAAGCATAGTCCCCAAAAATATAGCTATATCAGAGAAGATAGGAAATCAAAGCGATACATCAAAGCAGCTCCAAGCTGAACGAAAGAGGGAATCCAAACCAAGCCCGAGTATTCCCACCCTGAGAATCTTGGAGGGGGGGGGGGGGGGACGGAAGAGAGAGGAGAGGAAACAAAATAGGTCAGACATAAAGTCTGGCGAGTCCAGTTACTTTTAGCATATAAATAAGTAAAAGCATCATGACAGGCACGTAAATTGGATGAGAGAGATAATAGTATCATAAGACAAGTATAACAGAATGAGCAAGATAAGCAGAATAAACAGAACAGAAATAGGTTACGCTTCTCTAACACTTTTCCCTGCACCAATACTAGTATAACAGAACAAGACGATCCCTATAGAAACAGATGGTAGATGAAGGTGTACTTCTAGTGACGAGTTTTACCCCCAATAATAATACCACGCAGCCCAATAGAAATGACAAGTGTTATCACCAACATGAATAATGGGCTTCTCAACAAGAAACACTAGATGTACCCTAATTACTACCCCAATCTATCGGCTCCCTACCTTGTAGACACCCTATGCTGGCCCCAAAGTAGGATGTATCGCTTCCTAAAGTGACAACCCTTTTATTAACGAGAAGCACAACTATCTAACTGATGTCACAGCATCTTAATCTTCCCGAGCAAGCCAGGACATGCACACACATGATCCATTGGATCCGGCGCTGTTGAAACCTCCAACTATATGAACCTCTTACAATCAACTCAGTAAGCATGCCCTGACCCTGACCTAGTTCGGGGTTCCCCGTTTGATACCAAGATGGGTTACTGACTAATACGGGTCCCACACGACAGATGATACAAGCTACCCTCTTGGCTTGCATCCCCACTAGCAGGATTTTGACAGGTTATGCCTAATAGTTTAACAAGGTTGCATAACCCCAACATGTAATACAGGTTAAGTTTGTCGGGCTTTAATAAGATTAACTTAACCCCCACTAATTCAAGCAATTTTATTTAAACCCTACTTAATTCGACAAGTTCATTTAACCCCCACAGATTTAAACAGGTTAAGTATTTCAGGTTAACAAGTTATTATCATATTTCCATTTATGGCTATTAATGGACTAGACCTCTCACGTTAAGTCTACCACTTGTGGATGTTGGATATGCCGGGCGGTTCCGGGCAGACTTCTAGCACAAATCAGACTTAACCTCGTGTCTTAGCACCATTACGTGTACATTTATGCACTCGACCCCTCACATTATATTAACCACTTGTGGATGCTGGATTTGCTCGGTGGTTCCGAGTAGACTTCTACCACAAGTGTAATCTAACCTCGTGTCTAAGTGCGGTTACAGTTTCTAGTTACTGTAATTTAGGCATGTTCATTATTAAACCATTTTCATGTTATCCAATGTTATGCCCCAAATCCCAATCTGATCCACGATACAAGTTATGCCCGAAGTTAAAGTTTTAGATCAAGGTATAGATTATGCCCCTAAAACCCAATCATATTTTACAATAAGATATTCCCCAATTTATCATTCCCAATCATTCCCCATTTTGTTCGTTCGCTTATTTCAGCGGTAGGCCTAGGCTCGAAGGTAGCCTGGTTATAACAATAAAAAGGTAAGTAGGGAGAGAAGAGAACATAACAGGAATAAGCATTATAACAAAATAGGCATTCTATGTCAGAAATAGGCATACTAACAGAATAGACATATGGTGACAGAAATAGGCATAGTAGCAGAATGGGCATATGATGATAAAATTAGGCATGATAACAAAACATGCATATTAGGAATTGGCATATGAGAATAATCTGTGGATTAGGTAAACAAGTAATAGCAGATCTGATTAGTTATGATTCAAGTTATTACCAGGCACTGATTTAGATCCAAGTTATGAACATGTCAAGATTACTTTTTACATGTTTACATCTAAAAATAACATAAACTCACTATGACTAGATCTAATGAACAGAGAATTGACTGTTGATGTTGTAGCAGAGATTCTTGAATACGTGTAACTTGTTGTTGCAGAAGAATAGGCTAATTTAATCTGAGTTGGTGTAGCACCTCTCATTGTTTTTGGTGATTAAAACAATAGAAATGAGGTCCTGTTTATAGCCTACGATCGACGAATATGGTCAAGAAATGAGTCCACGTTAACAGAAATTGTTCTACCCTAGATCTGACTGGGATCGACCTAGGGGTCGAACTCCCTGTGTAAGGGTTGATCCATGGGGCATGGGGTCAACCCTAACGAGCCAATTCCCTCCTTCGGCCACTTTTTGATTTTGATTTTATGGGATAGTTTATTTATATATATTATGCTTATATGTATACAAACTTCAAACCATAATATCTTCTTCAGACAATGTCCGTTTTACACAAACTTAGTGTCTATCTTAAGCAGAATTCCGAAACGAACACAATGAAGCAGTCCTTTTCCATTAATTCCCAATATTTAATTAAGTATTCTTTAGTTTATCATTATAGTGTTCTTTAAAATTTTGGGATGTTACACTTCTTAACCTTTGATCAAAGAATACGTGTAGGAACTCGTCTAACTGTCGCGTCCCGTTCCACCTCTACTTCCTCAAGTATACTCGACTCAACTACCTCTGCTATGATATGCAGACATTTAGCCAAATAAGAAATGAGAAATGTGGAAACCATCATAAACACCCGTCAATCTTTCTGGGAGCTTCACCCTATAAGCCATTTGGCCAATCCTTTCTGTTTTGGGAAATGGCCCTACAAACATTGGTGCCAATTTCCCTACAGATCCAAAGCGAACCACATTCCTCAACAGTGATACCTTGATGAAAACCATGTCTCCCACCTCAAACTCAATATCAGTCCTCCTCTTATCTGCGTAGGACTTCTGCCTATCCTGAGCTATCTTCGTGCTTCTGCTTATAAGATCAATCTTCTCTGAAGTTTCTCTAATCATCTTTGGTCCAAGTAGAAGCCTATCTGTAGACTCCCACCAACAAGTCGGTGATCTACAAGGTCGATCTTACAATGCCTCAAAGGGTGCCATTCCAATACTATCTTGATAACTGCTATTGTAGGCGAAATCTACCATAGGAAGATGCTCTTCCCAAGTCCCTCTGAAGTCTAGGATACACGACCTCAGAAGATCCTCAAGAACTCTATTCACCCTCTCAGTGATAAGCGGTGCTCAAACACAACTGTGTACCTAATGCCTCCTGCAAGCTCCTCCAAAACTCACTGGTGAATATGGGGTCATGATCACTCACTATACTGGAAGGTACTCCGTGTAGACGGACTATCTCACGAAGATAAACTGCTGCCAACCACGCTGCTGTTTTATTATTCTTAACAGGAATGAAATGAGTGCTCTTAGTAAGTCTGTCAACTATGACCCAAATACCGGTGTTGCCTTTCCTCGATCTAGGCAAACCATCAATGAAATCCATATAGACACTCTCATATTTCCAATGTGGGACCTCCAAAGGATGAAGTAAACCGCTGGGCTTCCTTTTCTCATCTTTGACTTGCTAGAAAATCAAACATCGAGAAACAAACTCCGCTACGTCTTTCTTCATCCCAGCCCATAAGAAAACCCTCTTCATATCTCTATACATCTTATCACCGCTTAGATGGATAGTCATCCTAGAATGATAGGCTTCCTCAAGGACTGTCTTCAACAAAATCCCAACACGGGAAACACAAAGCCTTCCATCTCGTCACAACCACCTCTGTCATCCGTGGAATATCTACTGAGATGACTAGAAGTCTCCCCTCTACTGAGCCTATCTAAGATGTCTACATCTGTGGGTCCTCTCGCTGCGAAGTTCCTATCTATTCCATAATAGTAGGTCGCACCTCTAAGGATGCCAACATACCAGGTATAATATCCACAGATGGTCGATATATACTCCAAGCTCTACCTCTCTATGAATAGTGGACTCAAAATCATCCTCGGCCTACTCAACACATCCGCCCACATTACCCTTGCCAAGGGTATAAGCAATCTCGAAATCATAAGATATTGGGAACTCCATCTATCTCCGTTGCCTCAAATTGAGATCCTTCTGCAAGAACAGATACTTGAGAGATTTATGATTGGTATACAACTCGAATTTCTCTCCAAGTAGATAATGATGCCAAGTCTTAAGCATGAATACTATGGCAGCCAATTCTAAGTCATGAGTAGGGTAGTTCTTCTCATGAATCCTCAAGTGCCTTCCACCGTAACATACTACCCTTCCCTCTTGCATCAAAACGACACCAAGCCTTGTGCCACATGCATTAGTGTATATTGTGAACACTTTGTTCCTATCAAGCAAAGTCAAGACTGGGGTTGTTGTTAGAGTCCTCTTCAATCGCTGAAAAGTGTCTTCAGAGTTAATATCCCAAGAAAAAGTCAAATTCTTCTTCATCGGTCTGGTGAGTGGGACTGATATCTTCGTGAAGTCCTTAATGAACTTCCTATAATAACCTTCTAAACCAAGAAAACTCCTCACCTCCGTTGCATTCTTTGGAATCTTCCGATCTTGAATTGCAACTATTTTCGCAGGATCCACTGCTATCCCATCCTCAGAGACCACATGCCCTAGAAATCTCACTTCCTTTCTCCAAAAATGACATTTGGAGAATTTTGCCTTAAGTTGATGCACTCGGAGAGTCTTCAAAACCTCCCCTAAATGTAGGGCATGCTATTCTTCATTCTCCGAGAAAATCAAGATGTCATCAACAAAGATCACAATGAACTTATTTAGAAACTCCCGAAACATCCTACTCATCAGATCCACAAAATAGGCAGGTGCATTCGTTAACCCAAAATGCATGACGAGCCACTCGAAGAAACCATTTGGAGTTCTAAAACCGGTCTTGCTTATACTATCCTCGGCCACCCTCAACTAATGAAACTCTGAGGCCAAGTCTAGCTAGGAGAAAATAGACGCACCAACAAGTTGGTCAAACAGATCATCTATCCTCGGAAGTGGGCGTCTCTTCTTCTTAGTGGGCTTATTCAACTCCCTGTAATCCATACATAAGGGAAGCGAGCCATCTACCTTAGTCGCGAAAACGACTGGAGCACCTTATTCCGATATGCATCGCCTAATAAACCCTTTGTCAAGTAGCTCTTCTACTTGCTTGCAGAGCTCCCTCCTTTCTCTCAGAGCCATGTGGCGCATAGGCAATGCAACTGGCTTTGCATTGTCCACCAAGTATATACGGATATCAATCTCGCGCCTTAGAGGCAAACTGTAACACCCCACGTCCATTAATGTCACTCACAAAGGGAATGCATTAACTTCTATGGAGGTTTTAGGTGAATATAGAACAGTAAAATTTCAACAAGACAGATATAAAATAGTACTTGGAAATTTAAAAACTTTATTTCAATTGCAGCAGAAGTCAAAACATGTTTGATTACATCATAACACCATAATCAAAGTTAAGTACAATATCTATCTTGATAAAACAAGTACATAATCCCATTACATAAATAGCCATTAAAAAGAAAGATAACAAGCTGGACTTTACTTCAGCAGTCCAAGCTTTCCAAGAGATAAGCAATCCAATCAGACTCCACTGGAACTTGGCCCAACCTGAGGACCTGAAGGGAGAAAAGGATGAAAAAGAGGGGGGGGTCAGACATAAAGTCTGGCGAGTATGATAATTATACAATACTATTATCAAAATAACTGGACTAAGGCATAAGCTGGAAAACAAGGAAATGTCTATGAAAGAGCAGATTAAGGACATAGACAATCGCTAAAGGAAACGTTATAGGCGCTCCTAAATACTAAAGGATAAAAACTATACTGCACCACACCAGTCACCCTAAAGATTGATTCCACTTAGCTTCACTTAGAAACTTTCTTAATGGCTTTACGTACTCCTAGCTGACTACATAGGTGCCGCCTGCCCCTATCTCCACTAGGTGTACCCCACTTTCCATTTTTCGATCGGCTCCCTACTCGTAGATACCCGTGCTGGCCCCACAGTTGGGTGTATCATTCCCCTAAAGTGGCAACCCGACATAACAGAGATGCACGGCTTATACCTACACGATGCAACAACGTCTTACCTACCAGCCCGGGTCCACACACGCATATGAAACCCGTTGGACTTGCGTTGCCACCGCTCCCTGTTTTGGCCTCTTATAGTCAAACCCAGTATGCGTGTCCCGTCCTCGACTTGGGTCGAGCCCACAAAGATACGTTTTGGGATACTGGTTGAAATGGGCCCCCATTATTTCCCACAAGCATTCCACCTAAGCTTGTCCCATTAGTCCATCCACTTAACCCACTTAGTCATGTTCATTTACATGTGTATTTGGTTAAGTCTAATCGTATTTCAAATGCCTCTAAAGGCAACCACTAGATTCCTCATGCCACCCAAGGCACCTACTTAACCCCCATGTCCCACCTTACATGATTATCTGGCTAAGTATTTCTTAATTCATTAAGGCCATAACCTCGTAAAGACCTCTCACATTAGACTGGCATTTATGGCAGCTGGATTTTCCGGGCGGGTCCGGGCAGTCTTACACCACAAAAGAGTCTAACCTCGTGTCTTTACAACTGTTATGCTTTAGTTTGGGCCTAGGACCTCTCACATTGGGCCGGCATTTGTGACTACTGGATTTGCCGGGCGGGTCCGGGCAGGTTTACGTCACAAACGGGTCCAACCTCGTGTCCTAAGCATCGATTATTATTAATAATTCACTTTCCCCAATTTTAATAATTCCCTACTTGAATTATTAATTAATTCCAAATTTAACAATGTCCATAATTGACTCAATTATGGACATCCATTTAAGGCATGCAAAATCATATCAATTGCACCCTAATTTATTAATTTCCTAATATTACCCCTACCCCACGTTTGAACGTTTATTCGCAAAATGTATGCTAGACCCTATTAGTCTAGCTCATAGCATAAAAGAAAATATTCACAACAACAACATATATATGTTACTAAATAAATCATAACAAGGGGTAAAACTTGCATACATTACAACTTGCATAAGGTTATACATGTCATGGATCTAAGGGTGTCAACTTATTTATAATTCACATAATATGATTTTGATCAAATTTCATAAACTTGTATAGGACATGTGTGAACCAACATCATTAACAATATGGTTTTATATGGGTACACCTAACTCAATAGGCAAATTCCCAAAAATCAAAATTCATTTAATCATAGATTCATGTATATGGGTACACCTAACTTAATAGGCAAATTCCCATATTCAAGATCCAATTAATTTGTAGATTCATGTATATGGGTACACCTAACCCAATAGGCAAATTCCCATAATCAAGATCTATTATAAAAAAAATAAACTTTAAACATGATCCAATTCGCATAAATACTAACATCATGATTTTACAACTTGTATGATTCAACACAACTTAACATGACATCATTATCATATAACATAAGTATTTCAACATATGTGATAATATGAGAACTACAACATATATAAGATTTACAACATGTCATATCATAATTTGCAACGTAGCATGATATGATTTACAACATAGCATAGCATGATTAATCACATATGACATAGCATAGGATTATTTACAACATAATCACTACAACATAACAACATATATATGATAACATAATAGCATAACAAGAGATCCACAACATAATTTACAAATACATAACAATTCATATCACTTTCTTGTGACCCATTCATAACTTAATCAAATTATTTTATAATAATATTGTGAGATTCATCATACTCACAATTTTAAAGAAGAGAAATAGAAAGAGAGAGAGCTTTTGATTTGATTTGAGTAGATTTAGTTTGTAGATTAGGCCTTCTTCTTCTTTAGTTTATGACGGCTATGCTGAACTCCATGGCAACGACATGTCGGTAGCTCTCCAATTTTTCAAGTGATTTAGGGTTAGAGTCTACCCACTTATTTATAGATGTTAGGATTATTTAGGCCATTAGATTTAACCTAGAAATAACCGCAGCCATTCAGACCAGATGGGGTTTATCTTATTGACTCAGCAATGAGTCAGAAGTGACTCAGCAAACACTCAACAAATTAATAAACTTCTATTCATGTTTACATTAACTGCCCATATATATATAAATATATATATATACACACGCACCTATTCATGAATTCAAATTAATCCATAATTAACTTATGACCATTTCTACACATTAATTTTCCAATTAATGTCTTAATTCCATTTTTCGCCTTTTAAGGCAATTCACATATCTCAAATTTGTTATATGCCTTTTTAAGGCTATTTCGTGCAAATTCTCAATATTAATTCTTTTAATTTGTGAATATTAGTATTAACAGAAATACGGGGTGTTACATTCTCCCCTCCTTAAGGGATTTCGACCCCGAAATCTTCAAGTTTATATCCTATCATCAACCATCTACTCAATCAACAAACACTGGCATCCATTGTCCTTATAGACTTCTAATGCTTTCATGTTTAAATGCACAGTGTGTGTCTATGTCCGTATCTAATGCAAAATCAGGCGGTCCACTGATTCAGTTGACCTCCTTGATGCAATTCATGATAGTGCCATGCATCCATTATGTATGCAAAAGATCCTAATTGCTTACAAATACTTCTATATGCATGCACATCCATTCAACCGAATGCAGCATCTATATGATGGTACAACCATTATACATCCATTATACTAAATACATTCATTTATGCAATATGCAATATGTAGTGACTGAGCCGATCTAGTGCCTAAAGTGTGTGTATATATGCATCCACGAGCAACCACTAGCAACCACTTGCATCCATTTTGCATCCATCATACATAACATGTCTCAAACACATGTTTCAACCATAGGATTATCCTAACTAAAGGTCAAAGATACTAATGAGAGGACATACTAAAGATAAGATAAGATAAGCTAAGCGATAAAGGAGAAATTAAAAGACATACCCTCAAAAAGAAAAGGGTATAGCGAACGCATCTTCCCTTCTGTCTCCCAAGTAGCGTTGCTCTCATCATCTCCCCATTGCACTTTAACTAGTCTGACCCCTCGATTTCTCAACTTTTTGATCTCCGACCCAAGAATGCATGTAGGAGCTCGTCTAATTGTTGCATCACGCTCTATTTCCACCTCTTTAAGCAAGCTCGGCTCTACCACCTCCGTGGTCTTGTGCAAACACTTCCTCAAATGTGATACATGGAATACGTCGTGTACTCCACTAAGTTTCTCAGGCAACTCCACCCTATACGCCATCTTCCCAATCCTGTCTTTTATAGGAAACGGCCCTACAAACCTTGGCGCTAATTTCCCAACGGACCCAAAGCGAACAACATTCCGTAACGGAGACACTTTGATAAAAACCATGTCCCCAATGTCAAACTCAAGATCTGTCCTCCTCTTATCAGCATACGATTTCTTCCTATCTTGTGCTGCTTTCATCCTCCTTCGAATCAAATCAATCTTCTCCAAGGTTTCCCTAACCATATCGGGCCCAAGTAGGATTTTATCGGTAGATTCCCACCAACATGTAGGCGAACGACAAGGCCTTCCATAAAGAGCTTCGAAAGGTGCCATGCCAATACTAGACTGAAAGCTATTATTATATGCGAATTCTACCAACGGAAGGTGCTCTTCCCATGTACCCCCAAAGTCTAGGATACAAAGCCTTAAAAGATCCTCTAGAATACGATTCACCCTCTCGGTCTGGCCGTCCGTCTGAGGATGATATGCGGTGCTTAAACATAGCTGAGTCCCTACCGCCTCTTGTAAACTCTTCCAAAATTCGCTAGTGAAGATGGTATCACGGTCGCTTACTATACTAGAAGGAATACCGTGCAAACGAACTATCTCTTTAATGTATACAGAAGCCAACCACGGAGCAGTCCTCTTACTTTTCACGGGAATAAAATGGGCGCTCTTAGTAAGTCTATCTACTATAACCCAAATCCCCGTATTACCCTTCCTTGATCTTGGTAATCCATCCACAAAATCCATTGAGACGCTTTCCCATTTCCATAGTGGAACTTCCAATGGGTGAAGCAACCCACCGGGTTTCTTTTGTTTCGCTTTTACTCGTTGGCACACCAAGCATCTAGCGACGTACTCGGCCACATCCTTTTTCATACCGACCCAAAAGAAAACCCGCTTCATATCTTTGTACATCTTGTCTCCGCCGGGATGAATGGTCATCTTTGAGCGATGAGCATCATCAAGAATGGCCTTCCTTAAGTCTTCGTCTTGTGGTACACAAAGTCTATTATCCCTTCGTAACCAACCCTTATCGTCTAGGGTATACCTACGAAGATGGCTAGACGACTCCCCTCCTTTGAGCTTTTCTACTATCTAAACCAACTGGGGGTCGTCTTGCTGTGCCTCACCAACTCGTCCTAGAAGTGTAGGTCTAACCTCCAAGGATGTTAACAAACCAGGTACTAGGTCAACGGAGGGTCTAAAGTCAAACATGGAGATGAATTCTAAGCTTCGTCGTTCAACAAACAACGGACTCAAGGACAACCTTTTCCTACTTAAGGCGTCTGCTACCACGTTACCCTTGCCCGGGGTATATGCTATTTCAAAATCGTAGGAGGCTAGGAATTCCATCCAATGTTGCTGCCTTAAATTCAAATCCTTCTGAGAGAATAAGTATTTTAATGATTTGTGGTCAGTGAACAGTTCGAATTTCTCACCAAGAAGATAGTGACGCCAAGACTTAAGCGCGAAAACAATTGCGGCTAACTCAAGGTCATGCGTAGGGTAATTCTTTTCATGAACCCTCAACTGCCTTCCACCATAGGCTATTACTCTTCCGTCTTGCATGAGGACTGCGCCAAGTCCCGTCCCACAAGCATCAGTATAGACGGTAAACGGTTTATTCCCATCTGGCAGCACTAAGACTGGGGTTGAAGTTAAGGCTCTCTTTAAACGTTGGAACGCATCATCACAATCTTCGTCCCACGTAAAAACCAGGTTCTTCTTCGTTAACCGTGTTAATGGAGCTGATATTTTTGCGAAGTCTTTGATAAACTTCCTATAATAGCCAGCCAACCCCAAGAAACTTCTTACTTCGGTTACATTTTTAGGGACCTTCCAATCTTGGATGGCCACCACCTTTGCGGGATCCACTGCTATCCCTTCCTTGGAAACCACGTGCCCTAAGAACCGTACTTCTTTCCTCCAGAAGTGACACTTAGAAAATTTTGCCTTAAGGTTATGCGCTCGAAGGGTTTCCAACACTTCCCTAAGATGTAGGGCATGCTCTTCTTCATTCTTAGAAAAGACTAAGATGTCATCCACAAAGACTACCACGAATTTGTTAAGGTACTCCCTAAACACCCTACTCATCAAATCAACAAAATATGCGGGGGCGTTTGTCAAACCAAAGGGCATCACTAGCCATTCATAGAATCCGTCAGGAGTCCTAAAAGCAGTCTTATCTATACTATCCTCAGCCACTCTCAGTTGATGAAAGCCAGTGGCTAAGTCCAACTGCGAAAACACTGAGGCGCCAACTAACTGATCAAAGAGATCGTCAATCCTCGGCAGTGGGTGTCGGTTCTTTTTAGTAAGCTTGTTTAGTTCTCTATAGTCCACACAAAGTCTAAGGGACCCATCCGCCTTTGTAGCAAATACTACTGGAGCACCCCACTATGATATACTACGTCTTATGAACCCCTTCTCAAGCAACTCCTTCACTTGCTTATTGAGTTCCCTCCTTTCACGAGGAGCCATGTGGCGCACTGGCAAAGATACGGGTTTAGCATTATCCACAAGATAAATTCGAAAGTCTATCTTCCGCTTTGGAGGTAAGCCCTTCACCTCCTCAAACACATCCGGATATTCCCGGACCACCTCTACCGTTCGCAGATTCTCTACAGACGCGTCAAGCGATTCAAGATAACTTAGCATAACGGAATTTATGGGACTACAAAAGATGTCGAGAGCATTACCAAGGCGAGTCACAAGCCTAACTACTCTCCTTTCACAATCAAGAATGGCCCCATTTCTAGATAACCAATCCATTCCTAAAATTAGCCCATAGCCCGTGAAGCCCAATACATAAGCATCACATCTAAATTCAACGCTAAGTATAGAGATTTTCAAATCAAAACATATCATGGTCAAATGAGCCGAACCCCCAATTGGATTTGAAACAACCAAGGGATCCTCTACTAAACTGGTGTTCAAGTGCAGTAATTCAACTAATGATGCAGAGATAAACGAATGAGATGCGCCAGAATCGAATAAGGTACGGACAGGATGATCAAACAGAAAAACTAAGCTTTCAACAGAAATTGTTC
Organism: Allium sativum; assembly: GCA_030737875.1. Classification (NCBI taxonomy): domain Eukaryota; kingdom Viridiplantae; phylum Streptophyta; class Magnoliopsida; order Asparagales; family Amaryllidaceae; genus Allium; species Allium sativum. The sequence continues at coordinate 411,369,560 of CM060909.1, read as the reverse complement.
TACCTCTTTCTTGCAGCGGTGGGGCCGCAATAGCCTGAACTTGCCCCCTTGCCTGCCCTGGTGCCATAAGAGCCTGCACCTGTCCTCCCGAGGTAGACCCTGCCCTCTGCCCCTTCTTTGGGCAGTCCTTCACCAAATGTCCCGCATCTCCTCACTGAAAACAACCAGTCTTCTTTTTCTTTCTACAATCTTTGCTGAGATCGCCAGGCATCCCACAATTGAAGCATCTCTTCTTCCCTTTGCCATTATTGTTTTTACCACCCTTCTTATTTTGCTGTTGGGGTTTCTTCTGATCCCCTTTCTTTTCAACTGCCTTATCCTCATGCATAAGTGCCATTTCTACTAGCCTTTCAAAGGTGGCTCCCATAGGGATGTGGGTCATAGCCAACCCTTGCAACGGTTCATTCAAGCCTCTAACGAACCTCAAAGCTTTCTTCTCTGGCGTGTTCACCAACTCCAAGCCAAACCTTGCTAACTGATTAAATTTATTGACATACTCCTTCACTGATAAGCTCCCTTGCTTTAATGTCAGGAATTTTTCCATATTTAAATTCTCCTCTGCCCTTGAAAGAAACTTTGCCTCAAACCTTCGTCTGAAATCCACCCATGAATCAACTGGACGTTCCCCGTTAGTGACCTCCCACCAAAACGAGGCCTCTCCCTTCATTAACCAAGCAGCTAAACGGACTTTCCTCCCATCTTCCACTTCAAAGATATCCAACAATTCCTCAGTCTCCTTAAGCCAGTCTCTGGCCTCCACAAACGTCTCAGTCCCTTGAAAAGTTTTTCCTCCCATAGCCTTAAATTCCTTGCACGTCTTTGCAAAAGTGTCAACACGAGGAGGAGGAGGAGGAATGGGTGCAACTGGGGGTGGAGGAACATCTGCTGGGCCTGCAGTGGTGGCCGTAGCCTCCAAATATCTCCTAAACCACCCTGGAATCGTCACACCTTCTGGGAGATTAAGATCTTCAGCCATGCTGAAACGAAAAAGGAAAGATTCAAAATGGAGAATTCGAAAGATAAAGATAAGGATATGGCTATTTGGGATTATGTTTTTCATAAAAACTTTCTCTAAATAACATGTTTTTGAAAGCACTTCTTCCAAAAATACTTTAGAAAAATATTTTTCTAAAAATTTTATCTGTTCTGGTAACCTTATGCTCTGATACCACGTGTAACACCCCACGTCCATTAATGTCACTCACAAAGGGAATGCATTAACTTCTATGGAGGTTTTAGGTGAATATAGAACAGTAAAATTTCAACAAGACAGATATAAAATAGTACTTGGAAATTTAAAAACTTTATTTCAATTGCAGCAGAAGTCAAAACATGTTTGATTACATCATAACACCATAATCAAAGTCAAGTACAATATCTATCTTGATAAAACAAGTACATAATCCCATTACATAAATAGCCATTAAAAAGAAAGATAACAAGCTGGACTTTACTTCAGCAGTCCAAGCTTTCGAAGAGATAAGCAATCCAATCAAACTCCACTGGAACTTGGCCCAACCTGAAGACCTGAAGGGAGAAAAGGATGAAAAAGAGGGGGGGGGGGTCAGACATAAAGTCTGGCGAGTATGATAATTCTACAATACTATTATCAAAATAACTGGACTAAGGCATAAGCTGGAAAACAAGGAAATGTCTATGAAAGAGCAGATTAAGGACATAGACAATCGCTAAAGGAAACGTTATAGGCGCTCCTAAATACTAAAGGATAAACACTATACTGCACCACACCAGTCACCCTAAATATTGATTCCACTTAGCTTCACTTAGAAACTTTCTTAATGGCTTTACGTACTCCTAGCTGACTACATAGGTGTCGCCTGCCCCTATCTCCACTAGGTGTACCCCACTTACCATTTTTCGATCGGCTCCCTACTCGTAGATACCCGTGCTGGCCCCACAGTGGGGTGTATCATTCCCCTAAAGTGGCAACCCGATATAACGGAGATGCACGGCTTATACCTACACGATGCAACAACGTCTTACCTACCAGCCCGGGTACACACACGCATATGAAACCCGTTGGACTTGCGTTGCCACCGCTCCCTGTTTTGGCCTCTTATAGTCAAACCCAGTATGCGTGTCCCGTCCTCGACTTGGGTCGAGCCCACAAAGATACGTTTTGGGATACTGGTTGAAATGGGCCCCCATTATTTCCCACAAGCATTCCACCTAAGCTTGTCCCATTAGTCCATCCACTTAACCCACTTAGTCATGTTCATTTACATGTGTATTTGGTTAAGTCTAATCGTATTTCAAATGCCTCTAAAGGCAACCACTAGATTCCTCATGCCACCCAAGGCACCTACTTAACCCCCATGTCCCACCTTACATGATTATCTGGCTAAGTATTTCTTAATTCATTAAGGCCATAACCTCATAAAGACCGCTCACATTAGACTGGCATTTATGGCAGCTGGATTTGCCGGGCGGGTCCAGGCAGTCTTACACCACAAAAGAGTCTAACCTCGTGTCTTTACAACTGTTATGCTTTTGTTTGGGCCTAGGACCTCTCACATTGGGCCGACATTTGTGACTACTGGATTTGTCGGGCGGGTCCGGGCAGGTTTACGTCACAAACGGGTCCAACCTCGTGTCCTAAGCATTGATTATTATTAATAATTCACTTTCCCCAATTTTAATAATTCCCTACTTGAATTATTAATTAATTCCAAATTTAACAATGTCCGTAATTGACTCAATTATGGACATCCATTTAAGGCATGCAAAATCATATCAATTGCACCCCAATTTATTAATTTCCTAATATTACCCCTACCCCACGTTTGAACGTTTATTCGCAAAATGTATGCTAGACCCTATTAGTCGAACTCATAGCATAAAAAAAATATTCACAACAACAACATATATATGTGACTAAATAAATCATAACAAGGGGTAAAACTTGCATACATTACAACTTGCATAAGGTTATACATGTCATGGATCTAAGGGTGTCAACTTATTTATAATTCACATAATATGATTTTGATCAAATTTCATAAACTTGTATAGGACATGTGTGAATCAACATCATTAACAATATGGTTTTATATGGGTACACCTAACTCAATAGGCAAATTCCCAAAAATCAAAATTCATTTAATCATAGATTCATGTATATGGGTACACCTAACTTAATAGGCAAATTCCTATATTCAAGATCCAATTAATTTGTAGATTCATGTATATGGGTACACCTAACCCAATAGGCAAATTTCCATAATCAAGATCTATTATAAAAAAAACATAAACTTTAAACATGATCCAATTCGCATAAATACTAACATCATGATTTTACAACTTGTATGATTCAACACAACTTAACATGACATCATTATCATATAATATAAGTATTTCAACATATGTGATAATATGAGATCTACAACATATATAAGATTTACAACATAGCATATCATAATTTGCAACATAGCATGATATGATTTACAACATAGCATAGCATGATTAATCACATATGACATAGCATAGGATTATTTACAACATAATCACTACAACATAACAACATATATATGATAACATAATAGCATAACAAGAGATCCACAACATAATTTACAAATACATAACAATTCATATCACTTTCTTGTGATCCATTCATAACTTAATCAAATTATTTTATAATAATATTGTGAGATTCATCATACTCACAATTTTAAAGAAGAGAAATAGAAAGAGAGAGCTTTTGATTTGATTTGAGTAGATTTAGTTTGTAGATTAGGCCTTCTTCTTCTTTAGTTTGTGACGGCTATGCTGAACTCCATGGCAACGGCATGTCGGTAGCTCTCCAATTTTTCAAGTGATTTAGGGTTAGAGTCTACCCACTTAATTATAGATGTTAGGATTCATTTAGGCCATTAGATTTAACCTAGAAATAACCGCAGCCATTCAGACCAGATGGGGTTTATCTTATTGACTCAGCAATGACTCAGAAGTGACTCAGTAAACACTCAGCAAATTAATAAACTTCTGTTCATGTTTACATTAACTGCCCATATATATATAAATATATATATACACACGCACCTATTCATGAATTCAAATTAATCCATAATTAACTTATGACCATTTCTACACATTAATTTTCCAATTAATGTCTTAATTCCATTTTTCGCCTTTTAAGGCAATTCACATATCTCAAATTTGTTATATGCCTTTTTAAGGCTATTTCGTGCAAATTCTCAATATTAATTCTTTTAATTTGTGAATATTAGTATTAACAGAAATACGGGGTGTTACACAAACCCATAACCTCCTCAAAAACACCATGATACTCACAGACTACTGGTACAGATCGTAAATCATCGACAGAAACATCGAGTAATTCTAGGAAACTAAGCATGACAGGCCCCTTAGGTTCCCTGGAAATCTCGAGAGTCCTCCCATGGTAAGTTAAAAGCCTAATGGCCCTCCTCTCACAATCCAGAATGGCACCATACATAGTTAGCCAATTCATCCCTAGAATCAAACCATAACCCATGAAACCAAGCACATATGCCTCACACTCAAACTCAACGCCCAATACAAATATCCTCAAACCCCGACAAATCATAGACAGATGAGTCGTGCCCCCAATGGGTTTTGAGACAACAACGAGAACCAAAACCATACTAGTACTAAGGTGCTGAGACTCAACCACGAAATCAAATATAAAAGAATGCAAAACACCAGAATCAAAAAGAGTTCTAATAGGATGATCGGAAAGGGAAATCAAACCTTCAACAGAAACTTTCCTACCTCTATTGGGTACACCGGCCACGAGAGCATGCACCTGTCGTCCAGAAGATCCTTTCCTTTTGCCCTTCCCTTACTTCTTCAGGCACTCCTTAGTATAGTGTCCGACCTCACCACAGTGGAAACAAACATTCTTCCTTTTTCTGCACTCTTTGGTCAAATGACCCGCACGTCAACAAATATTGACATTTCCTCTTATCTCGCTCTTTGTCGTTCTTTCTTCCCTTCTTTTGCTGTTGTTGTTCTTTCTTAGGCGACACTTTCTTGTTTTGTGTCTCTTCAATCTTAGCCTCTTTATTTTCACCTTTATCCTCTTTGTGCATCAATGCCATATCAATGAGTTTCTCGAAAGTTGCCGTATCGGAATATGAGACATAGCTAATCCATGGAGGGGTTCATTTAGCCCTTTTGCAAACCTCAAAGCTTTCTTATGCGGTGTATTTAATAGCTCCAAACCAAACCTTGCCAATTGATCTAACCTATTGACATACCCTTTGACAGACATGCCTTCTTGCTTAATTACTAAAAACCTTTTCATTTTCATACTCTCAACGGCTTGAGGAAGAAACTTCATCTCGAATCTCCATTGGAAATCATCCCAAGTCTCAACTGGACACCCTGCGTGCGTCACTTCCCACCGGAATCAAGCTTCATCTTTCAACGGCAAAACATCCAACTTAATCTTTCTACGGTCGTCAACCTCAAAAATCCCAAACAAATCCTCCGTCTCTTTAAGCCAATTTCTTGCTTCCACAAAAGTCTTAGTTCCTTAGAAAGGCTTAGCTCCCATTACACAAAATCCTTGCATATCTTGGAGAAAGTATCAGCTCGCGGAGGAGGGGGAGGAGGAACAACGGCTGCAGCTAAGGGAGGGGCATCTGCTTGGCCTTCGACAGGCGCCGTAGCCTTAAGATACCTATGGAACCGAGCCGGTATCTAAACACCCTCGGGAATATTCGATTCCCCAGACATGCTGAAAAGAAAAGGAAAAGGGATTCAAACAGAGAATCGAAAGATATTTTGTATGGCTTTGGGGAATATGTTTTTCAGAAACAGGATTTTCTTTGAAAATACTTTCTTTTTAAAACCTTTTGAAAACAATTTTAAAACCTTTTGAACTGATAACCTTCAATGCTGATACCAAATGTGACACCCCATGTCAATTAATGTCACTCTTTAATAGAATGCATTAAATTCCGTGAAGTGTTATAAGTAAACAGAAACATAAACATCACAAGACAGACATAAAATAACAGCTAAATTTAAAACTTTATTCTTCAAACAGAAAACGTCGTGGTCTCAAATCCAGTTACAACATAAGTCTGAAATACAAAAAACCCACAACATCAAATTAAAATGTCTTCCTTGTACTAAAATCATCAAAGTACAGTAGTATAAAATCATAGTCCCCAAAAATAGCCATAGCAGGATAGACAGGTAATCAAAGCGGTACATCTAAGCAGCTCCAAGCGGAAATAGAAGAGAGAATCCTAATCATGCCTGGGTATTCCCACCCTGAGAACCTGGGCGGAAAGGAAGAGAGAAAAGGAAACAAAACGGGTCAGACATAAAGTCTGGGGAGTCCAGTTACTTTTAGCATATAAAAAGGTAAAAGCATTATGACAGGCATATAAACTGGATGATAGAGATAATAGTATCATAAGACAAGTACAACAGATTGAGCATAATAAGAAGAATAAACAGAACAGAATAGATTACGCTTCCCAAATAGTTTTCTCTGCATCAAGACTAGTATAACAGAAACAAAATGATCCCAACAAAAACAGAATGGTAGACTTAGATGCACATCTGGTGATGAGTTTAACCCCCAACGATAATAATAGGCAGCCCCACAGAAATAACGGGTGTTACCCCAAACGGTACTAACGGGCTCCAAAACAGGCAGGACTAGATGTACCCTAATTACTACCCCAATCGACTGGCTCCCTGTCCCATAGATACCCTATACTGGCCCCACAGTAATTCCTAAAGTGGCAACCCCTTTTCCTTATAGGCACAACCATATCTACTGGTGCTATAACGTCTTATTTTCCCAAGCAAACGGATCCATAGATGTACATGAATTCGTCAGAACGCGCCATCAAACACCTCCACCCATATGAACCTCTTATATTCAACTTAGTAAGCGTGCCCTGAACCCTACCTAGTTCGGGGTCCCCATTTGGATATCAGTATGGGTTACTGACTGATATGGGTCCCACACAATAGATGATACAAACCACCCCCTAGGATTATGGCAGGTTATGCCTAACATATTTATAAGCCCACACAACCCCAACATATAAATCAGGTTAAGTTTTTCGGGTTCGTATAACCCCTTGCAAATTTAGCATATTTACTTAATCACCTATTTATTCAAAGAAGCTTACTTAACCCTTACACAATTTAATAGGTTTATATAACCCCCACATATTTAAATAGGTTAAATATTATAGGTTAACAGGTTATTGTCATTTCCCGTTCATGCATGTTAATACACCAGACCTCTCACATTAAGTCAACCATGTTGGATGTTGGATATGCCGCACGGTACCGGGCAGATTTCTAACACAAGTTGGACTTAACCTCGTGTCTTAGCATCATTACGTGTACATTTATGCATTAGACCCCTCACATTAAATTAACCACTCGCAGTTGCTGGATTTTCCAGGCGGCTTTGGGCAGACTTCTACCACAAGTTTAATCTAACCTCGTGTCTAAGGGCAGTTATAGTTTCTATTTATTGTAAATTTAGGCATATTCATCCTTAAACAATTATTCATATTCATCATAGTTTTTTCATGCCCCTGCCCTCAAGTCATAAATCATCATGTACGACATGCCCCAAATTAAATTCTTTAATCACAGTATAGGTTATGCCCCCAAATCCCAGTCATGTTTTTCAACAGAAGTTATGCCCCAATCTATCTTTCCCAGTGGTTCCCAATTTCGTCCGTTTGCATATTTCAATGATATGCCTAGGCTCGAAAGTAGCCGGCTATAAAAATAAAAAGGGAAGGAGGGAGAGAAGGGAAAAAATAGGCACAATAACAAAACAGGCATATGATAACAGAAAAAGGCATAATGACAGAATTAGGTATAATAAGTTAGGCATATGATGACAAAAATAGGCATATCAGAAATAGGCATATGAGAACTGAACAATAGAAATGAGGTCCTATATATAGCCCCAAGCCAACGAATCTCGTTCAGAAACGCGTCCAAGCGCAGGGAAGGGATCTGGCCTGGATCTGGGTGGGTCGACCCAACGGTCGACACCCCCTTGTGTGGGTTGACTCTAGGGTCGACCCCCATGGGGTGCGGGTCGACCCCCAATGGGCTAGAATCCCGCTCGATTTTCCCGCTCTGATTTTTTAATTATTTTGATATAACAACCCGGGATTTTGGGGCCAATTTAAAATTTTTATTTTAGAAATTTTAATGGATTTTAAATAGTTTATTTTAAAATAATAACGACTAAGAATTTATTTTAATCAAAGTTAAAATATAAGAATTTAATTTGAATATAAAAGGAGTTAGAAATAGCAAGGCACTTTCAAAATTTGAATTTGAACTTTACCTGGATGTACAGGATGCAAAATAGAACGGATTTTAGTGAAACCAAAAATATGTAAAACTGTTTAAGATTATCTTTCCAAGGAATCCGAAAAATCAAAATTTCATAGTGGGAATAAAAAGTTATGTCCAGATTAAAATTTAGAAAAGTCGCTGTAGAATATATATATTAATATAATATATAGCCCTTAAAAATAGTCAGTTTGCAAACGACCCCTATTTTCGACGAAACCACTTTTGTTGGAACCGACATGTCAAATTATTGCTGGGTTTCAATTTTCATAATTTTTCGAATTAATATGTGAGCGTGGCAAAAGAAAATGCGTTTTGTCAATTTCTGTTGAATTTAATCGACTTGAAAAAGGCCATTTTTCAAATAAGCTCAGAATTGAACGAAATTAATTTTCTAGGTCCGCAGCATCAAAACATAACTAAATATATTTTTCGGGAATTTTTGGAGTTAATTTATGGCCCCGGTGAATTTATTTGTACGGTTGAATTAAAAGTAAAAGCAAATAATTTAAATCAAAGAAAACCGGGTCAAAACAGTAGTTTGGGCCTGCGTGACATAGCTAGATGAGTCCGAAATAGGGGTTAATAGGTAAGAATGACAGTCGTTGGGCGGAAATCGGACAAAGTTGCAAAACGGGCCTTAACGGGCTAATTAACTAATTAAATAATATAAATATTCACTAATCTCTAAACCCTAATTCCCCTAAAACAAACCAGCCGCCACCTATCTCTATTCATGGCCAGGAATGTTCGAATTTCCTTTCTCAAATTCTCCCAATCCTCTCAATGAAATCGAATGATTCTTTAGACTTATTTATAGATATTCATGAGAGCTTCGATTTCAAATGGTTATGATCATATATAGTTGCACGAATCTCGAGGTAAAACACCCCAAACCCGTGCCATAAACAGCCCCGCCGCACCCACCATCGGCCACCGCACCCTCCACCACTGGCCGTGCACCAACCCCCTCTCCTCCCTCTCCGATATGCCACCTCCCGATCAACTTCAAGCTTCACCAATCTAGAGATATTTGCAACCCTAGAGTTGAAGGATATGGGTTCACTTGTCGGCCTTGAACGATGAAGAGGAAGAAAGGGTATTTTTCCCTTTTAATTAATTAATTAATTCAAATTCAATTTTGTCAATCTAAATTAAACCGTATCTTGCTCATACGAACTCAAAACTGAATGATTTCAGGTGCGCCACGATCGTGAGAACGAGATCTTCGCAATGAAACTGACTAGACCTGATTCTGAGCAAGTTGAATTTTTGACAAATTTTGGATCTCAACAGCGCAAAACTCAATAATGATGTGAGATTTCTATTTCTGAAAATTAATTTTATTCCTTGTTCTTTGAATTGCATATGTATACATGTTTATATAATCGAATCTGTGATTGTTGTAATTAATTTTTATTGTTTGTTGTTGGTGACCGATTGTATTGTTTGTATGTGATAGATCTGGTCTCTATAACCAGAATTCTCCATTGTTTGAATCTGAGTGATAGATCTGATTTTTTTTTTATTCTATTTTGAATCAATGTAAATAATAAGATAAAAAGTTGAAATTTTGTTTGTTAATTAAAAAAAGTTGTAACCTTGTTTGCTAATTAAAAAGAAAGATTTCACCGGTATGTTTTGTATAGAAGAAAAAGAAGAAAAAGAAAGATTTCACCGTTATGTTTTGTTTTGTATAGAAGAAAAAGAAAGAATGAAACAAAATAATCATTTTTGTCAATTTACATTAGTTGAAACAAAATAATCACTTTTGTCTATTTATATTAGTTGAATCAAACATTCATTTTGTCGAATTATATTGGTTGAAACCAAAAAGGACATTTTTGTCAAATAAGAATTAAACACAAACAGTATTTTGATAAAATAGGATTGTCAGCAAATGAAGGTATCACTCTTCTTATACATTTTGTTGAAATAGAATTTATATGCAAATATAAAAATCATTTTTTATTTGCAAACTTGCATGGGAACTTATATTCAATTATAAGAATCATATTATTGGTCAAAATACACATTAGGATGTATAAGTGTGTTAAGGTGACATCATTATATGTTATTGCATACATTAGAATTTGTATGCAATTTAAATAAACATTTTTTAGCGGTTGGGTTATACATTGAATACATATACAATGGGGATTATGTGTTCAAATTAAGAATAATTACATACAAATAAAGTATAATGAAAGTATGATGAAAATTATCTTTTATTTGTCATCCACAATAATGTCATATAAATAAATTACATTCTGTTAGATATTAGAAATATAAAAGAAATTATGCGAGTCAAATATATATACTTTATTTTCAGCATTAGGAATAAAATATCATTTTGTCCATCATTGTCAACATGTTGGTAGTATCAAAGTTGGTTAAATTCATTAACCAAATATTTATTTATATGTACTGTTGTTAGCTGAAAACCCCGCACGGGTATTGGGATGATAATTGATATACACTAGTCCCAATATTTATTCATATGTCAATCGATAGATTGACAGGCTGCGATGAGCGTTATTATTTCATTTAATGCTTACACAGTTGAGAACTTCACTTTGGATGTTGAATGGATGGTTTGATGATTATTTATTATTATTGTCATTTACATACGATGTATGAAATCCATATAACTAGAGTTATATGGTAAATGATTGAGTCGCTTTCCGATTCCGAATATCTTTTATATAAAGAATATTCTTAATAAGGAATTTCTTTAAAATAAAGAATAAATCTTGCAACTTAGATTAATGGTATTTCAAATTATATTTATTTATTAGAAAATGATTTTGGGTTTATCGTGAACAATGTTTTTAAATGACATTGATTCTTTAACCCAGTTAAAAATAAGATTTATTCCTTAAATTGGTGTAATTGTAAAGTAGTGATATTTGATATTAAAACAAAATTGGAATTTTAATAAATCTTTGAAAATAAGATTTAAGAATAAATTTTAAAGATTTTTTCTTTGATAAAATTAATGGGAACCTTTCCCCAATAGTATGAATATTTTATTTAAAGAATATTCTGAATTGGAAAGAGGCGTTGGATGTATCCTTATAACACTTGATTTTTAATTATAAAAATACGCGAGTTATTCGGAATGACCGGGTTTTACCCATTCTGAATAATTACTGCAACGATTAAAAGTTGAAGATGAAGACAGTAGTTGAAGACCGACGATCTTCACGTCGAATGGATGGGGACTACTGATGCCTTTGATTGGAGTTGCTACCTTGAAAAGGTTCCAGTTGTAGTTGTCCGGACGTTTTGTTGATCGTTCGGATATGCAAGGTATAAAGTGCCTCCGGTTTCGTTTAGACCTAGAACGGACTTGTAAATGGATGTGTGTCTTACATTGGATTTCATTCCATGTAAATTGGTTCCTATTTAATATATATCTGTTGGTGGCGGAGAATTTATTCTCTTGCTTAACACCCTTCTCTAAGACGCATAGCTCAGAGGTTATATATTAGTAGTTATCTATCGCATGGTGTGGACTGTCAATGTGGCATGCCAAGATGCAATTGATCAAGGCTTTTGTTGAAAAGCAGAGCCTTGTGGATGATGATCAAAGCACAGCTTGAAAAGCATAGCTTTGTGTATAGCGTGACTTCACGAACCTCACAACCCGGTTGAGTCTAAAACGGAGCAAGGGAACGCAGGGAGAGCAGCATGTTTCTTTCTAGCTAGAAGTGGTGTTTGGGTTTTTACACGGCCCAACATTTTACTTATGTGGATGATGTAATGAGGCGCCTCGGATGTTAGGTCCTATAGGACCGGGAAACGTGTGTTCAGGAATTGCCAATCCACAAACCGCAAGCGTGGATCGGCTGTGCAGGATCCAAGGGTTCTCTGCGGGGAATCCTGAGACATTAGCTAGAGTTTCTCGAATCAGTAAGGAGATCGTTCCTAGCCTTGACTCATGATGGAAACCCAATTTCCAATACGACACCATGCGGTTTTGATTGTAGAACTAGTATGGCGACATAATAGGATGGGGTACTATGCCGTCTATGATTGATACATTTTGATTGAACTGTTTTTGAAACATATATACACTAATAATAATATCAAATCCGTTTTATTGTATAAAGCATCTTTTAACCATTATAAGGTAAAACTCTATCCTCCGGTTTGCATTGCATTGTGTGATGGGACTTGAGTCTTATAATGGTTTCATTTTTCTAAAAGGCATTGCGTTGTTTAACGATTTACTTTATTTTATGCACTGGCAATCCAATGGAGTAAACCCGTTCCGCGTTAGCGGCGTGGTCCTGTGATTAGCCTTATTATTAGATTAGTTAAGTTAGATTTCTCATACCAGTCCCATGACTGACCTGTAGTTTGTTTCACTTTGCAAAGTCAGGTGCCCTCTTTTCCACACGGGCAGTCGAGTAGCTTTTTGCAGATATTTATCTCTTGAGCAGGACTCTAGATCAAAGCCTAAAGCTGTGTCCAAAGCATAGAAATCTTCCGCTATTTATTGTATTTAATTTATTGAAATTTAACTTCCGCTGTAATTTTATTCAATGTACTCTAATATGTTCTGTACTCTGATGTAACATTATTATGATGTTTTATAAAAGTCTGTTGTTATTATTCTAATGTTGTTGTATTCCCAGAGTTAACGTATTCGGGATTTGAATGGTCTTAGTCGATTTTGCGATCGATTGGGTCCGGGCGAATTCCGGGCTGTTACATTTGAATTCTGAACTTGATTCGTTTATATATAATTCCATTATATGTATACAAACTTCTAAGTTCAATAACTTCTTCATACGATGTCCGTTTTATGGAAACTCGGAGTCTATCTTAAGCAGAATTCCGAGGTGAACTTAATGGTGCAGACCGATTTACTTAGTTCCCAATATTTAATTAAGTATTCTCTAGTTTATCATTATAATGTTCTTTAAAATTACGAGGTGTTACAAAATAAATACAAAATTTTCAGCTTTCTTTGATTCTAACAGTTAAAATTTCATTTGTTTAAAATTTTGATACGAATCCAATAGAGAGAATTGCTCATCAATTGAAGCTTGTATGTAAAAGTTATTCACATTAGAAGTTATCGATTTCAATTAAAATGAAATAACTAAAAAAAGAAGCCACACATTCATAGATACGTCAGTAGCTTGCTCATCTTCCCGCTCTTCTTTTTTACGCTACAAGAACTTGAGCCCTTAGAACCCTAAAACGCTCAACCCTAACTAGCTTTGACCGCTTATCGTTGCTGTTGTATATAACAATATGATTTTTGTTTGATGATAATAAACATATATTTATTATAATAAATGTGTTTACAATTGTGCTATTTTATTACATCCAAAGTTTCAAATCTCACAAGTATCGCCCGAGATCTCCGTCGAGATCTCATTTTGGGCTCCTTCCAAAACGAAACAGTAAATATCACTCTAAATCTCCTTTCGAATATATTGCCTGAGATATTGCAATATCGAACGATATATCGATCGAGATGAAATACTGGAATATCGTCCGAGATCTTAGTTTTTTGGTTAAAATCTAAATTTGTGCCTGAACTAGAAAAATAATTGAAAAGTCAAATCTAGCCATGATAATCATTTGTTATTTTACATTTTACATGTTAAATGACCATTTGTATGTTCATATATGTTCTACAATGCTTATGATTTTCATATTCGTCTTTTTTAGATATATGTTACCTATGAAATTATGTATTTTATGGTCTATTTATGCTGATTTGTTTTAATGTTTTGGGTCCTTTTAATGTTTTATGTCTAACAATATTTCTGTTTTAAGCATATTACGATTTAGAGTATGAATGATCTTTCGCAAAATAAAGAATAATAAAGTTATTTGCAATTCACGTTTAACTTACTATGTTTTTAATAGCAGTCATAAAAATCGTTTTGTAAAAATATCATCTTTTAACATATCATGTACCCCAAGATTGTTCCGATATAAACTTTCAGACCTGAGATGGAAATCCGAGACAACTTCTGTGTTAGACTCATCTCGTCCGAGATCTCCCCCGCTACGAGATCAAGTCTATAAAATCACCGAGACGAAATAAGACCGATATCCAAGATTTAAAACCTTGACTACATCACATACAGAACTAAATATTTATATTTGAATAGAATACTACTGCACAAAATTTTAACTATTCAAACAATATTATGGTGGATACCCAGTGCCAAAGGCTTCCGTACTCAAGCGCGAGGACTTCCTAGATCAGTCTCTTGTTCTGGTACTATACTTACGGCTTTTTGGGCTCTAGGGGTGGTCAGTCAGTGCGTGCAGCCTTTCCCTCCCATTTGTGAAGAGGCCGAGACACGAACCTGAGCGCTCTAGATTACCACCCGGGTAACCTTACTGTTGCGCCAAGCACCACTCCACTATTTGTATTTAAATATAATATTTTATTTTAACATGTTAATAGTACAAATTTCACAACTCCGCTATTTGTACATCTCACTGCTATACAACAATTACATTTCATTTGTTACATCAATTCCTTACTACAACTCTCAAACACTCAGTCACTCATATACATTTAACTCAGCTATACAAACTCATATGCATGTTCTCACTCACACTGACACCCTTGTCTTCTGTCTGCTTTAGAGTCAGCCTAGTTACCGGCATACCTATCACAGAAACACACACAGTAAATTGGAACAAAAATAAATTTAAATTCTAGGAGATACAATTTTATTTTAAAATTTATTTACCTTAGAATTTTGGTGTGTTTCTCATCATATTTCTTGACTTGGTCTGGTATGTGTATACATCTATCTGTGTTTGACTGCTTGTGATATTCACAGTGATTCACTGTAAATAACACAAGGCAGACTATATCTCTGGTGCTCATAGACTGTCTATCATTCAAATAACTCACATATATAAATTGCACATGCATGATACATGTATACACATACATGTATGTATAAACACATATATTTTGTGCAGGGGCAATATGGTCAAATATCAGTGAATGCACATGAACCGAGAAATTTAATACAAATGAGAAAGCACATATGGAGCAACACGTATATAGAAACATATATTTATTTATTTTGAAAATTGGTACACTTTATTTCTTATACCAATCATATACTTTGTTTATATTCCCCATCAAAACCTTATACCCCCTAATATAGATGGGTGCGATATAAGGGAAAAGAGTACATATAAACTCCATATTTTAACAATACAACAATCAATCAAAACAAAACAACTCTAAAAAAAACTACTCTTACAAATATATTGCTCTCAACCTCTCTTACATATACCAAATCTGAAATATCACTCAAAAGAATCACATTAGTAAATTAACATCAACCAGTATCAACTAGATCAATACCCTACTTCTTCAACCAATCAGTCTTCTGTCGATTTTGAGTTGTTTTACTGCCATTATCCTTCACTAAACAACATACTTCTATCTCAATCATTTGAAGCCAAATATCCTTTACTATGCTTTTATTATTACATAATCTGGCATTTCTTTCTAACCATATTTGGTATACAGCAACGGTGACACTCCACAAGCTACATCAAATAACTGGTCTTTATCTTTAAAGCATCTCAAAAAATTTCAGCGTCCCTCCTTTAAGAGAATACACCATCGGATGATATACCTAATTTAACTGTAATAGCATACCATATATTTAGGAATATTCACATGCAAAGAAAAGATGATCAACTGATTCCTCTTCTATACCACAATATGTAGCAACTTTCATCTATAATACCAAATCTCCTCATCATGTCCTTAGTAAATAACCCATTATTGATAGCCAAATCGGTCATAAAATCCATTCTCTTCGAGTTTTATTGTGCTAGATTATCATGTTACTTAACATACCTTCATGCTTCTCTCTAATAAAATCCTAAGCTTTATTAATTGTAAAATCCCCCCCTTTGCACCATTCATAGTAATCATCTTCATCCTGACTTCTTACAACAACTTCATTTGTTTGATGCTGAGCTTCTCTAGTAGATGCATGCATATTTACATTGATTCTCCCATCTGTCTTAATATTTTAAACTAATTCATTATGTCTACCTATTGCTAGGAATCTAGACAATCCAATCAAGTTCACCAAACATTTACAATTAATCCACGGTTCAAACCCTAAAAGGGTTGAGGATCCTAAGGATATCACTTTGTTAAATAACTGATTTCCAGAAGTTCACAATCTTAAGATAGCTTTCCATGTGCTTGACGCGTTATTGTTTATCTTCATAATACAACACTGCATGCTTCCAGAAGTTCACAATCTTAAGATAGCTTTCCATGTGCTTGACGCGTTATTGTTTATCTTCATAATACAACACTGCATGCTTGTCTTTACAATATTTCATAAACATCCACCTACTCCAAAGAGAAGAAGCAGAAAGAAACCTCCACATCAGTTTAATGCATGCTTCTTTCTTCAGTTCATAATATTACCCCAATACCCCCTTCTACTTTACGCATACAAAACTTCTTCCAACTTACTTTGTGGACATTACCACTCCAAAAAAATCTGCATACATTGCATTCAGTTTATCTCGTACATGTTCTGGAAGCTGATACACAAATAACCAATACATAATAGTAGGTGTGATTACTAATTGACTAAGCTCTGCTCTGCCAGCAAAGCTAAGAAATTTAGCACCCTAAGCTTGAATTTTATCTTGTATTCTATGTAACAAAGTCTAGCAATCATTGTAGTGGATGTAGTTAGTAGAAAGTGGAACTCTAAGGTACTTAACAGGTAACCAATCTATTTGAAAACCCAAAGTAGAAGATACCTTATTGATATAACATGCACATGAACTAACTATTAGCCCACTATACCTCTTAAGCTTGCCAAAAGAATCATTCAAAGAATTAGCGCAAGTAGGAGAACATTTGCCAAAAACTACCAAATCATCAGCATAAAGCAAGCATGATACAATAGGCTCCTTTCTATGTACAAGCATAAATAAATTCTGCATAGTAGCCTCATTCATGCAAAAGGTAAAATATTCCGTTGCAATTGCAAAACGATACGGTGATAGTGGATCACCTTGACGTGTCCCTTTATTTGATGCAATAAATCCTCGAGGTACTCCTTGAATCAGAATTGAGAAAGTAGGGGTTGATATGCACTCATATACAATATTGATGAAGCGTGTAGGATAACACATCTTGCACAAAATATGAAAAATAATCCCCCTACTAATCATGTCATATACCTTATGAAGATCAACTTTTACACAGAACTTATTCACTCTTTATTTCTTAAAGTCCCTGAGCAACTCATGTGAAAGAATATTATCCCCTATTGATCTAGAAGGAATAAATGCACATTGGTTTGGATAAATTAGATGAGGCAGAAACCATTTAATCCTGTTGCACATTATCTTACTGAAAATTTGTAGTGTAAATTACAACAAGATATAGGTCTAAAATGTGAAATTTCTATTGGCCAGTTAATTTTTGGAATTAATGTAACAAAGGTATGATTTACATTCTTTGGTGGTTTGATAGAGTAAAATATGTCTTGCATTACTTTCAGCAAATCCAGTTTGATATCTCCCCAGTATAGAATAATTTTTTTTAGAAATAAATCCATCTGGCCTAGGGCTTGAATCAGTATGACCTGAATTAATAACAGCTTTTACTTCATCAATAGTTATAGGTTGAAGTAGTACTTGTTTCCCATGCATATTGATTGTAGAGATGGCTTGGAATGAAGGGAGCTCTGTTATTCTGTCACCATTAAATATGAGCTAAAATAATTGATGACCTCATTAATAACTTCCATTGGTTTATAAATAAGATCACCCTCAGAGTTGGTTAATCTTTAAGATGATTGATATACCTTCTTATTGACAGTTTATAATGAAAGAAGCTAGAATTAGTATCCTCATCTTTCAACCATTACACTTTTGCCTTTTGTTTATAGTTCCAAAACTTGATCTGGTTTTGTAACATCCATGCTTCTTTAGCCTCAATCATGCTTTCATACAACTCTAAATTCTCTGGTTCACTATCAAAAGACACTTCTTCTTCTCTAAAAAGAGCTTCAACATCTAAAAGTAAAGAATGATCTTTTGGACTTGTCTTATTCCAGCATTTAAATTCTTATTTGCAAGCATTCAATTTTTCCTAGATGGCATAGCCAAGGAAACCCCATCCACTAACTTGTAAACCTCTCTTTACACATTCACCATAACCAGATTTAATGTGCCAATCATTAGAATACCTGAATGGATAACCTTTTGATATAAAAGTAGGGATAAGATCAAGTAATAAAGGATTGTGATCACTAGAGAGCAGAGATAAAGATAAAGCTTTCATATATGTAAATTATGAAGACGTGAATGATTCACAAAAAATTTGTCAATATTCTTTGTAATGCGTCTACGTCTCCATGTATAATTGAACCTAAAAGCCTTTATCTCTATCAAACTAGATTGAATAATACAGTTATTTATAGCTCTAATTTGTTGGAAAGGAACAGGTAAACCACCTTATTTGTCTAAGTGAGAAGTTGAATTATTGAAGTCACCCATCAACACCCATTCATCATTGATAATCTCTGCCTCTTCTATCAAATGCTTGAAAGCTGTTGCAAGCATACACTGTTGTATATAACAGTGTTGTATACACAATTATATGATTTTTGTTTGATGATAACAACCAAATATATTTTATTATTGACTGTGTTTGTAACTGTACTGATATACTACACAATAGACAGGAATATAATATTTCTATTTAAATAAAATACAACTGTGCAGAAATTTAAACAATCACGCAGTATTTTATTTAAATAAAAATATATTATTTCAATTTCAAAAAAGTACATCTGTTATAACTCCTCTATTTGACATACTACATTTCATTCATTTTTATTACAACTATGTGACTCACTCTATACAACTACATTTACATTGACACTATTATTTTTCTCTCTATCTTCTATCTTCCATCTTCTGTCTTCACTGCTCTCCAATCCAGTCCAGTCATCTTCATACCTGTCATATACAGAAGAACACACACAGTAGACTGCAACAAAAATAAAATTAAATCAAAGCAAATAAAAAAAATGATTTTTAAAATTTTATTTTCCTCAGAATTACGGTGTGTTTCTCATCATTTTTCTAGACTTTTTCTGATATACAAGAACAGGAAAATCTCATTTGATGGCTGCATATACACACATGTATAAATATACACATGTGCACTGCCTCGCCAATCAGCGCGCAACTGAGGAGTAGCCTCGTGGACTTTCTCGACTCAGTGCACATGCCAATATAGTCAACACCTATCACAAAAGTGGTCGAGTATTCATGCAACAATAAAAACAGGTGCAGCCAACATCAAGTGCAAGAGCCAACATGAAGTACAAGTGAACAGCATGTGTCAAATACAAACAAGTTTCAGCAAATTCAAGACTGGGTGAAGCCTACATGAAACACACTAAACAATGAACCATCATGAATGAATGATACATGGCAGGGCAAACACTCAAGAGTAATAGTCAACACAACATCAAGACAAAGCCAGGATGCATCTGTTTTTAAACAGTGCAGCAGTGAACATGATTCAGACACAAAAATGGCTGAGCACAATGCATGTGAAAACATGCAGGAAATACTTAAAATAATGTTTGGTAAATACCCATTAGAGAACTGAATTCACACATGGATGTGCAAGTGCATTTTTTTTCCTTATATACATTGAAGAAAAGCAGGCCAATCAATAACATAAACAAAAGAATTTTCTGTGCAAAAGTATCCAAGTATGCAAAATAACAAGTACAAGTGTTTGGCCTGAACAAAATGTCCAATGCAGTTTCCAGTTCAAATGACAAGTTCAAAAATGATTTCTAGAAATAACATAACTAGAGAAATTGTGTCCATCTTTCAATTCTACAATAATTAAAGACAAAAGCACAATAAGTACAATGGATAGTTCGTGGAAGAATGCAAAGAAAAACTTGGTGCAGTAAGTTCAACACAAACTGGATACAAGAGTTCAATGTCAAGAGAAATAAATATTTGGCATTTATGTTGAAATAAATTTTAACAAGGGAGGTTCAAGTATACAACAAAGCAGCAACAAGAAGTGTACTGGTCTATTCTCAAAATGGCAAGATCCCAGAATTCAAAATGTTAACCTCAGTATCAATACCACAAGGTCAAGAAAAAATATATTCAAAGTGATAAACAGTTTCAATTACATAGGCAAGGTCGATGCAATACAAAAGGATTCAAGTAACTGTTTTAATCAGAACATAGAGTATCGAAAATATTTGGCAAGGTCAAGTGTTGTTTTGTTTAAAAACAGATCAAGCAGCATTAGTTTAAACATGTTCATATTTAGGTGCTTCAAGGCAATGGTGTGTTCAAGGTTAAAAGGAAAGGTTGAAAACTTCAAAGTGATAGAAAAATCTGTTTTTAAATACCATAATAAAGTCATGATACATCGAGCAAAAATTCACAAGAAGTTTTCAAAAGGACTAAATCAAAGCTTTTAAAAGCTACCGAGATTTTCTCTAATCATATAATATATAAGGGCAGTTTTAAAATCAAAGAAATCTCAGAAGACAAATTCAAATCAGATACCCAAGTCATAAGAACAATTCAAGGCCCATGAATTGTCTAGAATAAAAGATTCTAGGGTTTAAAAAACCCTATAAATACACAATCATCATCGGCATCAATATAGACAAGAAAATTGAAATCAACCAACAATAATTTAGAGAAATCATCTTTAATTCAGAGAACTCACAGAGGATTTCATTCGCTATCCCAAGAGGAATCGATTGAAGAAGAGGTGCTTCAAAGGAGTCGAGTCTATAGATGAATTCCAGAGCAAATCCATCAATCACGAACTAATTTGGAGGATAGCAGAAACCCTAGTGCCGCCACTTTCAATTTTCTGAAGAAAATACAACTGGTCAAACCTAATTGAAAAGAGGACGACCATCCAATAATTTAGAAAGGGGGATAACCCTTAACTTTAACTCCTAGGGTTTTTATTTCTTTATGTTTTACTTTTTTAAAAAAAAATCAAGTTTTATTTTTAGAGTCAATAACCGCTAGTGTCTGTAGTTAGAGAAATCACAGCTCAACGGACCTAGTTGTGTCAAGGTCTTGAGCGTAGGGTTTAAACAGTCGAGAGCGAATGTCGCGAGTTTACAAGAGTCTGTAAGCGAAGAGAATTTTTATAATTACTAGTAGAAACCTTGAATGCAGCAATAGGCACAGTTTAGATATCTTTTATGTGTGATTTTCTTTCTGCAATTTTTCTATGATATTATATTTTATTTTAAATTCATTTAATTTGCAATAAACCTTATTCACCCCCTCTAGGGTTAATTTAGATCCTTCAAGTGGTACCAGAGCCGGTATTTTTAACTTTAGAGTCATGAATTTGTCTAAAATGCTTTTTCTGAGGGTCAGCCCATAGCTAGCCCACCAATGTTTAATGGAACTGATTATGCCTATTGGAAAGTTAGGATGAAAATTGATTTGAGTTCAGTCGATTATGATGTATGGGATATTGTGGAAACGGGCTACAAACCTCCTGTTACGATTATTAATGATATTGAAATTCCTAAGAAAAAAGATAAGTGGGATGATAATGATAAAAAATTATTCTCAGCTGATGCTAAAGCAATAAACGCTTTAATTTGTGCCCTTGATAAAATTGAGTTTAACCATATATCTCACTGTTCAACTGCGTAGGAAATTTGGCATACTCTGGAAGTTACACACGAAGGAACATCTCAAGTCAAGGAATCTCGTCTCGCTCTACTCTGCAACGAATATGAAAATTTCACGATGTGTAAAGACGAAGATATAAAAGAGATGTATGGTCGATTCTCCACACTGATTTATAATGCAAGGTCTCTTGGTAAAGTCTACACTGAAGTGGAATTAATACGCAAAATACTGAGAGTTCTACCAATGAGCTTTGAAGCCAAAGTAACAGCCATTCAAGAATCAAAAGATCTAAGTAAGTTGAGAATAGAAGAGTTGATTGGAAATTTGATCGCTTATGAAATGGAGTGTAACAACCCGAAATTCTGAGCTAATTTAAAATTTTTATTTTGGCAAATTTAGTGAATTTTGATTATTTAAAATGAATTATTTTAAATAATATCGACGAGAAATTTATTTTGAATAGAATTCGAATGTATATATTTATATAGCTCAACGTTAGAATATAAATAATTATTTATAATTATAAAAGGAATTGAAAATGGCGCGGCAGTTCGATAATTCGATTTCAAAATTCCAATGAATGTACCGGGTTCAAAATAAACCGGATTTTAGAGAAACCAAAAATATTAGAATCTATTTGTGAATATCTCTCCAAAGAATCTAAAAGATTGGAATTTCATAGCGGGAATCAAAAGATATGTCCAGTTGAAATTTCAGAATAGTCGCTATGGAATTTCGGCCCTTGAGAATAGCAATTTTGCAAACGACCTCGGATTTGGACGAAATCAATTTTGTTGGATCCGGGATGTCAAGTTATTGCTAGATTCCAAAATTCGTAATTTTCGGATCAATATGTGAGTGTGGCAAAGGAAAACGCGTTTGACCAGTTTAAGTTGATTTTAATCGACTGGAAAATGGTCATTTTTCAAATGGTATCAGAATTTGACGAAACTAGATTTGTTAGGACCGTATCGTCAATACGGAGCTAGAAAATATTTTTCTGGAATTTTTAGAGTCCGTATGTGGCCCCGGTAATTTGAAATGTGCGTTCATAATTCAATATATAGATTTATATTTTGATTTTGACGAAAACTGATCAGAACAGTTGAATCAGCCTACGATACATATCCCATTGTGTTCGGAATGGGGGTAATACGCTAGGGACGACAGTCGGCGGATTCGATTTCATGTTCGAATGGAAAGAGTACATTATGGAATTCAAAATCCAAAATAAATTAATAAATAATTATATAAACTTCCTTTTACCCCCTCTCCTCTTCCCCCTTTAGTCAACGATCAAAAAATAAAAAAACGAAATCGCCAGAACTCGTTGCCCCCTGCACTCATCGCCTGACGGTCCCCCAGTCATCGCGCCCCGCTCCGGCACCCCCCTCTCACGCCCGACCTCCTCTCTTTCCTCCCCCTTTTCCGCTGAAGCCCCAAAACCCCGAAGCCATCAATCCTTCCGCGCTCAGCCCTTTGGCCACCACTGCCGACCCAAACGCCCCTCCCCTTGTCCTTCGCCTCGACTGCCGGGCCCCCCTCCTCCTCCACATCACCTCCTCCACTGTCAACAAACCCAACAACCCTTTTCAAACCCAAAACCCCATTCGACGCAGCACCCCCTCTTGCCTGAGCGCGCCTCGAAGCTGCGCCACTACCCCGGAGTCGCCAACCGAGCCACCTCCGACTCCACGCCAATCCCGCTGTAAGTGTTAAAGTTTAAATCATTTTGAATATTCAGTTTTAATTAATTAAAAATCGTTGTTTTAAATTTATAAAACTAGCATGGTTTAACGATATAAAAATCAGATTTTTATATATGTAAATGGTAGATAAAAATTTGATTTTTCTTAGAAAAAAAGAAATGATTTTTGCTTTGTAAAAGAATTGATTTTTATTGTTTGAAAAGTAGTATAAAAATATAATTTTTATATGATGTAGAGGATAAAAATATAATTTTTATATGATGTAGTAGTATAAAAATATAATTTTTATATGATGTAGAGGTTAAAAATATAATTTTTATGCTAATGGCATATTAAAAATATGATTTTTATAAAGTAGAAGTAATAAAAATACGATTTTTATATAGGTATGATAGTAAAAATATGATTTTTATTCATGTAGAGTAATAAAAATATAATCTTTATTAGGTTAAGAGCAATATAAAAATATAATTTTTATAACGAAGGGAAGGTAAAAATTTGATTTTTATATATATGAGGTGAAGATAAAAATTCGATTTTTATATATGTAGCATATGCGGACGATGAAAGTGAAAAGAGGAGGACGATGAAGATTTCCTACATATGAAGAGTCAGACGTTTGGTTTAGCTTTCGGTGAGAACTTCTCACTTTTTAATTTTATTTCTAGTTGAAATATATACTAGGATGCAGACGGTGTTTAGTAGCACCTGACACCCGTCGTCCACTGACCATGGACGGCTTGTTTGTTTGATTGATTTTGATGTGTAGTTGATTGTGTGATGTGTAGTAAAATATTTATATAGATAAAATATTTAATAGTTAAAAATAGAATTTTTAACGTATATATGAAATGAAATAAATATAAACAAATCAGACGATTTGTTTATATACACACATTTGACTGATATTGATTGGGACGATAAATTTTACACATTGCCCAACTGCACAAATAAAATCTGCGTTTGATTGTTTGAAAACCCCACACGGGTATTGGGGTGATATATGACATACACTAATCCCAATAGTAAGTTGTGTGTCGATCGATTGATTGACAGACTGTTATAAGCGTTGAATATTTATACTTGATGCTTATACAGTGTAGAACACACTTTGGATGTTGGTTGATGATTTATCGTTGCTGTTATATACGTGTGGTAGAAAATCCATATAATTAACATTATATGATAATTGATTGGGCCTCATTTCAGTTTTGAAATATAATATTGGAAAAGAAATATTTGAATAGAAATATTTGAAAAATAAATGTTTGAAATAGAATATTTGAAAATAGAATATATGAAGCCGTGTTGATTAGATTGACGCCATTTTGATGTGAACGATATTTATATCGATTATATTCGTTTTTATAATGAATATTGAAAAGTGATTTCGAAATCGAATATTTCGAAATGAAATTCGAATTATATTGAAAAGAATAGAAATTCAAATTATATTGAAAAGAATAGAAATTTGAATTAAATTGAATTGAAATGAAATTCGAATTAAACTGAATAGAATTGAAATTCGAATTAGATTGAAATAGAATTGAAATCGTTTTGAATTGAATTTAAAATGTATTGAAATTGAGCTGAAATTGATTTGAAATGAATTTAAAACGAATTTGTAAGGGAAAATTCAATTTTGATTTGAATTTGAGATGGAAGTTGAAATCGTTTTGAAAACGAATTTAAAACGATTAATAAAATACGTTTTTAAAAGGAAATCGATGAAATATATATTATATATATAATATAATGGCCTGAATAGAACGCGCTGCACTGCGGCAGTTCGTAAATTTCGACCATTAACTTCAAATGGATATTGCGGGAGATCCGACCGTCGGATTCTCCTAAAACCGGAACCATTGGGTTCGTATCGAAAATAGTTTTCTAACGAATATTAGAAATTTGAAATCTAATAGTTGGATTTGGAATTATGTCCAAATCAAATTTGGAAAAGGTCGCTATAAGTGCAGTTCGATGGCCGTTGATGGGAATCGACTATACGGGCCTTGATAAAATTATTAAAAATAGTAATAATTTGTATAAAATCATAAGAAATGATTTGGGAAGAATTGGGTTGAAAAACTCCATATTTGAAAAGATAAAAATAGATTTTTATCGAAATGAACTAGTTTTGAACTAGAATTATAATTCTATTTATTTTTAAATAAATAAATTGGATTTGAAATGGTTTTGAAAATAACCAGAATTTCCAATAATTATATTGGAATGGATTTGAATCGAAATTGTCTTCGGAATATTTCGATGTTGGATTTCGTGGTGATACAGATATTGTTATGGGAATTTGAAAGATATATATATATATATATATATCGTTATTTCCAATACGATATTTGTTGGTCCTAGAATTTGATATTGAATATAAGCTGGTATATTTTCTATTCAGAGCCTTGTATTTAATATCAAATGTGATTTGGGTTTGTCGTGAATGGCGTTTTTATTAACACTGTTCTTGAACCCAGTTGAGAAAAGATTAAATCATTTTATTTAGATTTAATGTAGTGTACCAATTAAATAATATTTAATTGGAATTGAATTGGTATTGATTTTTGGGTTTATCGTGAACAGTGTTTTAAATAACACTTGTTCTTTAACCCGATAACTAATGGAATGTGATTTTGGGTTGTTGTGAACGATATCTTCAATAATATTGTTCTTAGACCTAAAGGAGTTAATAAAATCAGAAACTAAATGGAGATTAGTTAAGTTGAATGGTTTCAGAGGTATTGATCTGATGTTGGTTTCGGCCTTCGGGGTTAATACTTAGGGAATTGTTCACTTGCTATTTTACGGTTAGGGACTGATTGAAATGTGATGTGATTTTGGGGTTTATCGTGAACCGTATTTTTAATGACACTGATTCTTTAACCCAGTCACAGATTAAAACTAAGTGGAGTTTTAATGAATCTTTAATTAGATTGAAAAGATCGAGAATGGAGTATCACCAGTTTTGCTCCAGGCAATAGTTAAATCTTTAATTAGATTTGAACGTGAAATGGTAATTGAATTTACTGATAACACCGTGGTGTTAGATATGAAGTATAACCAGTTTTACTTCATGGGATGAATAGGTTGGGATTGGGAAATTAAAACAAATGATTACTTCGGTAAGGTTCATTAATCCCGACTAGTTTGAAGTGATATTCAAAAGAAAGATTAAAGAATAAATTAAAGAATTTATCTTTGATAAAATTAATGGGAACCTTTCCCTAAGAATGTGAAATTTAGAAACTAGCTGTAGATTGGCTAAGCAGAGTGATTTCCTGGGTATTGATCTGATGTTGGTTTCGGCCTTCGGGGTTAATATTTGGGGGATTATTCTCTTGATTAATTTACGGTTAGTGACTGATGAATTGGAATGAGGCGTATGTTGTGTTTGTGTAACACTTGTTTATTATATACGCGAGTTATTCGGAAAGACCGGGTTTATCCAATTTTGAATAACCGATACGACGCTAAGTCGAAGATGAAGATGGTGGTCGAAGACCGGAGGTCTTCACGTTGTTTGGATAATTACTGTTGATCTTGATTGGGCTGTACACCAAAGAGGAGGGAAACAGTTGGTGATCGTCCAGACGTACTTGGAGATCGATGGATATGCGGGGTACTAGGTGCCTCCGGTTTCGTTCAGACCCAGAATGAACTTGTAAATGGACTGTGTGTCTGACATTGGATTTCAGTCTGTGTGATTGATTTCTATTAAATATATATCTGTTTGGCGGCGGAGAATTTATTCTCTTGCTTAACACCCTTCTCTGAGACGTATGAGCTCAGGGGTTATATACTGATGGATATCAAACGCATTGAGGGAATTGCCTATGTGGCATGCCTAAGTGGCGAATGATCAAGGCTTCTGTTGAAAAGAAAAGTCTTGTGGTTGATGATCGAAGCACGACCTTTGTGGCATAGCTTTGTGTAAAGTTTACTTCGCGAGCCTCACACCCCGGTTGTGAACCAGAAACGGGAGAGGACCTCAGGGAGGGCATGCGTTTCCTTCTAGCTAAAAAGTGGCATCAGTGGTTTTACACGCCCTGACGAGTTTGACTTATCTGGTTTTTTCTGTTGTGAGGCGCCTCAGTTTGATCGGACGATCCGGGTCCGATGGAGTCATTTGTTGGCTCATTTACGCCCCAATGGGCGGGGAAACGTAGTGTTCAAGCATTTTAATCCACATCGGTGGACCGGCCCTGACGATCCAAAGGCTTGACTGAGTACTTGCCTGAGACATAGGCTAGATTGTCTTGAACCGGTAGAGGACTATCTTTTGCCTCGGTTCACAGACGGAGATCCAATTTCCAAATACGTGACATTTGCGGTTTTGATTGTAGAGCCTAGTATGGCGACATGATATATGGTACCCATGCCGTCTATGATTGATACTTATGATTTGAAGTTGTTTTATACACTATGCACTTATGATAGTATCAAATGATTTGTTTTAAACATACTAAGCATGTTTGGCTATTATAAGGGAAAACCCTATCCCCCGGCTTGCATTGCATTGTGTGATAGGACCTGGGTCTTATAATAGCTACATTTTTCTTTATTTAGCATTGCGCTGATGTTTTATGCACTGGTATTCTTGGGAGGAAACCCGTTCCGTGTTATACGGCGTGGTCCCTTGATTTACCTAACTTTAAAAATAAAGATTAATAACTGTTTTAGTTCTCACACTAGTCCCATGGCTGACCTAGAGTTTATTGTTTTAACCTAAACTTTGGGTGCCCTTATTTTGACATGGACAGCTAGTAGTTCTGGTTTTGCAGATTTATATTCACAGGATCCTGGTTTACAGCTGGAACGATACTCGGAAAGCTTTGTATCCGTGTATTACTTCTAATTGTGTATTGTATTATTTTCCGCTGCTATGTAATGTAATTTAAATCTCTGATATTTCTGTGTAATATTTATTCATTTATACTCTGTATATTCTTGTATTTTGATGGAATTATTGTAATATACAATGAAATGTTCTTCCGTCTGCGTTCTGTTGTGGCTTGTTCTCGACTCAATCCGCGATTTCCCGTAAGGGTGATTTCGGGTCGTTTCAAGGAGTTAAAAGCCAAAGAAGGCATGATGATTCAGAATCAAAGAAAAAAAAAATTGCTCTAAATAGCACTGTTGAAAGTAATGATGAAGCTGAGAATCCCATTGAAGAATTGGCCATGGTTCTTAAAAGGTGGTCTAACAAGAAATACTAGTCATGAAAGAAGAATTAAAAATCCAACAAATCCAAGAATTCAGACAACTCAGACAATGAAGTCATACACTACAACTGCAATAAACCAGGCCAGTCAAACCAAATTGTCCATTACTTCAGAAAGACAGAAAGAAGAAGAAGAAAAAGAAAGCTTTTGCAGCTATATGGGACGATGAAGAAGGAGAAGAAGAAGACTCTGACAGTGATAAATAGGAAGGCAATTTGTGTCTTATGACATAGTCAGATTCAGAAAGTAGCGAAGAAGATTCCACTGAGGTACCAAACTACACTTATAAAGATTTAATTTTAATGTGTCATGATCTTACCAAAACCGTTGATTCTCTTAAACTATAAGTTAAGAAATTAAAATCTGACAGGCAAAATTGGTTCACGAAAATAATAGGTTAGAAACTAAGCTTGAAAAAGTGACAAATCTTGATTGTGAAAACTGCAAGTTTTTAAAACAAAAGCAAACAGAATTTAAAGAAAAATTGGAAAATTTGAAACAAGAACACTTGGCTTTAAAAGAAAGTGATGACACAAAAAGAAAGAACTTCATCAACAGACGCACCTCTCTTGTAAATGAAAATACAACACTTAAAACCAAAGTAAAAATCTTGAAATAACATTGAGTAAGTTTTCAAAAGGAGAAAAGTCATTTAGGATGCTGCTTGGAAATCAATTATATGCTAACAATAGAAAATGATTAGGATTTGGGAAAACACACATTAATATGCATGATAATGCGAAGGGTGGAGGTGTTTTTCCTAAATGTATAAGATGTGGAAAAATTGGACATAGCTATGAAAAATGTGAAAGTAGGAACAATAATAAAAAATTCATAAAAATATGGGTTCCAAAAGGGTCGACAAGCAATTGTTATAGATTTGGACTTGGTAAGAATAAACAAATTTGGATTCCAAAAGGATATGTTGTTCAAAATCAAAATTTTCCAGTTACTAATTTTATTATACCTATGAGTTTCTCTAGGTCAATCTCTTCTTCTCGAGTGTAGGTATGTTGGCGGGCTAAGGAGCAACAAGAATGGTACTTGGATTCAGGTTGTTCCAAACATATGACAGGAGAGAAATCAAAGTTCCTTAGCCTTGAAAAACATAAAGGTGGAAGTGTGATAATGGAGATAACAGAAAATGTAAAATTGTCGATAAAGGTAAAGCAGGTAATAGTACTTTCTCCTTAACTGATGTTTTATATGTTGAAAACTTGCATCACATTCTCATTTCCATAAGCCAACTATGTGACAAAGGAATGAGTGTGATATTTGATAGTGAATCTTGCAAAATTATTGAAAAATCCACTAACAATATTGTGTTCACGGGAAAAAGAAAAGCAAATGTTTATACGCTTTCATTTGATAATTAGACTCTCTCATGATGTTTAGTAGCTATGGATGAAGAAGTTTCCCTATGGCATAGGAGATTGGGTCACGCTAGTATGAGTCTCTTAGAAAAAATTGGATCAAAAGAATTGGTAACGGGATTACCACATCAGAAATATAGAAGTAATAAATGTGTAAATCATGTACCATGGGAAAATTCAGTCGGTCATCATTTCGCCCTAAAAATGTTGTTAGTACTAATAGGGTACTTGAATTAATTCACATGGATTTATTTGGACCAAATGAAATTGCTAGCTTGAATGGAAAACGTTATTGTTATGTGTTGGCTGATAATTATTCTAGATTTACATGGGTTTATTTTCTAGCAAAAAAATCTGAAATGTTTGATTACTTTTCAAAGTTTGCAAAACCTGTTCAAAATGAAAAAGGTGGTTCAATAAAAACTTTAAGAAGTGTTCATGGTGGTGAATTTGAAAATTTGGATTTTGAAATTTTTTGTGAAGAAAATGGTTTTAAACACGAATTTTCTGCTCCTCGAACACCCCAACAAAATGGGGTAGTCGAAAGGAAAAATCGAACATTACAGGAATTGGCTAGATCTATGTTAAGTGAATATAAATTGCCTTTGACTTTTTGGGCAGAGGCGATTAATACATCCTGCCATGTAATGAACAGAGTAATGATTAGACCAATACTTAACAAAACGTCCTATGAATTGTGGTTTGACAGAAAGCCTAACATTTCATATTTTAGAATTTTTGGATGCCCTTGTTATCTTCTTAATACATGTGATCATCTTTGTAAGTTTGAATCAAAGGCCGATGAGGGAATTTTCATGGGTTACTCTTAAAGAAGCAAGGCTTATCGAATCTTCAACAAACGATCAAAAACTATTGTTGAAACCATAAACGTGAAATTTGATGAATCAGATCTGGATACGGTTGATAAAGAAAAAACGATGAGGGAATTACATATGAGGGTGAAAAAGAAAATAGCAAAGAGAAGACTGGCAGTAATGATCCAACAAAATAAACATTTGAAGTTGAGAAGTTGAAATTCAAAGCCAACCATCCTCCAGAATTGGTAATAGGAATCCAACGACAGGTATACGAACCCGTTCATCATTTAATAAAGATATTTGTGCCTTTTGTATTCACAGCTGTTTTATCTCTGAAACTGAACCAAAAATGTTGAAATTGCACTTAATGATGAAAGTTGGACTTTAGCAATGCAAGAAGAACTTAATCAATTTGAACGGAATAAAGTTTGAAAATTAGTTCCTAGACCAAATGACTATCCAGTAGTAGGAACTAAATGTGTGTTCAAAAATAAACTTGATGAATCCGGAAATGTAATTAGAAACAAAGCTAGGTTGGTTGCAAAAGGATATAATCAAATTGAAGGCATTGATTTTGATGAGACATTCGTATCAGTAGCTAGGTTAGAAGCCATTAGAATTTTGCTCAGTTTCGCATGTTATAAAGGTTTCAAACTTAAACAAATGGACGTAAAAAGTGCGTTTTTAAACGGAGAATTAAAAGAAGAAGTTTTTGTGGAACAACCCCTTGGTTTTGAAAATCATGAATTTCCAAATCATGTAATTAAACTTGAAATAGCATTATATGGTCTTAAACAAGCTCCTAGAGCTTGCTACGATTGTTTAAGTGCATATCTTTTGGAAAACGGTTTTAAAAAGGGTAGTGCTGACATGACATTGTTTCTATTACATGAAGGTGAAGATTTTTTAATAGTCCAAATTTATGTTGATGATATTATATATGGTGCTACTAGTGATCGTCTGTGTGAGAAAATTTGAAATAGTCTTGCAAGATAAATTCGAAATGAGCTTAGTAGGTGAATTAAAGTACATTCTTGGATTTCAAATCAAACAGAGCACCAATGGCATTTTCATATCACAAACAAAATACATCACTGAATTGCTGAAAAGATTTGGACTAGAAAACGCAAAACCACTCATAACACTGATGAGTCCTTCAACCAAGCTTGACAAAGACGAGAAAGGAGTAGTAGTTGATCAGAAAAAATATTCTAGAATAATTGGTTCACTTCTTTATCTCACTGCATCTAGGCCTGATATTATGTTTGCTGTTTGTTTATGTGCACGCTTTCAGTCTAATCCAAAAGAATCTCACTTAAAGGCCACAAAAAGAATATTGGGATTTCTTTTGCACACATACAAATTTAGTTTATGGTACCCCGCATGCAATAATTTTGAATTAACTGGATATTCTGATGCCGAATATGCTGGATCCCTTATGGATAGAAAAAGCACTAGTGGAACTGGTTTTATGCTAGGACATTCATTAGTTTCATGGTCAAGTCGAAAACAAAATTGTGTTGCTTTATCCACAACTGAGGCTGAATACATTGCTTTAGGAAGTTGTTGTGCACAAATATTATGGATGATGCAAACTCTTTCAGATTTTGGTCTAATTTATAAAAAAGTACCACTAAAATGTGACAGTAAAAGTGCTGTAGATTTGCCTAATAGTCCTATTCACCATTCACGCACTAAACACATAGATGTGAGACACCATTTTGTTAAAGATCACATTTCACGAGAAGATATTTGTATAGAGTTCATTTCAACTGATTGTCAACTTGCTGATATTTTTACAAAACCTCTTCCCGAAGATAGATTTTCACGATTACGCTTAGATTTGGGAATCATAGAAATAGATTGATCATTATCCATTTTTTTTAAAGTATTCTTAAATGGTTATTCAAAAGTTAAATGATTGACCATTTGAACTATTTTGGAATTCGTTGAAACTATGTCAGATCTTGAAGTAGTGATGAGTATTGACTTTAATATTTTTCATATCATGAGGAAGTATTATTAAATTCTCATGACGGTTGAACAAATATTATAATATCTTTAAATTAGTGCATTTTTCATGATCATTTTCTACTACTTTCATCCTTCTGACATTCATCATGATTTAATATAATGTGGGGAGTTTAATTTTAAGAATAAAAAAAATCATGAAATATATATATATATATATATATATATATATTATAATAATAATAATTTATCCTCGGTATTCACTCCCATTTAAAAGTCCTCGCGGTTATGCGTGGGTAAATTACCTTTATCTTTATGTGTTTCTATTCTCACTTAAAAGACCTTTGGGCTGTGCATGGATAGAACTTACTGAGAGATAAAGTTAAGTTACTACTAACCCCATTTAAAAGACCTTTGGGCTATGCGTGGTTAGCAAGTGCTTAACACTTTTTTTTAGCCTATTTAAATCTTTTGAAATTCAAATTCAAATATTCAATTTTATTGAACTCTCCTCATTTTTATAAAATCAATCGCAAATCCATCATTCTAATAAGTGAAATTTGCTTCTAATTTTAAAGAATATTATGATTTTTGTTTGATCAAATGAGATTTACGATATATTTTCCCTCTTGATTTGAATTTATATTTCTAGTCTATATTCATCACTATTTTAATTTCTGTTATTCTTTTGATGATAACAAAATGTGGAGAATGGTCAAGATTTTTATGGATGAGTAAACATTTATAGATTTTTTTTTGAAATTTGGTGTTTTGATTAATTAATTTCAATTTTTTTCAAATCTATGCATTAATAAGGGAAGCTTAGTTGTAGGGGGAGCATACAAAAAGGGGGAGTAACATACTTCACATTCAAACACATCCAAAATCTTTTATTTATTTGTCATCATCAAAAGGGGGAGATTGCTGTATATAACAGTGTTGTATACACAATTATATGATTTTTGTTTGATGATAACAAACAAATATATTTTATTATTGAATGCGTTTGTAACTGTACTGATATACTACACAACAGACAGGATATAATATTTCAATTTAAATAAAATACAACTATACAGAAATTTAAACAATCACACAGTATTTTATTTAAATAAAAATATATTATTTCAATTTCAAAAAAGTACATCTTTTATAACTCCTCTATTTGATATACTACATTTCATTCATCCTTATTACAACTCTGTCACTCACTCTATACAACTACATTTACATTGACACTGTTACTTTTTTCTCTGTCTTCTGTGTTCCATCTTCTACCTTCACTGCTCTCCAATCTAGTCAAGTCATCTTCATACCTGTCACATACAGAAGAACACGCACAGTAGACTGCAACAAAAATAAAATAAAATAAAATAAAAGCAAATAAAAAATTGATTTTTAAAATTTTATTTGCCTCAGAATTATGGCGTGTTTCTCATCATTTTTCTAGACTTTGTCAGATTACAGGAACAGGAAAATCTCGTCTGATGGCTGCATATACACACGTGCATAAATATACACGTGTGCACTGCCTCGCCAATCAGCGCGCAACTAAGGAGTAGCCACATGGACCTTCTCGACTCAGTGCACATGTCAACATAGTCAACACATATCACAAAACTGGTCGAGTATTCATGCAACAATAAAAATAGGTGCAGCCAACATCAAGTGCAAGAATCAACATGCAATACAAGTGAACAGCAAGTGTCAAATACAAACAACAAGTTTCAACAAATTCAAGACTGGGTGAAGCACATGAAACACACAAAACAGTGAACCATCAAGAATGAATGATACATGGCAGGGCAAACACTTATGAGTAATAGTCAACACAACATCAAGACAAGGCCAGGATGCATCAGTTTTTAAACAGTGTAGCAGTGAACATGATTCAGACACAAAAATGGCCAAGCACAATGCATGTGCAAACATTCAGGGAATACTTAAAACAATGTTTGGTAAATACCCATTAGAGAAGTGAATTCATACATGGATGTGCAAATGCATTTTTTTTCCTTATATACATTGAAGAAAATCAGGCCAAGCAATGACATAGACAAAAGAATTTTCAGTGCAAAAGTAGCCAAGTATGCAAAATAACAAGTACAAGTGTTTGGCATGAACAACATGTCCAAAAGCAGTTTCCAGTTCAAATGACAAGTTCAAAAATGATTTCCAGAAATAACATAACTAGAGAAATTGTGTCCAGTTTTCAATTCTACAATAATTAAAGACAAAAGCACAGCAAGTACAATGGATAGTTCGTGGAAGAATGCACAGAAAAACTTGGTGCAGCAAGTTCAACACAAACTGGATACAAGAGTTATATGTCAAGAGAAATACATATTTGGCATTTATGTTGAAATCAATTTTTAACAAGGGAGGTTCAAGTATATAGCAAAGCAGCAACAAGAAGTGTACTAGTGTGTTCTCAAAATGGAAAGATCCCAGAATTCAAAATGTTAAGCTCAGTATCAACACCACAAGGTCAAGCAAAAAATATATTCAAAGTGATAAACAGTTTCAATTACACTGGCAAGGTCAACGCAACGCAAAAGGATTCAAGTAACTGTTTTAATCAGAACATAGAGTATCGAAAATATTTGGCATGGTCAAGTGTTGTTCTATTCAAAAATAGATCAAGCAGCATCAGTTTAAACATGTTCATATTTAGGTGCTTTAAGGCAATGGTGTGTTCAAGTTTAAAAGGAAAGGTTGAAAACTTCAAAGAGATAGAAAATTCTGTTTTTAAATACCACAATCAAGTCCTGATACATCGAGTAAAAATTCATAGGAAGTTTTCAAAAGGGCTAAATCAAAGCTTTTAAAAGCTACCGAGATTTTCTCCAATCATATAATATATACGACCAATTTTAAAATCAAAGAAATTTCAAAAGACAAATTCAAATCAGATTCCCAAGTCATAAGAACAATTCAAGGCCCATGAATTGTCTAGAATCAGAGATTCTAGGGTTTAGAAAACCCTATAAATACACAATCATCATCGGCATCAATATAGACAAGAAAATCAAAATCAACCAACAATAATTCAAAGAAATCATTTTTAATTCAGAGAACTAACAGAGGATTTCATTCGATATCCCAAGAGGAATCGATCGAAGAAGAGGTGCTTCAAAGGAGTCGTGTCTATAGAGGAATTCCAGAGCAAATCCATCAATCACGAACTG
The DNA here is from genome assembly GCA_030737875.1 of Allium sativum. Classification (NCBI taxonomy): domain Eukaryota; kingdom Viridiplantae; phylum Streptophyta; class Magnoliopsida; order Asparagales; family Amaryllidaceae; genus Allium; species Allium sativum. The sequence goes on along the minus strand of CM060909.1, from coordinate 411,333,202 downwards.
ATTTGGAGGATTGTGGAAACCCTAGTTCCTCCATTTTCAATTCTTAGAAGAAAAGAGAACTGGTCAAACCGAATTGAAAAGATGACGACCATCCTTTACTTTAGAAAGGGGGATAACCCTTAACTTTAACCCTAGGGTTTTTATTTCTTTATGTTTTACTTTTTTTAAAAAAAAAATCACGTTTTATTTTTAGAGTAAATAACTACTAGTGTCTGTAGTTAGAAAAATCACAACTTAACGGATCTAGTTGTGTCAAGGTCTTGAGCGTAGGGTTTAAACAGTCAAGAGAAAAGGTCACGAGTTTACAAGAGTCTATAAGCGAAGAGATTGTTTATAATTCCTAGTAGAAACCTTGAATGCAGCAGTAGGCACCGTTTTGCTGAAGCTGGGTATCTTCTGTGTGTGATTTTCTTTCTACAATTTTTCTTTGATATTTTATTTTATTTTAAATTCATTTAATTTGTAATAAACCATATTCACCCCCCTTTAGGATTAATTTAGATCCTACATACACAACTGTAAAAGATATAGACAGTCCACCTCTATTCATAACTTGAACTGATAAGCGCAAATTTGAAGAAGATATCTCACTTATTGATCAAACATCAGTATTCCAAAGCAATAAAATTCTTCCAGAAAATTGTTACGTGGAATAAAATCCCATCTTCTTGGTATTAACCTACTAAACATATTCAAATTCACACTACTTATTTTGTTTTCTTCCAAACCAAACATAGTTGGTTTGAATTTTGTCAGTAAAGATAACACATCACGCATCCTCAATGATGTGTTCAACCCTTTGACATTCGACATCATAATCATCATTTGATTGAAGAGCTTCTCCTTAATAGTCTTTTAGGAGGAGCAATTTCAACAATTTTTTTCTTACCTTTTACATTCGCAGGATACTCAGTGTTTGTTGTAACACCAATGTAACACCAAATGAAACATCTCTATGATCATCTTATGGAGGTAATTCTGTTAAATTGTCTGCAATATGGTTTAAATCTTCAAGGAGAATGTTATGAGGTAATTCAATATCTAAGAAATACTGATCCCCCACTTCATTAACCATCTCTGAATTGTCTCTATTATTCTCATCATTTCCAATTGCCTGATTATCCACATTAGAAGAACTAGCTTCATCCCTTGGTAGCTTAGAAATCCATGCCGACTCTTTAGACATCTCATGTATCATAGATTTATGCCCAAATTTATTACCTAATCACGTCGAGCAGGAAGAATTTCAAATACGATAGTAACTTCTTTCTGAAAACCATTATGTAATATTATAGGGATTTTATCAACCAATTTAGACTCCAAATCTATATCAACAAGCATTCTAGAAAATTTAGTAACTCTCTTACTAGCTGTATTATCATTGATATGAATATGATCACCAATATAGCTTTCAATCATAGAAAATGCTTTGTTCAACCACATCTCCATATGTAATTTAAATAATTTAATCCAGATCTGAACCCTCTTAGCATCAAATTTTTCAAATTCGTACCCAGGAAACCATTTAAAAACCATCAAAAGTCGTACAAAATAAGGATAAGTTGATGTTTTCAACACTTGTATATAATCAAACACTTCCTCTAATTGCACAGTATAATGAATTCCAAGGGTAATATGTACTTGAAAATTACCTTTAGGTTTCTAGACCTTTTGAATGTACTCCCTCAACTTAACCACCGAGGGTTTGAAATCAACTGGATGTAGAGCCACTGTATTTTTCCACGAATATTCCGAAGCTTTAAAAATGTCTTCAGCAATATAAACATGATTCTCTGGAGGCTTAACAAAATGGAGAGAGGTAAAATCTTCATCGATCGATGAATTTGGGTTATCTGCATCAACCTGACTCAGGCGATGCCGATTTTGGATTTTTATGATTTTGAGATAGATTGGGATTTGTTTTCAGCGGGAGATGTAACAACCTGGAAAATCAGAACCAATTTAAAATTTTTGTTTTAAGAATTTTTATCAGAAAATACGTCAGAAATTAAAATTTTCATTTTTAAATAATATTAAAGCCATTGAAAATAGTCATTTTACAAAGGACCTCCGTTTTTTATGAAACCACTTTTTTGGATCTGGAATGTCAAAATATGGTTAGGTTTAAATTTTCATAATTTTTGGAATTAATATATGAGCGTGGCAAAAGAAAATGTGTTTTGTTAATTTCAGTCAATTTTGATCGACTTGAAAAAGGCCATTTTCCAAACGGTCTCCAAATTCGACGAAATTAATTTTGTTAGGACCGTATCGTCAAATCATATCTAAATTTATTTTTTGGTATTTTTCGGAGTCAGTATGTGGCCCCGGTAAATTAAGATGTACGTTCGAATTTAATATTAAATGTTTATATTTTAAATTAAAGAAAACTGGCCTGAAATGATCGAGCGGGCTGACGGGACCTAATCTATTGCGTCCGAAATAGGGATATTTGGTTAGGAACGATAGTCGCTGGGCCTAATTCCGAGTTAGTGGCTAAACAGCTCTTTTAGTGATTAGTGGATATTAAAATATTATAAATATGTAATTAGTCAACCCTAATCCTTCTTCCTCAAACTCAGCCGCCGTTCCTCTTTTTCCATGGTCTAGAAATCTTGAATCTTCCTCCTCTCTCCTCCTACATAAAGAATTAGATCCTCCTCCTTTAAACTTTTTTGTGAAGATTTTTCTCCTCCTCACATCCATACCAAGATCATCACCTGAAAGTGCATGAACTTCGAGAATTACTCTTCCTAACCCGCGGATTTCAGCCACAAACCGTCCCCTTAAGCCCCACCGCACCCTACCCCACCTTAGGTGCAGGCAACCCCCTCCTCTCCTCTCCGATGTGCCATTCTCTGATCGTCTTCAAGCTTAAAGGTTTGAATGCAAAGGTGAACCCTAATTTTGAACGAGAAGGAAACCCAAGTTTGAAAAGCAATGGCCTTGAATTGAGTGGAGGAGAAGAGGAGGTTGACTTTTCTAATTTTAATTATTTATTTAATATAATCAAATTATTATCAATCTAAATTAAATCATATCTAATGCGTACGGGCTCAGAATTGAACGATTTCAGATCCGCGACGATCGTGGGTCTAAGATCTACAATTCCAAACTGCTTAGAACTGATTCTAAGAAAATCAAATTTTAGCTAAATTTCAGATCTGAATAGCGCAGAATTCAAAGCACTATGAGATTACTATTTATTTTTAAAATTTAATATTATCCCTCGCTGTTTGGATTTCATGTATATGTGTTTATTAAATCATACGTATGATGTTTGCAATTGAAGTATATTGTTTGTTGTTGGTGATTGATTGTACAACTTGTGTGTGATAAATCTGATCTTGTATAACAAGATTTCCCCTTTGCTTGAATCTAAGTATGTAGAATTGTATCGATTTTGAATCCAAGAACAAAGATTTATTTTCATTTTGTTTCTAAATGATAAAGAAGATTCCATTTTTCATTTTGTTTTTAAACGATAAAACGAATATAAAGATTTCACTTTTAGTTTTCATTTTGTTGTAAATCAAGATTACACTATAAAGACATCATCTTTATTGTCATTTGTTTTAAATTAAAAGATTTATAATAAGTAAAACATTTTTGGTTGCCATTTATTTTTAATTAAAAAGTTTATATTTTAATGGTCATATTTTCCGGAAATTAAAAAGGACATTTTTCAATGTCAAATTTTGTTGAAATATAAAAAGGAAAATTTTCATTGTCAAATTTTGTTGAAATAAAAAGCACATTTTTCAATGTTAAAATTTGTTGGAATATAAAAAGGACATTTTTCAATGTCAAATTTTGTTGAAATAAAAAGGACATTTTTCAATGTCAAATTTTGTTGGAATAAAAAGGACAATTTTCAATGTCAAATTTGTTGAAATAAAAAGGGTCATATTTTTATCATTAAATTGTTCTATTAAAAAGATTGAAATAATAAAAAGAACTTGTTTTCATTGTCAACATATTCTAATGAAAAGGATGAAAATTTGTCTTTATTAAAAGTACATAATTTCATGGCCATTTTTATTTGCATTAAAAAGTTTTCATTTTTATTTGCATTGAAAGTTTACACACAAAATTATCATTTGTGTTTGCATTGAAATTTTACGCACAAATTATCAAAATTTTACACACAAATTATCATTTTTGTTTGCATTAAAAGTTAATAAACAAAATCATCATTTTTGTTTGCGTTAAAAGTTAACAAACAAATTATCATTTATGTTTGTGTATTGAAAGTTAACAAACAAATTATCATTTTTGTTTGTATATTGAAAAATTAATAAACCAATTTATCATTTTGTTGTATTGAAAGTTATCAACGAAATTATTCATTTGGTCGCATTGAAATTTATAAAATAAATTTGTCATTTTGTCGCCTTGAAAAATATATATTCATTTTTGTAGAATAGAAGTCTGCGCTGGGGTTTGAATTTGAATTTCAAATTCAAATTCGAACTGTTTTTCTGTTCTAAAAATCCTTGAAACTTCTCCTTCATACGGACTCCGTTTCTCAAAAACTCGGACTCGTTTCCAAGCAGAATTTCGAGACAAATGCAATGGCGTAACCTGTTTCCCTTTATTCTTATTTTAAAATTTAATTCTGCCTTGATTTATGGTTTTAACATGTTATTAAAATTTGGGTTGTTACAGAAATAGTGGTCACAAACAAAAGAACAGTCTTGTTTTTCTGGGATATGTATTCTGAAACTGAATTGCTCGCCTTTGATGTAGACTAATTGTTATTCTAATTTAGATTTAGATTTTATTTTGATTCTTGCTTCTATCTTTCTTTTGAATTGAAAGAGAATGGTGGCTCCTCTAAGTTCACCATTGACGGCATGGCGGCTCTTGGTATGAATTAGTGTTATTTTAGGTTGAGAGTTAGGTTGCTTATATAGAAATTTAATTAATTAAGAGCCGTCAGATTAACCTAGAAGCAATCAAGACCATCCAGACAAGATAGAATAAGACCTCAGCCCTAATGTCTCAGCAGTGAGTCAAAATATCGTCATATTTCAGATCTGCCGAGGGGGGGGTGAGGGTATGTAACAACCCGCAAATTCTGGGCCAGTTTAAAATTTTTATTTTGGCAATTATAGCGAATTTTGAATATTTAAAATAGATTATTTTAAATAATATCAACGAGAAATTTATTTTGAATATAATTCAAACGTATATATTATACGCGACGTCGTTAGAATATAAATATTTATATATAATTATAAATAGAATTGAAAATGGCGCGGTAGTTCGATAATTCGATTTCAAACTTCAATTGAATGTACCGGGTGCAAAACAATCCGGATTTTAGTGAAACCAAAAATAATGGAATCTAATAGTGAATATCTTTCCAACGAATCCGAAAAATCAAAAGTTCGTAGCGGGAATCAAAAGATATGTCCAGTTGAAAATTCTGAATAGTCGCTATGGAATTCAGGCCCTTAAAAATGGACATTTTGCAAACGACCTCGGATTTCGACGAAACCAGTTTTGTTGGGTCCGGGATGTAAAGTTAATGCTAGGTTTCAAATTTCATAATTTTTCGAATCAATATGTGAGCGTGGCAAAGGAAAACGCGTTCGACCAGTTTCAGTTGATTTTTAATCGACTGGAAATTGGCCATTTTTCTAACGGTCTCAGAATTCGACGAAACTAGTTTTGTTAGGACCGTATCGCCAATACGAAGCTAGAAAATATTTTTCTGGAATTTTTCTAGTTAGTATGTGGCCCCGGTAATTTGAAATGTACGTTTAAAATTCAATATAGTAATTTAAATGTAAATTCAAAAGGAAACTGATTGTAACAATCGAATCAGCTTGCGATACATATCCCATTGTGTTCGGAATGGGGGTGAAACGCTATGGACGACAGGCGGTGGGCCTCGTTTCGAGGTCATATGTAAAAGTCAACCCTTTTTGCCAAATATAATAATTAAATAATAATAAAAAAAAAAACTTTTCCCTCCTATACCTCTGCCCCCCCCCCCCCGAATTCATTTATACAGAAATATAAAAAAAAAAAAAACCCTAACCTAGACATCGCCGACGCCCCCCTCGACGCCGACGAAGACCCCGAAGCCGCCGCCCACGCTAGCCGCACATCCCCTTCTTCCTCCCCCCTCCATCGATCGAAGGCCAGAGCCTCCAGAAGAAACCCCGACACCCGATTAGCCCCCGTTCGAGGCGTTGAAACCCGAGCGCCGCCGCCCCACTTCGAGCTCCGTCGATCTGCGAACCCCCACTCCCCCCTGTAAGTTTTTTCGTTTTGCTATTTTGTTTTTATAAAAGATTTAAACTGTTTTTTTTATAAGCAGATTTAAACTGTTTTTTTTATATAAGCATTTCTAAACTGTTTTTTTTATAAGCATTTTTAAACTGTTTTTATAAGCATTTCTAAACTGTTTTTTTTATAAGCATTTCTAAACTGTTTTTATAAACATTTTTAAATTGATTTTTAAAAGTTTAAAACTGATTTTGTAAAAAAATAAAAACTGGAATTTTTAAATAAGTAGTAAAACTGGAATTTTTAAATAAGTAGAAAAACTGGAATTTTTAAAGAAGTAGAAAAATATAATCTTTTATATTGTCGAATGAAAAATTCGATTTTTATATATTGAACTTCGAACTAAAAATTCGATTTTTATATATTGAACTTCGAACTAAAAATTCGATTTTTATATATTGAACTTCGAACTAAAAGTTCGATTTTTATATATTGAACTTTGAACTAAAAATTCGATTTTTATAAATTGAATAGCGAAGTAAAAATTCGATTTTTATATATTGAATAGCGAAGTAAAAATGTGATTTTTACGTATGTAGTGAAAGCAGCAACGAAGGTGACAAAAAGGCGAAACGACGAAGACTTCTGCAAAAGAAGTGCCGTGGAGCTAGGATAGCTATATGTGAGAATTTCTCACCTTTCAATTTATTTTTCTAGTTATACATATATATACTAGGATGCAGACGGTGCTTATTAGAAGCACCCGACACCCGTCCACAAACCATGGACTTGTTTGATTGGTTGTGTAGTTGGTTAGATTATTTGATTTGGATTGGATTGTTTTGGTGAAATGAATTGATATGATTGATGTGTGAATGGCGTGGGCCTTCACTAGACCGGGGATAAAGCTAGGCCTTGTCCCGTTTCTAGTATCGTGCCGTTATGCCGTCGAAATTTTCTAAAATATGTTAGAAAAATAAAAATATCATTTTATTTAAAGAATGAATTGAATAGAAATTCATATGTTGAAATAAAATGTTTTATCGTTAAAAATATAATTTTTAACGTGAAGTGAATAAAATAGAATATTCATTTACAAACCAGACGGTTTGTTTATGTACACCTATTTGAAGGACATTGATTGGGACGATAAATTTCACACATCGCCCAACTGCACGAATAAAATATTTGTTTGATTGTTTGAAACCCCACACGGGTGTTAGGATGAAATTTGAAGTTCACTCATCCTGATTGATTAAATATGTCGATCGATTGATTGACAGGCTGTTATAAGCGTTGAATATCTATATTTGATGCTTATACAGTGTAGTGCACTTTGGTTGATGGTTGATTATTTTCAATGCTAATATATACATGTGTTGTATGCAAATCCATATAATTAATTTTATATGGTAATTGATTGGGCCTCATTCCAGTTTAGAAATAGAAATATTTGAAAAAGAAATATTTGAAATAGAATATTTGAAAATAGGAATTTATGAAGCCGTGTTGATTAGATTGACGCCATTTTGACGTGAACGATATTTATATCAATTTTAATCGATTTCGAAATGAATTGAATTGAAAGTGATTTCGAAGTGAATTGAATTGAAAGTGATTTCGAAATGAATTGAATTGAAAACGAAAGTGAATTGAATTGAAAGTGATTTCGAAATGAATTGAATTGAAAACGAAAGTGAATTGAATTGAAAGTGATTTCGAAATGAATTGAATTGAAAACGATTTCGAAATGAATTGAATTGAAACGATTTCGAAATGAATTGAATTGAAAACGATTTCGAAATGAATTGAATTGAAAACGATTTCGAAATGAATTGAATTAAAAACGATTTCGAAATGAATTGAATTGAAAACGAATTCGAATTGAATTGAAAGTGAATTGAAATGAATTCAAATTGAATTGAAATTTGAATTGAATAGAAATGAATTTTGAAACGAATTTATAAAGAAGAATTCAATTTTGATTTGAATTGAAAAGGAAGTTGAAAATGTTTTTGAAACGAATTCAAAACTATTTATATAATTCGTTTTAAATAGAAATCGACGAAATATATATTATATTTATTATATATATAATATAATGGCCTGAATAGAACGCGCCGCGCCGCGGCAGTTCGTGAATTTCGACCATTTATTTCAAACGGACATTGCGGGAGATCCGACCGTCGGATTCTCCTAAAACCGGAACCGTTGGGTTCGTATCGAAAAGAGCTTTCTAATGAATGTTAGAAATTTGAAATCTAACGGTTGGATTTGGAGATACGTCCAAATCAAATTCGAAAAAGGTCGCTGTAAGTGCAGTTCGATGGCCGTTAATGGAAATCGACTGTACGGGCCTTGATAAAATTATTAAAAATAGTAATAATTTGTGTAAAATCATAAGAAATGATTTGTGAAAGTTTGGGATGAAAAACTCCATATTTGAAAAGATAAAAATAGATTTTTATCGAAATGAACTAGTTTTGAACTAGAATTATAATTCTATTTATTTTTAAATAAATAAATTGAATTTGAAATGGTTTTGAAAATAACCAAAATTTCCAATGATTGCATTGGAGTGGATTTGAATCGAAATTGTCTTCGGAATATTTCGATGTTGGAATTCGTGATATTACAGGTATTGTTATGGAAATTTGAAAGATATATATTTGTATCGTTATTTCCAATACGACATTTGTTAGTCGTAGAATTCGATATTGAATATAAGCCGATATATTTTCTATTCAGAGCCTTGTATTGAATATCGAATGTGATTTGGGTTTGTCGTGAATGGTGTCTTCACTAACACTGTTCTTGAACCCAGTTGAGAAAAGATTAAATCTTTTTGTTTAGATTTAATGAAGTGTACCAATTAAATGATATTTAATTGGAATTGAATTGGTATTGATTTTTGGGTTTATCGTGAACAGTGTTTTAAATAACACTTGTTCTTTAACCCGATAATTAATGGAATGTGATTTTGGGTTTATCGTGAATCGTGTTTTAAATGACACTGATTCTTTAACCCAGATAATGATTAAAACTAAGTGGAGTTTTAATGAATCTTTAATTAGATTGAAAAGATCGAGAATGGAGTATCACCAGTTTTGCTCCAGGCGATAGTTAAATCTTTAATTAGATTTGAACGTGAAATGGTAATTGAATTTACCGATAACACCGTGGTGTTAGATATGAAGTAAAGCCAGTTTTACTTCATGGGATGAATAGGTTGGGATTGGGAAATTAAAACAAATGATTACTTCGGTAAGGTTCGCTAATCCCGACTAGTTTGAATTGATATTCAAAGGTAGATTAAAGCATAAATTCAAGAATTTATCTTTGATAAAAATTAATGGGAATCTTTCCCTATGAATGTGAAATTTAGAAACTAACTGTCGGTTAGCCAAGCAGAATGGTTTTCTGGATATTGATCTGATGTTGGTTTCGGCCTTCGGGGTTAATATTTGGGAAATTATTCTCTTGATTAATTTACGGTTAGTGACTAATGAATTGGAATGAGGCGTATGTTGTGTTTGTGTAACACTTTTATAAAATATACGCGAGTTATTCGGGAAGACCGGGTTTATCCCATTCTGAATAACTGATACGACGATAAGTCGAAGATGAAGACGATGGTCGAAGACCGGAAGTCTTCATGTCGTTTGGGTAATTACTGATGATCTTGATTGGGCTGTACACCCAAGAAGATGGAAACAGTTAGTGATCGTCCAGACGTACTTGGAGATCGATGGATGTGCGGGGTACTAGGTGCCTCCGGTTTCGTTCAGACCCAGGACGGACTTGTAAATGGACTGTGTGTCTGACATCGGATTTCATTCTGTGTGACTGATATCGGTTGCATAGGATGGTTTGCCTGTGTGGCATGCTAAGATGCAAATGATCAAGGCTTCTGTTGAAAAGCAAAGTCTTGTGGTGATGATCAAAGCACGGCCTTTGTGGCGTAGCTTTGTGTAACGTTTACCTCGCGTGTTTCACACCAGGTATGAACCAAAAACGGGAGACGGACCTCAGGGAGGACTTGCGTTTCTTTCTAGTTAGAAGTGGCGTCAGTGGTTTTACACGCCCTGACGAGTTTGACTTATGTGGTTGTTGCTGTTGCGAGGCGCCTCGGATTGATCGGTCGTTCTCGAACCGATGGAGTCATTTAGTTGGCTCATTTACGCCCCAAAGGGCGGGGAAACGTAGTGTTCAGGCATTTTAATCCACATCGGTGGACCGGCCCTGTCGCTCCAAGGGTCGATGCGCTCTGACCCTGTGGCTCGGGCTAGAGAGTCACGAATCGGTTGAGGACTATCTTTTGCCTCAGTTCATAGACGGAAATCCAATTTCCAAATACGTGATCCTGCGGTTTTATTTGTAGAACTAGTATGGCGACATGATATATGGTACCCATGCCGCCTATGATTGATACTTATGATTTGAAGTTGTTTTATACACTATGCACTTATAGTAGTATCAAATGATTTGTTTTAAAACGTATCAAGCATTCTTTGGCTGTTATAAGGGAAAACCCTATCCTCGACTGCGTTGCATTGTGTGATGGGACCTGGGTCTTATAACAGCTTCATTTTTCTTTATTTAGCATTGCGCTGTTTGTTTTATGCACTGGTATTCTTGGGGGGAAACCCGTTCCGTGTTATACGGCGTGGTCCCTTGATTTACCTTCTGATTTAAAATAAAGATTAACGGTTTTAGTTCTCACACCAGTCCCATGACTGACCTGGAGTTTATTGTTTTAACCTAAACTCTGGGTGCCCCTATTTCGACACGGGCAGCTAGTAGTTTTGGTTTTGCAGATTTATATTCACAGGATCCTGGTTTACAGCTGGAACGATATCCGGAAAGCTTTGTATCCGTATATCTCCTTCTAGTTGTGTATTGTATTATTTTCCGCTGCGATGTATTTAAATGTAATTTAAATCTCTGGTATTTCTGTGTAATATTCATTTATACTCTGTATATTCTTGTATTCTGATGGATTGTTGTAATATACAATGAAATGTTCTTCTATATGCGTTCTATTTTGTCATGTTCTCAACGATAGGGCGTTTCGAACGGTCTGGGTCGGTTTAGCGACTGGTTCGGACCGAGCGAAATTCCCTGCCGTCACAGTTGGTATCAGAGCTTTGGTTTACAAAGCTCAGAGAACAAGGCACATTAGAACCATACGAAAGAATTCATCAGATATTGGATTAGCAATATCCAATGGAATGATTCGTTAGAGATAGGATCAGTAGTATCCTAGAACGAGTGTGAAGAGTATATTTTTGAAAATGAAAACAAATTTTTGTTTTGAAAATTTAAATCAATTATTCGTATTTGATTATCTATTTATATTGATGTGGACAATCCAGTATATATAGATTTTGCATATACGTCTGATCCGCGTGTATTCGAAATTTTAATATACTGGATAGATATGGAATCACATTCTAGTCGCCCGAAGATGATTCTGATGATAGTTCGAACATCATCAGAATTGGTATTCGTGTTTCGAAGGTGTGATTTTCTATATATTTCCATTAGGCTGGTGTGAGAACCAAAATTAGATAGGGCTTATTGTTGTGATTTGGCATCAAAAATGAGATTTTTAACTATATATCAAAATTATGAATTTGAAACGTTAAATTCACTAATTGATTGATGTTTGTGTTGTTTGTTTATTTGTTTGCTAATTTTTAGCCATTTAGCCTAATTGAACCGAATATTGTGTTGTATTGAAATTTGGTTGCATTTTCTTGCATATACTTGTACTTACATTGAACAGGTCATAGCAAGGAGGCTAGAGCCAGAGAATAAAATTTGTTTGCCCGACAAATAGGTACATGTTTACTACATAATTTCCTGTTTTGTTTGGGTGATGATGATTTTGTGAGCCTATTGGCTAGCCGCTTGGCTTTTTCTTTTTCTTTTTGAGATCTGAAGGACCGGGGAAGCTATTTGAAATTCCCCGATGCTCCCGGTGCAGGGGAGGTTATGGCGAAATTTTTCGAAAATTTAGGGTGTTAGCCAAATTTTTGAAGTTTTGAAAATTCTCAGAAACTGAAAAGTTGGAGAACGAAAGCCAGACCGAGCGTAGAGCTGAATAATCAAACCACTTTCGACTTTGTTCCTTTTCGGGGACGAAAAGTTTTAAGTGGGGGAGATTGTAACAACCCGCAAATTCTGGGCCAGTTTAAAATTTTTATTTTGGCAATTATAGCGAATTTTGAATATTTAAAATAGATTATTTTAAATAATATCGACGAGAAATTTATTTTGAATATAATTCAAACGTATATATTATACGCGACGTCGTTAGAATATAAATATTTATATATAATTATAAATAGAATTGAAAATGGCGCGGTAGTTCGATAATTCGATTTCAAACTTCAATTGAATGTACCGGGTGCAAAACAATCCGGATTTTAGTGAAACCAAAAATAATGGAATCTAATAGTGAATATCTTTCCAACGAATCCGAAAAATCAAAAGTTCGTAGCGGGAATCAAAAGATATGTCCAGTTGAAAATTCTGAATAGTCGCTATGGAATTCAGGCCCTTAAAAATGGACATTTTGCAAACGACCTCGGATTTCGACGAAACCAGTTTTGTTGGGTCCGGGATGTAAAGTTATTGCTAGGTTTCAAATTTCATAATTTTTCGAATCAATATGTGAGCGTGGCAAAGGAAAACGCGTTCGACCAGTTTCAGTTGATTTTTAATCGACTGGAAATTGGCCATTTTTCTAACGGTCTCAGAATTCGACGAAACTAGTTTTGTTAGGACCGTATCGCCAATACGAAGCTAGAAAATATTTTTCTGGAATTTTTCTAGTTAGTATGTGGCCCCGGTAATTTGAAATGTACGTTTAAAATTCAATATAGTAATTTAAATGTAAATTCAAAAGGAAACTGATTGTAACAATCGAATCAGCTTGCGATACATATCCCATTGTGTTCGGAATGGGGGTGAAACGCTATGGACGACAGGCGGTGGGCCTCGTTTCGAGGTCATATGTAAAAGTCAACCCTTTTTGCCAAATATAATAATTAAATAATAATAAAAAAAAAAAAACTTTTCCCTCCTATACCTCTGCCCCCCCCCCCGAATTCATTTATACAGAAATATAAAAAAAAAAAAACCCTAACCTAGACATCGCCGACGCCCCCCTCGACGCCGACGAAGACCCCGAAGTCGCCGCCCACGCTAGCCGCACATCCCCTTCTTCCTCCCCCCTCCATCGATCGAAGGCCAGAGCCTCCAGAAGAAACCCCGACACCCGATTAGCCCCCGTTCGAGGCGTTGAAACCCGAGCGCCGCCGCCCCACTTCGAGCTCCGTCGATCTGCGAACCCCCACTCCCCCCTGTAAGTTTTTTCGTTTTGCTATTTTGTTTTTATAAAAGATTTAAACTGTTTTTTTTATAAGCAGATTTAAACTGTTTTTTTTATATAAGCATTTCTAAACTGTTTTTTTTATAAGCATTTTTAAACTGTTTTTATAAGCATTTCTAAACTGTTTTTTTTATAAGCATTTCTAAACTGTTTTTATAAGCATTTTTAAATTGATTTTTAAAAGTTTAAAACTGATTTTGTAAAAAAATAAAAACTGGAATTTTTAAATAAGTAGTAAAACTGGAATTTTTAAATAAGTAGAAAAACTGGAATTTTTAAAGAAGTAGAAAAATATAATCTTTTATATTGTCGAATGAAAAATTCGATTTTTATATATTGAACTTCGAACTAAAAATTCGATTTTTATATATTGAACTTCGAACTAAAAATTCGATTTTTATATATTGAACTTCGAACTAAAAGTTCGATTTTTATATATTGAACTTTGAACTAAAAATTCGATTTTTATAAATTGAATAGCGAAGTAAAAATTCGATTTTTATATATTGAATAGCGAAGTAAAAATGTGATTTTTACGTATGTAGTGAAAGCAGCAACGAAGGTGACAAAAAGGCGAAACGACGAAGACTTCTGCAAAAGAAGTGCCGTGGAGCTAGGATAGCTATATGTGAGAATTTCTCACCTTTCAATTTATTTTTCTAGTTATACATATATATACTAGGATGCAGACGGTGCTTATTAGAAGCACCCGACACCCGTCCACAAACCATGGACTTGTTTGATTGGTTGTGTAGTTGGTTAGATTATTTGATTTGGATTGGATTGTTTTGGTGAAATGAATTGATATGATTGATGTGTGAATGGCGTGGGCCTTCACTAGACCGGGGATAAAGCTAGGCCTTGTCCCGTTTCTAGTATCGTGCCGTTATGCCGTCGAAATTTTCTAAAATATGTTAGAAAAATAAAAATATCATTTTATTTAAAGAATGAATTGAATAGAAATTCATATGTTGAAATAAAATGTTTTATCGTTAAAAATATAATTTTTAACGTGAAGTGAATAAAATAGAATATTCATTTACAAACCAGACGGTTTGTTTATGTACACCTATTTGAAGGACATTGATTGGGACGATAAATTTCACACATCGCCCAACTGCACGAATAAAATATTTGTTTGATTGTTTGAAACCCCACACGGGTGTTAGGATGAAATTTGAAGTTCACTCATCCTGATTGATTAAATATGTCGATCGATTGATTGACAGGCTGTTATAAGCGTTGAATATCTATATTTGATGCTTATACAGTGTAGTGCACTTTGGTTGATGGTTGATTATTTTCAATGCTAATATATACATGTGTTGTATGCAAATCCATATAATTAATTTTATATGGTAATTGATTGGGCCTCATTCCAGTTTAGAAATAGAAATATTTGAAAAAGAAATATTTGAAATAGAATATTTGAAAATAGGAATTTATGAAGCCGTGTTGATTAGATTGACGCCATTTTGACGTGAACGATATTTATATCAATTTTAATCGATTTCGAAATGAATTGAATTGAAAGTGATTTCGAAGTGAATTGAATTGAAAGTGATTTCGAAATGAATTGAATTGAAAACGAAAGTGAATTGAATTGAAAGTGATTTCGAAATGAATTGAATTGAAAACGAAAGTGAATTGAATTGAAAGTGATTTCGAAATGAATTGAATTGAAAACGATTTCGAAATGAATTGAATTGAAACGATTTCGAAATGAATTGAATTGAAAACGATTTCGAAATGAATTGAATTGAAAACGATTTCGAAATGAATTGAATTAAAAACGATTTCGAAATGAATTGAATTGAAAACGAATTCGAATTGAATTGAAAGTGAATTGAAATGAATTCAAATTGAATTGAAATTTGAATTGAATAGAAATGAATTTTGAAACGAATTTATAAAGAAGAATTCAATTTTGATTTGAATTGAAAAGGAAGTTGAAAATGTTTTTGAAACGAATTCAAAACTATTTATATAATTCGTTTTAAATAGAAATCGACGAAATATATATTATATATATTATATATATAATATAATGGCCTGAATAGAACGCGCCGCGCCGCGGCAGTTCGTGAATTTCGACCATTTATTTCAAACGGACATTGCGGGAGATCCGACCGTCGGATTCTCCTAAAACCGGAACCGTTGGGTTCGTATCGAAAAGAGCTTTCTAATGAATGTTAGAAATTTGAAATCTAACGGTTGGATTTGGAGATACGTCCAAATCAAATTCGAAAAAGGTCGCTGTAAGTGCAGTTCGATGGCCGTTAATGGAAATCGACTGTACGGGCCTTGATAAAATTATTAAAAATAGTAATAATTTGTGTAAAATCATAAGAAATGATTTGTGAAAGTTTGGGATGAAAAACTCCATATTTGAAAAGATAAAAATAGATTTTTATCGAAATGAACTAGTTTTGAACTAGAATTATAATTCTATTTATTTTTAAATAAATAAATTGAATTTGAAATGGTTTTGAAAATAACCAAAATTTCCAATGATTGCATTGGAGTGGATTTGAATCGAAATTGTCTTCGGAATATTTCGATGTTGGAATTCGTGATATTACAGGTATTGTTATGGAAATTTGAAAGATATATATTTGTATCGTTATTTCCAATACGACATTTGTTAGTCGTAGAATTCGATATTGAATATAAGTCGATATATTTTCTATTCAGAGCCTTGTATTGAATATCGAATGTGATTTGGGTTTGTCGTGAATGGTGTCTTCACTAACACTGTTCTTGAACCCAGTTGAGAAAAGATTAAATCTTTTTGTTTAGATTTAATGAAGTGTACCAATTAAATGATATTTAATTGGAATTGAATTGGTATTGATTTTTGGGTTTATCGTGAACAGTGTTTTAAATAACACTTGTTCTTTAACCCGATAATTAATGGAATGTGATTTTGGGTTTATCGTGAATCGTGTTTTAAATGACACTGATTCTTTAACCCAGATAATGATTAAAACTAAGTGGAGTTTTAATGAATCTTTAATTAGATTGAAAAGATCGAGAATGGAGTATCACCAGTTTTGCTCCAGGCGATAGTTAAATCTTTAATTAGATTTGAACGTGAAATGGTAATTGAATTTACCGATAACACCGTGGTGTTAGATATGAAGTAAAGCCAGTTTTACTTCATGGGATGAATAGGTTGGGATTGGGAAATTAAAACAAATGATTACTTCGGTAAGGTTCGCTAATCCCGACTAGTTTGAATTGATATTCAAAGGTAGATTAAAGCATAAATTCAAGAATTTATCTTTGATAAAAATTAATGGGAATCTTTCCCTATGAATGTGAAATTTAGAAACTAACTGTCGGTTAGCCAAGCAGAATGGTTTTCTGGATATTGATCTGATGTTGGTTTCGGCCTTCGGGGTTAATATTTGGGAAATTATTCTCTTGATTAATTTACGGTTAGTGACTAATGAATTGGAATGAGGCGTATGTTGTGTTTGTGTAACACTTTTATAAAATATACGCGAGTTATTCGGGAAGACCGGGTTTATCCCATTCTGAATAACTGATACGACGATAAGTCGAAGATGAAGACGATGGTCGAAGACCGGAAGTCTTCATGTCGTTTGGGTAATTACTGATGATCTTGATTGGGCTGTACACCCAAGAAGATGGAAACAGTTAGTGATCGTCCAGACGTACTTGGAGATCGATGGATGTGCGGGGTACTAGGTGCCTCCGGTTTCGTTCAGACCCAGGACGGACTTGTAAATGGACTGTGTGTCTGACATCGGATTTCATTCTGTGTGACTGATATCGGTTGCATAGGATGGTTTGCCTGTGTGGCATGCTAAGATGCAAATGATCAAGGCTTCTGTTGAAAAGCAAAGTCTTGTGGTGATGATCAAAGCACGGCCTTTGTGGCGTAGCTTTGTGTAACGTTTACCTCGCGTGTTTCACACCAGGTATGAACCAAAAACGGGAGACGGACCTCAGGGAGGACTTGCGTTTCTTTCTAGTTAGAAGTGGCGTCAGTGGTTTTACACGCCCTGACGAGTTTGACTTATGTGGTTGTTGCTGTTGCGAGGCGCCTCGGATTGATCGGTCGTTCTCGAACCGATGGAGTCATTTAGTTGGCTCATTTACGCCCCAAAGGGCGGGGAAACGTAGTGTTCAGGCATTTTAATCCACATCGGTGGACCGGCCCTGTCGCTCCAAGGGTCGATGCGCTCTGACCCTGTGGCTCGGGCTAGAGAGTCACGAATCGGTTGAGGACTATCTTTTGCCTCGGTTCATAGACGGAAATCCAATTTCCAAATACGTGATCCTGCGGTTTTATTTGTAGAACTAGTATGGCGACATGATATATGGTACCCATGCCGCCTATGATTGATACTTATGATTTGAAGTTGTTTTATACACTATGCACTTATAGTAGTATCAAATGATTTGTTTTAAAACGTATCAAGCATTCTTTGGCTGTTATAAGGGAAAACCCTATCCTCGACTGCGTTGCATTGTGTGATGGGACCTGGGTCTTATAACAGCTTCATTTTTCTTTATTTAGCATTGCGCTGTTTGTTTTATGCACTGGTATTCTTGGGGGGAAACCCGTTCCGTGTTATACGGCGTGGTCCCTTGATTTACCTTCTGATTTAAAATAAAGATTAACGGTTTTAGTTCTCACACCAGTCCCATGACTGACCTGGAGTTTATTGTTTTAACCTAAACTCTGGGTGCCCCTATTTCGACACGGGCAGCTAGTAGTTTTGGTTTTGCAGATTTATATTCACAGGATCCTGGTTTACAGCTGGAACGATATCCGGAAAGCTTTGTATCCGTATATCTCCTTCTAGTTGTGTATTGTATTATTTTCCGCTGCGATGTATTTAAATGTAATTTAAATCTCTGGTATTTCTGTGTAATATTCATTTATACTCTGTATATTCTTGTATTCTGATGGATTGTTGTAATATACAATGAAATGTTCTTCTATATGCGTTCTATTTTGTCATGTTCTCAACGATAGGGCGTTTCGAACGGTCTGGGTCGGTTTAGCGACTGGTTCGGACCGAGCGAAATTCCCTGCCGTCACAGTGTAGGTCAACCCCAAGGTCAACCTGGCCTTGGGTAGGTCGACCTGCCTTAGTATTTAATTTTCTGAATTGTTTTATATAAAATTGCTGAAACTTCGGAAGCCATAACTTCTTCATACAAAGTCCAATTCACACAAACTCGGACTCTATCTCAAGTAGAATTCCGAGACGAACGCAATGGCGTAACCCGTTTCCCTTAATTCTCACATTTGAAATTAAGTATTCTTTAATTTGTTAATTCTAATATTTAAAATCACGGGGTGTTATAACCATTTTTATTTGCATTAAAAAGTTTTCATTTTTATTTGCATTGAAAGTTTATACACAAAATTATCATTTGTGTTTGCATTGAAATTTTACACACAAATTATCATTTGTGTTCGCATTGAAATTTTACACACAAATTATCATTTTCGTTTGCATTAAAAGTTAATAAACAAAATAATCATTTTTGTTTGCATTAAAAGTTAATAAACAAAATAATCATTTTTGTTTGCATTAAAAGTTAATAAACAAAATCATCATTTTTGTTTGCATTAAAAGTTAATAAACAAAATCATCATTTTTGTTTGCATAAAAAGTTAACAAACAAACTATCATTTTTGTTTGTGTATTGAAAGTTAACAAACAAATTATCATTTTTGTTTGTATATTGAAAGTTAATAAACCAATTTATCATTTTGTTGTATTGAAAGTTATCAACGAAATTAGTCATTTGGTCGCATTGAAATTTATAAAATAAAATTTTCATTTTGTCACCTTGAAAAAAATATATTCATTTTTGTAGAATAGAAGTTGACACAAAAATGTATTCATTTTTGTAGAATAGAAGTTGACACAAAAATATATTCATTTTGTTAAATAGAATTGACACACAAAAAGATTTCATTTTTATTAAATTAGGATGACACACGAAAATATTCATTTTTGTTATATTAGAATTGACACACAAAAATATTCATTTTTGTTAAATTAGAATGTCATGACAATAATATTCATTTTTGTTAAAATAAGAAGACACACAAAATATTCATTTTTGTGGTAAGAGGAATGACATGACAAAATATTCATTTTTGTGGTAAGAGGAATGACATGACATAATATTTATTTTGTTTTAATGAGAATGACATGGCAAATTATACATTTTGTTTTAAATTAGAATGACACACAAAATATTCATTTTGTTGTAATAGGAATGGCATGACAATAATACTCATTTTTTTGTTAAATTAAGAATACACACAAAAATATACATTTTTGTGAAATTGGTTTGACACATAAAAATATACATTTTTGTGAAATTGGATTGACACAATAAAAATAGACATTTTGTTAAATTGGAGTTGCCACGAAAAAACATCATTTTTATTGTTATTAAGATGACACACCAGAAATTTACATTTTTAAGAAAATTAGAAATATATTTATATTTGTATATAATTATATATATAAATATAAATTAAAATTAAACGAATCGAGCGTGGTAGTTCGCTTTTCGGAATCGTACCTTTAAACGATTATACCGAAAGATCCGACCGTCGGATTTTCCCAAAAATAGAACCGTTAGGACCGCTTTGGGAAGATCTTTCCAACGATGTAAATCTTGTCAAAATCCAACGGTTAGATTTCGAGATATGTGTAAATCAAATTTTGATAAAAACAGCGCCAGGGCCCCTACCGACCCGAAGCGTCGTTAAATTAAATCGAGCTATTTTTTTTTATATAATAAAAATTGCGATAAATCGTTATTAATAATATTAACGATATGAAATGGTTTTTAAATTATATATATGCGGGAATCATTTGAAAAAACCGAGTTCAATCTCATTTCAAATGATTATACGACGTTTTAAGTCGAATATATTAAAGACGGTGATTGAAGATCGACGATCTTCACATCGAATGGGCGACTACTGATGCCCGACATTGGGTAGCTCCCAGTAAAGGGTTAATAGTGGTAGTTTGTCCGGACGTACTTGTCGACTGTCCGGATATGCGAGCGCCTCTCCTTCGTATTGGACATACGGGGAGGAATAAGGTGACTCCAGTTTCGTTCTGACCCATAACAGACTTGTAAATGGATGCATGTCTGACATTGGATTTCATTACATGTAAATTAAATTGATTTCTATTAATATATATCCGTTTAGTTGCGGAGAATTTATTCTCTTGCTTAACACCCTCAGAGGGTATATATTGATAGTGATTGATTGCTTGGCGTGAATTGTCAATGTGGCACGCCAAGATGCAAATGATCAAGGCTTTTGTTGAAAAAGCAGGCCTTGTGGTTGATGATCGAAGCATAGCCTGTTTAGGCATTGCTTTGTGTATAACATGACTTCGCGAGCCTCACACCCCGGTATGTGTCAAAAACGGGATCAGGACCATAGGGAGTGAACACGTTTCTTTCTAGCTAGAAGTGGTGTCAACGACTTACCAGCCTTGACATTTTTACTTATATGGACGATGGATTTTGAGGTACCTCGGGTTTTATAGGTTGTTAGTGGCCATATTAGAGATTCAAAAGAACCGGGAAGTGTGTGTTCAGGCATAACTAATCCACTAACGTATATGTGGACCGGCCCTACCGCATCCAAGGGTTCACTGCGGGGAATCCTGAGGCACTTGCTAGAGTGTCTCGAATCGGATAGGATGATCCCTAACCTCGACTCATGATGGAAACCCAATTTCCAATACGACACCATGCAGTTTTGATTGTAGAACTAGTATGACGACATAGTAGGATAGGGTACTATGCCGTCTATGATTGATACATTATGATTGAAATTGTTTTTGAAACATATATACACTAATAATAATATCAAAATCCATTTTTATCGTATCAAGCATTTTTGACCATTATAAGGTAAAACTCTATCCTCCGGTTTGCGTTGCATTGTGTGATGGGACTTGAGTCTTATAATGGTTTCATTTTTCTAAAAAGCATTGCGTTGTTTAACGATTTACTTTATTTTATGCACTGGCAATCCAATGGAGTAAACCTGTTCTACGTTAGCGGCGTGGTCCTGTGATTAGCCTTATTTTAAGATTAGTTAAGTTAGATTTCTCATACCAGTCCTTGTTGCTGGCTATGGAGCTGGTTACGCATGATAGGGGTTTCTCACCATGTTGTTTGGCGGTGAACAGTGGGCTCTTACCCCTACATGTCCCTTAATTTTTAGGGTTGGTTATTGCAGTCGAGAGGCTGGCCATAAAACAAGGTGTCTGGGGGATCATCTGTATGTCACGGTGGGAGGTTAACCCATTGCTTGCATGTCGTTACAGTTGGTATCAGAGCTCTGGTTAGCTCAAAATCTTTGGGGTACAACTCATTAGAACTGAACAAAAGACTCATCAGAGAATTGGATTAGTAATATCCAATAAGAATACCCATTAGAGATAGGATCAGTAGTATCCTAGAATGAGAAACTTGTTAGAGGTGGGGTTAGTAATACCCTAGAAAGAGTTGAGAGTTACAAGTTTGTAATATACGTATTGGTGATTATAGATAATCCAATTTTAGAAAATATAATTTTTAAATATATAAAAGTTTTATATATTTGAAAAGCTAATCAACTAATTGATTGATAATTGCGTTGGGTGATTATAAGTTCAACAAATAAAATTATTGAAACCAATAAAAGAAGGAAAATTGAATAAGTTAATTAAACAACTTTTAGCTTCGTTCCTTTTTGGGGACGAAAAGTTTTTAAGTAGGAGAGATTGCAACAACCCGAAAATCAGAACCAATTTAAAACTTTTATTGTAAGAATTTTTATTAGAAATTATGTCAAAAATTAAAATTTTCATTTTTAAATAACATTAAAGCCATTGTAAATAGTCATTTTACAAACGACCTCCATTTTCGATGAAACTACTTTTTTTGGATCCGGAATGTCAAAATATGGTTAGGTTTAAATTTTCATAATTTTTGGAATTAATATATGAGCGTGGCAAAAGAAAATGTGTTTTGTTAGTTTCAGTCAATTTTGATCGACTTGAAAAAGGCCATTTTTCAAACGGTCTCCAAATTCGACGAAATTAATTTTGTTAGGACTGTATCGTCAAAACATATCTAAATTTATTTTTCGGAATTTTTCGGAGTCAGTATGTGGCCCCGGTAAATTAAGATGTACGTTCGAATTTAATATTAAAAGTTTATATTTTAAATTAAAGAAAAATGGGCTGAAATGATCGAATGGGCTGATGGGACCTATCCATTGCGTCCGAAATATGGGTATTTGGTTGGGAACGATAGTCGTTGGGCCTAATTCTGAGTTAGTGGCTAAACGGGCCTTTGAGTGATTAATGGATATTAAAATATTATAAATATGTAATTAGTCAACCCTAATCCTTCTTCCTCAAACTCAGCCACCATTCCTCTTTTTCCTTGGCCTAGAAAGCTTGAATCTTCCTCCTCCAATTTCTCCTCCTTCACAAAGAATTAGATCCTCCTCCATTAGACTTTTTTGTGGAGATTTTCCTACTCTTCACATCCATACCAAGATCATCACCTGAAAGTGCACAAACTTCGAGAATTACTCTCCCTAACCCGCGGATTTCAGCCCCAAACGGCCCCCCCAGGCCCCACTGCACCCTACCCCACCTTAGGCGTAGGCAACCCCCTCCCCTCCTCTCCGACGTGCCATTCTCTAGTCGTCTTCAAGCTTAAAGGTTTGAATGCAAAGGTGAACCCTAGTTTTGAATAAGAAGGAAACCCAATTTGAAAAGCAACGGCCTTCAATTAACTGGAGGAGAAAAAGTTGACTTTTCTAATTTTAATTACTTAATTAATATAATCAAATTATTATCAATCTAAATTAAATCATATCTAATGCGTACGGGCTCGAAATTGAATGATTTCAGATCCACCACGATAGTGAGTCCGAGATCAACAATTCTAATCGGACTAGAACTGATTCTGAGCAAATCAAATTTTAGCTAAATTTCAGATCTGAATAGCGCAGAATTCAAAGCACTATGAGATTTCTATTTATTTTTAAAATTTAATATTATCCTTCGCTGTTTGAATTTCATGTATATGTGTTTATTAAATCTATATTGTTTGTTGTTGGTGATTGATCGTACAACTTGTGTGTGATAAATCTGATCTTGTATAACAAGAATTCCCCTTTGCTTGAATCTAAGTATATAGAATTATTTCTATTTTGAATCCAAGAACAAATATTTCATTTTTTTCATTTTGTTTCTAAATGATAAAGAAGATTCCATTTTTCATTTTGTTTTTAAATGATAAAAAGAATATAAAGATTTCACTTTTAGTTTTCATTTTGTTGTAAATCAAGATTACACTATAAAGACATCATCTTTATTGTCATTTGTTTTAAATTAAAATATTTATAATAAGTAAAACATTTTTGATTGTCATTTATTTTTAATTAAAAAGTTTATAAAAATGGTTATATTTTCCTAAAATTAAAAAGGACTTTTTTCAATGTCAAATTTTGTTGATATATAAAAAGGACATTTTTCATTGTCAAATTTTGTTGAAATAAAAAGGACATTTTTCAATGTCAAAATTTGTTGAAATATAAAAAGGACATTTTTCAATGTCAAATTTTGTTGAAATAAAAAGGACATTTTTCAATGTCAAATTTTATTGGAATAAAACGGACAATTTTCAATGTCAAATTAATTGAAATAAAAAGGGTCGTACTTTTATCGTTAAATTGTTCTATTAAAAAGATTGGAATAATAAAAAGAACTTGTTTTCATTGTCGACATGTTCTAATGGAAAGGATGAAAATTTGTCTTTATTAAAAGTACATAATTTCATGGCCATTGTAACACCCCACGTCCATTAATGTCACTCTCAAAGGGAATGCATTAACTTCCATGGAGTATTAATGGTGTACTGAACAGAATATAGCAAGACAGATACATATATTGGTACCTGAAAAATTCAAAACAACTTTTATTGCAGCGGAGAAATAGTTTGATTACAACAACTTCATAAACCAACAGTAAAACCAAGTACACTTAGTAACCATCTTGACAAATTGTTTTCTGAGCACATAAATTAAAAAGCATAACCCCAATCATAAGTAGCCATAAAAGAGATGAGCTGAACTTTACTTTCAGCAATCCAAGCACTTCCAAAAAAAGAGAGAAAGAGATCCAAATCAAGCTCCGCTAGTGTTAGTCCCACCCTGAGAACCTGGAGGGGGGGAAAGGAAGAAAAGAGGCGAAAACAAAGGGGGTCAAACATGAAGTCTGGCGAGTACCATAACTTTAATGATATAATTATTAAAGTATTTAGGATAAGGCATAAACTGGTAAAACAAGGAATGAATGTGAAACAGGTGGGAAAACAAACAAGAGGAATATTCTGGCGTTAATCTCGTTCCTAATCACTATAGGATAATTACTATACTGCACCAATGTTAATTACACCGCACCATTACTAGTCACCCTAAAAGTTGATCCCGCCCACTGAACAAAATAATAATAATGGTAGTTTCGTGTACCCCTAACTGTCTTTATAGGTGCCGCCTGCCCTTATCTCCACTAGTTGTACCCACTACCCTCCCCATTCTAATTACAATGCTTATTCATAATATGGTTGTTATACTCCTAGCTGTCTTCATTGGTGCCACCTGCTCCTATCTTTGCTAGTAGTACCCACTACCTTCCCCATTCGATCGGCTCCCTATCTCAAAGATACCCATGCTGGTCCCACAGTGGGGTGTATCACTCCCCAAATTTGCAACCCGATACCACTAAAGATGCACGGCTTATATCTACATGATGCAACAACGTCTTACCTACCAGCCCGGGCCCACGCACGCACATGACCCCGTTGGACTTGCGTTGCCACCGTTAACCCGTTTTGACCTCTTAAAATCAAACCCAGTAAGCGTGTCCCGTCCTATATCTAACTCGATCTCACAAAGATACTAAACGGGTTACTGGTTTGAAATGGGTCCCCCATGCTTGACACAAGCTTTCCACCTATGCTTGGTCCCCATTAGAATTTCCCACTTAACCCCTTCTTATTCATGTCTTCTTACATGTTTTCAATTTGGTTAAGTGTTTCTAATCGTATTTCACACGTCATCCATGTTACCCACTTAACAAATCAACATATGTTATTGGTTAAGCTTGTCTTAACCCTATCCGCTTATCAGATCAATATATTATTGGTTAAGCTGGTCTTAAGCCATCCACTTATATCTTATTGGTTAAGTTGGTCTTAACCCTATCCACTTATCAGATTAGTATATATATATTATTGGTTAAGTTTGTCTTAACCCTATCAGATCAATATATATTATTGGTTAAGTATGTCTTAACCCTATCCACTTGTCAGATTAATATATATATATATATATTATTGGTTAAGTTTGCCTTAACCCTACCCACTTATCAAATTATTTGTTAAGCTGGTCTTAACCCTATCCACTTACCATGTTTTACTTAATTTATGATTAAGTACATCTTAGTTCAAAGATACAATGGTGAAGAGAATAACTCCATAAGTATCAACCCCGAAGACCGAAATCAACATCCGATTGGTACTCAGAGAATCACTCACTCAACCAAATCTTCTGTTTGTCATTCATATTCATCTTTGATCAGCATTAGTTAATTATTAATGCACAGACCTCTCACATTAAGTCGATTGATTGTGGCCGCTAGATATGCCGGGCAGTTCCGGGTAGACTTCCACCACCAGCCAGACTTAACCTTGTGTCTAAGCATCATTTAATTTATGCCTTTGACCTCTCACATTAGACTACCGTTTTTGGTTGTTGTATTTGCCGGGCGATTCCGGGCAGTCTAACACCACAAACGAGTCTAACCTCGTGTCTTAGGCCTTTATTATTCAATTTAATTTATGCCTTTGACCTCTCGCATTAGACTACCGTTTGTGGTTGCTGGATTTGTCGGGCGGGTCCGGGCAGTCTTACACCACAAACGAGTCAAACCTCGTGTCTTAGGCATTTATTATTGCAAATTATTATTCAACACCAATTTGTATTAATATCCCTATTTCAAATTGTCAATAACTTCCAAATTAATCTATGTCCATAATTGTCACCTAAATTATGTCCATACTTTTTAGGTAAATAAATTATACCAATTAATGTCTCACTTTAATTATAAGCCTTTAAAGCCATTTTATGCCAATTAACAATTTTGCAAAATTAATATTTTCCCATTGTCCCTACACTATTCATTCATTTTAATACGATATATGTTAGACTCGAAAATAGTCTAACTTATAAAAAGAAAAGCAACATCACAACTTGCATAACACATAAAATAGATCTAAGAATCATAACATAAGTTTGCATAGTAGATAATTTGCTTAGGCAACATAAATTTGCATAAACTATCATGGATCTAAATATAGATCTAAACATGTAATCATGAACTTGCATATATGGATATGGTTTTCCTATAATCTGCATATGAATTTCATACAAACTTACATTCAAACTAGCATATGATTCACATACAAAACTAGCATAGGAAATGGTCATAAATTTACATAAGTATGTTACTGCCATGGATCTAAATATAGATCTAATAGAACTTATGCATAAATATGGTTCTTTACCTAAACCCATGGATCTTAAATATAGATTTAATATAAAAAATGTGAACTTGCATATAGATTCCTATAAACTTGCATATGGATCTAAACATGTAAATTAATGTCACATGTTTTGCATATAAACTAGCATATGTATATACTTGATTCACATATGTCTTAACATCCCAAACTTGCATACATATGTTTTAACATCCCAAACTTGCATACATATGTTTTAACATCCCAAACTTGCATTAGATTCATATACAAATTAGCATATGTAAACTTGCATAAAATGAATCAAGTTAAATATGTATAATTGTACATATAAATAGATCTACCAACATACAATAACAAAACTGTCATATGTTCACAAACAGACAATAACATCACATGATTCAACAGACATGTTCTCATAATCCAATTACAACCCATCATAATTAATTTATTAATTATATTGTGAAAGAAATAATGCTCACAAACAAAAGAAAGTCTTGTTTTTCTGGGATCTGTATTCTGAAACTGAATTGCTCGCCTTTGATGTAGACTAATTGTTATTCTAATTTTGATTTAGATTTGATTTTGATTCTTGCTTCTATCTTGCTTTTGAATTGAAAGAGACAGGTGGCTACTCTAGGTTCACCATTGACGGCATGGCGGCTCTCGTTATGAATTAGTGTGATTTTAGGTTGAGAGTTAGGTTGCTCATATAGAATTTTAATTAATTAAGAGCCGTCAGATTAACCTAGAAGCAATCAAGACCATCCAGACAAAATAGAATAACACCTCAGCCTTAATGTCTCAGCAGTGAGTCAAAATATCGTCATCTTTCAGATCTGCCCGGGGGGAGGGGGGTAGGTCAACCCCTAGGTCGACCCCAGGTCGACCTAAATATAGGGAGGTCGACCCCATGGTCGACCTGGCCTGGGGTAGGTCGACCCCCAGGTTGACCTGCCTTGGTATTTAATTTTTTGAATTGTTTTATATAAAATTGCTGAAACTTTGAAAGGCTATAACTTCTTCATACGAAGTCCAATTCACGCAAACTCGAACTCTATCTCAAGCAGAATTCCGAGACGAACGAAATGGCATAACCCGTTTCCCTTAATTCTCACATTTGAAATTATGTATTCCTTAATTTGTTAATTCTAATATTTAAAATCACGGGGTGTTACATTCTCCCTTCCTTAAAGGTGTTTCGCCCCCGAAATCTCCAAGTTAAGGAGAATGTATATCATAACATCCAATCATCCATCTACTCAACCATCTAACACAGGCATCCATTGTCCTTAAAAGATTTCTAATGCCGTATGAACATATGCAAAAAGTGTGTGTATATGTTATCTAATGCAAAATCTGGTGGTCGACTGATTCAGTTGACCTCCTTAATGCAAATCCTGATAGTGCCATGCGTCCTTTATGTATGTGAAAGAATCCTAACGATACATATTACTTCTACATGTGTGCACAACCATTCATCTAAATGCAACATCCATATGATAACACAACCATTATACATCCATTAATTTAAATATGCACATACATTTATATGCAATATGAAAGTGATTAAGCCAATCTAGTGCCTAATGTGTGTGTACATGCATCCACGAGCAACCACTATCAACCACTTGCATCCATTTGCATCCACCAACCATAACATGTCTCAAACACATGTTTACAACCATAGAGTTTTTTCTAACTAAAGATCGAAGATATCATCGCAAGGACATATTAAACGATAGGACAAGTATCAACAAAGCGGTAGATAAAGGAGAAGTTAAATCTCAAAAAGGAAAGGATACACCATACACATCTTGTCTTCTGCCTCCCAAGTCGCGTCTCATTGATCATTTGCCCATTGCACTTTGACCAACTTGACGTCTTTGTTGCGTAGCTTTTGTACCTCCGACCCAAGGATGCATGTAGGAGCTCATCTAATCGTGGAATTTCACTCTACTTCCACTTCATCTAAGCATGTTTGGCTCCACTACTTCAGCGGTATCTTGTAACACTTCTGCAAATGTGATACATGAAACACGTCGTGAACACTACTAAGCTCGTTGCCTCTTCTCGTGCCCCTCCAAAATCTAGGATACATAACCTCAAAAGATCTTCAAGGATTCTATTCACCCCTTTCTATCTGTCCATCCGTCTGTGGATGATAAGCGATGCTCGTACTTGCCGCTTTTTGCATATCACCTTTTCCCCTTGCATCGAAAACTACTCCAAGCCCTGTCCCGCAAGCACCGGTATACACTGCGAATGGCTTACTTCCATCTGGCAAAAATAAAACTGGAGTTGCCATTAACGTCCTCAAGCAAAAGTCAAGTTCTTCTTCGTTAACCGAGTAAGTGGGGCTGATATCTTCGTGAAGTCCTTAATGAACTTCCTATAATAACCAGCTAGCCTTAAAAAGCTTCTTACTTTTGTTGCATTCTTAGGAATTTTCCAATCTTGGATTGCTACCACCTTTGCGGGATTCACAGCTATCCCTTCCTTAGAGACCACGTGTCTTAAGAACCTCACTTCTTTTCTCCAGAAATGGCACTTGGAGAACTTAGCTTTGAGTTGATGCACTCGTAGGGTCTCTAAGACTTCCCTAAGATGTAGGGCATAATCCTCTTTGCTTCTAGAGAAAATCAAGATATCGTCCAAAAAGAATACCACAAACTTGTTTAGAAACTCCCTAAACACCCTACTCATTAAATCAACAAAGTATGCGGGTGCATTCGTCAAACCAAAAGGCATGAAGAGCCACTCGAAGAAACCGTCAGGAGTTCTAAATGCAGTCTTTTCTATGCTGTCTTCATCCACCCTTAGCTGATGAAATCCTATAGCCAAATCCAGTTGCGATAAAACTGAAGCACCCACCAACTGATCAAACAAATCATCTATCCTCGGCAATGGGTGTCTGTTCTTCTAGGTGAGCTTATTCAGCTCTCCATAATCCACACACAGTTTAAGTGAACCATCAGCTTTCATAACAAAAACAACTGGAGTACCCTATTCCGAAATACTTCTTATTATGAACCCCTTTTCAAGCAACTCTTTCACTTTCTTGCTATGTTCTCTTCTCTTCCTCTGGGTCATGTGGCGCACTGGAAATGCAACTGGCTTTGCATTATCTACTAGGTATATTCGAAAGTCTATCTCGCGCCTCGGATTAAAACCTGAACTTCATGGAAGACGTCACTATATTTACGGACCACACGAACAGATTCCAAATCATCGTTGGATGCATCAAGGGATTCTAGGTAGCTAAGGATTACTAGACCTCTAGGGTCACAAGAAATATCAAGGGTCTTTCCACAATGAGTCAACAATCTAACTACCCTTCTTTCATAGTCTAGGATGGCACCGTATCTGGTTAGCCAATCCATGCCTAGAATCAAGACGTAGCCCATGAAGCCAAGAATGAAGGCATTGCATTCAATCCCAATGCCCAAATAGACATTCTCAAATCCCGACAAATCATCGAAAGATGAGCCGAACCACCAATGGGATTTGAGACTACTATGGGATCCGTAACTAGACTAGTATTTAGGTGCAGTGTTTTCACTAACGAAGCAGATACAAACGAGTGCGAAGTGCCAAAATTCAAACAAGGTTCGAACAGGATGATCAAGAAGAAAAACCAAACTTCCAACCAAGATATTTCTACCTCTATCAGGTATACCAGTCGCGAGGGAACGCGTCTGCCCTCTAGAAGATCCTGTACCTTGTCCTTACTTTTTCCCTTTGCTTCTTTGGACGATCCTAGTAAGATGTCCTATTTCTTCGTAACGATAAAAACTAGTCTTCTTCTTCTTTCTAATGTGTTTATTTAAGTAGTCAGGTATTTCACAAGTGTGGCCCTTCCTTTTCTCTTGGCCCCTTGTTATCCTTGTCGCCTTTCATTGGATCAACTTTATCGTGTGTCCTATCCATGTATCTCCTGCACATTCTCTGTTCGTGACCTCCTACAAAAATGAGGCTTCGTCCTTCATTAACCGAGCAACTAATTGAACCTTCCTCCCATCATCTATCTTAAAGATACCAACAAGTCCTCCACTTCCTTCTAGCTTTGACAAACGTCCTAGTCCCATGAAGCGGTTTTTCGCCCATCGTATAGAACTTCTTACATATCTTAGAAAAGTGTCCATACGTGGAGGAAGAAATTCAAAAAAGAAAGAGGAAGAGATTCAAAATGGAGAATCGAAGGAAAGATATATGGCTCATGGGGGTTATGTTTTTAAAACAAACTTTTTCCCTTGAAAATACTCTCCTTAAAACATACTTTTGAAAGTATTTATTTATAAAATGCTTTTGAAAAACAGTTTTTCAAAATCTCATATCTGTTCTGGTAACCTTCAGCTCTGATACCACATGTAACACCCCACGTCCATTAATGTCACTCTCAAAGGGAATGCATTAACTTCCATGGAGTATTATTAGTGTATTGAAAAGAATATAACAAGAAAGATTCATATATTTGTACATGAAAAATTCAAAACAACTTTTATTGCAGCGGAAAAATAGTTTGATTACAACAACTTCATAAACCAACAGTAAAACCAAGTACACTTAGTAACCATCTTGACAAATTGTTTTATGAGTACATAAAGTAAAAAAGCATAACCCCAATCATAAGTACCATAAAAGAAATGATCTGAACTTTACTTTCAGCAATCCAAGCACTTCCAAAAAAAGACAGAAAGAGATCCAAATCAAGCTCCGCTAGTACTAGTCCCACCCTGAGAACCTGGGGGGAAAGGAAGAAAAGAGGCGAAAACAAAGGGGGCCAGACATGAAGTCTGGCGAATACCATAACTTTAACGATACAATTATTAAAGTAATTAGGATAAGGCATAAATTGGTAAAACAAGGAATGACTGTGAAACAAGTGGGCAAACAAACAAGAGGAATATTCTGGTGTTAATCTCGTTCCTAATCACTCTAGGATAATTACTATACTGCACCAATGTTAATTACACCGCACCATTACTAGTCACCCTAAAAGTTGATCCCGCCCACTGAACAAAATAATAATAATGGTAGTTTCGTGTACCCCTAGCTGTCTTCATAGGTGCCGCCTGCCCCTATCTCCACTAGTTGTACCCACTACCCTCCCCATTCTAATTACAATGTTTATTCATAAGATGGTAGTTATACCCAAGTTGTCTTCATAAGTGTCGCCTGCTCCTATCTCCGCTAGTCGTACCCACTACCTTCCCCATTCGATCGGCTCCCTAACTCGTAAATACTTGTGTTGTTCCCACCTTGGGGTGTATCACTCCCCAAAGTGGCATCCTGATACCACTAAAGATGCACGACTTATATCTAAATGATGCAACAATGTCTTACCTACTAGTCTAGGCCCACGCACGCATATGACCCCGTTGGACTTGCGTTGCCACCGTTAACCCGTTTTGACCTCTTACAATCAAACCCAGTAAGCGTGTCCCGTCCTTGATCTAACTCGAGCTCACAAAGATACTAAATGTGTTACTGGTTCGAAAAGGATCCTCCATGCATGACACAAGCTTTCCACCTATGGTTGGTTCCCACTAGAATTTCCCACTTAACCCCTTCTTATTCATGTCTTCTTACATGTTTTCAATTTGGTTAAGTGTTTCTAATCGTATTTCACATGTCACCCATGTTACCCACTTAACAAATCAACATGTGTTATTGGTTAAGCTTGTCTTAACCCTATCCGCTTATCAGATCAATATATTATTGGTTAAGCTGGTCTTAAACCCATATAGTTATATCTTATTGGTTAAGTTGGTCTTAACCCTATCCACTTATCAGATTAGTGTATATATATATTATTGGTTAAGTTTGTCTTAACCCTATCAGATCAATATATATTATTGGTTAAGTTTGTCTTAACCCTATCCACTTATCAAATTAATATATATATATATTATTGGTTAAGTTTGCCTTAACCCTACCCACTTATCAAATTATTTGTTAAGCTAGTCTTAACCCTATCCACTTACCATGTTTTACTTAATTTATGATTAAGTACATCTTAGTTCACAGATACATTGGTGAAGAGAATAACTCCCTAAGTGTCAACCCCGAAGACTGAAATCAACATCAGATTGGTACTCAGAGAATCACTCACTCAACCAAATCTTTTGTTTGTCATTTATATTCGTCTTTGATCCACATTAATTACTTATTAATGCACAGACCTCGCACATTGAGTCGATTGCTTGTGGCCGCTGGATATGCCGGGAGGTTCTGGGCAGACTTCCACCACAAGCCATACTTAACCTCATGTTTAAGCATCATTTAATTTATGCCATTGACCTCCCACATTAGACTACCTTTTGTGGTTGCTGTATTTGTCAGGCGGTTCTGGGCAGTCTTACACCACAAACGAGTATAACCTCATGTCTTAGGCCTTTATTACTCATTTAATTTATGCCTTTGACCTCTCACATTAGACTACCGTTTTTGGTTGCTGGATTTGCCGGGCGGGTCCGGGAAGTCTTACACCACAAACGAGTAAACCCTCGTGTCTTTGGCATTTATTATTACACATTATTATTCAACCCCGGTTTGAATTAATATCCCTATTTCAAATTGTCAATAACTTCCAAATTAATCTATGTCCATAATTGTCATCAAAATTATGTCCATACTTTTTAGGTATATAAATTATACCAATTAATGTCTCACTTTAATTATAAGCCTTTAGAGCCATTTTATGCCAATTCACAATTTTGCAAAATTAATATTTTCCCATTGTCCTCACGCTATTCGTTCGTTTTAATACGATATATGTTAGACTCGAAAATAGTCTAACTTATAAAAAGAAAAGCAACACCACAACTTGCATAACACATAAAATAGATCTAAGAATTATAACATAAGTTTGCATAGCAAATAACTTGCATAGGCAACATAAATTTGCATAAACTATAATGGATCTAAATATAGATCTAAACATGTAATCATGAACTTGCATATATGGATATGGTTTTCCTATAATCTGCATATGAATTTCATACAAACTTACATTCAAACTAGCATATGATTAACATACAAAACTAGCATAGGAAATGGTCATAAATTTACATAAGTATGTTACTGCTATAGATCTAAATATAGATCTAATAAAAATGTGGACTTCTGCATAAATATGGTTCTTCACCTAAACCCATGGATCTTAAATATTGATCTAATATAAAAAATGTGAACTTGCATATAGATCCCTACAAACTTGCATATGGATCTAAACATGTAAACTAATGTCACATGTTTTGCATATAAACTAGCATATGTATATACTTGATTCACATATGTTTTAACATCCCAAACTTGCATACATATGTTTTAACATCCCAAACTTGCATAAGATTCATATACAAATTAGCATATGTAAACTTGCATAAAATGAATCAAGTTAAATATGTATAATTGTACATATAAATAGATCTACCAGCATACAATAACAAAACTGTCATATGTTCACAAACGGACAATAACATCACATGATTCAACAGACATGTTCTCATAATCCAATTACAACCCATCACAATTAATTTATTAATTATACTGTGAAAGAAATTGTAACACCCCACATCCGCTACGGTAACTCACAAAGGGAATGCACTAGTTTTGGAGGAGCGTTATCGAGGTAAACAAACACAGAAATATTACAAGACAGAACATAAATAAAACAGCGGAAGAATCAAAAGCTAAATTTCATTACTTCAAAAAAGAGTCAAAACCTCTTACATCCAAAGTACCAACTATTATTTTCCATTACAACAAGTTCTGCCTTGAATAGATAAAAAAGCATATAACTTAAAACAACAAAAGTAGTTTAATTCCCCAAAGGTAGCAGAAATGCAGCCATAGCATAGCTCAAGATCAGTCCGTACATGAGCTGAACCGAAAGCAAGTGAAATCCAAGCTAAGTGCTAGAGTTTCCTCCCTGAGAACATTGGGGGGGGGGGGGGGGGGAACGA
The DNA here is from genome assembly GCA_030737875.1 of Allium sativum. Taxonomy (NCBI): domain Eukaryota; kingdom Viridiplantae; phylum Streptophyta; class Magnoliopsida; order Asparagales; family Amaryllidaceae; genus Allium; species Allium sativum. Next base: position 411,297,958 of record CM060909.1, on the reverse strand, counting down.
AAGAAAAAGAGGCGAAAGAAAACGGGTCAGTCATAAAGACTGGTAAGTTCTAGCTCGTCACGTGTCTATGTCATACGGCCCAATCATGAATATAGTTACCTGTGCTAGGTTCACCATAGGGTGTATCAAGCCCTAGGGTGCCAACCACCGACACGAATCAAGCATGCACAGTGTAAACCTACTGATGCCCAATGCCTGCTTTTTCAACTCCGGACTACGTGCACGACCATAGTCTGCCTGAACCTACATTGGCGCACCAACTCAGCTGTCGTTCTGGTCGCTTATAATCAGCCCAGTAATCGTGCCCCACCCTGCCTAGTTCCAGGGTACCATGATACATCTAAGTGGGTTATTACTTAAATGGACCGCGTAACTAGGGTTTTCGTCCAACAGGTTAAGTGTTGTCATTTAAATTCGTGACTTAACCCTTATCAGTCTAGCATGTCAAGTTGGCTAAGTGTTGTCTTTCATGTTCATGACTTAACCTTATCATGTGGCATTGATTCATTAATGCACCCCAATCTCTCACATCAGACCTGTTGTTGTGGTCACTGGATATGCCGAGCGGTTCCAGGCAGATTTACACCACAACTCAGTCTGACCTCGGGTTTTCAAGCGCGATATGACCAACTACCCACATTGGATCCTATTGTTTGCAGTCACTGGATATGCCAGGCTGTTACGGACAAAATTACACTGCAAACTCAACCCAACCTCGAGTTGGCCATTTTAAAGTTCGTTCTAGTGCCATGTCCATGTTCAAGTTTTGTGGCAAGTTTCAACTTATGCCTATTATCAAGTTCATAATTCATATTCATAACTAATTCATGTTTTGCCTAATCTACCCAAATCGTATTCCCATCGCATGTAAACGTGAATCGTTCTAAATTGCAAGTAAATCCAGATCTAGAAATAAAGGGAATAACATCAAAACTATGATAAGAAAAAAGGACGAGCATAAGCTAATAAAAGGGATTACAAGACTAGCATGACATAACTTGAGATAATTGGTTACAACATCACTGACATATAGAAAATAATAGGATTTCAAATATAGCATAATAAGGTGATAGTCATGGCATAAGGTGATAGTCCCAAACTTGTAAATAATAGAATGATTCAACATCATAGGCATGATAATGTTATGAACATGAAAGAGTTTGATTTACAACATGAATAGGTCCAAACTGATTTCATAGCAAAATTCCCAAATGTCAAGATCCAAGATGGAAACTAGAATAGAAGTGAATCGATTATCATACTTAAGTCCAATTTCATTTTATCTCATGTCCAAATTACAATTAACAAGTTTAAATCTCAAAGTAACTAGAACTTACAGATCGTGGAATAAGAAATTTAGATGCAGAAGTCAAGTCTAGAAACTAGTCGTTGAATTGTTGAGTCTCGATTTGATTGTAGCAAAAAATCCCCAATATGCAATCTCTAGTCGTAGTCTTCAAGGAATAGTCTTCGTGTTTTAATTTACTTTTAATTTAATTTAGAAGAAGCCATGTCCATCAAGAATTTGTGCAGCATAAGGTTAGAGAAGAATGGTGTAAAGAGAATGGGGATAGGAGGCTGTTTATATAGGATTAAACGAACGAACCTAGACTGAAAACGAGACCAGAAACATCAGAATGAACCCAGGCTCAAAACTAGGCTTCAGCACCAGGTCGACCCCCAGGTCGACCATAGGGTCGACCTGGTCCCTGGGAGGTCGACTATAGTGTCGACCCCCAGGTCGACCTGGTCCTGGGCGGGAAAATTCCTGCCCAGTCTGCGCTGGGGTTTGAATTTGATTTTCGGATTCAAAATCGAACTTTTTTTTTGTTCTGAAAATCCTTGAAACTTCGTAGGGTCATATCTAACTCATACGGACTCCGTTTATCGAAACCTCAGACTTGTTTCCAAGTAGAATTTCGAGATGAATGCAATGGCACAACCCGTTTCCCTTGATTCTTATTTTAAAATTTAATTCTGCCTTGATTTATGGTTTTAACATGTTATTAAAATTCGGGTTGTTACATTCTCCCCTCCTTAAAGGATTTCGTCCCCGAAATCTTCAAGTTAAGAAGAATGCATCCTATCAACCAATCATCCATATACTCAACCATCATCCACAAGAAACCACTGCCCTTAAAAGATTTCTAATGCTGTATGAACCTATGCAAGAGTGTGTGTATATGTACTTATCTAATGCAAAAGATCAGGCGGTTACTGATTCAGTAGACCTCCTTAATGCAAAATATGTTAGTGTAATGAGTCCAACATGTATGCAAATTCCTAACATACCTTATAATCTATACATGAGTGCACAAACATTCATTCATATGCAACATCCAAATGATAGCATATCAAGTTTCCATCCATATACAAGTATGAGCACCCATGCATATGCAATATGAGATATGTGACTGAGCCGATCTAGTGCCTAATATGTGTTATGCAACCACAAGCAACCACTAGCAACCACTTGCAACCACTTGCAATCATCAACCATAACATGTTTCAATTACATGTTTACATCCAAAAGGGTTCTACCTAAGGTTCTCAAGATAGAATCGAGAAGATAACAAGACAAACATGGATAGCAAAAGCATGTACAAGATATGAAGGTATGTAAACTTATAGGAAAAAGGTATCGAGAAAGTACCCTAAAAATAAATGGGTGTAGCGAGCGTATCTTCTCTTCGGTTTCCCAAGTTGTGTCTTCTTGGGCTTCACTCCTCTGTACTTTAACTAGCTTGACTTCTCGATTCCTTAGCTTCTTGATCTCCGTTCCTAAGATACGAATCGGAACTCGCCTCAATGTTGCTTCCTTCTCCACTTCTATGCCTTCAAGGATGCTTGGCTCAACCACTTCGGTAGACTCATGTAAGCACTTTCGGAGATGCGAAATGTGGAAGACATTGTATACTCCGGCCAGCCTCTCGGGTAACTCTACCTTATAAGCCATCTGTCCAATCCTCTCGATGATAGGGAACGGTCCTACGAACCTCGGTGCTAACTTTCCAACCGCTCCAAAGCGAACCACATTGCGTAAAGGAGAAACTTTTATAAAGACCATATCTCCGACTTCGAACTTTAGGCCTGTCCTTCTCTTGTCCGCGTAGTATTTCTGTCTATCTTGGGCCGTTTTCATCCGTCTTCGTATCAACTCAACCTTCTCGAAAGTGTCCCTTATCATGTCGGGTCCAAGTATGAGCTTGTCTGTCGGCTCCTACCAACAAGTTGGTGACTTGCACGGTCTTCTGTATAAAGTTTCGAATGGTGCCATTCTTATGCCAGGTTGGTAACTATTATTATACGCGAACTCAATGAGAGGTAGGTGATCTTCCCAAGTACCACCAAAGTCAAGAATGCATAGTCTCAAAAGATCCTCTAGTACCCTATTTACCCTTTTGGTTTGTCCATCCGTCTGTGGGTGATAGGCCGTGCTTAAACTTATTCGTGTACCCATTGCTTCTTGTAAACTATTCCAAAATTCGCTAGTGAAAATAGGGTCATGGTCGCTAACTATACTAGAAGGAACTCCGTGCAATCATACTATTTCTCGAAGGTATATAGACGCTAGCCATGATGCGATCCTCTTGATCTTCAGAAGAATGAAGTGAGCACTCTTCGTGAGTCTATCTACTATAACCCATATGCTAGTATTGCCCTTCCTTGACCTAGGCAATCCATCCACGAAATCCATCGAGACACTCTCCCATTTCCACAGCGGAACCTCCAAAGGATGCAATAGCCCCCCGGGCTTTTTCGATCTGCCTTTACTTGTTGGCACACCATGCACTTAGAAACGAATTCCGCTATGTCCTTTTCATCCCGTTCCAAAAGAAAATGTGCTTCATATCCTTGTACATTTTATCCCCTCCGGGATGTATAGTCATCTTCGAGTGATGTGCCTCTTCGAGAACTCTCTTTACAAAGTCTCCCACTTGTGGGACACATAGTCTACCATCATGCCTTAGCCATTCCTTGTCATCTATGGCATACCTACTGAGGTGACTTGACATCTCACCTCTAATCAACTTGTCCATTATCTCGACTATCTGTGGGTCTTCCTTCTGGGAAGTCCCTACTTGGTCTAGAAGCGTAGGCCTTAACTCGAGAGATGCTAACGTGCTAGCCAACGACTCAACAACATGTGTGAAATCAAAGGTTGCTATAAACTCTAGACTTTTACTTTCAACAAACAAAGGACTCAAAGTCAACCTTTTCCTACTTAGCGCATCCGCCACCACGTTACCCTTGCCAGGGGTATAAGCTATATCGAAGTCATACGATGCCAAGAATTCTATCTACCTCTTTTGCCTTAGATTCAAATCTTTTTGCGAAAAGAGGTACTTAAGCGACTTGTGATCGGTGTACAACTCGAACTTCTAACCTAGAAGATAGTGGCGCCAAGACTTAAGTGCAAAAACAGACGCGGCCAATTCCAAGTCATGTGTGGGATAGTTTTTCTCATGAACTTTAAGTTGTCTACCCCCGTAGCATATCACTTTCCCTTCTTGCATTAGGACAATGCCTAATCCCGTGCCGCATGCATCTGTGTACACCGTAAACATCTTACCTCCGTCGGGTAATGCCAAAAGTGGAGCTGTGGTAAGGGCTCTCTTAAGCCTTTGAAAAGCAACGTCACACTCTATGTCCTATGCAAAAGCTAGGTTCTTCTTCGTTAACCTAGTAAGGGGGGCTGAAATTTTAGCGAAGTCCTTAATGAACTTACTATAGTAGCCCGCCAAACCGAGAAAGCTTCTCACTTCCGTTGCATTCTTAGGAACTTTCCAGTCTTGCACCGCATCTACCTTTGTAGGGTCCACAGCTATACCTTTCTTAGAAACTACATGTCCAAGAAATCGAACTTCTATTCTCCAAAAATGACACTTGGAGAACTTAGCCTTTAACTCATGTGCTCTAAGCATTTCCATGACTTCCTTGAGATGTCTAGTGTAACGACTCGGATTTTGGCGACCTTGGTTATCCGATATACCACACATATCGAACATCAAAAGTCGAAAATAACCGAATGGTTAATGAAAGAAATTAGAGGGTGAGGATAGATAAGATAGAAACTTAGAATAGAAGAAGAAGAAGAACACAACATCAAAGTAGCACGAACCTCACAGCAGAACGAATAACATATAATATATATAACATAACTTGAAATATACATTTGTACTTGTATATACATCATTATCAAAGAACATCACTTACAACACAGCGAAAATAAACTATAGCTATATGATCCTGAAGCCTCCTCCTCCAGCTTTTCAAGTATCTATAAATCCCGACTACTTGACTGCCCGTACAAAATTTGGCACCCAAGAGTTTAGGGAAAACAAAACAAAATAAACTCAGGGTCAGTCATGGGACTGGTGTGAGTAAAACAGTTTAAAACAGTTCGAACAAGTAAATGATATCTCATAAGACCACGCCGTATAATGAAACGGGTTTTTCCCTTATGAGAATCCAAATATCTTTATATCAAAAACCTATTGATATTATAATAATGTCTATCAACCACAATATAATAATCATCTAGCAGAAACGCTTTCATCTCACATTCTACATATATAGTATACAATCAAAACCGCAAGCACGTATTGGGTAATGGATTTCCAACTATGACAAGGTATGGAACCACCTTTCGCTAGTGTACCTCTAGAGAGGAATACACTGTGTTCAACAAGAACAACTTGCAACCCGGCCACACATGACCGACCACTCATTTTGCTGAGTGTATCGAATGTACATCACCAATGGTTGGGATCATCAACCGTTTCCCGAATGGGACTTCATCGACAATAGATTTTTAGAAGTAAATGAAACTCTAGATCAGGTGATTATACACCCTAATAGGTGCGACCTACATAGCCATGCTGCCTGCCCGATTTCTGTCATTTACCGGATGTGAGGCTAGAAGCTACGCTTATCTTTTACATGCCACATCTTCATTCACTTTGAATGTCACATCGTCATATCCGCCAAATCACAAATTGATTTATCCAAAAATAACACGGGTATACAGCTAAGAGAAACAAGTTCCTCTGCCACCAAACGTGAATACGTTTGAAGAGATCAACTTACGCGATCTATTAGATATACTCCGTCAGACCTTCGTCCATACATGTTGTCCTGGGACTGGACAAACCGAAGGCACTATTCAGTACATTCATCTTAGGCAATTGTTATCTAAGATTTATACAACAGCCCTTGCACTTTACTCCGTCTTCAATATATTCAGCGTACTTGATTCGCTATGCTTATGCTAATATGGAGTGGTTCTTCGGATAATAATCCAACCGGTCTCTCCATATTAACAACGGTAAAATGGTCAAAACTTTGATAGTCGGTCATTTAACTATCAAAGAAAACACGTGTGGAAACAATGATATTATTTCCAGATGGAAATTCTATCGATCAAATCATCAACCATATATATATACACACACATTCATATTTCCTTATTTTCTATGTTTAGAAAATATATGTTATTAACACTGGAAAACGTTTCCATTTGCTTATTTACAAATCACTATTCATCCTCAACTATCAGTCCCTAACTGTAAACTAATAAGAGAATAATTCCCTAAGTATCAATCCCGAAGGCCAAAACCAACATCAGATCGTCACTTAGAAAACCATTCAACTTAACTCTTATTCGAATAACTAATATTCGATTGACTTTAATTGAATAACTAATATTCAATTAACTTTACTTGATTAATTCTAGTTCGAATAACTATATTCGATTTAACTTCATTCTAAATAACTATGTCTGTTTTGACTTTGTTTCGAATACTATATTCAATTCACTCTTTTTGATATTTATTTTCCAAATATCCTCTTTATAAAATCCTATTTATTTTCCCAAGTATGTCTTTCTATGATGCCTTATTTGCTTTTCAAATATTTACTCCTTTCCTAATTCTATTTATTTTCTAAATAAATATTCCTTTTCACTTCTATTTACTTTCTGAGTAAATATCCTTTTCGTTTTATAAATATTCCCTTTTATATTTGTTTACAAATATTTCTTTTTTAATCCTATTTATTTAACAAATAAATATTCCTTTCAATTCTATTTATTTAACCAATAAATATTTCCTTTCAATTCTATTTATTTAACCAATAAATATTTCCTTTTTAATCCTATTTATTTAACAAATGAATATTCCTTTCAATTCTATTTATTTAACCAATAAATATTTCCTTTTTTAATCCTATTTATTTAACCAATAATTATTTCCTTTTTAATCCTATTTATTTAACCAATAAATATTTCCTTTTTAATCCTATTCATTTAACAAATGAATATTCCTTTTATATATAAAATCCCTTGATTTTATATAAATAATTTATTTTCAAAATATACTTTGAAAATCCCCTTATCTTCATCCCAGTATTTCTTACGGTATTTAAAATACCAAACAACGGTGATCGATATCTCCCAGACACACATAATCATCAACAGATTATATATCACATCATATATTACAATATATGAAAAACAGTAAAATAAATGTTGAGGAATCTAGTTGGATTCCTCCAACCTGTTTCCCTGCATCCACAGATGTTAAACAATACGAATATAAAATATTCTGATAAACAGAATCAATATTCGATTAACGATTTATATGTATCGTTATCTATATTTTCAACCAATAAATTAACAGTTAAACCCAAATAGTTAGCACACATCTATCAACAGACAATTATCAGTTCTAATAATATGTTATAAAAATATAACTGTTCAGAGTTGGTGAGTTTTACTCACTTTGGCAGTTAATCGTTATAGAACGATAAACTGTTTGTTTGATTTGAATCAAACAATTTATTTCGCCATAAATTCATATGAGCCCCAATCCACTTCCAGTCAGTCCCATTGTGTTTCTCCTGTCCATACGGTCCAGTTGGATCTTGTTTCGCTCAATTCTGACATCGTATGTGATAGTTATGAATTTTACAAGTTAATACGCATTTAAATAAACAAACTTGAATTTCATTTGGTTTAGGCTTTAATAACTTGGCCCAACTTCCATTTCCAGCACCAACCATATAAATGGTTTTCTTCCCCAAATTCACATTCACGGAACCACTACCTCACAATCCCCGTTGACTTGTCGTTTGACCCACCTTCATACTCCACCTATTTCCTTCCAGTAAGTCACGCCCCACATAGTTAAAACCCACCCCCAAACAGTTCTTCCTTCACCTTTTCTTGTGAAAAACTATCGCCAAAAAGAAAAAGAAAAACATTTGTTTTTCCCATCGCACAAGATATACACACCACTCCATTTCATCAAGCTTACGTCTAGGTCTTCACTCTTCCTCCTGCCATTATTCGCGTCCATTCCATCTCGTTGCACATCCCCATTTCCGCCTCTAAAACCGTGACTTCCCGAACACAATACAACTCCGCGGCTTCCCCCATAACCACCGTTGCTGAACGCCGGAGTCCTCGCCAACATGCTATTGTGACAACGCCCTCATCCTCTTGTGTTATAAGCTAAGCCTCTACCACTTCCTATGTAATAGCTGCGCCTCCCAAAAAGGTTGTGTAAGCCTTTGGTTTTAGCAGCTCCAACCCACAAGAACTCGACCAAAACTTCTCAGGTCCAAGTGTTGGTTCGAGTTTATGTAAATCAGATTTGGAACTATTTATTTCAGTGAGAGGAGGGTTTTTTTTATTGATTCTTTTGAAGGGGGATTTGTTTGCTGAAAGAACGTAGGAAGTGGCGATCAGATATTCATGTTTGCTGAGAATTCATTTTAGGTCTAAAGGAAAATTCTGAAGTGTGTTTATAAACAAACGGGGTGCTCAAACTTAAGGTAATACCATCGGCCACCTAACACGAGCACCAACCACACGTTTACATTGAATCCAATCATATGTTGTTTGTTTGAGTTATAATATCGAGCGTACCCTGTTACGTAAAATTCTACTTACGTACGGACAGAAACAAAGATACCGTTGTATTGAGCTCAGTGCTCCGATCCAAAAAATATAATAATCTCGGTAGATTAACTCATATTTTGAAACTTCAAAATGTTGATTACAGGGTGTAAAATACTTCAAATAAAAAGTCGCTTATTAAATTAATTAAAAATTACAGTAAAATTCTAAAAATTAAATTATCACTATGTCCCAACAGAACCTTGTCTAAATTCAGAACTGATATTCAAATATATTTGAATAACCGTTATGGCCACGAACGAATATAACGGTGTTTTTCTGAATATTTAATTTGGACATAACAAAAAATCTACACGACGAAATCCCGATTTTTCTCTTCCACTAGAAAAATATACTTCACCAGCTTCGTACGTTTCATGTTTCACAGAAATCCGATTTAAAACGGCTTCTGTATATCCAGTTGAAGTTCAAATCGCCAAATAGCAAACTTCCACGCCGTTACGCTCTCGTTTATAATTATATTATAAACTATACGTTCAACTGTCGTCGATTGAATGTATTTGTTCATATAATTCAACTCTAAACTGAACTATATATTTCAAATAATCCACATCACACTATATTGTGAATTCCACTGTTTTTGATTATTTCCGAATTAAATACATTATTCTATTATTTAAATAAATTAAATAATCCATATAATTTAATTTAACGACCATTTGAATTCTAAACCACTATTTATATAATTAAATAAGTTAATTATATATCGCTGAAAATGCGGGTCATTACATTCTTCCCTACTTAAAATAATTTCGTCCTCAAAATTGCTAAGGTAGAAAACAAACCCTATCGACCGGTTAGAACTTATTTGTTCACTTCTTAATTTCAGTTTCAACTGAACCTATTAAATTTTAATTAAAATATTAATTAATCCTATTAACGAATATTTTCAAAAATCCTGAAATTTTTATAACACCCGAAATTTCTAAAAAAAATCGCCAGCACCTCCTTTGTATTGGTCAATAGATCAAACTCCATCTCGCCATTGTGGGCCATCTCCAACCCAAAAGAAAATCAATCAGCCAAGCGGCTTGCCAAATCGGCTCATCAAAATCTCATTCCCAATATATAATATAAACTGGTACCTGTTTGTCGGGCATATCAACTCTATCACTTCCATATGCTATCAACTCAGCATATACCAATGTTATCCCAGTCAAATTCTGATCAATTTATCCTTACAACAGTTAATGGTTTTATACCCAAACCAAATCTCCTTTCAAACTCAAGTCTTATTCTCGATTTTCAAATTCTTAACTCATCAATCCAATATCATTCCAAATTCCTATGTCACCAATACAATTTTCTCGATATCATTCTAATCCAGTTCAATTTCAACTTAACTGATTTCAATTCAATTCCAGCTTACTTTCACAAATTTCTATTTAAATTTGTTTAATGCGAACAATCTTTTCCTGGGAGTTTTAAACAGCTTTGCTTTTCTAAAACCAAATATTCCTTTTTGGATTTCAAACAACTTGTTTCTCTCAAAACAATTCAAAAACAAAATCTTTGGTAGTAATCCGTCACTTACAAACTCGGAAATGAACACTGATGATGCTGTGCAGTCATCATCGGAATTATTTCCCAGAAATCGAAGTGAGTTCAATTCTATATCATTTCTTTTTCAAAGTCATTTCCATTTGAAATCTTTTCAAAATACCATTCACCAAGTTTGTAAAACAATTTAAAATATCCTAGGATTTTAAAATTCTCATATATTTAATCCCAAATCCATATACAAACACCTTTCCAATATCCAGGGTTTTAATTTCAACTCCGATTTTGATTTCAGTTTTAATTCAATTCATTATGCTTATCTGAATTCTGATCGGTTATTTACATAACCATTTAATTTATAATCTTACTCAATTATAATAACAAATATACTTTGGGTAAAATTATTTCATTTACCCTCTTTTCAAAACATATCGTGTCGACCCATCGTATTCGAGTGTTTACAAAATCCCTACCGATACAGTGGATCAAACTGATCGACCAAAACTCATAAACGACTCAACCAATAAATCTCCACAATATAAAACAGATTTTTATATCAATAACAAATACTTCACTTGTATATATACACTCAAACTCAATCTAAGGTATTACTAACCCTATCTCTACTGAGTCACGCCACAGAGCCAAAGTAATTCACTTAACTTAAGCTCTGATACCAACTGTAAAGACCCGGATTTTGGCGACCTTGGTTATCCGATATACCACACATATCGAACATCAAGAGTCGAAAATAACCGAATGGTTAATGAAAGAAATTAGAGGGTGAGGATAGATAAGATAGAAACTTAGAATAGAAGAAGAAGAAGAACACAACATCAGAGTAACACGAACCTCACAACGGAACGAATAACATATAATATATATAACATAACTTGAAATATACATTTGTACTTGTATATACATCATTATCAAAGTACAACACTTACAACACAGCGAAAATAAACTATAGCTATATGATCCTGAAGCCTCCTGCTCCAGCTCTTCAAGTATCTATAAATCCCGACTACTTGACTGCCCGTACAAAATTGGGCACCCAAGTGTTTAGGGAAAACAAAACAAAATAAACTCTGAGTCTGTCATGGGACTGGTGTGAGTAAAATAGTTTAAAACAGTTCGAACAAGTAAACGATATCTCATAAGACCACGTCGTATAACGGAATGGGTTTTTCCCTTATGAGAATCCAAATATCTTTATATCAAAAATCTTTTGATATTATAATAATGTCTATCAACCACAATATAATAATCATCTAGCAGAAATGCTTTCATCTCACGTTCTACATATATAGTATATAATCAAAACCACAAGCACGTATTAGGTAATGGATTTCCAAGTATGACAAGGTATGGAACCACCTTTCGCTAGTGTACCTCTAAAGAGGAATACATTGGGTTCAACAAGAACATCTTGCAACCCGGCTACACATGACTGACCACTCATTTCACTGAGTGTACCGAATGTACATCCCCAACGGTTGGGATCAACATCCATTTCCCGAATGGGACAGCATCAACAATAAATTTTTAGAAGTAAATGAAACTCTAGATCAGGTGATTATACACCCTAATAGGTGCGACCTACATAGCCTTGCTGTCTGCCCGATTTCTGTCATTTACCGGATGTGAGGCTAGAAGCTACGCTTATCTTTTACATGTCACATCTTCATTCACTTTGAATGTCACATCGTCATATCCGTCAAATCATAAATTGATTTATCCAAAAATAACATGGGTATACAGCTAAGAGAAATGAGTTCCTCCGCCACCAAACGTGAATACGTTTGAAGAGATCAACTTACGCGATCTATTAGATTTACTCTGTCAGACCTTCATCCATACAAGTTGTCCGGGGACTTGACAAACCGAAGGCACTATTCAGTACATTCATCTTAGGCAATTGTTATCTAAGATTTATACAATAGCCTTTGCACTTTACTCCGTCTTCAACATATTCAGCGTACTTGATTCGCTATGCTTATGCTAATACATAGTGGTTCTTCGGATAATAATCCAACCGGTCTCTCCATATTAACAATGGTAAAATGGTCAAAACTTTGATAGTTGGTGATTTAACTATCAAAGAAAACACGTATGCAAACAACGATTTTATTTCCAGTTGGAAATTCTATCGATCAAATCATCAACCATATATATATACACACATATTCATATTTCCTTATTTTCTATGTTTAGAAAATATATGTTATTAACACTGGAAAACGTTTCAATTTGCTTATTTACAAATCATTATTCTTCCTCAGCTATCAGTCCCTAACTGTAAACTAGTAAGAGAACAATTCCTTAAGTATCAATCCCGAAGGCCAAAACCAACATCAGATCATCACTTAGAAAACCATTCAACTTAACTAATCTCCAGTTAGTTTCTAATTTTATTGCTTTACTCTATTTGATTAACTCTTATTCGAATAACTAATATTCGATTAACTTTAATTGAATAACTAATATTCAATTAACTTTACTTGATTAATTCTAGTTCGAATAACTATATTCGATTTAACTTCATTCTAAATAACTATGTCTGTTTTGACTTTGTTTCGAATACTATATTCAATTCACTCTTTTTGATATTTATTTTCCAAATACCCTTTTTATAAAATCCTATTTATTTTCCCAAGTATGTCTTTCTATGATGCCTTATTTGCTTTACAAATATTTACTCCTTTCCTAATTCTATTTATTTTCTAAATAAATATTCCTTTTCACTTCTATTTACTTTCTAAATAAATATCCTTTTCGTTTTATAAATATTCCCTTTTATATTTTTTACAAATATTTCTTTTTTAATCCTATTTATTTAACAAATAAATATTCATTTCAATTCTATTTATTTAAGCAATAAATATTTCCTTTTAATTCTATTTATTTAACCAATAAATATTTCCTTTTTAATCCTATTTATTTAACAAATGAATATTCCTTTCAATTCAATTTATTTAACCAATAAATATTTCCTTTTTTAATCCAATTTATTTAACCATTAAATATTTCCTTTTTAATCCTATTTATTTAACCAATAAATTTTTCCTTTTTAATCCTATTTATTTAACAAATGAATATTCCTTTTATATATAAAATCCCTTGATTTTATATAAATAATTTATTTTCAAAATATACTTTGAAAATCCCCTTATCTACATCCTAGTATTTCTTATGGTATTTAAAATACCAAACAACGGTGATCGATATCACCCAGATACACATAATCATCAACAGATTATATATCACATCATATATTACAATATATGAAAAACAGTAAAATAAATGTTGAGGAATCTAGTTGGATTCCTCCAACCTGTTTCCCTGCATCCACAGATGTTAAACAATACGAATATAAAATATTCTGATAAACAGAATCAATATTCGATTAACGATTTATATGTATCGTTATCTATATTTTCAACCAATAAATTAACAGTTAAACCCAAATAGTTAGCACACATCTATCAACAGATAATTATCAGTTCTAATAATATGTTATAAAAATATAACTGTTCAAAGTTGGTGAGTTTTACTCACTTTGGCAGTTAATCGTTATAGAACGATAAACTGTTTGTTTGATTTGAATCAAACAATTTATTTCGCCATAAATTCATATGAAACCCAATCCACTTCCAGTCAGTCCCATTGTGTTGCTCCCATCCATACGGTCCGGTTGGATCTTGTTTCGCTCAATTCTGACATCGTATGTGATAGTTATGAATTTTACAAGTTAATACACATTTAAACAAACAAACTTGAATTTCATTTGTTTTGGGCTTTAATAACCCGGCCCAACTTCCATTTCCAGCTCCAACCGTATGAATGGTTTTCTTCCCCAAACTCACATTCACGGAACCGCAACCTCACAATCCCCGTTGACTTATCGTTTGACCCACCTTCATACTCCACCAATTTCCTTCCAGTAAGTCACGTTCCACATAGTTAAAACCCACACCAAAACAGTTCTTCCTTCACCTTTTCTTGTGAAAAACTACCGCCAAAATGAAAAAGAAAAACATTTGTTTTTTCCATCGCACAAGCTATACACACCACTCCATGTCATCAAGCTTACGTCCAGGTATTCGCTCCTCCTCCTGCCATTATTCGCATCCATTCCATCTCGCCCCCATTTCCGCCACTAAGACCGTGACTTCCCGAACACAATACAACTCCGCGGCTTCCCCCATAACCACCGTTGCTAAACGCCGGAGTCCTCGCCGACATGCTACTGTGACAACGCCCTCATCCTCTTGTGTTGTAGGCTAAGCCTCTCCCACTTCCTATGTAATAGCTGCGCCTCCTAAAAAGGTTGTGTAAGCCTTTGGTTTTAGCAGCTCCAACCCATAAGATCTCGACCAAAACTTCTCAGGTCCAAGTGTTGGTTCGAGTTTATATAAATCTAATTTGGAACTATTTATTTCAGTGAGAGGAGGGTTTTTGTATTGATTCTTTTGAAGGGGGATTTGTTTGCTGAAAGAACATAGGAAGTGACGGCCAGATATTTATGTTTGCTGAGAATTCATTTTAGGTCTAAAGGATGTAACGACCTGCCATTTTGACCGTGCCGAATTGACAAAATATGCCAACTCGAAACGTCCAAAACAACAGATTGTTATTTGCTTCTGAGGTAAATAGAACAAATCACAGATCACAGACACAGATACAAGCAATATAATATCTCACAGCGGAAAAATTAAAATACAATAGTAGTTCATGAAGCTTTACATCAGAGTTTACATAAATAATACAGCGGAAGACTAATACAGTAAATGAAAGATAACTACAAAAACAGAAATGACAAGAATAGTTAGAACTGGATTAACTGAACAGGTAGATATAGATGAGCAAAAATCCAACATAAGCTCCAACTCCAAGAGTGAATCTCGAAACTGTAATCTCGATCTGACCCGAGCAATAATGCAAAACAAAACAACTCGGATCAGGACTAACATTCTCATGGAAGTAAATCAACACAAATGAAATGTTCGATGAAATGCAATCAGTAACTTAGAGGATGTTTGGGATCACCATCCTCTAAGGATCCGTCAAACTAATACTATATAGTATAATACGGTATATACAATAGTGTCTATCAGTAAAGTAAAATATCAAAATAGCGTAAGCGGGATTACCATGATTACCCTTACACCGTTCATATATTCCCATAGTATATACAGTACCGTAATTCCTCCGTAAACTGGAGGTTGATCAGAGGGCACTCCATATAAAATAGTACAAAACAAAATCGTAGTGGGCTCGTATAAGGCATGTGACAAGGCACGCAAGGAATGCCAGGGTGGATTCACCGTTTGCAGAGCCGGACTGGTGGTAACGCATAGTAGCTACTACCGCCCACCTCGATACACACTCCCATAATCAAAAGGGCCCAAATCGAATCTCAACCGTAATAGAATAATATCGAAGAAGTGTGCTCGATAAGAGGTATGACCTCAATTGGTCCGTGCGTAGCTCCTGTTTTAGCCACATCAAGCTGACTCAAGGTAGTCAGGGTCTCGTAATTAATATGAAAATAAAAAATAGAGTCGTTCGCCAAATCATCCCCTTCATTCTGGAACTCCACCGCGTACACAGTTGTTAAAGTGGTTTTCGGTATTGGCAGAGAGTATGACAATAGCCGATCCCGGTCTCTTTAACAACCAATCGTTTACATTTTTCACACCATGGTCATTATTTTATAAATCACTTTATAAAATAGTTTATACGAGTTCTCATATTCGAATCTGAAATCAAATTTAAATATCTAACTTCGATTATATTCAATTTTGAAAAATACTCACGAGAATCGCTCAAATCAAATCGATTTAAAAAAAACATCTCGAAAAGATTTCAAAATGTAGTATAAGCAAATACTATACTGTTTAACTTAGATTTTATATAAGTTTCCAACAAAAATCGCATAACAACTTTCAAATCCCAAATCGACTTATATTTAAGTTATACCTTAAATATCTCAATTTCCGTTTAAATCAATATCAAAACCTTTAACTTCAATTATAATTTTGGTTCGGCTTATATTCGCAAAAATTCAAGTTTGAAACCATTCAAGTGATTCGAAATTTTCCTTCACAAGGAATCGTTTCAATTCGATTCATTTAAATCCGACATTTGGTTCGAATTCGAATATACGATTCAAGTCAAAATTACATTTCAATTTAAACAAATTTTATCATTCAAGTCATATAGTTCAAAATTGTTACTTCTACATTTTTGAATCAAAATCTTATATTTCCATTCAAACGAATTACTATTTAAACCCATTCTTATGCATCATTTTAACAAAATTCTTAATTCAAACCAAACAATATAAAAACCAATTCCGCATATAACATATATATATATATATTCCAATTCATGTTTAATCAATTAAAACTTGAATTCAATTCATATCGATTATAAATTAAAATAAATCAATTTACCCAATTCACATTCATTTCTTATCAAGGTTCGTAATTTAAACCAAATCAAATTCAATTTCTTAATTTTATCAATTCAAGTTCATCTCTACTAAAATTCGTATCGGTTCCAATTCATAACATAATATGAGTTCATTCATTATTCAAGCATCGTTATATAAATTTACATCTTTAAACTTCGAATTTAAATCGCGAAATCTAACCTATCCATCTTGACTTCATTCAAGTTTATGAAATATATATATATATAAGAAAAATAAATTTTGAAAATAGATATATGTATATAAGTTTAAAAAAAAATTCTAAAGTAAATTAGAAATAGATTATAAACATATAAGTTTAAAATAATATAAAAATAGATTTAAAGAAATATTTACAATAATATAAAAAGGTTAAAATACTTATAGGAATAAATTATATGGTTTAAAATAAATAAATTTATAAGTAAAATCTTAAATAAACATTTCAATCCCTATTTACAAATAAATCATTTTAAAACACATAATTTAAAATATACAAAATAATTTATATTTAAATAAAATATAAATATAAATATATAAAGTCTTAAGTAAATATTTTAAAATAAAACTCCTTTTACTTCAAAAACATGACCAACGGTGTCCGTATATAGTTTTCTACCCTATGGTCAAGTGATACGGATATTTATCATTTCAACCCGTAATTTATAAAATTTCTACGGGTCTATCATTTCAACCCACGATCCCAAATTCAATAAAAATCGTTCAGATCTATCATTTCAACCTATAACTATTTTTCCCTATTCTAATGTTCGTTCGGGTATGTATCATTTCAACCCTTAGTGATTTTCCTAAAACTAGGGTATCAACAATCACAACAACAATCACATAGTATCAATCACAACATATATCATCAGTGCAACTACGTGTCATATGAATATATCGTGTTGCATATGAAATGTGCATACATATCAAATCAAACAATTTCTACTAGCAACCTATACATTTCATCTAACAGTTCATTATTGATCTAACATCCATGAAATAAATGTGAGTCAGGTGTGAGATAAACTCACCTTTCGTGGCATAGATTGGAAACAACAAGCGAATTTGACACCGAATTGAAACGACTTCAAGGCACGATCCAGAATAGATTCAACTCGATGATCGTTCAATATCATTTTATTTTTAATAGGAAGGGGTTGGAGAATTTCTTGACAGATCGGTATGGTTATCGGGTATTGGAACGGTTTTTGAACTCAACGCCATACAAACACTCACCCAAAATAACACAAAACAAATTCGATTCAACAAAACTAAACACGATAATTTCTTAATTAATTTTTTTTTATATAAACATTTCTATATTTTTAAACACACAGGAATGAACACACTCACATACACATATATCACACAACACACACAAACACACACGCCATGCAAAAACCCACACCACACACATAATGATACGCACGCATGCATGCACAGACCACCACACACAAAACGTGCCTATATGAACAAATAAACTCACGCATGTATACTCGAAGGTGTGTTCAGGACTTCACGCGGGTGGGCGAGGCAAAAGTGAAGGCAAGCTGCAGCTTTGGGCTGCACTGCACGGCGGAACGGGTGGGTTTGGTCGCATGGCGCGGGTTAATGGCTTGGAGAGGTTTAGTTCGGTGACAGTGCCGGAGTCTGGACGGAGGGCGGAGCGGTTAGGTCGGAGCCGGCGCTAGTCTAGGTGGAGAAGTGGCAGCGGACGAGTGTCGGAGGACGGTGGCTTCGCGATGAGAAGCAGCAGTATACATAAGAAGGAGTAGAAAGAGAATTGGTGCTTTTATTTTATTATATACAAAGCTGCTGGGATGGAAGAAGAAGGAACGGTTTTAAAATGGAGGTGAAGAACGTGTACTGTAGGTGGAATTAAAGTAGCGATGCGGAAGAATAGCTCATAGCGATGGAATGGAACAAAGTTTTGAACGGCTTTGTTAACCGAAAGTTTAAATTTGAAATAGATTTTTTTTTCTTCAATCAGTAGACGTTGGGACCAAATTCTGAATAAAAGAATCCTTATCTAAATAAGAAAACAAACGGGAGTCTTAGAACTGAACGTATGACATCATAGCATGTATGTTGGAAATGAGGATGTAACATTAACGCATGAAAAGAAAATACAAGGTGCAAATTGCTTTTGAAACAAATGGAAACGTGCATGCATGAACATGCCATTTGGAAGTGTAACAACCCGGAAAATCTGGGCCAGTTTAAAATTTTTATTTTGGCAATTTTAGCGAATTTTGAATATTTAAAATAGATTATTTTAAATAATATCGACGAGGAATTTATTTTGAATAGAATTCGAACGTATATATTATATACGTCGTCGTTAGAATATATAATAATTATATATAATTATAAAAGGAATTGAAAATGGCGCGGTAGTTCGATAATTCGATTTCAAACTTCAATTGAATGTACCGGGTGCAAAACAATCCGGATTTTAGTGAAACCAAAAATAATGGAATCTAATAGTGAATATCTTTCCAACAAATCCGAAAAATTAAAAGTTCGTAGCGGGAATCAAAAGATATGTCCAGTTGAAAATTCTGAATAGTCGCTATGGAATTCAGGCCCTTAAAAATGGACATTTTGCAAATGACCTCGGATTTCGACGAAACCAGTTTTGTTGGGTCCGTGGTGTTAAGTTATTGCTAGATTCCAAATTTCATAATTTTTCGAATCAATATGCGAGCGTGGCAAAGGAAAACGCGTTTGACCGGTTTTAGTTGATTTTAATCGACTGGAAATTGGCCATTTTTCAAACGGTCTCAGAATTCAACGAAACTAGTTTTGTTAGGACCGTATCGTCAATACGAAGCTAGAAAATATTTTTCTGCCATTTTTAGAATTCGTATGTGGCCCCGGTAATTTGAAATGTACGTTTAAAATTCAATATAGTGATTTAAATATGAATTCAAAGGAAACTGATCGAAACGATCAAATCAG
Organism: Allium sativum; assembly: GCA_030737875.1. NCBI lineage: Eukaryota > Viridiplantae > Streptophyta > Magnoliopsida > Asparagales > Amaryllidaceae > Allium > Allium sativum. Next base: position 411,278,039 of record CM060909.1, on the reverse strand, counting down.
CATGCGATACATATCCCATTGTGTTCGGAATGGGGGTAGAACGCTATGGACGACAGGCGGTAGACCTCGTTTCGAGGTCGTATGTGAAAGTCAACTCTTTAGGATAAAATAAATTAATTAATTAATAATAAATAAAAAAAAAATATTACTCTCTCCTCCCCTTATTTTCCTCTGGCCCCCCCCCCCTTCGAATACATTTCAGAAAAGAGAAAAAAAAAAAAACAAAAACCCAAATCGCTCGAGGCGATTAAGGCCGCATCGCCGCCGCCCCACCCTCCAGGAACCGCCGCGCCTCCGCCCAGACCTCCCACTCCTGCTCTTCCGTCCTTCTCCTTCCCGCTTAGAACCCCGCGCCAGAAAAACCCCTCCGCCTCGTTGAAACCCCCACCGATGCCTCGCGCCCCTCCTCCGATCACTTCCCCCCCCTCCGCCTCGTTGAAGCCCCCTCAGACGTCGACGAAGACCCCCCCCCCCCCCCCCCCCCGCTGTAAGTATTTCTGATTTTTATATTAAGTTAAAACGGTTTTTTTTATATTAAGTTAAAACTGTTTTTTTTTATATTAAGTTAAAACTGTTTTTTTTTATATATTAAGTTAAAACTGTTTTTTTTTATATATTAAGTTAAAACTGTTTTTTTTATATATGAAGTTAAAACTGATTTTTGTTAAAATTTAAAACTGATTTTATTTAAAGTTAAAACTGATTTTGTTTAGGATTTTAAAACTGAAATTTTAATAAAGATTTAAAACTGATTCTTTATTTTAAAAAAAGGTTTTAAAAAGATTTGAATTTTTAAAAGGTAAAAGATTTGAATTTTAAAAGGTAAAAGATTTAAACTTTGAAAAGTAAAAGAAAAGATTAGATCTTTGAAATGGAAAAGGCGGAATCTATTTGAAATAAAAATTCGATTTTTATCTATTGAACTTCGAAGTAAAAATTCGATTTTTATATATTGAATAGCGAACTAAAAATATAGTTTTTATATTTTGAACTTCGAAAGAAAAATATAGTTTTTATATTTTGAACTTCGAAAGAAAAATATAGTTTTTATGTTTTGAACTTCGAAAGAAAAATATAGTTTTTATGTTTTGAACTTCGAAAGAAAAATATAGTTTTTATGTTTTGAACTTCGAAAGAAATTAGAATTTTTATATATTGAACTTCGATAGAAAAATGGAATTTTTATATATTGAACTTCGATAGAAAAATGGAATTTTTATATATTGAACTTCGATAGAAAAATAGAATTTTTATATATGGAACTTTGAAATAAAAATTCGATTTTTATAAATTGAACTTTGAAATAAAAATTCGATTTTTATATATTGAACATCGAAGAAAAAATTCGATTTTTATATATTGAATAGCGAACTAAAAATACGATTTTTATATATTGAATAGTGAACTAAAAATTCGATTTTTATATATTGAACATCGAAGAAAAAATTCGATTTTTATATATTGAATAGCGAACTAAAAATTCGATTTTTATATATTGAATAGCGAACCAAAAATTCGATTTTTATATATTGAATAGTGAACTAAAAATTCGATTTTTATATATTGAATAGCGAACTAAAAATTCGATTTTTATATATTGAATAGCGAACTAAAAATTCGATTTTTATATATTGAATAGCGAAGTAAAAACTCGATTTTTGCATGTGTAGTGAAAGCAGCAACGAAGGTGACAAAAAGGCGAAACGACGAAGACTTCTGCAAAGGAAGAGCCGTGGAGCTAGGATAGCTATAAGTGAGAATTTCTCACCTTTCAATTTATTTTTCTAGTTATATATATATATACTAGGATGCAGACGGTGCTTAGTAGCACCCGACACAATCGTCCACAGACCATGGACTTGTTTGTTTGGTTGCATAGATTAGTTGAATTATTTGTTTGAAATGAATTGAATTGCTTGGTGAGATGAAATTGATTTGATTATTGTGTGAATGGCGTGGGCCTTCACTAGACCGGGGATAAGGCTGGGCCTTGTCCCGTTTCTAGTATCGTGCCGTTATGCCGCCGAAATTTTCTAAAATATGTTAGAAAAATAAAAATATCATTTTATAGAATAAATGAATTGAATAGAAATTCATAGATTGAAATAAAATGTTTTATCGTTAAAAATATAATTTTTAACGTGAAGTGAATAGAATAAAATATTCATTTATAAACCGGACGGTTTGTTTATGTACACCTATTTGAATGACATTGATTGGGACGATAAATTTTACACATCGCCCAACAGCACAAATAAAATAGGTGTTTGATTGTTTGAAACCCCACACGGGTGTTGGGATGAAATTTGAAGTTCACTCATCCTGATTGATTAAATATGTCGATCGATTGATTGACATGCTGTTGTAAGCGTTAGATATCTATATTTGATGCTTATACAGTGTAGTGCACTTTGGTTGATGGTTGATTATTTTCAATGTTATTATATACATGTGTTGTATGAAAATCCATATAATTAACTTTATATGGTAATTGATTGGGCCTCATTCCAATTTGAAAAATAAAGAATATTATAAAATAAAAGTTCATTTGTTGACAGTACTCATCCATTGAGATTGGTCATGTGTTGAACGAAATATTTTGATAATAACAACTATTTTGAAAAAGAAATTTTTGAAATAGAATATTTAAAAATAGAAATTTATGAAGCCGTGTTGATTAGATTAACGCCATTTTGATGTGAACGATATTTATATCGATTTTAACGATTTCGAAATGAATTGAATTGAAAACGATTTCGAAATGAAATGAATTGAAAACGATTTCGAAATGAAATGAATTGAAAACGATTTCGAAATGAAATGAATTGAAAACGATTTCGAAATGAATTGAATTGAAAACGAATTCAAATTGAATCGAAAGTGAATTGAAATGAATTCAAATTGAATTGAAATTTGAATTGAATAGAAATGAATTTTAAAACGAATTTATAAAGAAGAATTCAATTTTGATTTGAATTGAAAAGAAAGTTGAAATAGCTTTTGAAACGATTTTAAAACTATTTATATAATTCGTTTTAAATAGAAATCGACGAAATATATATTATATATATTATATATATAATATAATGGCCTGAATGGAACGCGCCGCGCCGCGGCAGTTCGTGAATTTCGACCATTTATTTCAAACGGACATTGCGGGAGATCCGACCGTCGGATTCTCCTAAAACCGGAACCGTTGGGTTCGTATCGAAAAGAGCTTTCTAATGAATATTAGAAATTAGAAATCTAACGGTTGGATTTGGAATTATGTCCAAATCAAATTCGAAAAAAGGTCGCTGTAAGTGCAGTTCGATGGCCATTGATGGAAATCGACTGTACGGGCCTAGATAAAATTATTAAAAATAGTAATAATTTGTGTAAAATCATAAGAAATGATTTGTGAAAGTTTGGGATGAAAAACTCCATATTTGAAAAGATAAAAATGGATTTTTATCGAAATGAACTAGTTTTGAACTAGAAATATAATTCTATTTATTTTTAAATAAATAAATTGAATTTAAAAAGGGTTTTAAAAATAACCAAAATTTCCAATGATTGCATTGGAGTGGATTTGAATCGAAATTGTCTTCGGAATATTTCGATGTTGGAATTCGTGATTATACAGGTGTTGTTATGGAAATTTGAAAGATATATATATTTATATCGTTATTTCCAATACGACATTTGTTAGTCGTAGAATTCGATATTGAATATAAGCCGATATATTTTCTATTCAGAGCCTTGTATTGAATATCGAATGTGATTTGGGTTTGTCGTGAATGGTGTCTTTACTAACACTGTTCTTGAACCCAGTTGAGAAAAGATTAAATCTTTTTATTTAGATTTAATGAAGTGTACCAATTAAATAATATTTAATTGGAATTGAATTGATATTGATTTTTGGGTTTATCGTGAACAGTGTTTTAAATAACACTTGTTCTTTAACCCGATAATTAATGAATGTGATTTGGGTTTGTCGTGAATGGTGTCTTCACTAACACTGTTCTTGAACCCAGTTGAGAAAAGATTAAATCTTTTTATTTAGATTTAATGAAGTGTACCAATTAAATAATATTTAATTGGAATTGAATTGATATTGATTTTTGGGTTTATCGTGAACAGTGTTTTAAATAACACTTGTTCTTTAACCCGATAATTAATGAATGTGATTTGGGTTTGTCGTGAATGGTGTCTTCACTAACACTGTTCTTGAACCCAGTTGAGAAAAGATTAAATCTTTTTATTTAGATTTAATGAAGTGTACCAATCAAATAATATTTAATTGGAATTGAATTGATATTGATTTTTGGGTTTATCGTGAACAGTGTTTTAAATAACACTTGTTCTTTAACCCGATAATTAATGGGATGTGACTTTGGGTTTATCGTGAACCGTGTTTTAAATGACACTGATTCTTTAACCCAGTCACAGATTAAAACTAAGTGGAGTTTTAATGAATCTTTAATTAGATTGAAAAGATCGAGAATGGAGTATCACCAGTTTTGCTCCAGGCGATAGTTAAATCTTTAATTAGATTTGAATGTGAAATTTAGAAACTAACTGGCGGTTAGCCAAGCAGAATGGTTTTCTGGATATTGATCTGATGTTGGTTTCGGCCTTCGGGGTTAATATTTGGGGAATTATTCTCTTGATTAATTTACGGTTAGTGACTAATGAATTGGAATGAGGCGTATGTTGTGTTTGTGTAACACTTATTTAAAATATACGCGAGTTATTCGGAAAGACCGGGTTTAACCCATTCTGAGTAACTGATACGACGATAAGTCGAAGATGAAGACGATGGTCGAAGACCGGAGGTCTTCACGTCGTTTGGGTAATTACTGATGATCTTGATTGGGCTGTACACCCAAGAAGATGGAAACAGTTAGTGATCGTCCAGACGTACTTGGAGATCGATGGATATGCGGGGTACTAGGTGCCTCCGGTTTCGTTCAGACCCAGGACGGACTTGTAAATGGACTGTGTGTCTGACATCGGATTTCATTCTGTGTGACTGATATCGGTTGCATAGGATGGTTTGCCTGTGTGGCATGCTAAGATGCAAATGATCAAGGCTTCTGTTGAAAAGCAAAGTCTTGTGGTGATGATCAAAGCACGGCCTTTGTGGCGTAGCTTTGTGTAACGTTTACCTCGCGTGTTTCACACCAGGTATGAACCAAAACGGGAGACGGACCTCAGGGAGGACTTGCGTTTCTTTCTAGCTAGAAGTGGCGTCAGTGGTTTTACACGCCCTGACGAGTTTGACTTATGTGGTTGTTGCTGTTGCGAGGCGCCTCGGATTGATCGGTCGTTCTCGAACCGATGGAGTCATTTAGTGGCTCATTTACGCCCCAAAGGGTGGGGAGACGTATTGTTCAGGCATAATAATCCACTCCGTGTGGACCGGCCCTGACGATCCAAGGCTTGCCTGCGCGCTTGCCTGAGACATGGGCTAGATTGTCTCGAATCGGTTGAGGATCTTGCCCCTAGCCTCGGTTCATAGATGGAAACCCAATTTCCAAATACGTGACTTTGCGATTTCGATTGTATAACCTATATATGGCGACATAGTTGTATGGGGCATTCATGCCGCCTATGATTGATACTTATGATTTGAAGTGTTTTATACACTATGCACTTATAATAGTATCAAATGATTTGTTTTAAACGTATCAAGCATTCTTTGGCTGTTATAAGGGAAAACCCTATCCTCGACTGCGTTGCATTGTGTGATGGGACCTGGGTCTTATAACAGCTTCATTTTTCTTTATTTAGCATTGCGCTGTTCGTTTTATGCACTGGTATTCTTGGGAGGAAACCCGTTCCGTGTTATACGGCGTGGTCCCTTGATTTACCTAACTTTAAAATAAAGATTAACTGTTTTAGTTCTCACACCAGTCACATGACTGACCTGGAGTTTATTGTTTTAACCTAAACTCTGGGTGCCCCTATTTTGACACGGGCAGCGAGTAGTTTTGGTTTTGCAGATTTATATTCACAGGATCCTGGTTTACAGCTGGAACGATATCCGGAAAGCTTTGTATCCGTATATCTACTTCTAGTTGTGTATTGTATTATTTTCCGCTGCTATGTATTTAAATGTAATTTAAATCTCTGATATTTCTGTGTAATATTTATTCATTTATACTCTGTATATTCTTGTAATCTGATGCATTGTTGTAATATACAATGAGATGTTCTTCGGTATGCGTTCTGTTGTGGTTTGTTCTCGAACTATCCGACGCTTTCCTTTACGGGGAAGTTGCGGGTTTTCACAGTTGGTATCAGAGCTTTGGTTTACAGAGCGAGAACAAGACACATTAGAACCGTACGAAAGAATTCATCAGATATTGGATTAGTAATATCCAATTGGAATGACTCGTTAGAGATGGGATCAGTAGTATCCTAGAACGGGTGTGAAGAGTATATTTTTCAAATGAAAACAATTTTGCTTTGAAAATTTAAACCATTTTATACGTATTTGAATATTTATTTATTTTGAATATGGACAATCCACTATATAAAGGTTTCGCATATACGCGTCATGAACGTATATTCGAAGTTTTAATATATTGGATAGATATGGAATCACATTCTAGACGCCCGGAGATGATTCTGATGATTGTAGCTACATCATCATAATTTATGTTCGTGTTTCGAAGGTGTGATATCGATATATTTCCATTAGACTGGTGTGAGAACCAAAACTTATATAGCTAGAATTCATTGTTGTGATTTGGCATCAAAACATGATTTTTTGTATATGTATCAAAATTATGAATTTGATAATCTAATTCACTAATTGATTGATGTTTGTGTTGTTTGTTCATTTGTTTGCTAATTTTGAACCATTATGCCTAATTTGATCGAATATTGAATTGTATTGAAAATTGGTCGCATTTGCTTGCATATACATATACTTATAGTGAACAGGTCATAGCAAGGAGGCTAGAGCCGAAGAATAAAATTTGTTTGCCCGACAAATAGGTACATGTTTACTACATAATTTCCTGTTTTGTTTGGGTGATGATGATTTTGTGAGCCTATTGGCTAGCCGCTTGGCTTTTTCTTTTTCTTTTTGAGATCTGAAGGACCGGGGAAGCTATTTGAAATTCCCCGATGCTCCCGGTGCAGGGGAGGTTATGGCAAAATTTTTCGAAAATTTAGGGTGTTAGCCAAATTTTTGAAATTTTGAAAATTCTCAGAAACTGAAAAGTTGGAGAATGAAAGCCAGATCGAACGTAGAGTTGATTAATCAAACCACTTTCGACTTTGTTCCTTTTCGGGGACGAAAAGTTTTAAGTGGGGGAGATTGTAACAACCCGGAAAATCTGGGCCAGTTTAAAATTTTTATTTTGGCAATTTTAGCGAATTCTGAATATTTAAAATAGATTATTTTAAATAATATCGACGAGGAATTTATTTTGAATAGAATTCGAACGTATATATTATATACGTCGTCGTTAGAATATATAATAATTATATATAATTATAAAAGGAATTGAAAATGGCGCGGTAGTTCGATAATTCGATTTCAAACTTCAATTGAATGTACCGGGTGCAAAACAATCCGGATTTTAGTGAAACCAAAAATAATGGAATCTAATAGTGAATATCTTTCCAACAAATCCGAAAAATTAAAAGTTCGTAGCGGGAATCAAAAGATATGTCCAGTTGAAAATTCTGAATAGTCGCTATGGAATTCAGGCCCTTAAAAATGGACATTTTGCAAATGACCTCGGATTTCGACGAAACCAGTTTTGTTGGGTCCGTGGTGTTAAGTTATTGCTAGATTCCAAATTTCATAATTTTTCGAATCAATATGTGAGCGTGGCAAAGGAAAACGCGTTTGACCGGTTTCAGTTGATTTTAATCGACTGGAAATTGGCCATTTTTCAAACGGTCTCAGAATTCAACGAAACTAGTTTTGTTAGGACCGTATCGTCAATACGAAGCTAGAAAATATTTTTCTGCCATTTTTAGAATTCGTATGTGGCCCCGGTAATTTGAAATGTACGTTTAAAATTCAATATAGTGATTTAAATATGAATTCAAAGGAAACTGATCGAAACGATCAAATCAGCATGCGATACATATCCCATTGTGTTCGGAATGGGGGTAGAACGCTATGGACGACAGGCGGTAGACCTCGTTTCGAGGTCGTATGTGAAAGTCAACTCTTTAGGATAAAATAAATTAATTAATTAATAATAAATAAAAAAAAATATTACTCTCTCCTCCCCTTATTTTCCTTTGGCCCCCCCCCTTCGAATACATTTCAGAAAAGAGAAAAAAAAACAAAAACAAAAACCCAAATCGCTCGAGGCGATTAAGGCCGCATCGCCGCCGCCCCACCCTCCAGGAACCGCCGCGCCTCCGCCCAGACCTCCCACTCCTGCTCTTCCGTCCTTCTCCTTCCCGCTTAGAACCCCGCGCCAGAAAAACCCCTCCGCCTCGTTGAAACCCCCACCGATGCCTCGCGCCCCTCCTCCGATCACTTCCCCCCCCTCCGCCTCGTTGAAGCCCCCTCAGACGTCGACGAAGACCCCCCCCCCCCCGCTGTAAGTATTTCTGATTTTTATATTAAGTTAAAACGGTTTTTTTTATATTAAGTTAAAACTGTTTTTTTTTATATTAAGTTAAAACTGTTTTTTTTTATATATTAAGTTAAAACTGTTTTTTTTTATATATTAAGTTAAAACTGTTTTTTTTATATATGAAGTTAAAACTGATTTTTGTTAAAATTTAAAACTGATTTTATTTAAAGTTAAAACTGATCTTGTTTAGGATTTTAAAACTGAAATTTTAATAAAGATTTAAAACTGATTCTTTATTTTAAAAAAAGGTTTTAAAAAGATTTGAATTTTTAAAAGGTAAAAGATTTGAATTTTAAAAGGTAAAAGATTTAAACTTTGAAAAGTAAAAGAAAAGATTAGATCTTTGAAATGGAAAAGGCGGAATCTATTTGAAATAAAAATTCGATTTTTATCTATTGAACTTCGAAGTAAAAATTCGATTTTTATATATTGAATAGCGAACTAAAAATATAGTTTTTATATTTTGAACTTCGAAAGAAAAATATAGTTTTTATATTTTGAACTTCGAAAGAAAAATATAGTTTTTATGTTTTGAACTTCGAAAGAAAAATATAGTTTTTATGTTTTGAACTTCGAAAGAAAAATATAGTTTTTATGTTTTGAACTTCGAAAGAAAAATATAGTTTTTATGTTTTGAACTTCGAAAGAAAATAGAATTTTTATATATTGAACTTCGATAGAAAAATGGAATTTTTATATATTGAACTTCGATAGAAAAATGGAATTTTTATATATTGAACTTCGATAGAAAAATAGAATTTTTATATATGGAACTTTGAAATAAAAATTCGATTTTTATAAATTGAACTTTGAAATAAAAATTCGATTTTTATATATTGAACATCGAAGAAAAAATTCGATTTTTATATATTGAATAGCGAACTAAAAATACGATTTTTATATATTGAATAGTGAACTAAAAATTCGATTTTTATATATTGAACATCGAAGAAAAAATTCGATTTTTATATATTGAATAGCGAACTAAAAATTCGATTTTTATATATTGAATAGCGAACCAAAAATTCGATTTTTATATATTGAATAGTGAACTAAAAATTCGATTTTTATATATTGAATAGCGAACTAAAAATTCGATTTTTATATATTGAATAGCGAACTAAAAATTCGATTTTTATATATTGAATAGCGAAGTAAAAACTCGATTTTTGCATGTGTAGTGAAAGCAGCAACGAAGGTGACAAAAAGGCGAAACGACGAAGACTTCTGCAAAGGAAGAGCCGTGGAGCTAGGATAGCTATAAGTGAGAATTTCTCACCTTTCAATTTATTTTTCTAGTTATATATATATACTAGGATGCAGACGGTGCTTAGTAGCACCCGACACAATCGTCCACAGACCATGGACTTGTTTGTTTGGTTGCATAGATTAGTTGAATTATTTGTTTGAAATGAATTGAATTGCTTGGTGAGATGAAATTGATTTGATTATTGTGTGAATGGCGTGGGCCTTCACTAGACCGGGGATAAGGCTGGGCCTTGTCCCGTTTCTAGTATCGTGCCGTTATGCCGCCGAAATTTTCTAAAATATGTTAGAAAAATAAAAATATCATTTTATAGAATAAATGAATTGAATAGAAATTCATAGATTGAAATAAAATGTTTTATCGTTAAAAATATAATTTTTAACGTGAAGTGAATAGAATAAAATATTCATTTATAAACCGGACGGTTTGTTTATGTACACCTATTTGAATGACATTGATTGGGACGATAAATTTTACACATCGCCCAACAGCACAAATAAAATAGGTGTTTGATTGTTTGAAACCCCACACGGGTGTTGGGATGAAATTTGAAGTTCACTCATCCTGATTGATTAAATATGTCGATCGATTGATTGACATGCTGTTGTAAGCGTTAGATATCTATATTTGATGCTTATACAGTGTAGTGCACTTTGGTTGATGGTTGATTATTTTCAATGTTATTATATACATGTGTTGTATGAAAATCCATATAATTAACTTTATATGGTAATTGATTGGGCCTCATTCCAATTTGAAAAATAAAGAATATTATAAAATAAAAGTTCATTTGTTGACAGTACTCATCCATTGAGATTGGTCATGTGTTGAACGAAATATTTTGATAATAACAACTATTTTGAAAAAGAAATTTTTGAAATAGAATATTTAAAAATAGAAATTTATGAAGCCGTGTTGATTAGATTAACGCCATTTTGATGTGAACGATATTTATATCGATTTTAACGATTTCGAAATGAATTGAATTGAAAACGATTTCGAAATGAAATGAATTGAAAACGATTTCGAAATGAAATGAATTGAAAACGATTTCGAAATGAAATGAATTGAAAACGATTTCGAAATGAATTGAATTGAAAACGAATTCAAATTGAATCGAAAGTGAATTGAAATGAATTCAAATTGAATTGAAATTTGAATTGAATAGAAATGAATTTTAAAACGAATTTATAAAGAAGAATTCAATTTTGATTTGAATTGAAAAGAAAGTTGAAATAGCTTTTGAAACGATTTTAAAACTATTTATATAATTCGTTTTAAATAGAAATCGACGAAATATATATTATATATATTATATATATAATATAATGGCCTGAATGGAACGCGCCGCGCCGCGGCAGTTCGTGAATTTCGACCATTTATTTCAAACGGACATTGCGGGAGATCCGACCGTCGGATTCTCCTAAAACCGGAACCGTTGGGTTCGTATCGAAAAGAGCTTTCTAATGAATATTAGAAATTAGAAATCTAACGGTTGGATTTGGAATTATGTCCAAATCAAATTCGAAAAAAGGTCGCTGTAAGTGCAGTTCGATGGCCATTGATGGAAATCGACTGTACGGGCCTAGATAAAATTATTAAAAATAGTAATAATTTGTGTAAAATCATAAGAAATGATTTGTGAAAGTTTGGGATGAAAAACTCCATATTTGAAAAGATAAAAATGGATTTTTATCGAAATGAACTAGTTTTGAACTAGAAATATAATTCTATTTATTTTTAAATAAATAAATTGAATTTAAAAAGGGTTTTAAAAATAACCAAAATTTCCAATGATTGCATTGGAGTGGATTTGAATCGAAATTGTCTTCGGAATATTTCGATGTTGGAATTCGTGATTATACAGGTGTTGTTATGGAAATTTGAAAGATATATATATTTATATCGTTATTTCCAATACGACATTTGTTAGTCGTAGAATTCGATATTGAATATAAGCCGATATATTTTCTATTCAGAGCCTTGTATTGAATATCGAATGTGATTTGGGTTTGTCGTGAATGGTGTCTTTACTAACACTGTTCTTGAACCCAGTTGAGAAAAGATTAAATCTTTTTATTTAGATTTAATGAAGTGTACCAATTAAATAATATTTAATTGGAATTGAATTGATATTGATTTTTGGGTTTATCGTGAACAGTGTTTTAAATAACACTTGTTCTTTAACCCGATAATTAATGAATGTGATTTGGGTTTGTCGTGAATGGTGTCTTCACTAACACTGTTCTTGAACCCAGTTGAGAAAAGATTAAATCTTTTTATTTAGATTTAATGAAGTGTACCAATTAAATAATATTTAATTGGAATTGAATTGATATTGATTTTTGGGTTTATCGTGAACAGTGTTTTAAATAACACTTGTTCTTTAACCCGATAATTAATGAATGTGATTTGGGTTTGTCGTGAATGGTGTCTTCACTAACACTGTTCTTGAACCCAGTTGAGAAAAGATTAAATCTTTTTATTTAGATTTAATGAAGTGTACCAATCAAATAATATTTAATTGGAATTGAATTGATATTGATTTTTGGGTTTATCGTGAACAGTGTTTTAAATAACACTTGTTCTTTAACCCGATAATTAATGGGATGTGACTTTGGGTTTATCGTGAACCGTGTTTTAAATGACACTGATTCTTTAACCCAGTCACAGATTAAAACTAAGTGGAGTTTTAATGAATCTTTAATTAGATTGAAAAGATCGAGAATGGAGTATCACCAGTTTTGCTCCAGGCGATAGTTAAATCTTTAATTAGATTTGAATGTGAAATTTAGAAACTAACTGGCGGTTAGCCAAGCAGAATGGTTTTCTGGATATTGATCTGATGTTGGTTTCGGCCTTCGGGGTTAATATTTGGGGAATTATTCTCTTGATTAATTTACGGTTAGTGACTAATGAATTGGAATGAGGCGTATGTTGTGTTTGTGTAACACTTATTTAAAATATACGCGAGTTATTCGGAAAGACCGGGTTTAACCCATTCTGAGTAACTGATACGACGATAAGTCGAAGATGAAGACGATGGTCGAAGACCGGAGGTCTTCACGTCGTTTGGGTAATTACTGATGATCTTGATTGGGCTGTACACCCAAGAAGATGGAAACAGTTAGTGATCGTCCAGACGTACTTGGAGATCGATGGATATGCGGGGTACTAGGTGCCTCCGGTTTCGTTCAGACCCAGGACGGACTTGTAAATGGACTGTGTGTCTGACATCGGATTTCATTCTGTGTGACTGATATCGGTTGCATAGGATGGTTTGCCTGTGTGGCATGCTAAGATGCAAATGATCAAGGCTTCTGTTGAAAAGCAAAGTCTTGTGGTGATGATCAAAGCACGGCCTTTGTGGCGTAGCTTTGTGTAACGTTTACCTCGCGTGTTTCACACCAGGTATGAACCAAAACGGGAGACGGACCTCAGGGAGGACTTGCGTTTCTTTCTAGCTAGAAGTGGCGTCAGTGGTTTTACACGCCCTGACGAGTTTGACTTATGTGGTTGTTGCTGTTGCGAGGCGCCTCGGATTGATCGGTCGTTCTCGAACCGATGGAGTCATTTAGTGGCTCATTTACGCCCCAAAGGGTGGGGAGACGTATTGTTCAGGCATAATAATCCACTCCGTGTGGACCGGCCCTGACGATCCAAGGCTTGCCTGCGCGCTTGCCTGAGACATGGGCTAGATTGTCTCGAATCGGTTGAGGATCTTGCCCCTAGCCTCGGTTCATAGATGGAAACCCAATTTCCAAATACGTGACTTTGCGATTTCGATTGTATAACCTATATATGGCGACATAGTGGTATGGGGCATTCATGCCGCCTATGATTGATACTTATGATTTGAAGTGTTTTATACACTATGCACTTATAATAGTATCAAATGATTTGTTTTAAACGTATCAAGCATTCTTTGGCTGTTATAAGGGAAAACCCTATCCTCGACTGCGTTGCATTGTGTGATGGGACCTGGGTCTTATAACAGCTTCATTTTTCTTTATTTAGCATTGCGCTGTTCGTTTTATGCACTGGTATTCTTGGGAGGAAACCCGTTCCGTGTTATACGGCGTGGTCCCTTGATTTACCTAACTTTAAAATAAAGATTAACTGTTTTAGTTCTCACACCAGTCACATGACTGACCTGGAGTTTATTGTTTTAACCTAAACTCTGGGTTCCCCTATTTTGACACGGGCAGCGAGTAGTTTTGGTTTTGCAGATTTATATTCACAGGATCCTGGTTTACAGCTGGAACGATATCCGGAAAGCTTTGTATCCGTATATCTACTTCTAGTTGTGTATTGTATTATTTTCCGCTGCTATGTATTTAAATGTAATTTAAATCTATGATATTTCTGTGTAATATTTATTCATTTATACTCTGTATATTCTTGTAATCTGATGCATTGTTGTAATATACAATGAGATGTTCTTCGGTATGCGTTCTGTTGTGGTTTGTTCTCGAACTATCCGACGCTTTCCTTTACGGGGAAGTTGCGGGTTTTCACAGGAAGATATAATGTGTCCATACTAAGCTTCCCAAAAAAATAAAAAAATAAACGGGTACCTTACTAAAATAAAAGGACTGGTTTTGCAGACCCAAAATATCTAGAAAAGTATGTAAGATCGAAAAAGGGACACATCGAACTCAAATGTCACTGTTTCAAAAATGAACTGCGCAAGCTTTTTCGCAGTTTCAGCGCGAACCGAGCACCGAAACTGACAAATAAATATATTTTGGTAATCAGCTCGACGAGACGGACACAACGGTGTATAATTTGCAGTGTCTGCATGCTCCGTTCAAAAGCGCGTTACGGACCCCTTTGACGTAAAAATGCGGACGGAAAACGGAGGTCAAAACGTCCGATTTTCGCGAAACGAATTTCGCCGTCGGATTCGTGACAACGAATAGAATATTTTTCGTGTTTGTCCGAACTAGTTTTGGAGAGATTATAAAATCCATAAAAATTGAACTGATATGCGCAGCTTTGCCCTGAAAAATGCGCGATCGACAAACATTCAAATTTTTCGATGAAATTTTTACAGTTGCTACATCTCACTGTACGTATTTCAAATTACAAATTCCCGTTACAAAAAAATTGCAAAAAGTTTTCAAAATAAAATTTTGATTTAAATCGGATTTTAAATCGTTAAAAATTACCGGTTGTTACAATCTCCCCTACTCAAAACTTTTCGTCCCCGAAAAGGAACGAGGCAGGCAAATAGTAATTAAATAACTAAATATATTTAAACCAATGGTTCATATCTATAATCATACGTTTATATAATTTGAAATATATATATATACACAAATCAAAAGTTAAAATATTTTCAAACATATTTCAAAATAATTTCAAGTACTCACTCGACGTCTCGATTGGCTGTATATATATATATCCCACTTTCGAAACCCGAAAATAGATATCGATGATGCTGCAGTCATCAACAGAATCATTTCCAAGCGACCAGAGTGTGACTTTATATCTATCTAATACACATAGGACTTAACATATACGTTGATCAGACGTATACACCAAATCACTAGGTATTCGATAGGCCAACTTTAACGTCAAATAAGTACTCAAAACATCTTTTTATATTTAAATAGAATATATACCACACTCTAAATCATATATTATAAATAATATATTTCAAATCATTAAAATTTCAAGTAGGGAAAATGTATCTCTCCCCCACTCATTTATTTGTAAAATTCAACTACAATTCTTAAAAAATATACAACAATATTATTATTAAATCAAATATATAACAAAATCATTCTATACTATATCTAAATCTTTCAAATTCATGTTATCAATATTTAAACTTATAACACTTAATTAATTCTATAAGTTAACATATGAATACATTACACATAAAATCTTTACAAACCATTGGTATTACCAAATTATTTACAAATATCAAATTAAATATTACATTAAGAAGATCTTATATAATAATATCTTTCAAAAAATCAATATTTAGTAAGGATGAATTCGTTAGAGATTTATACTCTCTTTTTACTTCTTACCTTGAAATGGACAAGTATAAATTATAGAATTCGAGGTAAAAGCTGAAAGAACAAAAGAACCTAATCAAAGAGGATCTACGAAGGAAGATAGATTCAAATGGAAAGGAAACTCAGAAGAAGATTTAAATATTAAACAGAATATTATATTCGAAATATTTATTTAAAAACATTTTGAAAACTATTTTTACTTTAAAATTACGCTCTCTCAAGAAGGATTCTGCAACTGATTCCACTCATTCTAGGGTATCACTACCCTATCTCTAATGAGCTTTTACCTCATAGGCTAAAACTTTGAAAAACCAAAGCTCTGATACCACATGTAACGACCTGCCATTTTGACCGTGCCGAATTGACAAAATATGCCAACTCGAAATGTCCAAAACAACAGATTGTTATTTGCTTCTGAGGTAAATAGAACAAATCACAGATCACAGACACAGATACAAGCAATATAATATCTCACAGCGGAAAAATTAAAATACAATAGTAGTTCATGAAGCTTTACATCAGAGTTTACATAAATAATACAGCGGAAGACTAATACAGTAAATGAAAGATAACTACAAAAACAGAAATGACAAGAATAGTTAGAACTGGATTAACTGAACAGGTAGATATAGATGAGCAAAAATCCAACATAAGCTCCAACTCCAAGAGTGAATCTCGAAACTGTAATCTCGATCTGACCCGAGCAATAATGCAAAACAAAACAACTCGGATCAGGACTAACATTCTCATGGAAGTAAATCAACACAAATGAAATGTTCGATGAAATGCAATCAGTAACTTAGAGGATGTTTGGGATCACCATCCTCTAAGGATCCGTCAAACTAATACTATATAGTATAATACGGTATATACAATATTGTCTATCAGTAAAGTAAAATATCAAAATAGCGTAAGCGGGATTACCATGATTACCCTTACACCGTTCATATATTCCCATAGTATATACAGTACCGTAATTCCTCCGTAAACTGGAGGTTGATCAGAGGGCACTCCATATAAAATAGTACAAAACAAAATCGTAGTGGGCTCGTATAAGGCATGTGACAAGGCACGCAAGGAATGCCAGGGTGGATTCACCGTTTGCAGAGCCGGACTGGTGGTAACGCATAGTAGCTACTACCGCCCACCTCGATACACACTCCCATAATCAAAAGGGCCCAAATCGAATCTCAACCGTAATAGAATAATATCGAAGAAGTGTGCTCGATAAGAGGTATGACCTCAATTGGTCCGTGCGTAGCTCCTGTTTTAGCCACATCAAGCTGACTCAAGGTAGTCAGGGTCTCGTAATTAATATGAAAATAAAAAATAGAGTCGTTCGCCAAATCATCCCCTTCATTCTGGAACTCCACCGCGTACACAGTTGTTAAAGTGGTTTTCGGTATTGGCAGAGAGTATGACAATAGCCGATCCCGGTCTCTTTAACAACCAATCGTTTACATTTTTCACACCATGGTCATTATTTTATAAATCACTTTATAAAATAGTTTATACGAGTTCTCATATTCGAATCTGAAATCAAATTTAAATATCTAACTTCGATTATATTCAATTTTGAAAAATACTCACGAGAATCGCTCAAATCAAATCGATTTAAAAAAAACATCTCGAAAAGATTTCAAAATGTAGTATAAGCAAATACTATACTGTTTAACTTAGATTTTATATAAGTTTCCAACAAAAATCGCATAACAACTTTCAAATCCCAAATCGACTTATATTTAAGTTATACCTTAAATATCTCAATTTCCGTTTAAATCAATATCAAAACCTTTAACTTCAATTATAATTTTGGTTCGGCTTATATTCGCAAAAATTCAAGTTTGAAACCATTCAAGTGATTCGAAATTTTCCTTCACAAGGAATCGTTTCAATTCGATTCATTTAAATCCGACATTTGGTTCGAATTCGAATATACGATTCAAGTCAAAATTACATTTCAATTTAAACAAATTTTATCATTCAAGTCATATAGTTCAAAATTGTTACTTCTACATTTTTGAATCAAAATCTTATATTTCCATTCAAACGAATTACTATTTAAACCCATTCTTATGCATCATTTTAACAAAATTCTTAATTCAAACCAAACAATATAAAAACCAATTCCGCATATAACATATATATATATATTCCAATTCATGTTTAATCAATTAAAACTTGAATTCAATTCATATCGATTATAAATTAAAATAAATCAATTTACCCAATTCACATTCATTTCTTATCAAGGTTCGTAATTTAAACCAAATCAAATTCAATTTCTTAATTTTATCAATTCAAGTTCATCTCTACTAAAATTCGTATCGGTTCCAATTCATAACATAATATGAGTTCATTCATTATTCAAGCATCGTTATATAAATTTACATCTTTAAACTTCGAATTTAAATCGCGAAATCTAACCTATCCATCTTGACTTCATTCAAGTTTATGAAATATATATATATAAGAAAAATAAATTTTGAAAATAGATATATGTATATAAGTTAAAAAAAAATTCTAAAGTAAATTAGAAATAGATTATAAACATATAAGTTTAAAATAATATAAAAATAGATTTAAAGAAATATTTACAATAATATAAAAAGGTTAAAATACTTATAGGAATAAATTATATGGTTTAAAATAAATAAATTTATAAGTAAAATCTTAAATAAACATTTCAATCCCTATTTACAAATAAATCATTTTAAAACACATAATTTAAAATATACAAAATAATTTATATTTAAATAAAATATAAATATAAATATATAAAGTCTTAAGTAAATATTTTAAAATAAAACTCCTTTTACTTCAAAAACATGACCAACGGTGTCCGTATATAGTTTTCTACCCTATGGTCAAGTGATACGGATATTTATCATTTCAACCCGTAATTTATAAAATTTCTACGGGTCTATCATTTCAACCCGCGATCCCAAATTCAATAAAAATCGTTCAGATCTATCATTTCAACCTATAACTATTTTTCCCTATTCTAATGTTCGTTCGGGTATGTATCATTTCAACCCTTAGTGATTTTCCTAAAACTAGGGTATCAACAATCACAACAACAATCACATAGTATCAATCACAACATATATCATCAGTGCAACTACGTGTCATATGAATATATCGTGTTGCATATGAAATGTGCATACATATCAAATCAAACAATTTCTACTAGCAACCTATACATTTCATCTAACAGTTCATTATTGATCTAACATCCATGAAATAAATGTGAGTCAGGTGTGAGATAAACTCACCTTTCGTGGCATAGATTGGAAACAACAAGCGAATTTGACACCGAATTGAAACGACTTCAAGGCACGATCCAGAATAGATTCAACTCGATGATCGTTCAATATCATTTTATTTTTAATAGGAAGGGGTTGGAGAATTTCTTGACAGATCGGTATGGTTATCGGGTATTGGAACGGTTTTTGAACTCAACGCCATACAAACACTCACCCAAAATAACACAAAACAAATTCGATTCAACAAAACTAAACACGATAATTTCTTAATTAATTTTTTTTTATATAAACATTTCTATATTTTTAAACACACAGGAATGAACACACTCACATACACATATATCACACAACACACACAAACACACACGCCATGCAAAAACCCACACCACACACATAATGATACGCACGCATGCATGCACAGACCACCACACACAAAACGTGCCTATATGAACAAATAAACTCACGCATGTATACTCGAAGGTGTGTTCAGGACTTCACGCGGGTGGGCGAGGCAAAAGTGAAGGCAAGCTGCAGCTTTGGGCTGCACTGCACGGCGGCACGGGTGGGTTTGGTTGCATGGCGCGGGTTAATGGCTTGGAGAGGTTTAGTTCGGTGACAGTGCCGGAGTCTGGACGGAGGGCGGAGCGGTTAGGTCGGAGCCGGCGCTAGTCTAGGTGGAGAAGTGGCAGCGGACGAGTGTCGGAGGACGGTGGCTTCGCGATGAGAAGCAGCAGTATACATAAGAAGGAGTAGAAAGAGAATTGGTGCTTTTATTTTATTATATACAAAGCTGCTGGGATGGAAGAAGAAGGAACGGTTTTAAAATGGAGGTGAAGAACGTGTACTGTAGGTGGAATTAAAGTAGCGATGCGGAAGAATAGCTCATAGCGATGGAATGGAACAAAGTTTTGAACGGCTTTGTTAACCGAAAGTTTAAATTTGAAATAGATTTTTTTTTCTTCAATCAGTAGACGTTGGGACCAAATTCTGAATAAAAGAATCCTTATCTAAATAAGAAAACAAACGGGAGTCTTAGAACTGAACGTATGACATCATAGCATGTATGTTGGAAATGAGGATGTAACATTAACGCATGAAAAGAAAATACAAGGTGCAAATTGCTTTTGAAACAAATGGAAACGTGCATGCATGAACATGCCATTTGGAAGATATAATGTGTCCATACCAAGCTTCCCAAAAAAATAAAAAAATAAACGGGTACCTTACTAAAATAAAAGGACGGGTTTTGCAGACCCAAAATATCTAGAAAAGTATGTAAGATCGAAAAAGGGACACATCGAACTCAAATGTCACTGTTTCAAAAATGAACTGCGCAAGCTTTTTCGCAGTTTCAGCGCGAACCGAGCACCGAAACTGACAAATAAATATATTTTGGTAATCAGCTCGACGAGACGGACACAACGGTGTATAATTTGCAGTGTCTGCATGCTCCGTTCAAAAGCGCGTTACGGACCCCTTTGACGTAAAAATGCGGACGGAAAACGGAGGTCAAAACGTCCGATTTTCGCGAAATGAATTTCGCCGTCGGATTCGTGACAACGAATAGAATATTTTTCGTGTTTGTCCGAACTAGTTTTGGAGAGATTATAAAATCCATAAAAATTGAACTGATATGCGCAGCTTTGCCCTGAAAAATGCGCGATCGACAAACATTCAAATTTTTCGATGAAATTTTTACAGTTGCTACATCTCACTGTACGTATTTCAAATTACAAATTCCCGTTACAAAAAAATTGCAAAAAGTTTTCAAAATAAAATTTTGATTTAAATCGGATTTTAAATCGTTAAAAATTACCGGTTGTTACAAAGGAAAATTCTGAAGTGTGTTTATAAACAAACGGGGTGCTCAAACTTAAGGTAATACCATCGGCCACCTAACACGAGCACCAACCACACGTTTGCATTGAATCCAATCATATGTTGTTTGTTTGAGTTATAATATTGAGCGTACCCTGTTACGTAAAATTCTCCTTACGTACGGACAGAAACAAAGATACTGTTGTATTGAGCTCAATGCTCCGATCCCAAAAATATAACAATCTCGGTAGATTAACTCATATTTTGAAACTTCAAAATGTTGATTACAGGGTGCAAAATACTTCAAATAAAAAGTCGCTTATTAAATTAATTAAAAATTACAGTAAAATTCTAAAAATTAAATTATCACTATGTCCCAACAGAACCTTGTTTAAATTCAAAACCGATATTCAAATATATTTGAATAACTATTATGGCCACGAACGAATATACCGGTGTTTTTCTGAATATTTAATTTGGACATAACAAAAAATCTACACGATGAAATCCCGATTTTTCTCTTCCACTAGAAAAATATACTTCACCAGCTCCGTACGTTTCATGTTTCACGGAAATCCGATTTAAAACGGCTTCTGTATATCCAGTTGAAGTTCAAATCGCAAAATAGCGAACTTCCGTGCCATTACGCTCTCGTTTATAATTATATTATAAACTATACGTTCAACTGTCGTCGATTGAATGTATTTGTTCATATAATTCAACTCTAAACTGAACTATATATTTCAAATAATCCACATCACACTATATTGTGAATTCCACTGTTTTTGATTATTTCCGAATTAAATATATTATAATATTATTTAAATAAATAAATAATCCATATAATTTAATTTAACGACCATTTGAATTCTAAACCACTATTTATATAATTAAATAAGTTAATTATATATCGCTGAAAATGAGGGTCATTACATCTAGATGTTCTTCCTCATCCTTTGAGAAGATAAAAATATCGTCCACGAAGACCACCACAAATTTGTTAAGGAACTACCTAAACACCCTACTCATTAAATCAACGAAGTATGTGGGTGCATTCGTCAAACCAAACGGCATGACGAGCCATTCAAAGAAACCATCCGGAGTTCTAAACGCGGTCTTGTCAATGCTATCCTCAGCCACTCTAAGCTGATGGAATCATGTTGCTAGATCGAGTTGAGAGAAAACGGACGCTCCTACAAGCTGGTCGAACAAGTCGTCGATTCTCGGTAGTGGGTGCCTATTCTTCTTAGCCAGCTTGTTTAACTCACGATAATCTACGCATAGACGAAGCGAACCATCCTCCTTAGTAGCGAATACCACCGGAGCACCCTATTCAAAAATGCTTCGCCTAATGAAATTTTTCTCAAGCAACTCCTTAACTTGCTTACTAAGCTATTTTCTCTCTCGCGGGGCCATGTGTCTAACAGTGAATGCAACTGGCTTGGCATTATCAACAAGATATATACAAAAATCTATCTCGCGCTTAGGGGGTAACCCCTTAACCTCATCAAAGACATCGGGATATTCTCGGACTACCCTTACTGATTGCAAATCATCGATAGACGAGTCAAGAGATTCTAGATAACATAACATGACAAGTTCCATAGGGTCACAAGAAATTTCAAGGGTATTACCAAGGCGAGTCACGAGCCTAAATACCCTTAGTTCACAATCGAGAATGGCTCCATTATTGGACAGCCAATCCATGCCTAGAATCAAACTGTATCCCATAAATCCGAGAACATAAGCATTACACGTGAATTCTACGCTTAAGATAGAAATCCTCAAATCCACACAAATCATAGATAAATGAGCGGAGCCACCAATTGGATTTGAAAAAATAACGGGATCCTCAACTAGACTAGTACTTAGGCGAAGAGTTTCAACAATATCAGAAGAAATAAAAGTATGCGATGCGCCAGAATCAAACAAGGTTCGAACAGGATGATCAAAAAGATAGACTAAACTTTCAACAGAAATATTTCTACCTCGTTCTTGTGGAGGTACCGTGAGAGCGTGGACTTGTCCTCCAAAAGAAGGTCCAGCTCTCTGCCCTTACTTCCTTGGGCAGGCCTTAGCCATGTGTCCTGTCTCACCACAGTGGAAACAGCCACCCATCTTCCTTTTCTTCTTCCGCCAGTCTTTGACCAGATGTCCAGGAATGCCACAGAAATTACACTTCCACTTTTCACGGGGTTTGTTGTTCTTCTCGCCTTTCTTTGGATCAGTCTTCTTGTTCTGCGACCCTTCCCCCTTCTTATCTTGAGGCACTTCTGCTTTTGCCTCATTCTTGCCCTTGTCTTCCTCATTTAAGAGCGCCATGTCTACTAACCTTTCGTAAGTAGCCCCCATAGGTATGTGGGTCATAGCCAAGCTGTGGAGTGGCTCATTCAATCCCTTGACAAAACGGAGAGCTTTCTTATGAGGAGTATTCACTAAGTCCGGTCCAAACCGAGCCAGCTGTTTGAATTGATTGACGTACTCCTTGACCGTCATACTTCCTTGCTTAAGAGATAAGAACTTTTCCAGCTGTAGACTTGGTTCAGCTTGTGGGAGGAATTTCATCTCAAACCTTACCCTGAAATCCATCCATGTGTCAACAGGTCTTTCAGCGTTAGTGACTTCCCACCAATAGGAAGCTTCGTCTTTGAGCAACCATACTGCCAACTGTACCTTCTGCCTATCGTCCACCTCGAAGATAACGAACAAATCCTCAGTTTCTTTGAGCCAGTTCCTCGCTTCTACGAATGATTCAGTTCCCTTGAAATCTTTTCCACCCATGGCCCTAAAATCTCTACAAATCTTTGAGAAAGCATTTGCACAAGGAGGAGGAGGGGGAGGAACTGCTGCAGCTGGAGGAGGAATATCTGTTGGGCCTGCATCGATGGCCCTAGCCTCTAAGTACCTCCTGAACCAGCTAGATATTGGCATGCCCTCTGGAAGGTTAAGATTCCCATGCATGCTGAAATGAAAAAGAAGAGATTCAAACGAGGAAACAAAGGATAGTGCTAATGGCTTTTGGGGAATAGCCTTTAAATAAAATAAGACTTTTCTTGAAAAAATGCTTCTTTGTAAACGATTTTGGAAATAGTTTTAGAAGGTTTTAAAAACTTTTGCCTAGTCTGGTAACCTTCTGCTCTGATACCAAGTGTAACACCCCACCTCCGCTAGGGTCACTCACAAAGGGAATGCACTAGTTTTGGAGGAGCGTTATCGAGGTAAACAAACATAGAAATATTACAAGACAGAACATAAATAAAACAGCGGAAGAATCAAAAGCTAAATTTCATTACTTTCAAAAAGAGTCAAAACCTCTTACATCCAAAGTACCAACTATTATTTTCCATTATAACAAGTTCTGCCTTGAATAAATAAAGAAGCATAAAACTTAAAACAACAAAAGTAGCTTAATTACTCAAAGGTAGCAGAAATGCAACCATAGCATAGCTCAAGATCAAACCGTACATGAGCTGAACAGAAAGCAAGCGAAATCCAAGCTAAGTGCTAGAGTTTCCTCCCTGAGAACCTTTGGGGGGGAATGAAAGAAAAGGAGGCGAAACAAAACGGGTCAGTCATAAAGACTGGTAAGTTCTAGCTCGTCATGTGTTTGTGTCATAAGGCCCTATCACAAATATAGTTACCTGTGCTAGGTCCACCATAGGGTGTATCAAGCCCTAGGGTGCCAACCACCGACACGAATCAAGCATGCACAGTGTAAACCTACTGATGCCCAATGCCTGCTTTTTCAACTCC
This sequence comes from Allium sativum, assembly GCA_030737875.1. NCBI lineage: Eukaryota > Viridiplantae > Streptophyta > Magnoliopsida > Asparagales > Amaryllidaceae > Allium > Allium sativum. Next base: position 411,253,309 of record CM060909.1, on the reverse strand, counting down.
GGACTACGTGCACAACCATAGTCCGCCTGAACCTACACTGGCGCACCAACTCAGCCGTCGTTCTGGTCACTTATAATCAGCCCAGTAATCGTGCCCCACCCTACCTAGTTCCAGGGTACCATAATACATCTAAGTGGGTTACTGCTGAAATGGACCGTGTAGCTAGGGTTTCCGTCCAGCAGGTTAAGTGTTGTTATTTAAATTCGTGACTCAACCCTTACCAGTCTAGCATGTCAAGTTGGTTAAGTGTTGTCTTTCATGTTCATGGCTTAACCCTATCATGTGGCATTAATTCATAAATGCACCCCAACCTCTCACATCAGACCTGTTGTTGTGGTCACTGGATATGCCGGGAGGTTCCGGGCAGATTTACACCACAACTCAGTATGACCTCGGGTTTTCAAGCGCGATATAACCAACTGCCCACACTGGATCCTATTGTTTGCAGTCACTGGATTTGCCGAGCGGTTCCGGGCAGAATTACACTGCAAACTCAACCGAACCTCGAGTTGGCCATTTTCAAGTTCATTCTAGTGTCATGTCCATGTTCAAGTTTCATGGCAAGTTTCATGTCAAGTTTCAACTTATGCTTATTATCAAGTTCATGATTCATGTTCATAACCAATTCATGTTTTGCCTAATCTACCCAAATCGTATTCCCATCGCACATAAACATGAATCGATCTAAATTACAAGTAAATCCAGATCCAAAAATAAAGGGAATAACATCAAAACTATTATAGGCAAAAAGGACGAGCATAAGGTGATAAAAGGGATTACAGGACTAGCGTGACATAACTTGAGATAATTGGTTACAACATCACTGGCATATAGAAAATAATAGGATTTCAAATCTAGCATAATAAGTTGATAGTCATGGCATAAGGTGATAGTCCAGAACTTGTAAATAATAGACTGATTCAACATCACAGGCATGATAATGTTATGTACATGAAAGAGTTTGATTTACAACATGAATAGGTCCAAACTGATTTCATAGCAAAATTCCCAAATGTCAAGATCCAAGATGGAAACTAGAATAGATGTGAATCGATTATCATACTTAATTCCAATTTCACTTTATCTCATGTCCAAATTACAATTAACAAGTTTAAATCTCAAAGTAACTAGAACTTACACATTGTGGAATAAGAAATTGAGATGCAGAAGTCAAGTCTAGAAACTAGTCGTCGAATTGTTGAATCTCGATTTGATTATAGCAGAAAATCCCCAATATGCAATTCCTAGCCGTAGTCTTCAAGGAATAGTCTTCGTGTTTTAATTTACTTTTAATTTAATTTAGAAGAAGCCAGGTCCATCAAGAATTTGTGCAACATAAGGTCAGAGAAGAATGGTGTAAAGAGAATGGGGCTAGGAGTCTGTTTATATAGGATTGGACGAACGAACCTAGACTGAAAATGAGACCAGAAACATCAGAATGAACACAGGCTCAAAACTGGGCTTCAGCACCAGGTCGACCCCCAGGTCGACCATAGGGTCGACCTAGTCCCTGGCAGGTCGACCATAGTGTCGACCCCCAGGTCGACCTGGTCCTGGGCGGGAAAATTCCCGCCCAGTCTGCGTTGGGGTTTGAATTTGAATTTCGAATTAGAATTCGAACTGTTTTTCTGTTCTAAAAATCCTTGAAACTTCGGAGGGTCATATCTGCTTCATACGGACTCCATTTCTCGAAAACTCGGACTCGTTTCCAAGCAAAATTTCGAGACGAACGCAATGGCGTAACCTGTTTCCCTTGATTCTTATTTTAAAATTTAATTCTGCCTTGATTTATGGTTTTAACATGTTATTAAAATTTGGGTTGTTACAGAAATAGTGCTCACAAACAAAAGAACAGTCTTGTTTTTCTGGGATCTGTATTCTGAAAATGAATTGCTCGCCTTTGATGTAAACTAATTGTTATTCTAATTTAGATTTTATTTTGATTCTTGCTTCTATCTTTCTTTTGAATTGAAAGAGAACGGTGGCTCCTCTAGGTTCACCATTGACGGCATGGCGGCTCTTGGTATGAATTAGTGTTATTTTAGGTTGAGAGTTAGGTTGCTTATATAGAAATTTAATTAATTAAGAGCCGTCAGATTAACCTAGAAGCAATCAAGACCATCCAGACAAGATAGAATAACACCTCAGCCCTAATGTCTCAGCAGTGAGTCAAAATATCGTCATATTTCAGATCTGCCGGGGGGGGGGGGTGAGGGTAGGTCAACCCCAAGGTCAACCTGGCCTGGGGTAGGTCGACCCCCAGGTCGACCTGCCTTAGTATTTAATTTTCTGAATTGTTTTATATAAAATTGCTGAAACTTCGGAAGGCCATAACTTCTTCATACGAAGTCCAATTCACACAAACTCGGACTCTATCTCAAGCAGAATTCCGAGACGAACACAATGGCGTAACCCGTTTCCCTTAATTCTCACATTTGAAATCAAGTATTCTTTAATTTGTTAATTCTAATATTTAAAATCACGGGGTGTTATAGCCATTTTTATTTGCATTAAAAAGTTTTCATTTTTATTTGCATTGAAAGTTTACACACAAAATTATCATTTGTGTTTGCATTGAAATTTTACACACAAATTATCATTTGTTTTTGCATTGAAATTTTACACACAAATTATCATTTTTGTTTGCATTAAAAGTTAATAAACAAAATAATCATTTTTGTTTGCATTAAAAGTTAATAAACAAAATCATCATTTTTGTTTGCATTAAAAGTTAATAAACAAAATCATCATTTTTGTTTGCATAAAAAGTTAACAAACAAACTATCATTTTTGTTTGTGTATTGAAAGTTAACAAACAAATTATCATTTTTGTTTGTATATTGAAAGTTAATAAACCAATTTATCATTTTGTTGTATTGAAAGTTATCAACGAAATTAGTCATTTGGTCGCATTGAAATTTATAAAATAAATTTGTCATTTTGTCACCTTGAAAAAAAAATATTCATTTTTGTAGAATAGAAGTTGACACAAAAATGTATTCATTTTTGTAGAATAGAAGTTGACACAAAAATATACTCATTTTGTTGAATAGAATTGACACATAAAAAGATTTCATTTTTATTAAATTAGGATGACACACGAAAATATTCGTTTTTGTTAAATTAGAATTGACACACAAAAATATTCATTTTTGTTATATTAGAATGTCATGACAATAATATTCATTTTTGTTAAAATAAGAAGACACACAAAATATTCATTTTTGTGGTAAGAGGAATGACATGACAAAATATTCATTTTTTTGGTAAGAGGAATGTAACGATACGGATTTTGCCCGGACTTAATCGACCGCTAAATCGACCAAGACCGTTCAATTCCCGCATACGTTAACTTTGGGAATACAATACATCAGAACAGTAACAACAGACTTTTATTAACATTATAATAACGTTACATCAAAGTACAGAATATTAGAGTACGAATAAATATATTACAGCGGAAGATAAAATTACAGTACTTTTTAATACAATGCAACGAAAGAATTTTCTAAGCTTTGGACACAGCTTTAAGCTTCAATCCAGGATCCTGCTAACAAGATAAATATCTGCAAAACAAGCTACTCGACTGCATGTGTGGAAAAGGGGGCACCCGAGTTTGCCAGTGAACAAACTACAGGTCAGTCAGGGGACTGGTATGAGAAATCTAAATTAGCCAATTAATTAAAATGGCTAATCACAGGACCACGCCGCTAACGCGGAACGAGTTTACTCCATTGGATTGCCAGTGTATAAACAAACAATCAAAAATGCAACAATCAACATGCAGTTCCAATCTACCCATTTAGGATTAATCCCTAAATTAAGATTTCAAAATCCAATTCAATTTATAGAAATTATTTCTTTGGACTTTATTTCCCGATTTCTTTTATTTCAAATCGTTTGGAATATATATCTAGCTTTTGTAATATCAAAGTAGATTTCACTTAGGGATTTGAAAACAAAACATTTGGAAATATGAATTCCAAAACATAATAATGCATAAAAACAAATATGCAACCAAATATCGGGTTTCCCTTAGACAAGGCAAAGGGCACGCACCTAAGCAACTCGATATATATATATGTGCACCTCTCACTATGGAGCAGGCTACACTAACCACTGACCAGTACAGTCGGTCAGGGTCATTCAACCAACCCATACTTTTAGTCGTTCGGGTCACCAGAATCTTTAGCCACATACTAAATCATTTTTATATCCCGAAGTGGAAAAATCATTTCACAACATAATAATCACAAGTATAATCAAATCTATATAGGTTTCTGCTTTCAAATCATTTTGAAATTATTGGGTTTAGTCCTCGAAATTCTTTCTGTTTTATAAAACATTTTATAAAACATTCCCTGTCCAAAATCGGGAATAATTCTTCTTTTACTTAAGAAAATCACTTTTCAAAATCATTCATTAATTTTGAAATAAACAATCGCTAAACACCTTATAGTCAAATCGTGAAGTGTTTCACAAGGTGTTAGCATACATATAATTCTACCCACCCAAAGTTAAAAAAAAAAACATAATTTGCTCATAAACTGGTCGAGCACAATCCATTAAATCAATCAGTCATAACATGTCAATTTTATATGTTGTACACATATGTTAAAAATCATATTTTTAACAAACTAATAATTATTTCTTGCATTACATTAAAAATGTAAGCTTTTCTCTTATTCTTATACTACATTAAAAATATACTCTTTTAATTTCATTCTTTTTTATGTAAACAATTCACATTAAAAATATAAACTTTTAACGTAAACAATTTAACGCTAAAATATGTTCTTATAATGACGCTAAAAATATGCTCTTCTTATTACGCTAAAATATAATTTTTTTTATCGCACTAAAAATATGTCCTTTTTAATAACGTCAAAATACGTTCTTTTAATGCAAACAGAAATATGTTCTTTTAATTCGAACAAAAATATGTTCTTTTAATTCGAGCAAAAATATGTTCTTTTAAATTTGAGCAAAACGATATTAAAAAGTTGATCTTTTTAATATGAACAAACGGTATTAAAAAGTGGTTCTTTTTAATATGAACAAAATGATGTTACAATTTTCCACAACAACTTCAATAACCAATTGTGATAAATTTGGTGTAACTATATCCAACATATACGAATGCAAATTTTAAAACGCACACATCCTAAGGAACCATTCGTGTATATATATAAATATTCCCAACATATACAATTTCAAATTTCAAACACACAAATCCTAAGGAACCATTCGTGTATATATATATATATATATAAATCTCCGCAAAGATGAGATTTTTATCGTATTAACAATTCTGAATATAAATGAAATGAAATAAAATAAACCTCAAGATGAGATTTTCACATCCCACACTTGAAACTGAATAAAAATGAATCCCACGATGGAACTTTTACATCCCACTCTTGGAAAAAAATAAAATGAATCCCACGATGGAACTTTTACATCCCACTCTTGGAACAAAATAAAATGAATTCAAAAATGGAACTTTTACATCTCAACTTTTATAACGTGTAAGCAACATGAGATTTTTACATCCCACGCTAGTAACACGAGCCGCAAAGATGAGAGTTTTATCCCACGTTTGAAAATAAAGGAAAATAAATTCAAGATGGAATTTTGACATCCCACAGCTTGAAAATAAAAGAAAATAACATCAAGATGGAATTTTGACATCCCACAGCTTGAAAATAAAAGAAAATAACATCAAGATGGAATTTTTGACATCCCACAGCTTGAAAATAAAAGAAAATAACTTTAAGATGGAATTTTGACATCCCACAGCTTGAAAATAAAATAAAATAACATCAAGATGGAATTTTGACATTCCACAGCTTGAAAATAAAAGAAAATAACATATGAAAATAAACAACGCGTCATACAAAGAAAATGAACAATATTCGCGTGTTCACAGATCCTGTCCCACAGATCTAGAATATAATAATTATAATTTTCATCGCGTATTCACAAATTTAGAATCTCAATTTATTATGAGATTCATCGCATCAAACCAAGCGAATATATTTTCCATAACAACAATAATACATAAATAACATCTAAATTATCACAGCGCAGAATAACACATACATATATGATTATAAATGCGAACATCAATAATTAAAGTATAATAATTTAAATAAAATAAATAGGATTTCTCACAGACAATTATTTAACAGTAAATAAAAATAATTAAATTCAGAAATCTCACCTTTGTATTTGTCAAAACTAGAACAAATTGAACATCAGAAATTTGTTCACACCGATCTAAGATGTTGCGCGATGTTGCGTTGTCGCAGGATTGTCAAATTTGTCGGGTTCTATGCCTTTGGATAGATAAATCAAAGAGAGGTAGATCTTGTCACCGTTCCCAAATCAGCACAATAGAATGAAACTTATTTATTTATTTATTTATTTATTTTTTGATGGAGGAAGGAAGAAGAGAATGGCGACCATGGCTTAGAGAGGAAGGAAAGAGAGGCGGCTCATTTTTCACAAATGGGGATGGAGAATTTCATGAGGTAGAAATGGGAAAGAAAATAAGAGGAGAGAAGGAAGTATGGTAAATATAAAGACAAATAAAATGAATGCATTATTTATTGCTTGATAGGAAATTGTGAAACTTTTCAAATTTCAAAATATATAATATTAAAATGTTAGAATTTAAGGAGCATGTTAAATTAGACATACATATATAAGGTAAAAAAAAATTCTAGATATATGCATAGACAACGCTGATCGTTTTTATAGTTTTTTTTCTCTCTCTCTCTCTTTGTTTCTTAAAATAAAAAGAAAAGGGAAACATAAACACATAGAGTTGGTTTATTTTTAAAGAAAAATAATGATGGATAAAAAAAAGGAAAGAGAAATAAAGGGATGTAATTTAAGAGATAAGAATACATATGTGAAAATAGAATGAAGAGAAATAAATTTATAGAATGAGGAATAATAAAGTAATAAATAAAGGAAATAAATGAATGCGTAGGAAGGAGGGTAAAAGAGGCATGTAACCATGCAATAATGTTATGGCCTTTTATGTTTCATTATTTTAGTTTGACACAAAATTTCATTCCTTTATGAAAATTGACCGTCCTTACTGTTTGCCTTCATCATGGATATAATATATGGATATGTTTTTAAAAATATATGTTGGATGTGTGGTTTAATAGTGCATATGAATCTTTAATTAGCTATATCTACTAAATAAACTAAAAATCTTGTATTTTCAAAGATGACAAGTCGCAGTTCACACTTATATCTTTAAACCTTTTATTTTCTATTTTTTAAATACATATAAATGGCTCGAGACCCTTTTCATTTTTTTTTAAATTCGAGTGTTTCACAAATTAAAGAAATAAAAGTGGCATAATGCATAAAACATAAATGGAAATGAATTTTATAATGAATGGACGCATACGATATATGGTCGAAGAAAATAAAGTGGAAGAAATATTATGTTCATAATTTATTTCTCTAAAAAGAGTTTAATAAGGAAAGTAGAAAAAGAATAGGAAAGAAAATAAACTTCATAAAATGTGAATGAGCAAAGAAGTTTTGTGCAAGATTTATTGGACTATTAATGTCAACATTAATTAACGAACGTTACTTTGTCTATCACATGTGACATGAAATTTACTATATAAATAAAGTGAAACAAATAGATTTTATCATTTAATTTTTCCAATCAAACATATCTTATAGTTGACACTCAACTTTGTAACAATTTCTTATTAAAAATTATATTGAACCTTTAAAATAAAATAAAGGATTCAACTGCTATTATTATTATTTTAATTTAAAAATAAATTTTTTAAATTCTCCCGTATTTTCTAACAAAATTTTATGAAATAAAAATTTTAAATTTAGCCTCAATTTTCGGGTTGTTACAATCGCCCCCACTTAAAATCTTTTCGTCCTCGAAAAGGATCTAGGTAAAAGTTGTTTAATTAACTAACTAAATTTCAATTTTACTTTTATTAATTTCATTTGTTGACTAACTTATCAAATATATATATATACTTTTATATATTCAAAAATCATATTTTCTGAAATAGGATTATATATATAATCGAAATACGTTAATTATAAGTTAAACATTCTGAACTCATTCTAGGGCATTTACGAACCCCATCTCTAATGAGTTTTCTCATTCTAGGATACTGCTGATCCTATCTCTAATGAGTATTCTTATTGGACATTACTAATCCAATCTATGATGAGTCTTTTGTTTAGTTCTAACGAGTCGTACCCCAAAGATTTGAGCTAACCTGGCTCCGATACCAACTGTAACGATACGGATTTTGCCCGGACTTAATCGACCGCTAAATCGACCAAGACCGTTCAATTCCCGCATACGTTAACTTTGGGAATACAATACATCAGAACAGTAACAACAGACTTTTATTAACATTATAATAACGTTACATCAGAGTATAGAATATCAGAGTACGAATAAATATATTACAGCGGAAGATAAAATTACAATACTTTTTAATACAATGCAGCGGAAGAATTTTCTAAGCTTTGGACACAGCTTTAAGCTTCGATCCAGGATCCTGCTAACAAGATAAATATCTGCAAAACAAGCTACTCGACTGCCCGTGTGGAAAAGAGGGCACCCGAGTTTGCCAGTGAACAAACAACAGGTCAGTCAGGGGACTGGTATGAGAAATCTAAATTAGCCTATTAATTAAAATGGCTAATCACAGGACCACGCCGCTAACGCGGAACGGGTTTACTCCATTGGATTGCCAGTGTATAAACAAACAATCAAAAATGCAACAATAAACATGCAGTTCCAATCTACCCATTTAGGATTAATCCCTAAATTATGATTTCAAAATCCAATTCAATTTACAGAAATTATTTCTTTAGACTTTATTTCCCGATTTCTTTTATTTCAAATCGTTTGGAATATATATCTAGCTTTTGTAATATCAAAGTAGATTTCACTTCTGGATTTGAAAATAAAACATTTGGAAATATGAATTCCAAAACATAATAATGCATAAAAACAAATATGCAACCAAATATCGGGTTTCCCTTAGACAAGGCAAAGGGCACGCACCTAAGCAACTCGATATATATATATATATATATATATATATATATATATATATATATATATGTGTGCACCTCTCACTATGGAGCAGGCTACACTAACCACTGACCAGTACAGTCGGTCAGGGTCATTCAACCAACCCATACTTTTAGTCGTTCGGGTCACCAGAATCTTTAGCCACATACTAAATCATTTTTATATCCCAAAGTGGAAAAATCATTTCACAACATAATAATCACAAGTATAATCAAATCTATATAGGTTTCTGCTTTCAAATCATTTTGAAATTATTGGGTTTAGTCCTCGAAATTCTTTCTGTTTTATAAAACATTTTATAAAACATTCCCTGTCCAAAATCGGGAATAATTCTTCTTTTACTTAAGAAAATCACTTTTCAAAATCATTCATTAATTTTGAAATAAACAATCGCTAAACACCTTATAGTCAAATCGTGAAGTGTTTCACAAGGTGTTAGCATACATATAATTCTACCCACCCAAAGTTAAAAAAAAAACATAATTTGCTCATAAACTGGTCGAGCACAATCCATTAAATCAATCAGTCATAACATGTCAATTTTATATGTTGTACACATATGTTAAAAATCATCTTTTTAACAAACTAATAATTATTTCTTGCATTACATTAAAAATGTAAGCTTTTCTCTTATTCTTATACTACATTAAAAATATACTCTTTTAATTTCATTCTTTTTGATGTAAACAATTCACATTAAAAATATAAACTTTTAACGTAAACAATTTAACGCTAAAATATGTTCTTATAATGACGCTAAAAATATCCTCTTCTTATTACGCTAAAATATAATTTTTTTATCGCACTAAAAATATGTCCTTTTTAATAACGTCAAAATACGTTCTTTTAATGCAAACAGAAATATGTTCTTTTAATTCGAACAAAAATATGTTCTTTTAATTCGAGCAAAAATATGTACTTTTAAATTTGAGCAAAACGATATTAAAAAGTTGATCTTTTTAATATGAACAAACGGTATTAAAAAGTGGTTCTTTTTAATATGAACAAAATGATGTTACAATTTTCCACAACAACTTCAATAACCAATTGTGATAAATTTGGTGTAACTATATCCAACTTATACGAATGCAAATTTTAAAACGCACACATCCTAAGGAACCATTCGTGTATATATATAAATATTCCCAACATATACAATTTCAAATTTCAAACACACAAATCCTAAGGAACCATTCGTATATATATATATATATATATATATATATATATATATATATATATATATATATATATCTCCGCAAAGATGAGATTTTTATCGTATTAACAATTCTGAATATAAATGAAATGAAATAAAATAAACCTCAAGATGAGATTTTCACATCCCACACTTGAAACTGAATAAAAATGAATCCCACGATGGAACTTTTACATCCCACTCTTGGAACAAAATAAAATGAATCCCACGATGGAACTTTTACATCCCACTCTTGGAACAAAATAAAATGAATTCAAAAATGGAACTTTTACATCTCAACTTTTATAACGTGTAAGCAACATGAGATTTTTACATCCCACGCTAGTAACACGAGCCGCAAAGATGAGAGTTTTATCCCACATTTGAAAATAAAGGAAAATAAATTCAAGATGGAATTTTGACATCCCACAGCTTGAAAATAAAAGAAAATAACATCAAGATGGAATTTTGACATCCCACAGCTTGTAAATAAAAGAAAATAACATCAAGATGGAATTTTTGACATCCCACAGCTTGAAACTAAAAGAAAATAACATCAAGATGGAATTTTGACATCCTACATCTTGAAAATAAAATAAAATAACATCAAGATGGAATTTTGACATCCCACAGCTTGAAAATAAAAGAAAATAACATATGAAAATAAACAACGCGTCATACAAAGAAAATGAACAATATTCGCGTGTTCACAGATCCTGTCCCACAGATCTGGAATATAATAATTATAATTTTCATCGCGTATTCACAAATTTAGAATCTCAATTTATTATGAGATTCATCGCATCAAACCAAGCGAATATATTTTCCATAACAACAATAATACATAAATAACATCTAAATTATCACAGCGCAGAATAACACATACATATATGATTATAAATGCGAACATCAATTACTAAAGTATAATAATTTAAATAAAATAAATAGGATTTCTCACAGACAATTATTTAACAGTAAATAAAAATAATTAAATTCAGAAATCTCACCTTTGTATTTGTCAAAACTAGAACAAATTGAACATCAGAATTTGTTCACACCGATCTAAGATGTTGCGCGATGTTGCGTTGTCGCAGGATTGTCAAATTTGTCGGGTTCTAGGCCTTTGGATAGATAAATCAAAGAGAGGTAGATCTTGTCACCGTTCCCAAATCAGCACAATAGAATGAAACTTATTTATTTATTTATTTATTTTTTGATGGAGTAACGAAGAAGAGAATGGCGACCATGGCTTAGAGAGGAAGGAAAGAGAGGCGGCTCATTTTTCACAAATGGGGATGGAGAATTTCATGAGGTAGAAATGGGAAAGAAAATAAGAGGAGAGAAGGAAGTATGGTAAATATAAAGACAAATAAAATGAATGCATTATTTATTGCTTGATAGGAAATTGTGAAACTTTTCAAATTTCAAAATATATAATATTAAAATGTTAGAATTTAAGGAGCATGTTAAATTAGACATACATATATAAGGTAAAAAAAAATTCTAGATATATGCATAGACAACGCTGATCGTTTTTATAGTTTTTTTTTCTCTCTCTCTCTCTTTGTTTCTTAAAATAAAAAGAAAAGGGAAACATAAACACATAGAGTTGGTTTATTTTTAAAGAAAAATAATGATGGATAAAAAAAAGGAAAGAGAAATAAAGGGATGTAATTTAAGAGATAAGAATACATATGTGAAAATAGAATGAAGAGAAATAAATTTATAGAATGAGGAATAATAAAGTAATAAATAAAGGAAATAAATGAATGCGTAGGAAGGAGGGTAAAAGAGGCATGTAACCATGCAATAATGTTATGGCCTTTTATGTTTCATTATTTTAGTTTGACACAAAATTTCATTCCTTTATGAAAATTGACCGTCCTTACTGTTTGCCTTCATCATGGATATAATATATGGATATGTTTTTAAAAATATATGTTGGATGTGTGGTTTAATAGTGCATATGAATCTTTAATTAGCTATATCTACTAAATAAACTAAAAATCTTGTATTTTCAAAGATGACAAGTCGCAGTTCACACTTATATCTTTAAACCTTTTATTTTCTATTTTTTAAATACATATAAATGGCTCGAGACCCTTTTCATTTTTTTTTTAAATTCGAGTGTTTCACAAATTAAAGAAATAAAAGTGGCATAATGCATAAAACATAAATGGAAATGAATTTTATAATGAATGGACGCATACGATATATGGTCGAAGAAAATAAAGTGGAAGAAATATTATGTTCATAATTTATTTCTCTAAAAAGAGTTTAATAAGGAAAGTAGAAAAATAATAGGAAAGAAAATAAACTTCATAAAATGTGAATGAGCAAAGAAATTTTGTGCAAGATTTATTGGACTATTAATGTCAACATTAATTAACAAACGTTACTTTGTCTATCACATGTGACATGAAATTTACTATATAAATAAAGTGAAACAAATAGATTTTATCATTTAATTTTTCCAATCAAACATATCTTATAGTTGACACTCAACTTTGTAACAGTTTCTTATTAAAAATTATATTGAACCTTTAAAATAAAATAAAGGATTCAACTGCTATTATTATTATTTTAATTTAAAAATAATTTTTTTAAATTCTCCCTTATTTTCTAACAAAATTTTATGAAATAAAATTTTTAAATTTAGCCTCAATTTTCGGGTTGTTACAAGGAATGACATGACATAATATTTAATTTGTTGTAATGAGAATGACATGGCAAATTTTACATTTTGTGTTAAATTAGAATGACACACAAAATATTCATTTTGCTGTAATGGGAATGGCATGACAATAATACTCATTTTTTGTTAAGTTAAGAAGACACACAAAAATATACATTTTTGTTAAGTTGGTTTGGCACATAAAAATATACATTTTTGTTAAGTTGGTTTGGCACATAAAAATATACATTTTTGTGAAACTGGATTGACATAATAAAAATAGACATTTTGTTAAATTGGAGTTGCCATGACAAAATCATCATTTTTATTGTAATTAAGATGACACACCATAAGTTTACGTTTTTAAGAAAATTAGATATATATTTACATTTATATATAATTATATATATATAAATATAAATTAAAATTAAATGAATCGAGCGCGGTCGTTCGCATTTCAGAATCGCACCTTTAAACGATTATATCAAAAGATCCGACCATCGAATTTTTCCAAAACTGGAACCATTAGTGTAACGATACGGATTTCGCCCGGACATAATCGATCGCTAAACCAACCAAGACCGTTCGAATCCCATATATGCTAACTCTGGGCATACAACACATCAGAACAAATAACAGAAGACTTCTATAAACATCATAATAATGTTACATCAGAGTACAGAACATATCAGAGTATATCGAAATATAATACAGGGGAAGATTAATTTACATCAAATGTAATTACAATTCACAGCGGAAAATAAATAAAGTAACACAGCGGAAGACTATCAATGCTCTGGACACAGCTTTAAGCTTCAATCCAGAATCCTGCTCATATATCTGCAACTTAAACTACTCGACTGCCCGTGTGGAAAATAGGGGCACCCGAGTTTGCAAGGGAAAAGCAAACTACAGGTCAGTCATGGGACTGGTGTGAGAAACTCTAAACAGTTATAAACTTATGATAAGACAAATCATAGGACCACGCCGCTAATGAGGAATGGATTTACCCCCATGAATGCCAGTATAAACAACAATAAATATAGATATATGGATCTACTATGCATCAATCAATATGCAATATCCCAATCTACCCGTTTAGATTAATCACCACACTTAGATTTGCCAAATCCAATTCAATTTACAGAAATTATTCCTTTGGACTTTATTTCCCGATTTCCATTTCAAATCATTTGAAGTACATATCTAACTTTCTATAACAACGTAGACTTCACTTCGGGATCTCAAATCAAATCGTTTGGAAATGTGAATTCCAAAACATAACAATGCGTACAAACGAGTATGCAACCAAATATCGGGCTCCCCCTAGACAAGGCAAAGGGCACGCACCTAAGCAACTCGATATATATATTTGCACCTCCCACTATTGAGCAGGCTACACCGACGATGCACCTCCCATGCATGGAAGCATTCACCGCCCATCTCACCCATACTTTTAGTCGTCCGGGTTACCAGAATCTTTAGCCATATACTAAATCATTTCTATATCCCGAAGTGGGGTAAATCATTTCACAACATAATAATCACAAGTACTTTCAAACTATAGTACTTTACATCAGTCATTCACACATATGATTAGTCACCATTAATCACATAACCTTTGAGCTCGTACGTCTCAAAGAAGGGTGTTAAGCAAGAGAATAAATTCTCTACCACCAAACAGATACATCATCAATAGCAACTAATCGAATATGTGATGAACTACAATGTAAAACCATAATACATTTCCAAATCATTTTTAAATCATCGGGTTTTAGCCCTCGAAATCCTTTCTGTTTTATAAAACATTTTTATAAAACATTCTCTGTCCAAAATCGGGAATACATTTCTTCTGACTTAAGAAAAATATCACTTCAAAATCATTCATTAAATTTGAAGTGAACACAACTCGCTAAATGCCTTATCGTTAAATCGTGAAGTGTTTCACAAGGCGTTAGCACACAGATATTTTCATCCCAACCCAATGCTAAATGTAAAAGCATATTCTGCTCATAAACTGGTCGAGCACCATTCACACAGTCAATCAATCAATAAGAATCAATATCAACACCCAAATATATTTGGTTTATTTCACATCTCATGTTTTGGTAAATTTAATCACCATTCATTCATTCAAATCTAATTAAAGATTTATTAAAACTCTTCTTTAGTTTAAATCTTTAAAATCATCACTCAATGATTGTTCAAATTTCTGGAAATTAATCCTGGTTTAGCAGTGTTAAAGAACCAGTGTCATTTAAACACAGTTCCCGACAAACCCAAAATCCAATTCGATATTAAATACAAGACTCTGAATAGAAAATATATCGGCTTATATTCAACATCAAATTCGAAAACTAACAAATATCGTATTGGAATAATAATATATATATCTTCCAAATTCCTCCACAACATCCGTATAATCACGGAATCCAATATAGAAATATTCCGAAGATAATTTCGATTCAAGTCCATTCCAATTCATATATTGGAAACTTCGGTTATGTTAAAACCATTTAAAATCCAATTTCTTTTATTTAAAAATTATTGAATTAATTTTTCTAGTTCAAAACTAGTTCACTTCGATAAAAATCTATTTTTATCTTTTCAACCATGGAATTTTTCATCCCAATTCTTTCCAAATCATTTATTATGATTTTACACAAATTATTGATATTTTAATAATTTTATCAAGGCCCGTATAGTCGATTTCCATAAACGGCCATCGAAATGCACTTACAGCGACCTTTTTGAAATTTGATTTGGACATAATTCCAAATCCAACCGTTAGATTTCAAATCTCTAATATTTGTTAGAAAAGTTCTTTTCGATATGAACCCAACGGTTCTGGTTTTAGGAGAATCCGATGGTCGGATCTCCCGTAATGTCCGTTCGAAGTCAATGGTCGAAATTCACGAACTGCCGCAGTGCGGCATGTTCTATTCAGGCCATTATGTATATTATATATATTTCATCGATTTCCCTTTAAAACGAATTTTATAAATCGTTTAAATTCATTTCAATTCAATTCGAATTCCAAATTCATTTCAATTCAATTCGAATTTCAAATTCATTTCAATTTAATTTGAATTTCAATTTTATTTCAATTTCAATTTGAATTTCAATTCTATTTCAATTTCAATTCGAATTTCATTTCGAATTTCAATTCTATTTCAATTTCAATTCGAATTTCAATTCTATTTCAATTTAATTCGAATTTCAATTCTATTTCAATTTCAATTCGAATTTCAATTCACATCGTATATATATTTCAATTCACATCGTATATATATATATATATTTCAATTTACATCGTATATATATTTCAATTTACATCGTATATATATTTCAATTCACATCGTATATATATTTCAATTCACATCGTATATATATTTCAATTCACATCGTATATATATTTCAATTCACATCGTATATATATTTCAATTCACATCGTATATATATATATTTAATCAACAAATGTTTATTTCAACACATGATTATTTTTAACACTTCATATAAACAATAAAATGGGATTTTTATTGTTCAAATAATTTATTTCAAAAATGAATATTTTATATACTTCATATACACCATAAAAATGATATTTTTATTATTCATATATTTTATACATTCCATTTCACATCACAATCAATTTTTACAATACAATCAATCAAACAAGTCGTCCATGGTCTTTGGACGACGGGGAGCAGTTCATATATGCTGTTATAAAATAAATAACTGTACAGAAAATTATAGTGAGAGAATTCTCACTTTGATCGGTTTCGAATCGTCATCTTTTATTTCTGAATTTCTATTCTAATTCTGATATACTCGGTTCTGATTCTAGTCGGTTCCATGTTGAAGAGCTCTTCGAAACAAGTCCAAGCATTTGATTTTGTTGAATTTCGATCTAGTTTGAAGAAGTTATGGCATTTTAAACTTTAATCATTTAAATTAATAACTAAACAAGGTTAATTAAAAATTAATTACACAATTAGGGTTTTAAACCCCCCCTTCTTCATCGTTCTTTCTGAAATCCATCGAAATCCATGTGCACCTCGTTCAAGCCCTGCGCGCCACCATTGGAGACAACTAGAGCACCAATGGAGAACGCTGCATGGAGCGCCGGAAGCTCCTTTTCCCCCACCATGAACGGCGCTGAGCGCGATCATCTCCTGTGCCTCGAAATGGTGACCAAACGTGCAACCTTCCTGCTCAAAATTCGAGCTGATTGTCTCACGATACCTCATCAAATCCACACGAAATTGAAGAGCCCAGAACGATCTTGGATTTTAGTTTTGAATTTATCCTTGAATTCGATTGGAATCGCGAGCGATTTGGGAATTTTTTTCTAACCATTTTGGTTGTTTATTATAAGCGGCGGCGGATTAATTAGGGCTTGGGGGAAGGGGCTATTTATAATTTATTTTATATTTTAATATTATTTAATTATTAAATCACTTGTTTATTGCAACAAACGCCAAATCCAACCCAACGACTATCGTCCCTAGCGTAATACCCCCATCCCAAACACAATGGGATATGTCCGGTAAGCCAATACGACAGTTTCGAATAGTTTCCTTTAAATTTAAAATATAAATCAATATATTTTAAATTCAAATAAAACGACCCTGAACTTCCCCATAAAGGAAAGCCTAGATTGCTTTGAGAACATCAAACATCAGAACACAAACTGAAGAACATTTTATTGCTGATTATAACAATTACATCAGAGTACAAGAATATAATAGGGTATGAATACTTATTGCACAATAGACACACAATAATATCAGAGATTTAAATTACAGTTAAATAGCAGCGGAAAAATATTACAAATACACAACCGAAAGGAATACACGGATACAGAGATTTCCGAATATCGCTTTAGCTGTAAACCAGGATCCTGTAAATATCTGCAAAAAGCTACTCGACCGCCCGTGTGGAAAATATGGGCACCCGAGTTTGCCAGTGAAACAAACTACAGGTCAGTCACGGGACTGGTATGAGAAATCTATCTTTCCATACTAACTAATAATATGGCGAATCACAGGACCATGCCGCTAACGCGGAACGGGCTTACTCCATTGGGTTGTCAGTGCATAATTTAATAAAGTTTATACAAAAACAAAGAAATGACTTTTGAAAAATGAAATCATTATAAGACTGAAGTCCCATCACACAATGCAACGCAAACCGGAGGATAGAGTTTTTCCTTATAATGATCAAACATGCTTAATACGTATAAAATAATATTTTAATATTATTATTAGTGTCTAAGCAGTATTAAAATACTTCAACATAAATGTATCGATCCTAAATGGCATAGTACCCCATCCTACTATGTCGCCGTATATAAGTTTACAATCAAGACCAAAATGTCGTATTGGAGATTTGGTTTCCATCAAGAGTCAAGGCTAGGGAGGAGTTCCTTACCGGTTCGAGGACACTCTAGCAAATGCCTCAGGATCACACCTATGGGCAACCCTTGGATATCTGCAGGGCTGGTCCCTACCTAACGGTAGTGGATTAGTTATGCCTAAACACACGTTTCCCGGTTCCTTTGAATCTCCATATGGCCACTAACAACCAATAAATCCGAGGTACCTCAAATCCATCATCCACATAAGTAAAATGTCAGCGCTGGTAGGTCCCTGACATCACTCTAGCTAGAAAGAAACGTGTGCACTCCCTGCATTCCATTCTCCCATTTTTGACTCATACCGGGGTGTGAGGCTCGCGAAGTAATGTTATACACAAAGCTACACCTATATAGGCCGTGCTCTGATCATCAACCACAAGGCTTGCTTTTCAACAAAGCCTTGATCATTTGCATCTTGGTGTGCCACCTTGACAATTCACACCATGCTATCAATAATTATTAACATATACTAGGGTGTTAAGCAGAGAATAAATTCTACACCACCAATCAGTTATACATTAATAAAAATTAGTTCTTAAAATAAAATATTAATTAATTCTCTAATTCTTTTTTTATAGTTAAAGCCCGATTTAATGCAGTCTATTAATCACTTCATGGCGATTAATTACTCTTTTCATGGCAATGTTCTAAATGCATACCATTAGTATATATAGCATGTAGTCAATTAATTATACTTCAATTCTACCATTCATATATGTAGCATTTGCTAAATATATAGTATATTTTTTTAAGCAATGTTCTAAATGTATACCATTAGTGTATATATATATCTATATATTAATACCTTTTTTCTTTCTTTAGTTTCATTCCCCTAATGTGTCTATTACAACATAGTAGGTTACCAAGGATTTAATTAGCTGACTAGGCGTGATGGGATCACACTATTTATTATTATATATATTTTTATTCAAATTTCGAAAGTAAATTACAAATAGGGAGAGAGAATAAATAGAAAGGAATGAATGTATGATTTATTGTCTGATGCTGATTGTTAGAAAGTTGTGTGTCCTTTTAAATTTCAAAACACATAACATTAAATATCATAATTTAAGTAACATATTCAATGGGTTGGAAAGAATAAATAGAAGATATATATATAGGTGATTAGTTTGTGAAGAAAAATAATAATAACAAGGAAAAACAAAACGGAGGAAAGATAATGAATGCATGGTTAATGCTAATTGTTTGAAATTAAAACTAACACTACTGGATTAAATATTATTTTTAGAAATGAATGTTTGCATGTAAATGTTAACACTTAACAAACTTCTAACATGTAAATGTTTGATATTAAACAAACAGACTTTTTCTACTGTTAAAACATCTTTTCTTTTTTATTATTATGATAAAACGTTTTATCAAACTATTAATCCCTTTTTAATGATTCATCCTTTACATTAAAAATCCAGTTCCTAATGTGAACACAATTTATTATATAATGAATCTCTTTTTTTCTTTTTCTTTTCTTTTTTTTCCTCCTCCTAAATTCTAACGTAATTTCTAAAATAAAAAATTTAAATTGGCCCCAAAATTCCGGGTTGTTACAATCTCCCTCCCTTAAAATCTTTTCGTCCTCGAAAAGGAACGTAGCTAAAAGTTGTTTAATTAACTAACTTAATTAAATTTTTATTTATTGGCTTCAAAAATTTCATTAGTTAAATTATTTATCATTTCAATAATTTTATTAGTTAAACTAATAATCAAACATCACAACCAGCAATCAATTAGGTGATTAACTTTTCAAATATATATAACTTTTATATATAGTCAAAAATCATATTTTTAGTGCAAATCACAACAATATATCCTATCTAAGTTTTTGGTTCTCACACCAATCAATGGAAATATATAGATATACCACTTTCGAAACTCGAACATAATTTATGATGATGTTTCGAACCACCATCAGAACATCTCCGGGCGACTAGAGTGTGATTCTATATCTATCCAGTATAATAAAACTTCGAATATCCGTTAATTACTCGTATATTCGAAATCTGTATATACTCGATTGTCCACATAAAAATATAATAATATATTCAAATATGTATATTAAGATAAAATTTTCAAAACTAAATTTATTTTCAATTTTTTTTATTTTAAATAAAATAATACTCTTCACACTCGTTCTAGTATGATACTGATCCCATCTCTAACGAGTTATTCTTATTGGATATTACAAATCCAATATCTGATGAATTCTTTCGCTCGGTTCTAATATGTCTTGTTCTCGAGCTCTGTAAACCAAAGCTCTAATACCAAATGAAACGACCCTGAACTTCCCCGTAAAGGAAAGCCTGGATTGCTTTGATAACAACACACATCAGAACACAAACTGAAGAACATTTTATTGCTGATTACAACAATTACATCAGAGTACAAGAATATAACAGGGTATTTCATACTTATTACACGATAGAAACACAATAATATCAGAGATATAAATTACACTTAAATAGCATCGGAAAAATATTACAAATACACAACCGAAAGGAATACACGGATACAGAGCTTTCCGAATATCGCTTCAACTGTAAACCAGGATCCTGTAAATATCTGCAAAAAGCTACTCGACTGCCCGTGTGGAAAATATGGGCACCCGAGTTTGCCAGTGAAACAAACTACAGGTCAGTCATGGGACAGGTATGAGAAATCTATCTTTCTATACTAACTAATAATATGGCGAATCACAGGACCACGTCGCTAACGCGGAATGGGTTTACTCCATTGGATTGTCAGTGCATAATTTAATAAAGTTTGTACAAAAACAACGAAATGACTTTTGAAAAATGAAATCATTATAAGACTCAACTCCCATCACACAATGCAACGCAAACCCGAGGATAGAGTTTTTCCTTATAATGATCAAACATGCTTAATACATATAAAATAATATTTTATTATTATTATTAGTGTCTAAGCAGTATTAAAATACTTCAACATAAATGTATCAATCCTAGATGGCATAGTACCCCATCCTACTATGTCGTCGTGTATAAGTTTACAATCAAGACCGAAATGTCGTATTGGAGATTTGGTTTCCATCAAGAGTCAAGGTTAGGGAGGAGCTCCTTACCGGTTCGAGGATACTCTAGCAAATGCCTCAGGATCACACGTATGGGCAACCCTTGGATATCTGTAGGGCCGGTCCCAACCTAACGGTAGTGGATTAGTTATGCCTAAACACACGTTTCCCGGTTCCTTTGAACCTCCATATGGCCACTAATAACCTATAAATCCGAGGCACCTCAAAATCCATCATCCACACAAGTAAAATGTCAACGCTGGTAGGTCCCTGACATCACTCTAGCTAGAAAGAAATGTGTGCACTCCCTGCGTTCCCTTCTCCCGTTTTTGACTCATACCGGGGTGTGAGGCTCACGAAGTAACGCTATACACAATGCTACACCTATATAGGCCGTGCTATGATCATCAACCACAAGGCCTGCTTTTCAACAAAGCCTTGATCATCTGCATCATGGCATGCCACCTTGACAATTCACGCCATGCTATCAATAATTATTAACATATACTAGGGTGTTAAGCAGAGAATAAATTCTCCACCACCAATCAGGTATACATTAATATAAATCAATTCTTAAAATAAAATAATAATTAATTCTCTAATTCTTTTTTTATAGTTAAAGCCCGATTTAATGTAGTCTATTAATCACTTCATGGCAATTAATTACTCTTTTCATGGCAATGTTCTAAATGCATTCCATTAGTATATGTAGCATATAGTCAATTAATTATACTTCAATTCTACCATTCATATATGTAGCATTTGCTAAATATATAGTGTATATATATATATATTTTTAAGCAATGTTCTAAATGTATACCATTAGTGTGTATATATATTAATACTTTTTTTCTTTCTTTAGTTTCATTCCCCTAATGTGTCTATTACAACATAGTAGGTTACCAAGGATTTAATTAGCTGACTAGGCGTGATGGGACCACACTATTTATTATTATATATATTTTTATTCAAATTTCGAAACTAAATTACAAAGAGGGAGAGAGAATAAATAGAAAGGAATGAATGTATGGTTTATTGTCTGATGCTGATTGTTAGAAAGTTGTGTGTCCTTTTAAATTTCAAAACACATAAAATTAAATATCATAATTTAAGTAACATAATCAATGGGTTGGAAAGAATAAATAGAAGATATATATATATAGGTGATTAGTTTGTGAAGAAAAAAATAATAACAAGGAAAAACAAAAGGGAGGAAAGGTAATGAATGCATGGTTAATGCTAATTGTTAGAAATTAAAACTAACACTACAGGATTAAATATTATTTTTAGAAATCAATGTTTGCATGTAAATGTTAACACTTAACAAACTTATAACATGTAAATGTTTAATATTAAACAAACAGACTTTTTCTACTATTAAAACATCTTTTCTTTTTTATTATAATGATAAAACATTTTATCAAACTATGAATCCCTTTTTAATGATTCATCCTTTACATTAAAAATCCAGTTCCTAATGTGAACACAATTTATTATACAATGAATCTCTTTTTTTTCTTTTTCTTTTCTTTTTTCCTCCTCCTTCTAAATTCCGACGTAATTTCTAAAATAAAAATTTTAAATTGGCCCCAAAATTCCGGGTTGTTACATCAAACGCACATTTTAATTTATCGGGGCCACATATGGTCTCTAAAAATAACAAAAAATTATTTCTAGCTTCGTATTGACGATACTGTCCTAACATAACTAATTTCATCAAATTTGAAGACCATTTGAAAAATGGTCATTTTCTGGTCGATCCAAATTGACTGAAACTATCAAAACACGTTTTACTTGGCCACGCTCACATATTGATTCAGAAAATTACGAATTTTGGAATCTAGTAATAACTTGACATCCCGAATCCAACAAAAGTAGTTTCATCGAAAATAGAGGTAGTTTGCAAAATTTCCATTTTTAAGGGCCAGAATTCCATAGCGACTATCCTGAATTTTCAACTGGACATAACTTTTTATCCTCACTACGAAATTTCAATTTTTCGGATTCATTGGAAAGATATCTTCAAATAGATTCGAATATTTTTGGTTTCGCTAAAATCTGGTTTATTTTGAATCCTGTACATTCATTTGAAATTTGAAATCGAATTTTCAAACTACCGCGCCATTTCCATTTCCTTTTATAATTAAAAATAAATATTTATATTCTTGCGATGATTCAAATAAATATATACATTCTAATTATATTCAAAATAAATTTCTCATCGTTATTATTTAAAATAAATCATTTTAAATATTCAAAATTCATCAAAATTGCCAAAATAAAAATTTTAAATTGGCTCGGATTTCCGGGTTATTACAATCTCCCCCACTTAAAATCTTTTCATCCCTGAAAAGAAATGAAGTTGAAAGTTGTTTTACAAACCAATTCAACTTTCATAATTTTCATTACGTCTTAAGTTTTTTCAACTTTTCTGTTTCTAAGAACTTTTCAAAATTTTCAAAAATTTGGCTAACACCCTAAATTTTCGAAAAATTTCGCCATAACCTCCCCTGCACGGGAGCACTGGGAAAATCCCAAAATTGCCACAGGCCTCTCCGATCCAAAAAGAAAAAGAAACAGCCAAGCGACTAGCCAATCGGCTCATAAAATCATCCAAAACCCAAGAAATACAATAAACAGGTATCTATTTGTCATGCAAACAAGTTTATTCCTCTTCTCTAGCCTCATTGCTGTGACCTGTTTAGGGTATATACATGTATAGGCATGCAATTTCAAACAAATTTCAATTCAGTTCAATATTTGACTTGATTTGTCTATATTTTAGCTTTCATTTGTCATATTGGTTTAAATTAATTATTGTTCCAATATTATTAATTAGTTAAACTACTAATCACACGACACAACCAACAATCAATTAATTAATTAACTTTTCAAGTATATAACCTTCTATATTAAAAAATCATATTTTTAAAACAAGATTATATATATAATCTGTAATAACCCGGAAATTCGAGCCAATTTAAAATTTTTATTTTGGCAATTTTAGCGATTTTGAATATTTAAAATGGAATATTTTAAATAATAACGACGAAAAATTTAATTTGAATAGAATTCGAACGTACATATTTATTCGAATCGTCGTCAGAATATAAATAATTATCTATAATTATAAAAGGAATTGAAAATGGCGTGGTAGTTCGATATTTCGATTTCAAACTTCAAATGAATGTACAGGATTCAAAATAAACCGGATTTTAGCGAAAAAAATATATTTGAATCTAGTTGAAAATATCTTTCCAACGAATCCGAAAAATTGAAATTTCATAGCAGGAATAAAAAGTTATGCCCTGTTGAAAATTCAGAATAGTCACTATGGAATTCTAGCCCTTAAAAAAGGGAATTTTGCAAACGACCTTGGTTTTAACCGAAACCACTTTTGTTGGATCCGTGATATCAAGTTGTTGGTAGGTTTCAAATTTCATAATTTTTCGAATCAATATGTGAGCGTGGCAAACGAAAACGCATTTGACCAGTTTCAGTTGATTTTAATCGACTAGAAAATGGCCATTTTTCAAACGGTCTCAGAATTCGATGAAACTAGTTTTGTTAGGACCGTATCGTCAATACGAAGTTAGAAAATATTTTTTTGGGAAATTTAAGAGTCCATACGTGGCCCCGGTAAATTGAAATGCGCGTTCAAATTCAATATATAGAGTTATGTTTTGATTTTAACGGAAACTGATCGAATCGATCGAATCAATCGAATCAGCCTGTGATACATATCCCATTGTGCTCGAAATGGGGGTAATTAGCTATGGACGACAGTCGGTCGGATCGATTTCGAGTTTGAAAATAAAAGTTGCTTTTTGAAATGAAATAAAAAAAATTAATCCCTCTCTCTTCCTATTATCTCTCAGGACCCCCCCCCCCCTCATTCATTCGATCGACAGGTGAAAAAAAAGAGAAACGACGAATCCCTTCAGCCCCGCCGTCGCACGCCCCGAGGCCGCCCTCCGACATCGCCTCCGACCTCCCCCTTCTTCTTCTTCCCATCCGCTTTTTCCCCTTCCCCTTCACACAGTAAACCACCCCCCCGGCATCCGAAACACTAGCACCCATTCGAGTCCAACCCCGTCGCCTAGCCCACCTCCGGCCATCGCAGCTCCGCCGGCGGCCAGTGAGCCTTCCCCCGACTCCAACGCTCCTCCTCCTACCTCTTGCAAACAAACAAGGTCAGTTTTTAATTTATAAAACCTACTTTTTAAATCAGTTTTTTTTTTGTATAACGAGGATATTTTCATAAGTATAACGATCAAGAAACGATGTTATTTATAGTTATAAACTGTAAAAATATAATCTTTTTATATGTAATAGCATTGTAAAAATATAATCTTTTTATATAGAATAGCACTGTAAAAATATAATCTTTTTATATAGAATAGCATTGTAAAAATATAATCTTTTTATATAGAATAGCAGTGTAAAAATATAATCTTTTTATATAGAATAGCATTGTAAAAATATAATCTTTTAATATAGACTAGCATTGTAAAAATATAATCTTTTTATATAGACTGCATTGTAAAAATATAATCTTTTTATATAGAATAACAATGTAGAAATATAATCTTTTTATATAGAATAGCAGTGTAAAAGTATAGTCTTTTTATATAGAATAGCATGGTAAAAATATATTTTTTCCTTGTATGAAGTAGCGAAGTAAAAATTGGATTTTTATATGTTGAATAACGAAATAAAAATTCGATTTTTATATATTGATTAGTGAAGTAAAAATAGGATTTTTATATATTGAATAACGAAATAAAAATTTGATTTTTATATATTGAATAACGAAATAAAAATTCGATTTTTATATATTGAGTAGCGAAATAAAAATTCGATTTTATATATGTAGTGAATACGGATGATGAAAGTGATGAAAGAAGAAACGGCGGAGATTTTCTACATATGAAGAGTCGAGGCGTTTGGTTTAGCTAGTCGGTGAGAACTCCTCACCTTTAATTTAAATTTCTAGTTAAAAATATATACTTGGATGCAGACGGTGTTTAGTAGCACCCGACACCCGTCGTCCACATACCATGGACGGCTTGTATGCTTGTTTGTTTGATTTTGATGTGTAGTTGATTGTGTGATGTGAAAAGAAATAAAATATTTAATAGTTTAGAATATGATTTTTAACGTGTATATAAAATAGATATTTATAAACAAATCGATGATTTGTTTATATACACTGATTTGATTGATATTGATTGGGACGATAAATTTTACACATCGCCCAACTGCACAAATAAAATCTGCGTTTGATTGATTGAAACCCCACACAGGTATTGGGATGATATATGACATACACTAATCCCAGTAATTAGTTGTATGTCGATCGATTGATTGACAGACTGTCATAAGCGTTAAATATTTATATTTGATGCTTATACAGTGTAGAATGCACTCCAGATGATGGTTGATTATTTATCGTTGTTATTTTATACATGCGTTGTAGAAAATCCATATAATTAACATTATATGGCAATTGATTGGGCCTCATTCCAGTTTTGAATAGAAATATTAGAAAAGAAATATTTGAATAGAAATATTTGAAAAAGAAATATTTGAAATAGAATATTTGAAAATAGAAATATATGAAGCCGTGTAGATTAGATTGACGCCATTTTGACGTGAACGATATTTATATCGATTTTATTCATTTTTCAATGAATATTGAAATGAATTGAAATTCGAATTAAATTGAAATGACTTGAAATTCGAATCAAATTGAAATGAATTGAAATTCGAATTAAATTGAAATTGAATTGAAATCGATTTGAAATGAAATTAAAACGAATTTATATTGGAATATTCAATTTTGATTATAAATTGAAAATGAAGTTGAAATCATTTCGAAAACGAATTTAAAGCAATTTACAAAATACGTTTTGAATGGAAATCGGCGAAATATATATATATATATATATATATTATATATATATATATATAATGGCCTGAATAGAACGCGCCACGCCGCGGCAGTTCGAGAATTTCGACCATTGACTTCGAATGGACATTGCGGGAGATCCGACCGTCGGATTCTCCTAAAACTGGAACCGTTAGGTTCGTATCGAAAAGAGCTTTCTAACAAATATTAGAAATTAGAAATCTAACGGTTGGATTTGGAACTATGTCCAAATCAAATTTGGAAAAGATCGCTGTAAGTGCAGTTCGATGGCGTTGATGGAAATCGACTGTACGGGCCTTGATAAAATTATTAAAAATAGTATTAATTGTGTAAAATCATAAGAAATGATTTGTGAAGAATTGGGATGAAAATTTCCATATTTGAAAAGATAAAAATAGATTTTTATCAAAATGAACTAGTTTTGAACTAGAATAATAATCTATTTATTTTTAAATAAATAAATTGGATTTGAAATGGTTTTGAAAATAACCAGAATTTCCAATAATTGAATTGGAATGGATTTGAATCGAAATCATCTTCGGAATAGTTCGTTGTTGGATTTCGTGATTATACAGATGTTGTTATGGAAATTTGAAAGATATATTTATATCGTTATTTCCAATACAATATTTGTTGGTTGTAGAATTTGATATTGAATATAAGCCGATATATTTTCTATTCCGGGCCTTGTTTTTAATATCAAATGTGATTTGGGTTTCTCGTGAATGGTGTCTTCATTAACATTGTTCTTAAGCCCAGTTGAGAAAAAGATTAAATCTTTTTGTATAGATTTAATGAAGTGTGCCAATTAAATGATATTTAATTGGAATTGAATTGGTATTGATTTTTGGGTTTATCGTGAACAGTTTTTTAAATAACACTTGTTCTTTAACCCGATGGTTAATGGAATACGATTTTGGGTTGTCGTGAACGGTATCTTCAATAATATTGTTCATAGGCCCAACGGAGTTAAGAAAATAAGAAATTAACTGGAGATTAGTTAAGTTGAATGGTTTCTTGGGTATTGATCTGATGTTGGTTTCGGCCTTCGGGGTTATACTTAGGGAATTGCTCACTTGCTATTTTACGGTTAGGGACTGATTGAAATGTGATGTGATTTTGGGTTTATCGCAAACCGTGTTTTAAACGACATTGATTCTTTAACCCAGAAAGATTAATACTAAGTGGAGTTTTTATGAATCTTTAATTAGATTGAAAAGATCAAGAATGGAGTATCACCAGTTTTGCTCCAGGCGATAGTTAAATCTTTAATTAGATTTGAACGTGAAATGGTAATTGAATTTACCGATAACACCGTGGTGTTAGAGACGAAGTATGACCAGTTTTACTTCATGGGATAAATAGGTTGGGATTGGGAAATAAAATAAATAATTACTTCGGTATGGTTCGCTAATCCCGACTAGTTTGAATTGATATTCAGGGAAGATTAAAGAATAAATTTAAAAGAACTTATCTTTGATAAAATTAATGGGAACCTTTCCCTAAGAATGTGAAATTTGGTAACTAACCGTAGGTTGGCTAAGATGAATGGTTTCCTGGGTATTGATCTGATGTTGGTTTCGGCCTTCGGGGTTAATGTTTTGGGGAATTATTCTCTTGCTAATTTACGGTTAGTGACTGATGAATTGGAATGAGGCGTATGTTGTGTTTGTGTAACACTTGTTTATTATATATGCGAGTTATTCGGAAAGACCGGGTTCATCCCATTCTGAATAACTGATACGACGATTAGTCGAAGATGAAGACGGTGGTTGAAGACCGGAGGTCTTCACGTAGTTTGGGTGATTGCTGATGATCTTGATTGGGCCGTACACCCAAGAGGAGGGAATCAGTTAGTGGTCGTCCAGACGTACTTGGAGATCGATGGATATGCGAGGTACAAGGTGCCTCCGGTTTCGTTCAGACCCAGAACGGACTTGTAAATGGATATGCGTCTGACATCGGATTTCATTCTGTGTGATTGATATCGGTTGCATAGCGTGAATTGCCTGTGTGGCATGCTAAGACGCAAATGGTCAAGGCTTCTGTTGAAAAGCAGAGTCTTGTGGTGGATGATCAAAGCACAGCTTGTGTGGCATAACTTTGTGTAACATTGATTCGCGAGCCTCACACCCCGGTTGTGTACCAAAAACGGGAGAAGGACCTCAAGGAGGGCATGCGTTTTCTTCTAGATAGAAGTGGCATCAGTGGTTTTACACGCCCTGACGAGTTTGACTTATGTGGTGGTTGCTGTTGCGAGGCGCCTCGGATATATCTGTCGATCCGGGATCGATGGAGTCAGTCGTAGGCTCATTTACGCCCAAAAAGGCGGGGAAACGTAGTGTTCAGGCATAATAATCCACATGGGTGGACCGGCCCTGACGATCCAAAGGTCACTCGAGCTCTGACCTGAGACATGGGCTAGATTGTCTCTAATCGGTAGAGGACTATCTTTTGCCTCGGTTCACAGACGGAAATCCAATTTCCAAATACGTGATTCTGCGGTTTTATTTGTAGAGCCTTGTATGGCGACATAGTGGGATGGGGCGCTTATGCCGTCTATGATTGATACTTATGATTTGAAATTGTTTTATACACTATGCACTTATAATAGTATCAAATGATTTGTTTTAAACGTATTAAGCATTCTTGGCTATTATAAGGTAAAAACCCTATCCTCCGGCTTTCGTTGCATTGTGTGATGGGACCTGGGTCTTGTAATGGCTTCATTGTTTTTTATTTAGCATTGCGTTGTTGTTTTATGCACTGCTATTCTTGGGAGGAAACCCGTTCCGTGTTATACGGCGTGGTCCCTTGATTTACCTAACTTTAAAATAAAAGATTAATAACTGTTTTAGTTCTCACACCAGTCCCATGACTGACCTGGAGTTTATTGTTTTAACCTAAACTCTGGGTGCCCTTATTTTGACACGGGCAGCTAGTAGTTTTGGTTTTGCAGATTTATATTCACAGGATCCGGATTTACAGCTGGAACGATACCCGAAAAGCTCTGTATCCGTGTATTACTTTCAGTTGTGTATTGTATTATTTTTCCGCTGCTATGTAATGTATTGTAATCTCTGATATTTTTCTGATGTATATCATTTGTTTATACTATGTATATTCTTGTATTCTGATGAATTGTTGTAATTAACAATGAAATGTTCTTCTGTCCGCGTTCTGTTGTGGCTTGTTCTCAACTCAATCCGTGATTTCCCGTGAGTGGGATTTCGGGTCGTTTGATCGTGGTATCAGAGCTTTGGTTTACAAAGCTCAGAGAACCGGACCCATTAGAACCATACGAAAGAATTCATCAGAAATTGGATTAGTAATATCCAACGGGAATGACTCGTTAGAGATGGGATCAGTAGTATCCTAGAACGAGTGTGAAGAGTGTGTTTTTGAAATGAAAACAAGTTTTGTTTTGAAAATTTAAAATCAATTATTTGTATTTGATTATTTATTTTATATTGATTTGGACTATCCAGTATATAAAGATTTTGTATATACGTCTGATCCACGTGTATTCGAAGTTTTAATATACTGGATAGATATAGAATCACACTCTAGTCGCCCGAAGATGATTCTGTTGATGACTACGTAGCATTAGCAGTTTGTGTTTGAGTTTCGAAGGTGTGATATCTATACATTTCATATTGACTGGTGTGAGAACCAAAATTAGATAGGGCCTATTGTTGTGATTTGGCATCAAAAACATGATTTTTTGACTATGTATCAAAGTAATGAATTTGAAATGATAATCAACTAATTGATTGATGGTCGTGTTGTTTGATTATTGTTTAATTAATTAAATGTTGAACCTTTAGCCAAATTATACCAAATAGTGAATTGTATTGAAAATTAGTCATATTTGCATGCATATACTTGTACTTGCATAGAACAGGTCATAGTAAGGAGGCTAGAGCAGAAGAATAAAATTGTTTGCCCGACAAATAGGTACATGTTTACCATAATTTACTGTTTTGTTTGGGTGATGATGATTTTATGAGCCGATTGGCTAGCCGCTTGGCTTTTTCTTTTTCTTTTGGATTGAATAAGGCCATGGGAGGTTATATGAAATATCCCGAAGTCCCCGGTGCAGGGGAGGTCATGGCGAAATTTTTCGAAAATTTAGGGTGTTAGCCAAATTTTTGAAAAATTCGAAAATTTATGGTGTTAGCCAAATTTTTGAAAAATTTGAAAAGTCATTAGAAACTGAAAAGTTGAAGAACATAAACCGTACTGAAAATAATGAAAGTTGAGTTGATTAGTTAAACAACTTTCGGCTTCGTTCCTTTTCGGGGATGAAAAGTTTTAAGTGGGGGAGATTGTAATAACCAGAAATCCGAGCCAATTTAAAATTTTTATTTTGGCAATTTTAGCGATTTTGAATATTTAAAATGGAATATTTTAAATAATAACGACGAAAAATTTATTTTGAATAGAATTCGAACATATATATTTATTCGACTCATCGTTATAATATAAATAACTATTTATAATTATAAAAGGAATTGAAAATGGCGTGGTAGTTCGATATTTCGATTTCAAACTTCAAATGAATGTATAGGATTCAAAATAAACCGGATTTTAGCGAAACCAAAAATATTTGAATCTAATTGAAAATATCTTTCCAACGAATCCGAAAAATTGAAATTTCATAGCGGGAATAAAAAGTTATGCCCTGTTGAAAATTCAGAATAGTCGCTATGGAAGTGTGGCCCTTAAAAATGGGAATTTTGCAAACGACCTCGGTTTTCCATGAAACCACTTTTGTTGGATCCGTGATATCAATTTGTTGCTAGGTTTCAAATTTCATAATTTTTCGAATCAATATGTGAGCGTGGCAAAGGAAAACGCGTTTGACCAGTTTCAGTTGATTTTAATCGACTGGAAAATGGCCATTTTTCAAATGGTCTCAGAATTCGATGAAACTAGTTTTGTTAGGACCGTATCTTCAATACAAAGTTAGAAAATATTTTTCGGGAAATTTTAGACTCCATACATAGCCCCGGTAAATTGAAATGCGCGTTCAAATTCAATATATAGAGTTATATTTTGATTTTGACGGAAACTGATCGAATCGATCGAATCATCCTGCGATACATATCCCAATGTGTTCGGAATGGGGGTAATTAGCTATGGATGACAGTCGGTGGGATCGATTTCAAGTTCAAAAATAAAAGTTGCTTTTTGAAATCAAATAATTAAATAAAAAAAAATGAAATTAATCCCTCTCTCTTCCTATTATCTCTCAGGACCCCCCTCATTCATTCGATCGACAGGAGAGAAAAAAGAGAAACGACGAATCCCTTCAGCCCCGCCGTCGCACACCCCGAGACCGCCCTCCGACATCGCCTCCGACCTCCCCCCTGTAACGACCCGGATATTGCCCGACCCCAATCGATCGCAAGATCGATCAAGACCGTTCAAATTCCGCGTACGTTAACTTTGGGCATACAACAACAACACAGACTTTTATAACATCAATAATAAATGTTACATCAGAGTACATAATATCAGAGTACATCGATAAATAATATAGCGGAAGATACATTACAATAGATTAATACATTGCAGCGGAACTAATCTCAGCGGAAGGCCATCAATATTAGGGACTCAGCTTCAGGCTTCAATCCACGATCCTGCTTAACTATATCTGCAAAAAGCTACTCGACTGCCCGTGTGGAAAGAGGGCACACGAGTTTGCAAAGTGAAACAAACTACAGGTCAGTCGTGGGACTGGTGTGAGAATTCTATACTTAACTTATCTAATATGTAGGCTAATCACAGGACCACGCCGCTAATGCGGAACGGGTTTACTCCATTGGATTGCCAGTGCATAAATAAAGTAAATCGTCAAATAACGCAATGCTTTTTTAGAAAAATGAAACCATTATAAGACCCAGGTCCCATCACACAATGCAACGCACACCAGAGGATAGGGTTTTACCTTATAATGGTCAAAAGATGCTTGATACGATAAAATACGATATTATTATTAGTGTGTATATATATGTAAAACATTTCAAATATAATATCAATCCTAGACGGCATAGCTACCATCTACTATGTCGTCATACTAGTTATACAATCAAAACCGCAAGGGCGTATTGGAAATTGGGTTTCCATCAGGAGTCAAGGCTAGGGAGGAGCTCCTGACCGATTTGAGACACTTTAGCAATGCCTCAGGATTCGGACGCTGGCGAACCCTTGGATACAGCAGGCCGGTCCACAAATACTTTAGTGGATTAGTTAAGCCTGAACACACGCTCCCCGATCCTATTGGACCTACAAATCAGCCGAGGACGACCGATAAGAATAAACCGAGGCCTCGCAAAAATTCCATCAACCACATAAGCAAATGTCGGGCCGTGTTAAAGCCCAACACCACTTCTAGCTAGAAAGAAACGTGTGCACTCCCTGCGTTCCCTTCTCCCGTTTTAGACTCAGCCGGTGTGTGAGGCTCGCGAAGTCACAATATACACAAAGCTATGCCTAAAGAGACTGTGCTTTGATCATCAACCACAAGGCCTGCTTTTCAACAAAGCCTTGATCATTTGCATCTTAGCATGTCACATTGTCAGACCCTACCATATTATTGATCATCTACCAATATATATATAACCTCTAAGCTCATGCATCTTAGAGAAGGGTGATAAGTAAAGAATAAATTCTTCACCACCAAACAGAAATATATAATCAGTAGCATTCAACAAATACAGTAGAAATGAATACAATGTCAGACACGCAATCCATTTACAAGTCCGCTCTGGGTCTGAGCGAAACAACGTGTCCATCGATCTCCAAATGCGTTTGGATGATCATTACTAAATACCTTGCCTTGGAAGGCCAATCCCAATTCAAGATACCAGTCACCATCATCCCAACGATGTGAAAACCTTCGGTCTTCAATCATCGTCTTCATCTTTGACTCTTGATCGTCATGATGATTATTCAGAATGGGTTAAACCCGGTCTTTCTGAATAACTCGCGTATTTTGTGATTAAAAAGTCAATATTGGAAAATCACACATTACGCCACATTCCAACTCAGAGTATTCTTTTAATAAGATGTTCGCTTAAAAAGATTCTCATTAATTTTATCAAAGATAAACTCTGAAAATAAAATCTATAAATCAATTTCCAAATAGGGAATTCTACAGAAATCAAATCAATACACAATCGATATAAATTTCTGTATCGGACTAATAATATAAATGGAATAACGGCAAAGCCTCTTAAATTCCATATATAATATCGGTCTTCTTTTACAGAAGCCCATTTCGATTATTACTAATCGAATTTCCACTTAATTCCAATTTAATATATTAAAGTGGAAAACTAGATTTTTAGAAAATGTCTTTTTAAATCTATAAAATAGATTTATAAATTCCAAATAATAATTTAAATGTAAATTGGATTAAAGGACAAATGTCGTTTATAACATCGTCCATGATAAATCCACCTCACATCTCAATTTATTTATAATTGCAAATCCTAATAATCTTTAAAAACATATTTTAAAATAATCATTAAAAATATTCTTTATATAAAAGATTCTAAATGAGAAGTATTCTTTATATTACAAATTCTTTCTTTTACAAACATTCTTTGTATTAACATATAGTTGATTAAAAATATATTATGAAAATATATTCACTTTATATAAAAAGGATTTCTAATGTAAAAATATTCTTATTTGAAAGAACACCTGAATCAAAATGCGACTCAAACATTTACCATATAATTTAGATTACATGGATTTCACACACATCATCTATATGATAATGACAGTATAATCATCAAAACATCCATCTGCATCCAAAGTGTACTTTCCACTGTGTAACCGTTAAAATTAAATAATAACGCTCATCGCAGCCTGTCGATCCAACGATCAACATACAACTAAATACTGGGATTAATGTATATTAATTTTCATCCCAACACCCGTGTGGGGTTTCAACCAACAAACAGATAATAAACTAATTTGTGCACTTGGGCGATGTGTGAAAATAATCGTCCCAATCACATACACAAATCGGGTAACTTGTGGATGGAAGTGTAGTACACAATATATAGCCATGACAAACAAATAATTGGTTTCAACAAATGTAAATTGACATAAGTAAATAATTGGTCTTAACTAGTGTGAATTGACAAAAGTGAATATTTGTTTTAACTAGTAAAAAATGACTAAAATAATTGTTTTAATTTAACTAATCAAGTTTGGAAAAAATGTTTATTTCATTTTTAAGTTTGCAAATAAAAATGTAACTTTTATTTTTGATGTTATATTGCATTGTGGAATGCAAATAAAAGAACAAACTTATTTTTTCAAAGTATATTTACATTTGTGAATGTAAAAAAAAGCAAATTTTATTTTCAATATACATTTACATTTCTGAATGCAAATAAAAGGAATAATTTTATTTCCAATGTATATTTGCATTGAAGTATACAAACAAAAGAACAAATTTTATTTTCTGAATATATTACATTTGTGAATGCAAATAAAAGGGCAAACTCTATTTCCAAAATATATTTGCATTAGGGAATGCAGATAAAAGAACAATTTATATTTTAATGTATATTTGCATTAGAGGATGCAAATAAAAGAACAATTTATATTTTAATGTATATTTGCATTAGAGGATGCAAATAAAAAACTAAACTTTATTTTCAATGCATATTTTCATTAGTGATTCCAAATAAAAGAACAATCTTTCCTTTCAAAATATATTTGCCTTAATGAGTGCAAATAAAAGAACTAATTTCATTTTCAATGTACTTTTACATTTGTGAATGTAAATAAAAGAATAAATTTTGGTTTCAACATGTGAATGCAAATAAAGGGCAAATTTTATTTTCAATGTATGTTTGCATTAGTGATTGCAAATAAAAGAGTGAACTCAAAATTTCAGTTCTAGGATGTAACGTCCCGCATTTTTATCGGTATATATTTGAATATTTAAATCAGTTTAAATATTGAATTCGTGTCATAAGTGAATTTATATATTAATTAAAACGAAGTTGAACGTATAAAAATATATATTAAATATAATTGAGCTCATAACGACGCT
Source organism: Allium sativum (assembly GCA_030737875.1). Classification (NCBI taxonomy): domain Eukaryota; kingdom Viridiplantae; phylum Streptophyta; class Magnoliopsida; order Asparagales; family Amaryllidaceae; genus Allium; species Allium sativum. The sequence continues at coordinate 411,216,852 of CM060909.1, read as the reverse complement.
GCAGTTCGTAATTTAACGTTCTGAACTTCAACTGAGTGTACATGACCCAGTTTAAATCGGATTTATGCAAAACAAGAAACATTGGAATCTGTTGAACCGTATCTTTCTGACAGAAGTGAAATATTGAGATTTCGTCGTATATATTGCAAGATATGTCAAAATCAAATATTCAGAAAGTCGCTATGAAATCGTATATCGACCATAACGGTTTATTTGAAATAATTGTTATCGGTTTCAAATTTAGACAAGGTTCTTTTGAGGCGTAGTGATAATTTAATTTTTAGAATTTTACTGTAATTTTTAATTAATTAAATACGCAACTTTTTATTTGGAATATTTTGCACCCTATATCAATATTTTGGTGTTTCAAAATAGGAATCAATCTACCGATATTATTATATTTTTGGGATTGTGGCACCTCGCTGAACACAACTGTATCTTCATTTCTGTCCGCAGCCGCCCAGACATGAATGGAATTTTCCATAGCAAGGTGCACTAAACTTTATAACTTGAAAATTAGAAGCTAAGTAAAGGAAGATTTTCAAATTTGTAAAACATCATGTCTTTTCAAATTCAATGCTCAAGTCTTTTCTTTTTACTTCTGCCGCCCCTATCCTACTGCCTTCACTCTACAAATTGTCACTCTCCATTTACAATATGACGTACAAGATTTTGCAAAAGCAAATCTTTTTAAATTGGCCAACCCATCTGCCAACCTGCATGTACAAGCTCATGCTAATCTACGATAGGGACATCACATACCCAGTACGCCCCATGGATCCAAACCGTACTCAGATGGCCTCAAACATTGAAGAAAACATGTAAAATCTTTCTTTTCAATACGTTTTCGCTTTAGTCCTTTATGCTAAAGCATATAGTATCAAGCCTATGTTAGGTAATATCAAATTTTAGGAAATCGCAGCTACCAAAAATCAAATGAATAGGGTATTTTAAGTTATATAAATATATATGTATCTATCACGGCAGACCTCCGCACATGCATCATACTACAAGCTCCACATCACTGTGATGAGATCTCAAATCAACGTATTACTGTCATCTACCCTAAGTGCCATAGCCAACCTAGCTAGAACACTGTACATTCCTTGGCAACCAAGGACTTGCACCGTATAAATACAGCTTCCCCCTTGCTTCAGAACTCAACTTCAATGCTCTCGTTGTGTATTCTTTTCATTTTTTTCCACAAACAAATACACATCTTCTTTTCTTCTCTTCTAAAAAATTTCTAGAACATGAAAAGAAATCACTTAAATTAAAACAAAAGGAAAGGGAGCGCAGGAGAACCGAAGTTGGTAAGGGAAGTTTGAAATTGAAGGACGTGGGAGCATACGGGTATTGTAGTGGTGGTTGACATATATATGTTAGTAAGAGAAATGGTAAGTGTGAACAGAAGAATGGGATGGAGCTGATGAGTGTAAAGACAATAGGGCGTAGGGACGAGAGCTGTTGGGCCATGGACGGAGCGGTGATTATAGATGGAATCTGTTCGGTTGGAGCAAAGTAAGAAACAAGAGAGAAGAGAAAAAAAATTAAATCAAAAATAACCCGTACATCACTCATAACTAGCTCGGTTGCTTCTCAATACAGTAGGCACAAAGTTGGGCTCGGTTGTGTGGTGAAGGAACAGTAGAAGTTGTGGGGTGAGGCAGCTTCGGTCAGCCTAGAAGTAGGGACGGTGGCAAGAAGCTTTGAAAAGGGGAACCGTGTATGTGCAGGGGAATGCAAATATATTTTCGGCAGAGGAGATCAATAGGAACAAGAGGGTGAAAACGAAATGTACTGGTGCACTGCACTTAGCAGAATACATGTTGTAAATGGTTTACCATTTGCGTCACTGTTTGAAATTCAGTACGCAGGGTCACCATTCACGTATCAACATGAATTGAAAGTCTCACTTACGGCTAAAACTATCAGACGAAAACTTTCCTTTGTCGTAGGTTAAGGTAATGGGCGGGAGCTCGGTGTTCGACGCAGTCATGAGAGGTGGGATTAAATTCACTGGAGTTGGGAAGAAACAGTATAAGTTCGAAAGTGTTGAAATTCCTGAAAGCTTGCAGTACTTTGCTGAAGCGAAGTAACAGCGTGAAGCATTCGTGTGTTGAGCGAGCCGACAGACGATGTTTCAGCGTGAACGATGGCAGAATTGAACGTCTGATTTAATCGACTGACGCAAATCGTTATTTAACGGTTAACGCGCAAAGGTGAGTAAATTCACTAACTCTCTTTTTATTTAAAATATTTTAATTATATTTTTAAATAATGGTTGAATGCTGTGTAATGGTTATTTAGGCAGATTGGTTAAATTGGTTGAATTATATATCATTGCATATATATACACATCATTGGTTGGACTGATTCCATCGATTATAATATTTCCTGGTATGGAATCAGTGTTCATTGTGGACTATCATCGGTAGATGCAGGAAACCGGTTGGAGGAATCCAACCGGATTCCTCAATATTTATATGTACTATTTGTTTTATATAGATGCACTGTTTGAACCCAAATGACTTTTGAAACCTTGTGTTGATATTAGCGTTGAGTGGAAATTCAAACGTTATTTTGGTTTAATCAATAGATGATATCGATTAAGAAAATGGCAACAACCCACCATAAATGTATCATTTGTTTTAACCGCTATTGTTTTATCAAAATCCCACCATGTGCAAACCACGTGCTTCACCGTACTTACTAAAGGATTTGGTAAAGTGGATTCTTATATTAATAAGATTAATAAGTAAGTAGGCGGAGATTAACTTGATGATTAATAACAAGAATTTATTGTTTTAAGAACAATTAAATGATATATTTACAAATAGATTATGGTTGATTTCATATTAAGTAAGATTAGTTAGAATCGATTGTTGTTTATTTAATAGTAAATGAGATTATTTAGAAATAAATTATTATTTTTATAGTAATCAATACAAGTGAAATTATTTGGATTACTAAATGTTATTTATTCAAAATGAAAAGATTTGTTAGAATTGATTAGTGGGTTAATCATGGCTAAATATTTACCAAGAAAACTGTTTTGATCAATAATTGGTTATTTAATTAAATTAGATTGGGATGATTAATCTAATGTAATAAATTAACGAATAGTTGATTTAGTTTAAATAAGATTTTAAAGTATAAGGGATTTGTCTAAAGAAGACAAAGCGAAGAGGAATGTTCAATAAGGGATCTGTCTAAGAAAGATGATGCGGAGAGAAATGTTTAAAAATGGATTTGTATAAGCTAATGTAAATAACCGAGTTTTCAAAATAAGGATATGGCGTCATAAAACCATATTTAAAATATAGCAAGAAGCACGGTTACTGATTTTAAAGTATAAGGGATTAGAGTTATGAACTTATATCTATTCTAAGGTAAGAACGTCGTCGATCAAGGTCTGAGAGGTAATTAAAATACCCCAATTTGAACGGCTTAACAATTATCGAGGGATGGTATTTGGTTTGTAACAGAAAGAGATGTCAAGATTTTGTAACAGAAAGAGATGTCAAGATTTTTGTAACGAAAGGAGATGACAAGATTTTTGTAACAGAAAGAGATGTCAAGATTTTTGTAACGGTAAGAGATGTCAAAGATCAGTATAAGGTGGAATATAGCAGCGTATTTCAAGTATTTGAACTATAGCAATAAAACAACGTTGTTGGCTAGGCTAAAGCGTGACTGTTATGTCGAGATTTGTTATAAAGGGGAATATTACAGCGTATGACAAGTTTTGAACTATAACGTTAAATTAACGTTGTTAGCTAAGCTTAAGTGTGATTTTTATATATATAGCACTACTCCCTAGGGAATGTAAACAGTTGATTTGAAATCCACTTATTCTAAAGTAATAAGTAGCGATGATTGTCCAAAGAAATATAAGAACGAGTAGTGGAGAGTCGTTTCAGAAAACGATGACATCATTTCAATGTTTGAAACATGATTAGAGTTAAATAACACTATTAGAAATGGAAACTATAATACGACGATGATGAATGTTAAATAAAAAGTGCCCATGGTTGTGTGATGATAGTTATACATTTGATTGAATGTTGTTTTTACTTCGATAGTTAAATAACCGACTATCGAAATGTTTTGACCATCGTTGTCAATACGGAGAGACCGGTTGGATATATTATCCGAAACCACTCCGTATAGGTATAAGCACCGCGAAATTGATTATGCCGAAGACAATTAAAGACAGAGTGAAATACAAGGGTCGTCCTGTTTCAGAATGGTGCTCTCTGTTTGTCCAGTCCCAGGACAACGTGTATGGACGAATGTCTGACAAAATATTCCTGACGGTCACCTAAGACGTTCTTTTCAAGATATTACGTCTGGTGGCGGAGAAATTCGTTTCTCTTGGCTTTTATACCCGTAATATTTTGGGAAGATCAACTAGTGATTTGACGGGTTTGACGATGTGGCATTCAAAGTGTATGGTGGCCAGATGTTCTAAAAGATAGACATAGCCTCAGGCTTCACAACCGGGAAATGACAAAATCGGGCAGGCAGCATGGCTATGTGGGTCGCTCCCATTAGGGTGTATAATCACCTATCTAGAGAAATTCCTTTTGTTTCTTACTCTATCGATTCTGCCCATTCGAGAACGGTGGTTTGAGTCCAACCGTTGGTGATGTACATTCGATACACTCAAGCGAAATGAGTGGTCGGTCATGTGTGGGCCGGGTTGCAAGACGTTCTTGTTGAACCCAATGTATTCGCCTCTAGAAATACACTATCGGCAGGTGGTCCCGTACCTTATCATAGTCAGAATCCAATCTCCAATAAGCGCCCGCGGTTTTGATTGTATACTATATATGTGGAGCGTGAGATGCAAGCGTTCCACTATATTGTTATTTACTTGTATTTAGACATTATTATAATACCAGAAAAGATATTGATTTCAAAAGTGTTTTGGGTTATAGTAAGGTAAAAACTGTCCATGTTTATGTGTGGACTGGTCTTACTATTATCCTTTAGTTTCAGAAAGGATTTTCAAAGTTAAATTGTATGGTTGGAATTTACTCACACCAGTCCCATGACTGACCCAGAGTTTATTTTGTTTTGTTTTTCCCTAAACTCTTGGGTGCCCAAATTTGTACGGGCAGTCAAGTGTTTCAGGCTTTACAGATACACTCGGAGGAGCTTGGAGCCGGAGTCTTCACCTTTGATTATTTAGAGTTATTTCCACTGTATCAAATGCTATGTTGTACTCTGATATGGTATGAATATACAATACAGTTTTGTATTTCAAAGTTATGTTATATAATATATTTTATTCGTCCCGCTATGAGATTCGTGTTTACTCTGATTCTGCTCAGTTGTGTTCTCCCCTTCTTCTTCTATTCTATTAGTTCTATCTTATCTTTCTCATCCTCTTATTTCTTTCTATTAATGACCTGGCATTTTCGATGTCTGAATAGTCGACATTGGGTTTTGTGTCGATTTTCGGAGTCGAAAATCTCGGGTCGTTACAGTTGGTATCAGAGCATACGGTTAAGGGATTACCTTGGCTCTGTGGCGTAACTCAATATAGATGGAGTTAGTAATACTCTAGATTGAGTATGAGTGTGTATATATGAGCACGTATTTGTAAATCAATATAAAAACTGTTTTATATTGTGTTGATTGGTTTGGCGAGTGGTTTATGAATTCTGGTCGATACTGGATTGCAAACTGTATCGATAGGTGTTTCTAAACTCTTAAACAGAGTAATTCGACACAATATTGTTTTAAAAAGCTGGGTAAATGAAATAAATTATCCAAAATATATTTTGATATAAAAGAAGTATATAACCTGATATTATTATAATATAATTGGATGTGTGATCATTATTATGATCGAATAAGATTTATCATTGAGTTGGTTATATAAATAACCAATCGAGATATTATACAAGTATGATATGCAAAATCAGATGAACTAAATCTGAATTTAAAACCAGAATTGAAATAAAACTCTGGAGAGTTGGAAATAATATTTGGATTAAATGTGAATTTTAAAATCCAGGGAGATTAGAAATTGTTTCCTAAGTGCTGTGAAAAATATTTTGAAGAAAATTCAAAATGGAAGTATTTTAAAATGAATTTTGAAAAGTGATATAGTACTGAACTCACTGTGATCACTGGAAAATAATTCTGATGATGACGGCCGCATTATCAGTGTTCATTTTCGAGTTTCTAAGTGACGGATTACTACCAAAGATTTTGTTTTGAAATAAGTGTTCAGAAATTCAAATGTTTTGAATTGCTAAATTATGAATATATATGTATATGATTTCAAACTGATTTGAAACGAAAACTCCAGGAATTTGAATTCTGAAATTTAAAATTTACTTATGAAGTAAATAAACAGAGAATTTAAATAAGTCAAATAAAGTGGAGTTGAATTGAAGCCAAGTAAGGAGAAAATTGTAATGGAATAGGATCCAACTTGGCAAAATGGTTAAAATTGTGAATTGAGATTTGGGATGGAACCGAACTTGGTTGGGAAATGTGATTATTTTGAATTGGAATTGAACTGGAGTTTGAAAAAGAAATTTGAATCGGGATGTAAGAGAATTATTGATTGAAGATAAACTGACTAGAGATCAGTTGGAGATGCATTCGGGTATGCTGACTGGATTGCAAATGGAAGCGAGAAAGTTGGATGCCCAATAAAGGGAGAAGTCCCAAAGTGGCGTGTTGTAGTAGTACCGAATGAACCGTGCAGCGGAGAGGCTGACGAAATTCTCCAAAAATTAAATTGTTAGAAAATTTTCGTTACAAAAGAAGGGAATTAATATTTTGATCAGTTCAGTTGAAACTGAAATTATGAAGTAAACCAAAAAGATTTTTAACCTGTTTTCAACAGAGAATTGCAGCATTTTCCACATCTTAGCAATTTCGAGGACGAAATTATTTTTAAGGGGGAAGGAATGTAACGTCCCGCATTTTTATCGGTTTATATTTGAATATTTAAATCAGTTTAACTATTGAATTCGTGTCATAAGTGGATTTATATATTAATTAAAACGAAGTTGAACGTATAAAAATATATATTAAATATAATCGAGCTCATAACGACGCTGTAGTTCGTAATTTAACGTTCTGAACTTCAACTGAGTGTACATGACCCAGTTTAAATCGGATTTATGCAAAACAAGAAACATTGGAATCTGTTGAACTGTATCTTTCTGACAGAAGTGAAATATTGAGATTTCGTCGTATATATTGCAAGATATGTCAAAATCAAATATTCAGAAAGTCGCTATGAAATCGTATATCGACCATAACGGTTTATTTGAAATAATTGTTATCGGTTTCAAATTTAGACAAGGTTCTTTTGAGGCATAGTGATAATTTAATTTTTAGAATTTTACTGTAATTTTTAATTAATTAAATACGCAACTTTTTATTTGGAATATTTTGCACCCTATATCAATATTTTGGTGTTTCAAAATAGGAATCAATCTACCGATATTATTATATTTTTGGGATTGTGGCACCTCGCTGAACACAACTGTATCTTCATTTCTGTCCGCAGCCGCCCAGACATGAACGGAATTTTCCATAGCAAGGTGCACTAAACTTTATAACTTGAAAATTAGAAGCTAAGTAAAGGAAGATTTTCAAATTTGTAAAACACGCTGTCTTTTCAAATTCAATGCTCAAGTCTTTTCTTTTTACTTCTGCCGCCCCTATCCTACTGCCTTCACTCTACAAATTGTCACTCTCCATTTACAATATGACGTACAAGATTTTGCAAAAGCAAATCTTTTTAAATCGACCAACCCATCTTCCAACCTGCATGTACAAGCTCATGCTAATCTACGATAGGGATGTAACAACCTGCTATTTTTAATGATTTAAATCAAATTTTATTTTGAAAACATTATGCAATTTCTTTTAACGGGGATTTGTAATTTGAAATACGTACAGTGAGATGTAGCAACTGTAAAAATTTCATCGAAAAATTTGAATGTTTGTCGATCGCGCATTTTTCAGGGCAAAGCTGCGCATATCAGTTCAAATTTTAGCGATTTTAAAATTTCTCCAAAACCAGTTCGGACAAACACGAAAAATATTCTATTTGTTGTCACGAATCCGATGGCGAAATTCGTTTCGCGAAAATCGGACGTTTTGACCTCCGTTTTCCGTCCGCATTTTTACGTCAAAGGGGTCCGTAACGCGCTTTTGAACGGAGCATCCTGACACTGCAAATTATACACCGTTGTGTCCGTCTCGTCGAGCTGATTACCAAAATATATTTATTTGTCAGTTTCGGTGCTCGGTTCGCGCTGAAACTGCGAAAAGGCTTGCGCAGTTCATTTTTGAAACGGTGACATTTGAGTTCGATGTGTCCCTTTTACGATTCTACATATTTTTTTAACCATTTTGGGTCTGCAAAACCCGTTCTTTTATTTTACTAAGTCATCCAAATTTTTTTTTTTTTGTTTTCAAAGTGGGCATGTTTGCATCTTCATTATGCATGCATGTTGGCTTAACAACTTCTTTATTTTTCAAAAGGGCATGCACGCATATGTGTTTTGTTAGTGTTCATTTGCATGCGTTTCTTCTTCTTACATCCCGTTACACTTCCATTCCCTTTTCTTTTTCATTTCAAAAGCCATGCATACATTCCCCTTTCCATTTCCAACATTGTTATACTTTTTCCCAAGCCAATTGCATGAATGAACGTAGTAATATATATATGCATCTTTTCTATTCACGTATAAACACAGTTACACATTTGCTTTCTATTCCCAGCAAACTTTTTGTGTCCCTTCCCATTTTCGTTTTTGGTTTGTTTCCAAATTGCCGCCGTATACATTTTTTTTTTCAACATGTTTCAATACATATTTAACTATAACGTTTCCAATTTTCAAGCGTTCCAAAGTTTAGTTTTCACCCAGTTTTTCGTGTATTCTTTGTTTATATGTATATAAAAAAATAAAAAAAATAAAAATAAACCATTCATTTACCTTTTACATTTCAAAAACGGTTCGTTCAAAATTTTGTTTTCGCTTCATACTGAAAGTCGGTTGTTTTGAATCATAAAAAAAACCCCTCCCTTCAGATCCATTTTTCCAAGGGACTAGCTCATCTTCGAAAGCCACGTTCCCCTTAATCTCCGCTCCCACTTCCCAGATTGAACGCTTCCTTCGGGAAAGTATACTTTACATTATAATATTACAGACTGCTATGTTTTTTTTTCTTTTTTTTCAAGTACCCATCCCATTACCTTCTCTTCTGCCATCCCTTCCCATAGCCTCTTCATTTGCTTTTCCCCATTTATCTCCTTCGCGCGTCACCAAAACATCGCAATGCCTTGTAGCCTCACCTCTCTCCGACCAAGTCTCTCCACTTCTTTCCTCTGTGTCCACCTCTTCCCTCAGCCGAATCTCTACCGAGTAGCCGAGTCCTCCCTTCGACCAACGCTGAAGCCCACGCTCATGAAGCCGACCACTCTCAACCCTGAAACTGCGCCTACCTCCACGCCAACGTGCTGCTGACCCGAGCTCGCCACATCAGCCTGAAGGCGCCTCTTCCTTCTCGTGATGATTTGCTCCGCTCCTTTGCCTCACCGAAACCGTCCCGCTCAGCTTGCGACTCCCCAGCTCTGACCTCCGCCCAACAGCCTCCGACTTCCCTCCGCTACGTCAACCGAACCCAAGATGACTGTCTGTCACTCGCTACCTGAGTCTGGTCCGAACACCTGCTACCGTGACACCCACCTGTTGTTCGACCCCCTGTACCACTCTCCTTCCCTTGCATGAGTATGTGTGTTGTGTTTGCTGTGAGTGTATGTACGCGGGTATATATATATATTTATTTTGATGCATGTGTGATTCTGTGTGGGTTAGTTTACTGGAAACTGTGTGTTATTCTTTGTGCATGCGGAATTTTAAATTATATATATGTGTACAGTTTTAATGTGTGGGTTAGAGTTGTGTGTTTATACATTTTAATAGTTTATTATACATGTATTTTGGAACGCGTCCAATTTTAACTATATATAATATAATTTTTCTATGTATATGTATGGAAATATTTATATAATATTTCATAATAAATTGTTGTGCTTATTTTTGAGTTAGGTTGGTGTTAAGTTCGAAAACCGTCCCAAAACCCAATAATCATACCGATCCGTTGAAAATTTCGTAGCCTCTTCTTATGAAAATAAAATATATCTTGAGCGGTTACCGTGACTGATCTATTTTGAGTCGTGCATGAATGTCATCGTTTCAATTCTGTATCGATCCGTCTGCCTTCTCCATTGCTGTGCCACGAAAGGTGAGTTTATCTCACACCTGACTTACATTTTTCATGGATGCTGGATCAATAATGAACTGTTATATGAAATGTAAAGGTTGCTAGTAGAAATTGTTTGATTTGATATGTATGCACATTTCATATGCGACACGATATATTCATATGACACGTAGTTGCACTGATGATATATATGTTGTGATTGATACTATATGATACCCTAGTTTAGGAAAAATCACTAAGGGTTGAAATGATACATACCCGAACGGACATTAGAATAGGGAAAAATCGTTATGGGTTGAAATGATAGACCTGAATGATTTTTACTAAATTTGGGATCGCGGGTTGAAATGATAGATCCGTAGAAATTTTATAAATCATGGATTGAAATGATAAATATCCGTATTACTTGACCATAGGGTAGAAGACTATATACGGACAATGTTGGTCATGTTTTTCGAAGTTAACTGATTTGAGAAATTTAATTTAAGATTTTATATTTTAAAGATTTATAAACTTAAATTTTTTTTAAGTTTTAAATTATATGTTTTAAAATGATTTTATGAGTAAATATAGATTTAAATGCTTGTTCAAGATTTTACTTATAATTTTATTTATTTTAAACCATATAATTTATCCATATAAGTATTCTAATTTTGTTTTATTATAAATATTTCTTTAAATCTATATTTTATATTATTTTAAACTTATATATACATATATATCTATTTTCAAAATTTATTTTCTGATGTATATTTTATAAACTTTAATAACAAAGTCAAGATGGATAAGTTAGATTTTGTGATTTAAATTCGAAGTTTAAGATGTAAAATTATATAACAATATTTGAATAATGAATGAATTCATATTAAGTTATGAATTCGAATTGATACGACTTTTAATAGAGATAAATTGGGTAAAATATGAAATGAATTTGAATTTGAATTCGAATTGGTTTGAACTTATAAGAGATGAACTTGAATTGTGAAATTGTTTTGAAATTAAATTTCCTAATTAAGGAATGAATTTGATTATAAATCAATTGAGTGCGAAATTGAATTAGTTTAAATATTGGACTTATATAAGAAATGAACTTGAATTATAAAATGTGAAACGATTTGACTTAAATTGGAATATGAGATTCGTTTGAATTATATAAACTAAATTTGAACTCGAGTTTTGCGAATATAAATCAAACCAAAATATTCTCGAAGTTAAATATTTTTGTTTTGATTTAAACAATAACGGCTACCTTTAAGATATGATTTGATATAAGTCGTTTGAATTGAAAGTCGTTATATGAATATTTTCGAAAATCGAATATAATTGAATTTGAATAATATAATATTAGTTTATGCCATATTTTTAGAACTTTCGAAATGATTCTGAAATCAATTTAATTAAGTGATATAAATGAGTTGTTTCAAAATTTAATATATTCGAAGTTAGATATTTAAATTTTGAATTCAAATTTGAATATGATAATTCATATAAACTATTTTATAAAATAATGACCACGGTGTGAAAAATATAAACGATTGGTTGTTAAAGAGACCGGGATCGGCTATTGTCATACTCTCTGCCAATACCGAAAACCACTTTGACAACTGTGTACGCGGTGGAGTTCCAGAATGAAGGGGATGATTTGGCGAACGACTCCATTTTTATTTCATATTAATTACGAGACCCTGACTACCTTGAATCAGCTTGATGTGGCTAAAACAGGAGCTACGCACGGACCAAGTGAGGTCATACCTCTTATCGAGCACACTTCTTCGATATTATTCTATTACTGTTGAGATTCGATTTGGGCCCTTTTGATTATGGGAGTGTGTATCGAGGTGGGCGGTAGTTGCTACTATGCGTTACCACCAGTCCGGCTCTGCAAACGGTGAATCCACCCTGGCATTCCTTGCGTGCCTTGTCACATGCCTTATACGAGCCCACTACGATTTTGTTTTGTACTGTTTTATATGGAGTGCCCTCTGATCAACCTCCAGTTTACGGAGGAATTACGGTACTGTATATACTATGGGAATATATAAACGGTGTAAGGGTAATCATGGTAATCCCGCTTACGCTATTTTGATATTTTACTTTACTGATAGACACTATTGTATATAGCGTATTATACTATATAGTATTAGTTTAACGGATCCTTAAAGGATGGTGATCCCAAACATCCTCTAAGTTACTGATTGCATTTCATCGAACATTTCATTTGTGTTGATTTACTTCCATGAGAATGTTAGTCCTGATCCGAGTTGTTTTGTTTTGCATTATTGCTCGGGTCAGATCGAGTATTACAGTTTCGAGATTCACCCTTGGAGTTGGAGCTTATGTTGGATTTTTGCTCATCTATATCTACCTGTTCAGTTGATCCAATTCTAACTATTCTTGTCATTTCTGTTTTTGTAGTCATCTTTCATTTACTGTATTAGTCTTCCGTTGAATTATTTATGTAAACTCTGATGTAAAGCTTCATAAACTACTATTGTATTCTAAATTTTCCGCTGTGAGATATTATATTGCTCTGTATCTGTATCTGTGTCTGTGATATGTGATTCTGTGATTTATTCTATTTACCTCAGAAGCTAATGACAATCTGTTGTTTTGGACGATTCGAGTTGACATGTTCTGTCGATTCGGCACGGTCAAAATGGCAGGTCGTTACAGTTGGTATCAGAGCTTTGGTTTTTCAAAGCTTTAGCCTATGGGGTAAAAGCTCATTAGAGATAGGGTAGTGATACCCTAGAATGAGTGGAATCAGTTGCAGAATCCTTCTTGAGAGAGCGTATTTTTGAAGTAAAAAAAAAATAGTTTCCAAAATGGTTTTTAAAATGTTTTTAAATAAGTATTTCGAATATAAAATTCTTTTTAATATTTAAATCTTCTTCTGAGTTTCCTTTCCCTTTGAATCTATCTTCCTTCGTAGATCCTTTTGATTAGGTACTTTCGTCCATTCAGTTTTTAACTCGAATTCTAGTACTTATCCTTGTCCATCCCAAGGTAAGAAGTAAAAAGAGAGTATAAATCTCTAACGAATTCATCCTTACTAAATATTGGTTTGAAATTTATATTTTGAAAGATATTATTATATAAGATCTTCTTAATGTAATATTTAATTTGATATTTGTAAATAATTTGGTAATACCAATGGTTTGTAAAGATTTTATGTGTAATGTATTCATATGTTAACTTATAGAATTAATTAAGTGTTATAAGTTTAAATATTGATAACATGAATTTGAAAGATTTAGATATAGTATAGAATGATTTTGTTATATATTTGATTTAATATTGTTGTATATTTTTTAAGAATTGTAGTTGAATTTTACAAATAAATGAGTGGGGGAGAGATACATTTTCCCTACTTGAAATTTTAATGATTTGAAATATATTATTTATAATATATGTTTTAGAGTGTGGTATATATTCTATCTAAATATAAAAAGATGTTTTGAGTACTTATTTGACGTTAAAATTGGCCTATCGAATACTTAGTGACTTGGGGTATACGTCTGATCAACGTCTATGTTAAATCCTATATGTACTTGATAGATATAGAGTCACACTCTAGTCGCTTGAAAATGATTTTGGTGATGACTGCAGCATCATCGATATCTATTTTCGGGTTTCGAAAGTGGGATAGATATATATCGCCAGTCGAGACGTCAAATAAATACTTAAAACTGTATTGAAATATTCGAAAATATTTTAACTTTTGATTTATATATATTTCAAATTTTTTTTATATATATATATATGTATGATAATAAATATGAATCATTTGTTTAAATGTATTAATTATTCAATTGCTAGTTCTCTGCCTCGTTCCTTTTCGGGGACGAAAAGTTTTGAGTAGGGGAGATTGTAACAACCTGCTATTTTTAATGATTTAAATCAAATTTTATTTTGAAAACATTATGCAATTTCTTTTAACGGGGATTTGTAATTTGAAATACGTACAGTGAGATGTAGCAACTGTAAAAATTTCATCGAAAAATTTGAATGTTTGTCGATCGCGCATTTTTCAGGGCAAAGCTGCGCATATCAGTTCAAATTTTAGCGATTTTAAAATTTCTCCAAAACCAGTTCGGACAAACACGAAAAATATTCTATTTGTTGTCACGAATTCGATGGCGAAATTCGTTTCGCGAAAATCGGACGTTTTGACCTCCGTTTTCCGTCCGCATTTTTACGTCAAAGGGGTCCGTAACGCGCTTTTGAACGGAGCATCCTGACACTGCAAATTATACACCGTTGTGTCCGTCTCGTCGAGCTGATTACCAAAATATATTTATTTGTCAGTTTCGGTGCTCGGTTCGCGCTGAAACTGCGAAAAGGCTTGCGCAGTTCATTTTTGAAACGGTGACATTTGAGTTCGATGTGTCCCTTTTACGATTCTACATATTTTTTTAACCATTTTGGGTCTGCAAAACCCGTTCTTTTATTTTACTAAGTCATCCAAATTTTTTTTTTTTTGTTTTCAAAGTGGGCATGTTTGCATCTTCATTATGCATGCATGTTGGCTTAACAACTTCTTTATTTTTCAAAAGGGCATGCACGCATATGTGTTTTGTTAGTGTTCATTTGCATGCGTTTCTTCTTCTTACATCCCGTTACACTTCCATTCCCTTTTCTTTTTCATTTCAAAAGCCATGCATACATTCCCCTTTCCATTTCCAACATTGTTATACTTTTTCCCAAGCCAATTGCATGAATGAACGTAGTAATATATATATGCATCTTTTCTATTCACGTATAAACACAGTTACACATTTGCTTTCTATTCCCAGCAAACTTTTTGTGTCCCTTCCCATTTTCGTTTTTGGTTTGTTTCCAAATTGCCGCCGTATACATTTTTTTTTTCAACATGTTTCAATACATATTTAACTATAACGTTTCCAATTTTCAAGCGTTCCAAAGTTTAGTTTTCACCCAGTTTTTCATGTATTCTTTGTTTATATGTATATAAAAAAATAAAAAAAATAAAAATAAACCATTCATTTACCTTTTACATTTCAAAAACGGTTCGTTCAAAATTTTGTTTTCGCTTCATACTGAAAGTCGGTTGTTTTGAATCATAAAAAAAAACCCTCCCTTCAGATCCATTTTTCCAAGGGACTAGCTCATCTTCGAAAGCCACGTTCCCCTTAATCTCCGCTCCCACTTCCCAGATTGAACGCTTCCTTCGGGAAAGTATACTTTACATTATAATATTACAGACTGCTATGTTTTTTTTTTTTTTTCAAGTACCCATCCCATTACCTTCTCTTCTGCCATCCCTTCCCATAGCCTCTTCATTTGCTTTTCCCCATTTATCTCCTTCGCGCGTCACCAAAACATCGCAATGCCTTGTAGCCTCACCTCTCTCCGACCAAGTCTCTCCACTTCTTTCCTCTGTGTCCACCTCTTCCCTCAGCCGAATCTCTACCGAGTAGCCGAGTCCTCCCTTCGACCAACGCTGAAGCCCACGCTCATGAAGCCGACCACTCTCAACCCTGAAACTGCGCCTACCTCCACGCCAACGTGCTGCTGACCCGAGCTCGCCACATCAGCCTGAAGGCGCCTCTTCCTTCTCGTGATGATTTGCTCTGCTCCTTTGCCTCACCGAAACCGTCCCGCTCAGCTTGCGACTCCCCAGCTCTGACCTCCGCCCAACAGCCTCCGACTTCCCTCCGCTACGTCAACCGAACCCAAGATGACTGTCTGTCACTCGCTACCTGAGTCTGGTCCGAACACCTGCTACCGTGACACCCACCTGTTGTTCGACCCCCTGTACCACTCTCCTTCCCTTGCATGAGTATGTGTGTTGTGTTTGCTGTGAGTGTATGTACGCGGGTATATATATATATATTTATTTTGATGCATGTGTGATTCTGTGTGGGTTAGTTTACTGGAAACTGTGTGTTATTCTTTGTGCATGCGGAATTTTAAATTATATATATGTGTACAGTTTTAATGTGTGGGTTAGAGTTGTGTGTTTATACATTTTAATAGTTTATTATACATGTATTTTGGAACGCGTCCAATTTTAACTATATATAATATAATTTTTCTATGTATATGTATGGAAATATTTATATAATATTTCATAATAAATTGTTGTGCTTATTTTTGAGTTAGGTTGGTGTTAAGTTCGAAAACCGTCCCAAAACCCAATAATCATACCGATCCGTTGAAAATTTCGTAGCCTCTTCTTATGAAAATAAAATATATCTTGAGCGGTTACCGTGACTGATCTATTTTGAGTCGTGCATGAATGTCATCGTTTCAATTCTGTATCGATCCGTCTGCCTTCTCCATTGCTGTGCCACGAAAGGTGAGTTTATCTCACACCTGACTTACATTTTTCATGGATGCTGGATCAATAATGAACTGTTATATGAAATGTATAGGTTGCTAGTAGAAATTGTTTGATTTGATATGTATGCACATTTCATATGCGACACGATATATTCATATGACACGTAGTTGCACTGATGATATATATGTTGTGATTGATACTATATGATACCCTAGTTTAGGAAAAATCACTAAGGGTTGAAATGATACATACCCGAACGGACATTAGAATAGGGAAAAATCGTTATGGGTTGAAATGATAGACCTGAATGATTTTTACTAAATTTGGGATCGCGGGTTGAAATGATAGATCCGTAGAAATTTTATAAATCATGGATTGAAATGATAAATATCCGTATTACTTGACCATAGGGTAGAAGACTATATACGGACAATGTTGGTCATGTTTTTCGAAGTTAACTGATTTGAGAAATTTAATTTAAGATTTTATATTTTAAAGATTTATAAACTTAAATTTTTTTTAAGTTTTAAATTATATGTTTTAAAATGATTTTATGAGTAAATATAGATTTAAATGCTTGTTCAAGATTTTACTTATAATTTTATTTATTTTAAACCATATAATTTATCCATATAAGTATTCTAATTTTGTTTTATTATAAATATTTCTTTAAATCTATATTTTATATTATTTTAAACTTATATATACATATATATCTATTTTCAAAATTTATTTTCTGATGTATATTTTATAAACTTTAATAACAAAGTCAAGATGGATAAGTTAGATTTTGTGATTTAAATTCGAAGTTTAAGATGTAAAATTATATAACAATATTTGAATAATGAATGAATTCATATTAAGTTATGAATTCGAATTGATACGAACTTTTAATAGAGATAAATTGGGTAAAATATGAAATGAATTTGAATTTGAATTCGAATTGGTTTGAACTTATAAGAGATGAACTTGAATTGTGAAATTGTTTTGAAATTAAATTTCCTAATTAAGGAATGAATTTGATTATAAATCAATTGAGTGCGAAATTGAATTAGTTTAAATATTGGACTTATATAAGAAATGAACTTGAATTATAAAATGTGAAACGATTTGACTTAAATTGGAATATGAGATTCGTTTGAATTATATAAACTAAATTTGAACTCGAGTTTTGCGAATATAAATCAAACCAAAATATTCTCGAAGTTAAATATTTTTGTTTTGATTTAAACAATAACGGCTACCTTTAAGATATGATTTGATATAAGTCGTTTGAATTGAAAGTCGTTATATGAATATTTTCGAAAATCGAATATAATTGAATTTGAATAATATAATATTAGTTTATGCCATATTTTTAGAACTTTCGAAATGATTCTGAAATCGATTTAATTAAGTGATATAAATGAGTTGTTTCAAAATTTAATATATTCGAAGTTAGATATTTAAATTTTGAATTCAAATTTGAATATGATAATTCATATAAACTATTTTATAAAATAATGACCACGGTGTGAAAAATATAAACGATTGGTTGTTAAAGAGACCGGGATCGGCTATTGTCATACTCTCTGCCAATACCGAAAACCACTTTGACAACTGTGTACGCGGTGGAGTTCCAGAATGAAGGGGATGATTTGGCGAACGACTCCATTTTTATTTCATATTAATTACGAGACCCTGACTACCTTGAGTCAGCTTGATGTGGCTAAAACAGGAGCTACGCACGGACCAAGTGAGGTCATACCTCTTATCGAGCACACTTCTTCGATATTATTCTATTACTGTTGAGATTCGATTTGGGCCCTTTTGATTATGGGAGTGTGTATCGAGGTGGGCGGTAGTTGCTACTATGCGTTACCACCAGTCCGGCTCTGCAAACGGTGAATCCACCCTGGCATTCCTTGCGTGCCTTGTCACATGCCTTATACGAGCCCACTACGATTTTGTTTTGTACTGTTTTATATGGAGTGCCCTCTGATCAACCTCCAGTTTACGGAGGAATTACGGTACTGTATATACTATGGGAATATATAAACGGTGTAAGGGTAATCATGGTAATCCCGCTTACGCTATTTTGATATTTTACTTTACTGATAGACACTATTGTATATAGCGTATTATACTATATAGTATTAGTTTAACGGATCCTTAAAGGATGGTGATCCCAAACATCCTCTAAGTTACTGATTGCATTTCATCGAACATTTCATTTGTGTTGATTTACTTCCATGAGAATGTTAGTCCTGATCCGAGTTGTTTTGTTTTGCATTATTGCTCGGGTCAGATCGAGTATTACAGTTTCGAGATTCACCCTTGGAGTTGGAGCTTATGTTGGATTTTTGCTCATCTATATCTACCTGTTCAGTTGATCCAATTCTAACTATTCTTGTCATTTCTGTTTTTGTAGTCATCTTTCATTTACTGTATTAGTCTTCCGTTGAATTATTTTATGTAAACTCTGATGTAAAGCTTCATAAACTACTATTGTATTCTAAATTTTCCGCTGTGAGATATTATATTGCTCTGTATCTGTATCTGTGTCTGTGATATGTGATTCTGTGATTTATTCTATTTACCTCAGAAGCTAATGACAATTGTTGTTTTGGACGATTCGAGTTGACATGTTCTGTCGATTCGGCACGGTCAAAATGGCAGGTCGTTACAAGGGACATCACATACCCAGTACGCCCCATGGATCCAAACCGTACTCAGATGGCCTCAAACATTGAAGAAAACATGTACAATCTTTCTTTTCAATACGTTTTCGCTTTAGTCCTTTATGCTAAAGCATATAGTATCAAGCCTATGTTAAGTAATATCAAATTTTAGGAAATCGCAGCTACCAAAAATCAAATGAATAGGGTATACTAAGTTATATAAATATATATATGTATCAATCACGGCAGACCTCCGCACATGCATCATACTACAAGATCCACATCACTTTGATGAGATCTCAAATCAACGTATTACTGTCATCTACCCTAAGTGCCATAGCCAACCTAGCTAGAACACTGTACATTCCTTGGCAACCAAGGACTTGCACCGTATAAATACAGCTTCCCCCTTGCTTCAGAACTCAACTTCAAAGCTCTCGTTGGGTATTCTTTTCATTTTTTTCCACAAACAAATACACATCTTCTTTTCTTCTCTTCTAAAAAATTTCTAGAACATGAAAAGAAATCACTTAAATTAAAACAAAAGGAAAGGGAGCGCAGGAGAACCGAAGTTGGTAAGGGAAGTTTGAAATTGAAGGACGTGGGAGCATACGGGTATTGTAGTGGTGGTTGACATATATATGTTAGTAAGAGAAATGGTAAGTGTGAACAGAAGAATGGGATGGAGCTGATGAGTGTAAAGACAATGGGGCGTAGGGACGAGAGCTATTGGGCCATGGACGGAGCGGTGATTATAGATGGAATTTGTTTGGTTGGAGCAAAGTAAGAAACAAGAGAGAAGAAAAAAAAAAGCAAATCAAAAATAACCCGTACAACACTCATAACTAGCTCGGTTGCTTCTCAATACAGTAGGCACAAAGCTGGGCTCGGTTGTGTGGTGAAGGAACAGTAGAAGTTGTGGGGTGAGGCAGTTTCGGTCAGCCTAGCAGTAGGGACGGTGGCAAGAAGCTTTGAAAAGGGGAACCGTTGTATGTGCAGGGGAATGCGAATATATTTTCGGCAGAGGAGATCAATAGGAACAAGAGGGTGAAAACGAAATGTACTGGTGCACTGCACTTAGCAGAATACATGTTGTAAATGGTTTACCATTTGCGTCACTGTTTGAAATTCAGTACTCAGGGTCACCATTCACGTATCAACATGAATTGAAAGTCTCACTTATGGCTAAAACTATCAGACGAAAACTTTCCTTTGTCGTAGGTTAAGGTAATGGGCGGGAGCTCGGTGTTCGACGCAGTCATGAGAGGTGGGATTAAATTCACTGGAGTTGGGAAGAAACAGTATAAGTTCTAAAGTGTTGAAATTCCTGAAAGCTTGCGGTACTTTGCTGAAGCGAAGTAGCAGCGTGAAGCATTCGTGTGTTGAGCGAGCCGACAGACGATGTTTCAGCGTGAACGATGGCAGAATTGAACGTCTGATTTAATCGACTGACGCAAATCGTTATTTAACGGTTAACGCGCAAAGGTGAGTAAATTCACTAACTCTCTTTTTATTTAAAATATTTTAATTATATTTTTAAATAATGGTTGAATGCTGTGTAATGGTTGTTTAGGCAGATTAAGGTTAAATTGGTTGAATTATATATCGTTGCATATATATACACATCATTGGTTGGACTGATTCCATCGATTATAATATTTCCTGGTATGGAATCAGTGTTCATTGTTGACTAACATCGGTAGATGCAGGAAACCGGTTGGAGGAATCCAACCGGATTCCTCAATATTTATATGTACTGTTTGTTTTATATAGATGCACTGTTTGAACCCAAATGACTTTTGAAACCTTGTGTTGATATTAGCGTTGAATGGAAATTCAAACGTTATTTTGTTTTAATCAATAGATGATATCGATTAAGAAAATGGCAACAACCCACCATAAATGTATCATTTGTTTTAACCGCTATTGTTTTATCAAAATCCCACCATGTGCAAACCACGTGTTTCACTGTACTTACTAAAGGATTTGGTAAAGTGGATTCTTATATTAATAAGATTAATAAGTAAGTAGGCGGAGATTAACTTGATGATTAATAACAAGAATTTATTGTTTTAAGAACAATTAAATGATATATTTACAAATAGTTTATGGTTGATTTCATATTAAGTAAGATTAGTTAGAATCGATTGTTGTTTATTTAATAGTAAATGAGATTATTTAGAAATAAATTATTATTTTTATAGTAATCAATACAAGTGAAATTATTTGGATTAATAAATGTTATTTATTCAAAATGAAAAGATTTGTTAGAATTGATTAGTGGGTTAATCATGGCTAAATATTTACCAAGAAAACTGTTTTGATCAATAATTGGTTATTTAATTAAATTAGATTGGGATGATTAATCTAATGTAATAAATTAACAAATAGTTGATTTAGTTTAAATAAGATTTTAAAGTATAAGGGATTTGTCTAAAGAAGACAAAGCGAAGAGGAATGTTCAATAAGGGATCTGTCTAAGAAAGATGAAGTGGAGAGAAATGTTTAAAAATGGATTTGTATAAGCTAATGTAAATAACCGAGTTTTCAAAATAAGGATATGGCGTCATAAAACCATATTTAAAATATAGCAAGAAGCACGGTTACTGATTTTAAAGTATAAGGGATTAGAGTTACGAACTTATATCTATTCTAAGGTAAGAACGTCGTCGATCAAGGTCTGAGAGGTAATTAAAATACCCCAATTTGAACGGCTTAACAATTATCGAGGGATGGTATTTGGTTTGTAACAGAAAGAGATGTCAAGATTTTGTAATAGAAAGAGATGTCAAGATTTTTGTAACGAAAGGAGATGTCAAGATTTTTGTAACAAAAAGAGATGTCAAGATTTTTGTAACGGTAAGAGATGTCAAAGATCAGTATAAGGTGGAATATAGCAGCGTATTTCAAGTATTTGAACTAAAGCAATAAAACAACGCTGTTGGCTAGGCTAAAGCATGACTGTTATGTCGAGATTTGTTATAAAGGGGAATATTACAGCGTATGACAAGTTTTGAACTATAACGTTAAATTAACGCTGTTAGCTAAGCTTAAGTGTGATTTTTATATATATAGCACTACTCCCTAGGGAATGTAAACAGTTGTTTTGAAATCCACTTATTCTAAAGTAATAAGTAGCGATGATTGTCCAAAGAAATATAAGAACGAGTAGTGGAGAGTCGTTTCAGAAAACGATGACATCATTTCGATGTTTGAAATATGATTAGAGTTAAATAACACTATTAGAAATGGAAACTATAATTCGACGATGATGAATGTTAAATAAAAAGTGCCCATGGTTGTGTGATGATAGTTATACATTTGATTGAATGTTGTTTTTACTTCGATAGTTAAATAACCGACTATCGAAGTGTTTTGACCATCGTTGTCAATACGGAGAGACCGGTTGGATATATTATCCAAAACCACTCCGTATAGGTATAAGCGCTGCGAAATTGATTATGCCGAAGACAATTGAAGACAGAGTGAAATACAAGGGTCGTCCTGTTTCAGAATGGTGCTCTCTGTTTGTCCAGTCCCAGGACAACTTGTATGGACGAATGTCTGACAGAATATTCCTGATGGTCACCTAAGACGTTCTTTTCAAGATATTACGTCTGTTGGCGGAGAAATTCGTTTCTCTTGGCTTTTATACCTATAATATTTTGGGAAGATCAACTAGTGATTTGACGGGTTTGATGATGTGGCATTCAAAGTGTATGGTGGCCAGATGTTCTAAAAGATAGACGTAGCCTCAGGCTTCACAACCGGGAAATGTCAAAATCGGGCAGGCAGCATGGCTATGTGGGTCGCTCCCATTAGGGTGTATAATCACCTATCTAGAGAAATTCCTTTTGTTTCTTACTCTATCAATTCTGCCCATTCGGGAACGGTGGTTTGAGTCCAACCGTTGGTGATGTACATTCGATACACTCAAGCAAAATGAGTGGTCGGTCATGTGTGGGCCGGGTTGCAAGACGTTCTTGTTGAACCCAGTGTATTCGCCTCTAGAGATACACTATCGACAGGTGGTCCCATACCTTGTCATAGTCAGAATCCAATCTCCAATAAGCGCCCGCGGTTTTGATTGTATACTATATATGTGGAGCGTGAGATGCAAGCGTTCCACTAGATTGTTATTTACTTGTATTTAGACATTATTATAATACCAGAAAAGATATTGATTTCAAAAGTGTTTTGGGTTATAGTAAGGTAAAAACTGTCCATGTTCATGTGTGGACTGGTCTTACTATTATCCTTTTGTTTCAGAAAGGATTTTCAAAGTTAAATTGTATGGTTGGAATTTACTCACACCAGTCCCATGACTGACCCAGAGTTTATTTTGTTTTGTTTTTCCCTAAACTCTTGGGTGCCCAAATTTGTACGGGCAGTCAAGTGTTTCAGGCTTTACAGGTACACTCGGAGGAGCTTGGAGCCGGAGTCTTCACCTTTGATTATTTAGAGTTATTTCCGCTGTATCAAATGCTATGTTGTACTCTGATATGGTATGAATATACAATACAGTTTTGAATTTCAAAGTTATGTTATATAATATATTTTATTCGTCCCGCTATGAGATTCGTGTTTACTCTGATTCTGCTCAGTTGTGTTCTCCCCTTCTTCTTCTATTCTATTAGTTCTATCTTATCTTTCTCATCCTCTTATTTCTTTCTATTAATGACCTGGCATTTTCGATGTCTGAATAGTCGACGCTGGGTTTTGTGTCGATTTTCGGAGTCGAAAATCTCGGGTCGTTACATAGGATAACATAAAAAAGGGTATTTCATTGTTTTACACCTTTCGATGTGTTCTAATAACAAATAAAAGAATCCTTTTATTTGTTTATACTTTTCTATACATTCTAATAACATTTAAAAGAATATTTTATATGTAAATATTTTCCTATGTATTCTAATGTCAAATAAAAGTGGATTTTATTTGTGCAACAAATTCTAAGTTTCAAGTGACAAATAAAAGTGAATTTTATTTGTGCAACAGATTCTAAGTATATATTTGTGTTGTAGCATGTATATAAAAAGATGGACTTTATTTCTATGTCATATTCGTATGGATAATACAAATAAAAAGATGAACTTAATTTCTATGTTATATTTGTATTGAAAAATGCATATAAAAAGATGAACTTTATTTCTATGTAATATTTGCATTGTAAAATGCATATAAAAAGATGAACTTTATTTCTACGTAATATTTGCATTGTAAAATGCATATAAAAAGATGAACTTTATTTCTATGTAATATTTGCATTTTAAAATGCACATAAAAGATGAACTTTATTTCTATGTAATATTTGCATTGTAAAATGCACATAAAAGATGAACTTTATTTCTATGTAATATTTGCATTGTAAAATGCATATAAATAAATAATTCATATTCTAAGTTTTATTTGTGTTAGTAAACACAAATAAAAAGATGATTCTTTTGCTGAGTTATATTTGTGTTGAAAAACACAAATAAAAATAACAATTCATTTCTATGTAACTTCTGAAATTAATTTCTTATTTACATATAAAATGTAAACAAAATTGTTGCTTTCATTTCAGAAATCAAGTTTTGACAAAAAAAATGATATTTTCAATTCAATAATCAAGTTTTGATAAAAGTGAAATTTTCATTTCACTAATAAAGTCTTGACCAAAAATGTTCACTAATAAAGTTTTAGCCAAAAATGTGATCTCTTATTTCAATACTTATGCTTTAACAAAAATGTTATTTTTATTTCAATACTTAAGTTTTAATCAAAATGTTATTTTCATTTCAATTTTAATTATATGAAAATATAATCATTTTGCTTCAATTTTAGTTACATTGAAAAATGTAATCATTTTATTTCAATTTTAATTACATTGAAAAATGTAATCTTTTTAATTTATTTATAATTACATTAAAAATGTAATCTTTTTTTATTTATATATTTTCTGTTCATATTCTATTGTAAATAAACAAATAAAAATAATATATTATTTGTCGTTCAAATTTCGTTGTTCATTAAAATGATATAATAAATAATTTAATACTTTAAATAAATTAGAGCAACTATATTACGATTTAAATCTGAATACAATATGATTTAGATCTAATTTTAGATCTAATTCTCTAACCACAAATACATTCAACAATATATTCAATTCAATGAAGATCCAACCTATCATGAACAACAAAACAAACCACCAACAACAGCCAACCATTCATCAATCACAGAACATTTCAGATCTAAATTTACATCATTATACAATTATTTTTAACGCAAGAAAAATAATTAATTAAATAATAAATTCAGAATTCTCACATTGATTTTTGCTGAAAATTCGACTGTCTCAGAATCAGTTCTGGTCTACGCCATCGCGAAGCTCTCGGAAAGACGAGTCCAACGCAACTTACGGTTCGTCAATCGGACCTCGTATGAGAGAGTAATTGATTTTTAAAGATAGCATAAATTAAATATTAAATTAATAAAATAATAATAAAAAAGACCTTCTCCTTCGTTCATCACGTATCGGCCGAACCCACTATCCATCCTCCAATCCTCTGTGCGCACCCCCCTATGGCCACCCATGCGCCGATCAGACCCCGCCACTCCGACGCTCCGCCCGCGAGCCACCAACGCCCAGAAGGCCACCCAACTCGGCCTCTTCCTCGCCTCAAAAATCGAACCCGAACGCGGCCACTTCCTCATCAGAATTCGCGAAATCCGTGCACCAAAACCCGATCTTAACCATATAGATTCAAAGCTCTCTGAATTCTCTTCGATTTGGTATATAATTTGTAGATTTTCGTTGAACGGATTGAGAGAAATTGATGTTCGAAAATCGGAGCTTTCTGGCCATAGAATGAATAGGCGGCGGCGGCTGGCTCATTTCTAGGGTTAGGGTTTGACTTTTTCAGATTTTTTTATTATTTTATTATTAAAAATGTGTTATAAAGGTGAAAATGCGGGCTGTCTCCGAATTGGGCTTACTTACTGTCGATCTTAACGTTTTGAGGCCTTCTGAACGCAATGGGATGGGTCTCGGGGTCCAATTCCGAATTCTGTAGAAAATTTTATTTAAAATCCCATTAAAAATTAATTAATTAAATAAATATTGACCGTACATTTAAATATGCCGGGGCCACATACGACCTCAGAAAATTCTAAAAAATATATTTTTAGCTTTCTTATGACGATATGGTTCTAACAACACCAATTTCGTCGAATTCTGAGACTATTTGAAAATGGCTATTTTTAAGGCGTTTAAATTTAACTGAAATAGTCAAAACACATTTTATTTCGCCACGCTCACATATTAATTCGAAAAATTCTGAAAATTGAAACCTAGCTATAATTTGACATTTCGGATCTAACAAAAGTGGTTTCGTCGAAAACGGAGGTCGTTTGAAAAATGACTATTTTCAAGGCTAATATATTTAATATTAAAAATACATTTTTAAACGAATAATTTCCGAAACTCAAAATATATAAGTGTTTACTATTTTTCAATGCAGAAACGTCATTCCGGACTCAATGGAAGTGGTTTCGAGTCGAAATTCCTTCATATACGAAAAGTAGCCTTCTGACCTTTGTAAATTTCATAGCGACCTTTCTAAATATTGAATTGGCCATAACTTTTGATTCCCGCTATGAAATTTCAATATTTCAGATTCGTTAGAAAGATATTTTTAAATAGAATCTAATATTTTTGGTTTCACTAAAATCGGTTAAATTTTGCATCCTGTACGGTCAGTCAAATTTCAAGTTTGACTTTTCAAACTACTACGCCATTTCTAACTCCATTTATATTATAATTAAATTTATTCATTCTAACTTCGATTAAAATAAATTCTAGCCATTATTATTTATAATAAATCACTTTATATTCCCAAAATTCATTAAAATTTTCTAAAATAATTTTTTTTAATTGGTTCAGAATTTACGGGTTGTTACACCCCCCCTTCTTCTTCTTTCCGTCCGCTTTCTCCCCTTCCCCTTCGCACAGTATAACCCCCCCATCGACATCCGAAACCCTAGCCCCCATTCGAGTCCAACCCCGTCGCCTGGCCCACCTCCGGCCATCGCAGCTCCGCCGGCGTCCAATGAGCCTTCCCCCGACTCCAACGCTCCTCCTCCTACCTCTTGCAAACAAAGAAGGTCAGTTTTTAATTTATAAAACCTACTTTTTAAATCATTTTTTATTTGTATAACGAGGAGATTTTCATAAGTATAACGATCAAGAAACGATGTTTATTTATAGTTATAAACTGTAAAAATATAATCTTTTTATATATAATAGCATTTTAAAAATATAATCTTTTTTTATAGAATAGCATTATAAAAATATAATCTTTTTATATAGAATAGCAGTCTAAAAATGTAGTCTTTTCATATAGAATAGCATGGTAAAAATATAATTTTTCCTTGTATGAAGTAGCGAAGTAAAAATAGGATTTTTATATATTGAATAACGAAATAAAAATTCGATTTTTATATATTGAGTAGCGAAGTAAAAATAGGATTTTATATATTGAATAACGAAATAAAAATTCGATTTTTATATATTGAATAACGAAATAAAAATTTGATTTTTATATATTGAGTAGCGAAATAAAAATTCGATTTTTATATATGTAGTGAATACGGATGACGAAAGTGAGAACTCCTCACCTTTAATTTAAATTTCTAGTTAAAAATATATACTAGGATGCAGACGGTGTTTAGTAGCACCCAACACCCGTCGTCCACAGACCATGGACGACTTGTATGCTTGTTTGTTTGATTTTGATGTGTAGTTGATTGTGTGATGTGAAAAGAAATAAAATATTTTATAGTTTAGAATATGATTTTTAACGTGTATATAAAATAAATATTTATAAACAGATCAATGATTTGTTTATATACACTGATTTGATTGATATTAATTGGGACGATAAATTTTACACATCGCCCAACTGCACAAATGAAATCAGTGTTTGATTGATTGAAACCCCACACGGGTATTGGGATGATATATGACATACACTAATCCCAATAATTAGTTGTATGTCGATTGATTGATTGACAGACTGTCATAAGCATTAAATATTTATATTTGATGCTTATACAGTGTAGAATGCACTCCGGATGATGGTTGATTATTTATCGTTGTTATTTTATACATGTGTTGTAGAAAATCCATATAATTAACATTATATGTTAATTGATTGGGCCTCATTCCAGTTTTGAATAGAAATATTTGAAAAGAAATATTTGAATAGAAATATTTGAAAAAGAAATATTTGAAATATAATATTTGAAAATAGAAATATATGAAGCCGTGTTGCTTAGACTGATGCCATTTTGACGTGAACGATATTTATATCGATTTTATTCATTTTTCAATGAATATTGAAATGAATTGAAATTCGAATTAAATTGACATGACTTGAAATTCGAATCAAATTGAAATGAATTGAAATTCGAATTAAGTTGAAATTGAATTGAAATCGATTTGAAATGAAATTAAAACGAATTTATATTAGAATATTCAATTTTGATTAGAAATTGAATATGAAGTTGAAATCATTTCGAAAATGAATTTAAAGCGATTTATAAAATACGTTTTTAAAGGAAATCGATGAAATATATATAATATATATATTATATATATAATGGCCTGAATAGAACGCACCGCGCCGCGGTAGTTCGGGAATTTCGACCATTGACTTCGAATGGACATTGCGGGAGATCCGACAGTCAGATTCTCCTAAAACCGGAACCGTTGGGTTCGTATCGAAAAGAGCTTTCTAACAAAAATTAGAAATTAGAAATCTAACGGTTGGATTTGGAATTATCTCCAAATCAAATTTGGAAAAGGTCGCTGTAAGTGCAGTTCGATGGCCGTTGATGGAAATCGACTATACGGGCCTTGATAAAATTATTAAAAATAGTAATAATTTGTGTAAAATCATAAGAAATGATTTGTGAAGAATTGGGATGAAAATTTCCATATTTGAAAAGATAAAAATAGATTTTTATCAAAATGAACTAGTTTTGAACTAGATTAATAATCTATTTATTTTTAAATAAATAAATTGGATTTGAAATGGTTTTGAAAATAACCAGAATTTCCAATAATTGAATTGGAATGGATTTGAATCGAAATCATCTTCGTAATAGTTCGATGTTGGATTTCGTGATTATACAGATGTTGTTATGGAAATTTGAAAGACATATTTATATCATTGTTTCCAATACGTTATTTGTTGGTCGTAGAATTTGATATTGAATATAAGCCGATATATTTTCTATTCAGAGCCCTGTATTTAATATCAAATGTGATTTGGGTTTGTCGTGAATGGTGTCTTCATTAACACTGTTCTTAAGCCCAGTTGAGAAAAAGATTAAATCTTTTTTTTAGATTTAATGAAGTGTGCCAATTAAATGATATTTAATTGGAATTGAATTGGTATTAATTTTTGGGTTTATCGTGATCAGTGTTTTAAATAACACTTGTTCTTTAACCCGATAATTAATGGAATACTATTTTGGGTTGTCGTGAACGGTATCTTCAATAATACTGTTCTTAGGCCCAACAGAGTTAAGAAAATCAGAAAATAACTGAAGATTAGTTAAGTTGAATGGTTTCTTGGGTATTGATCTGATGTTGGTTCCGGCCTTCGGGGTTTATACTTAGGGAATTGCTCACTTGCTATTTTATGGTTAGGGACTGATTGAAATGTGATGTGATTTTGGGTTTATCGCGAACCATGTTTTAAACGACATTGATTCTTTAACCCAAAAAGATTAAAACTAAGTGGAGTTTTAATGAATCTTTAATTAGATTGAAAAGATCAAGAATGGAGTATCACCAGTTTTTCTCCAGGCGATAGTTAAATCTTTAATTAGATTTGAACGTGAAATGGTAATTGAATTTACCGATAACACCGTGGTGTTAGATATATAGTATGACCAGTTTTACTCCATGGGATAAATAGGTTGGGATTGGGAAATAAAATAAATAATTACTTCGGTGTGGTTCGCTAATCCCGACTAGTTTGAATTGATATTCAGGGAAGATTAAAGAATAAATTTAAAAGAATTTATCTTTGATAAAATTAATGGGAACCTTACCTAAGAATGTGAAATTTAGAAACTAACTGTAGGTTGGCTAAGATGAACGGTTTCCTGAGTATTGATCTGATGTTGGTTTCGGCCTTTGGGGTTAATGTTTTGGGGAATTATTCTCTTGCTAATTTACGGTTAGTGACTGATGAATTGGAATGAGGCGTATGTTGTGTTTGTGTAAAATTTGTTTATTATATACGCGAGTTATTCGGAAAGACCGGGTTCATCCCATTCTGAATAACTGATACGACGATTAGTCAAAGATGAAGACGTTGGTTGAAGATCGGAGGCCTTCACGTCGTTTGGGTGATTACTGATGATCTGGATTGGGCCGTACACCCAAGAGGAAGGAATCAGTTAGTGGTCGTCCAGACGTACTTGGAGATCGATGGATATGCGAGGTACAAGGTGCCTCCGGTTTCGCTCAGACCCAGAACGGACTTGTAAATGGATGTGTGTCTGACATCAGATTTCTTTCTGTGTGATTGATATAGGTTGCATATCGTGAATTGCCTGTGTGGCATGCTACGATGCAAATGATCAAGGCTTCTGTTGAAAAGAAGAGTCTTGTGGTGGATGATCAAAGCACAGCCTGTGTAGCATAGTTTGTGTAACGTTGATTCGCGAGCCTCACACCCCGGTTGTGAACCAAAAACGGGCAAAGGACATCAGGGAGGGTATGCGTTTTCTTTTAGATAGAAGTGGCGTCAGTGGTTTTACACGCCCTGAGTAGTTTGACTTATGTGGTTGTTGCTGTTGCTAGGTGCCTCGGATATATCGGTCGATCCGAGACCGATGGAGTCATTCGTTGGCTCATTTACGCCCCAAAGGGCGGGGAAACGTAGTGTTCAGGCATTATAATCCACATCGGTTGACCGGCCCTGACGATCCAAAGGTCACTCGAGCTCTGACCTGAGACATGGGCTAGATTGTCTCGAATTGGTAGAGGGCTATCTTTTGCCTCGGTTCACAGACGGAAATCCAATTTCCAAATACGTGATTATGCGGTTTTATTTGTAGAGCCTAGTATGACGACATAGTGGGATGGGGCGCTTATGCCGTCTATGATTGATACTTATGATTTGAAGTTGTTTTATACACTATGCACTTATAATAATATCAAATGATTTGTTTTAAACGTATCAAGCATTCTTGGCTATTATAAGGTAAAAACCTATCCTCCGACTTGCATTGCGTTGTGTGATGGGACCTGGGTCTTATAATAGCTTCATTGTTCTTTATTTAACATTGCGTTGTTGTTTTATGCACTGGTATTCTTGGAGGAAACCCGTTCCATGATATACGGCGTGGTCCCTTGATTTTCCTAACTTTAAAATAAAAGATTAATAACTGTTTTAGTTCTCACACCAGTCCCATGACTGACCTGGAGTTTATTGTTTTAACCTAAACTCTGGGTGTCCTTATTTTGACACGGGCAACTAGTAGTTTTGGTTTTGCAGATTTATATTCATAGGATCCAAATTTACAGCTGGAACGATACCCGGAAAGCTCTGTATCTGTGTATTACTTTCAGTTGTGTATTGTATTATTTTTCCGCTGCTATGTAATGTATTGTAATCTTTGATATTTTTCTGATGTATATCATTTGTTTATACTCTGTATATTCTTGTATTCTGATGAATTGTTGTAATTAACAATGAAATGTTCTTCTATCCTCGTTCTGTTGTGGCTTGTTCTCAACTCAATCCGTGATTTCCCGTGAGGGGGATTTCGGGTCGTTTCATAATCACAAATACGTTAATTATAAACTTCTCACTCTCAACTCGTTCTAGGGTGTTTCTAACCCCATCTCTAACGAGTTACCCATTCTAGAATGATACTAATTCTATCTCTAATGAGGATTTTTCAATAGTATATTACTAATCCTACCTCTAATGAGTCTTTTATTCTGTTCTAACGAGTTGTACTCCAAAGATTTGAGTTAACCAAAGCTCTGATACCGGCTGTAACGATACAGATTTCGCCCGGACCAAATCGATCGCTAAACCGACCAAGACCGTTCGAATCCCGTATACGCTAACTCTGGGCATACAACACATCAGAACAAATAACAGAAGACTTCTATAAACATCATAATAATGTTACATCAGAGTACAAAATATATTAGAGTATATCGAAATATAATACAACGGAAGATTAATTTACATCAAATGTAATACAATTCACAGCGGAAAATAAATAAAGTAACACAGTGGAAGACTATCAATGCTCTAGACACAGCTTTAAGCTTCAATCCAGAATCCTGCTCATAAATCTACAACATAAACTACTCGACTGCCCGTGTGGAAAATAGGGGCACCCGAGTTTGCAAGGGAAAGCAAACTACAGGTCAGTCATGGGACTGGTGTGAGAAACTTTAAACAGTTATAAACTTATGATAAGGCAAATCATAGGACCATGCCGCTAACGCGGAATGGGTTTACCCCCATGAATGCCAGTGTATAAACAACAATCAATATAGATATATGGATCTACTATGCATCAATCAATATGTAATATTCCAATCTAGCAGTTTAGATTAATCACCACACTTAGATTTTCCAAATCCAATTCAATTTACAAAAATTATTCCTTTGGACTTTATTTCCCGATTTCCATTTCAAATCATTTGAAATACATATCTAACTTTCTATAACAACGTAGATTTCACTTCGGGATCTCAAATCAAATCATTTGGAAATGTGAATTACAAAACATAGCAATGCATACAAACAAGTATGCAACCAAATATCGGGCTCCCCCTAGACAAGGCAAAGGGCACGCACCTAAGCAACTCGATATATATATGTGCACCTCCCACTATGGAGCAGGCTACACCGATGATGCACCTCCCATGCATGGAAGCATACACCGCCCATCTCACCCATACTTTTAGTCGTCCGAGTTACCAGAATCTTTAGCCACATACTAAATCATTTCTATATCCCGAAGTGGGAAAATCATTTCACAACATAGTAATCACAAGTACTTTAAAACAATAGTACTTCACATTAGTAATTCAGATATATGATCAGTCACTATTAATCGCATAACCTTTGAGCTCGTACGTCTCAAAGAAGGGTGTTAAGCAAGAGAATAAATTCTCTGCCACCAAACAGATTCATCATCAATAGCAACTAATCGAATATGTGATGAACTACGATGTAAAACCATAATACATTTCCAAATCATTTCGAAATCATCGGGTTTTAGCCCTCGAAATCCTTTCTGTTTTATAAAACATTCTTATAAAACATTCCCTATCCAATGTCGGGAACACATTTCTTCTCACTTAAGAAAAATTGAAACGACCCGAAATCCCCCTTACGGGAAATCCCGGGTTGAGTCGAGGACAAGCCACAAAATAGAACGCAGACGGAAGAATATTTCATTGTATATTACAACAATTCCATTAGAATACAAGAATATACAACGTATAAACAAATATTACACAGAAATATCAGAGATACATTTAAATACATAGCAGCAGAAAATAATACAAAATACAAATGAAGGAGATATATGGATAAAAAGCTTTCCGCATATCGTTCCAGCTGTAAACCAGGATCCTGTGAATATAAATCTGCAAAACCAAAACTACTAGTTGCCCGTGTCAAAATAAGGGTGCCCAGAGTTTAGGTTAAAACAATAAACTCCAGGTCAATCATGGGACTGGTGTGAGAAATAAAACAGTTATTAATCTTTATTTTTAAAGTTAGGTAAATCAAGGGACCACGCCGTATAACACGGAACGGGTTTCCTTCCAAAAACACCAGTGCATAAAACAACAGCGCAATGCTAAATAAAGAAAAATGAAGCTATTATAAGACCCAGGTCCCATCACACAATGCAACACCAGCCGGAGGATAGGGTTTTCCCTTATAATAGCCAAAGCATGCTTGATACGTTAAAAACAAATCATTTGATACTATTATAAGTGTATAGTGTCAAAACGATTTCAATCATAAATATCAATCATAGACGGCATGGGTACCATATATCATGTCGCCATACTAGGCTCTACAATAAAAAACGCACAGTCACGTATTGGAAGTTGGATTTCCATCTATGAACTGAGGCAAAAGATAGTCCTCTACCGAATTCGAGACTCTCTAGCCCGAGCCTCAGGCTACAGCCGCAACTGCACCTAGGAGCCACAGGGTCGGTCCACCGATGTGGATTTAAATGCCTGAACACTGCGTTTCCCAGCCCTTTGGGGCGTAAATGAGTCCAATGACCCCATCGGTCCCGGATCAACCGATATATCCGAGGCGCCTCGCAACAGCAACAACCACATAAGTCAAACTCGTCAGGGCGTGTAAAACCACTGACGCCACTTCTAGCTAGAAAGAAACGCATGCCCTCCCTGGATCCTTATCCCGTTTTTGGTTCACAACCGGGGTGTGAGGCTCGCGAATCAACGTTACACAAAGCTATGCCACACAGGCCGTGCTTTGATCATCACGCACAAGACTTTGCTTTTCAACAGAAGCCTCGATCAATTGCCACTTAGGCATGCCACACAGGCAATTCACTCCATGCGATTGATATCCATTAATATATAACCCCAGAGCTCGTACGTCTCAAAGAAGGGCGTTAAGCAAGAGAATAAATTCTCCGCCGCCAAGCAGATATATATTTAATAGAAATCAATCGCACAGACTAAAATCCAATGTCAGACACACAGTCCATTTACAAGTTCGTTCTGGGTCTGAACGAAACCGGAGGCACCTAGTACCCCGCATATCCATCGATCTCCAAGTACGTCTGGACGATCACTAACTGATTCCCTCCTCTTGGGTGTACGGCCCAATCAAGATCATCAGTAATTATCCAAACAATGTGAAGACTTCCGGTCTTCAACCACCGTCTTCATCTTCGACACCACGTCGAATTAGTTATTCAGAATGGGATAAACCCGGTCTTTCTGAATAACTCGCGTATATAATAAACAAGTGTTACACAATCACAACATACGCCTCATTCCAATTCAGAATATTCTTTTATTCAAATATTCTTATACTTTGGCAAAGGTTCCCATTAATTTTATCAAAGATAAATTCTTTTAAATTTACTCTTTATTCTTCTTTTGAATATCAATTCAAACTAGTCGGGATTAGCGAACCACACCGAAGTAATCATTTATTTTTAATTTCCCAATCCCCACCTATTCATCCCATGAAGTAAAACTGGTTATACTTCATATCTAACACCACAGTGTTATCGGTAAATTCAATTACCATTTCACGTTCAAATCTAATTAAAGATTTAACTATCGCCTGGGGCAAAACTGGTGATACTCCGTTCTCGATCTTTTCAATCTAATTAAAGATTCATTAAAACCCCACTTAGTTTTAATCTTTACAGAAATCAATATCCTGTCTTTAACTGGGTTAAAGAACCAATGTCATTTAAAACACGGTTCACGATAAACCCAAAATCACATTCCATTAATTATCGGGTTAAAGAACAAGTGTTATTTAAAACACTGTTCACGATAAACCCAAAAATCAATACCAATTCAATTCTAATTAACTATTATTTAATTAGCACACGTCATTAAATCGAAATAAAATATTTAGTCTTTTTCTCAACTGGGCTTAAGAACAGTGTTAATGAAGACACCATTCACGACAAACCCAAATCACATTTGATATTAAATACAACGCTCTGAATAGAAAATATATCGGCTTATACTCAATATCAAATTCTACAACCAACAAATATCGTATTGGAAATAACGATATAAATATATCTTTCAAATTTCCATAACAATATCTGTGTAATCGCGAAATCCAACATCGAAATAATCCAAAGAAAATTTCGATTCAAATCCATTCCAATTCAATTATTGGAAATTCTAGTTTCCTTCAAAACCATTTTTCAAATTCAATTTATTTATTTAAAAATAAATAGAGTTATAACTCTAGTTCAAAACTAGTTCATTTCGATAAAAATCTATTTTTATCTTTTCAAATATGGAGTTTTTCATCCCAATTCTTCCCAAATCATTTATTATGAATTTAATCAAATTATTACTATTTTTAATAATTTTATCAAGGCCCGTACAGTCGATTTCCATCAACGGCCATCGAACTGTACTTACAACGACCTTTTTCAAATTTGATTTGGACATAATTCCAAATCCAACCGTTAGATTTCTAATTTCTAATATTCGTTAGAAAGCTCTTTTCGATACGAACCCAACGGTTCTGGTTTTAGGAGAATCCGACGGTCGGATCTCCCGCAATGTCCGTTCGAAGTCAATGGTCGAAATTCGCGTACTGCCGCGGCGCAGTGCGTTCTATTCAGGCCATTATATTATATATATAATATATATAATATATACTTCGTCGAATTCCTTTTAAAACGTATTTTATAAATCGTTTTAAATTCGTTTTCAAAACGATTTCAACTTCTTTTCAAATTCAAATCAAAATTGAATTTTTCCTTATAAATTCGATTTAAATTCATTTCAAATTGATTTCCAATTCAATTTCAGTTCGTTTTCAATTCAATTCGAATTCATTTCTATTCGATTTCAATTCGAATCCATTTCTATTCAGTTTCAGTTCGAATTTCAATTCTTTTCAAAATATCAGATTTTGAAATCACTTTCGATATTCATTATAAAATGAATAAAATCGATATAAATATCGTTCACGTCAAAATGGCGTCAATCTAATCAACACGGCTTCATATATTTCTATTTTCAAATATTCTATTTCAAATATTCTATTTCAAATATTTCTTTTTTTCAAATATGGAATGAGGCCCAATCAATTACCATATAATGTTAATTATACGGATTTTCTACAACACATGTATACAACAACAACGATGAATAAACAACCATCATCCAAAGTGCATTCTACACTGTATAAGCATCAAATATAAATATTCAACGCTTATAACAGTCTGTCAATCAATCGATCGACATACAACTAAACAATTGGGATTAGTGTACGTCAAATATCATCCCAATACCCGTGTGGGGTTTCAAACAATCAAACATAGATTTTATTTGTGCAGTTGGGCGATGTGTAAAATTTATCGTCCCAATCGATATCAGTCAAATGTGTGTATATAAACAAATCGTCCGATTTGTTTATTTTTATTTCCTTTCATGTACACATTAAAAATTCTATTTTTAACTATAAAATATTTTTAACTATACAAATATTTTATTTCATTTCACATCACACAATCAACTACACATCAAAATCAAACAAACAAGCATACAAGCCGTCCATGGTCTGTAGACGACGGGTGTCGGGTGCTACTAAACACCGTCTACATCCTAGTATATATTTCAACTAGAAAATTAAATTAAAAGGTGAGAAGTTCTCACCCAAGCTAAATCCATTCACCGCGACTCTTCTTATGTATGAAATCTTCACCTTTCCGTTTTTTTTTTCACTTTCGTTGCCCGTATTCACTACATGTATAAAAATCGAATTTTTACTTCGCTATTCAACATATAAAAATCGAATCTTTACTTTGCTATTCAATATATAAAAATTGAATCTTTACTTCGCTATTCAACATATAAAAATCGAATTTTTATTTTGCTATTCAATATATAAAAATCAAATTTTTACTTCGCTATTCAACATATAAAAATCGAATTTTTATTTTGCTATTCAACATATAAAAATCGAATCTTTACTTCGCTATTCAACATATAAAAATCGAATTTTTATTTCGCTATTCAACATATAAAAATCGAATTTTTATTGTTAAAAACCAATTTTTTTTCCCTATGAAAAATCATTTCTTGTCTATTAAAGAAAATCACATTTTCTTTCATCGAAGAAAATAAATGAAATCATGAAAGAAAATAAATGAAATTACGAAAATAAAACTTACATATGCCGTTGAAGGGGGGGTTCCATGCCGTCGCTGGACAGTGGAGGAGGCGCATGCGGCGGGCTCCTGCAGGGTGGCGGCGGGCTAGGTTTTCGACGGAGGTGCATAGTCCAGGCGATGGAGGTAGATGCTGAGGGAGGAGGAGATGAAGGAGGGGTCGTGATGGTCAGAGGGGGTCGGCGAGGGGCGAGGTTGCTACTCTGGTCGGCGCCGGGCAGTTGGATGCTCGGGGCATCGGTTTGGGCGTGGGTGGCTTCGAGCTGGAGGGGGGTAGCGTGGATCGAGGGAGGTGGTAGAGGGGGGGCCCGACGTCGATGGGGGTCGGCGGTCGGAGGGCGTGGCGGTAGAGGAACGGCGCGGGGGGGGGGGGGGGGGGGTTCCGTTTCGAGGCAGAGCGGATTTTATTTATTTTTTCTTCTGAACTGAAAAGTGAAAGAGAGAGGGAGGGGCCAAGAGATTATATATATATATATTTTAATATTTAATTTAACATCAAAAAGCAACTTTTATTTTCGAACTCGAAATCGAACCCACCGCCTGTCGTACTTAGCATTTTACCCCCATTCTGAACACAATGGGATATATATCACAAGTTGATTTGATCATTTCGACCAGTTTTCGTCAAAATCAACATATAACTCTATATATTGAATTTGAACACGCATTTAAATTTACTGGGGTCACGTATAGTATCTAAAAATTCCCGAAAAATAGTTTTTAGCTTCGTATTGATGATACGGTCCTAACAAAACTAGTTTCATCGAATTCTGAGACCGTTTGAAAAATGGCCATTTTCCAGTCGATTAAAATCAACTAAAACTGGTCAAACGCGTTTTCCTTTCCCACGCTCACATATTGATTCGAAAAATTACAAAAATAGGAATCTAGCAATAACTAGACATCACGGATCTAACAAAAGTGGTTTCGTCGAAATCCGAGGTCGTTTGTGAAATTTCCATTTTTAAGGGCCTAAATTCCGTAGCGACTATTCAGAATTTTCAACTGGACATATCTTTTGATTCCCGCTATGAAATTTTGATTTCCCGGATTCATTGGAAAGATATTCCCAATTAGATTCTATTATTTTTGGTTTCACTAAAATCCGGTTTGTTTTGAATCATGTACATCCATTTGAAGTTTGAAATCGAATTATCGAACTACCGCGCCATTTTCAATTCCTTTTATAATTTAAAATAAATATTTATATTCTAACGACGATCTATATAATATACACGTTCGAATTCTATTCAAAATAAATTTCCCGTCGGTTTTATTTAAAATAATTCATTTTAAATATTCAAACTTCGCTAAAGTTGCCATTTAAAATTTTTTAAATTGGCTCGGATTTCCGGGTTATTACAATCTCCCCCACTTAAAACTTTTCGTCCCCGAAAAGTAACAAAGCCGAATGTTGTTTCACAAATCAACTCAACTTCCAGTGTTTTCACTACGGCTTAAGTTCTTCAACTTTTCAGTTTCTAAGAACTTTTCAAAATTTTCAAAAATTTGGCTAACACCCTAATTTTTCGAAAAAATTCGCCATAACCTCCCCTGCACCGGGAGCACGGGAAAATCCCGAAATTTCCATACAGGCCTTCTGATCTCAAAAAGAAAAAGAAAAAGCCAAGCGGCTAGCCAATCGGCTCATAAAACCATCATCACCCAAACAAAACAGTAAATTATGGTAAACATGTACCTATTTTTCGGGCAAAATTTTTTATTCTTCTGCTCTAGCCTCTTTGCAAAGACCTGTTCAATGTAAGTACATGTATATGCAAGCAAATGCGACCAATTTTCAATATAACTCACAATTTGATTCAATTTGGCTATATGGTACAAATTTTAATTAATCAACCAATAATCACACAACACAACCATCAATCAATTAGTTGATTAGCTTTTCAAATTCATAACTTTGATACATAGTCAAAAAATCAGATTTTTGATGTCAAATCACAACAATAGGCCCTATCTAGTTTCGGTTCTTACACCAGTCAATTGGAAATATATAGAAATCTCACTTTCGAAACTCGAAAATAAATACTGGCGATGGTGCCCCGTCACCAGAATTATCCCCGGGCACTAGAGTGCGATTCTATAACTATCCAATACATTAAAACTTCGAATACACGTTTGCAAGACATATATGCAAAATCTTTATATATTGGGTTTTCCAAATTCATATAAATAAATAATCAAATACGAATAATTGATTTAAACTTTAAAACAAAAATTGTTTTCATTTTAAATATATACTCTTCACACTCGTTTAAGGATACTACTGATCCCATCTCTAACGAGT
Organism: Allium sativum; assembly: GCA_030737875.1. Lineage (NCBI taxonomy): Eukaryota > Viridiplantae > Streptophyta > Magnoliopsida > Asparagales > Amaryllidaceae > Allium > Allium sativum. The sequence continues at coordinate 411,176,342 of CM060909.1, read as the reverse complement.
CATTCTAATTGGATATTACTAATCCAATATCTGATGAATTCTTTCGTATGGTTCTAATGTGTCCTGTTCTCTGAGCTTTGTAAACCAAAGCTCTGATACCACGATGAAACGACCCGAAATCCCCCTTACAGGAAATCCCGGATTGAGTCGAGGACAAGCCACAAAATAGAATGCAGACGGAAGAACATTTCATTGTATATTACAACAATTCCATCAGAATACAAGAATATACAGAGTATAAACAAATATTACACAGAAATATCAGAGATTTAAACTACATTTAAATACATAGCAGCGGAAAATAATACAAAATACAACTGAAGTAGATATACGGATACAAAGCTTTCCGGATATCGTTCCAGCTGTAAACCAAGATCCTGTGAATATAAATCTGCAAAACCAAAACTACTAGCTGCCCGTGTCAAAATAAGGGCACCCAGAGTTTAGGTTAAAACAATAAACTCCAGGTCAGTCATGGGACTGGTGTGAGAAATAAACAGTTATTAATCTTTATTTTTAAAGTTAGGTAAATCAAGGGACCACGCCGTATAACACAGAACGGGTTTCCTCCCAAGAACACTAGTGCATAAAACAACAGCGCAATGCAAAATAAAGAAAAATGAAGCTATTATAAGATGCAGGTCCCATCATACAATGCAACACAAGCCGGAGGATAGGGTTTTCCCTTATAATAGCCAAAGCATGCTTGATACGTTAAAAATAAATCATTTCATACTATTATAAGTGTATAGTGTCAAAATGATTTCAATCATAAATATCAATCATAGACGGCATGGGTACCATATATCATGTCGCCATACTAGGCTCTACAATCAAAACCGCACAGTCACGTATTGGAAGTTGGATTTCCATCTATGAACTGAGGCAAAAGATAGTCCTCTACCGAATTCGAGACTCTCTAGCCTGAGCCTCAGGCTACAACCGCAACTGCACCTAGGAGCCACAGGGCCGGTCCACCGATGTGGATTAAAATGCCTGAACACTGCGTTTCCCCGCCCTTTGTGGCGTAAATGAGTCCAATGACCCCATCGGTCCCGGATCGAACGATATATCCGAGGCGCCTCGCAATAGCAACAACCACATAAGTCAAACTCGTCAGGGCGTGTAAAACCACTGACGCCACTTCTAGCTAGAAAGAAAAGCATGCCCTCCCTGGATCCTTCTCCCGTTTTTGGTTCACAACCAGGGTGTGAGGCTCGCGAATCAACGTTACACAAAGCTATGCCACACAAGCCGTGCTTCGATCATCACCCACAAGACTTTGCTTTTCAACAGAAGCCTCGATCAATTGCCACTTAGGCATGCCACACAGGCAATTCACTCCATGCGATTGATATCCATCAATATATAACCCCTGAGCTCGTACGTCTCAGAGAAGGGCGTTAAGCAAGAGAATAAATTCTCCGCCGCCAAGCAGATATGTATTTAATAGAAATCAATTGCACAGACTAAAATCCAATGTCAGACACACAGTCCATTTACAAGTTCGTTCTAGGTCTGAACGAAACCGAAGGCACCTAGTACCCCGCATATCCATCGATCTCCAAGTACGTCTGGACGTTAACTAACCGATTCCCTCCTCTTGGGTGTACGGCCCAATCAAGATCATCAGTAATTATCCAAACGACGTGAAGACTTCCGGTCTTCAACCACCGTCTTCATCTTCGACACCACGTCGAATTAGTTATTCAGAATGGGATAAACCCGGTCTTTCTGAATAACTCGCGTATATAATAAACAAGTGTTACACAATCACAACATACGCCTCATTCCAATTCAGAATATTCTTTTATTCAAATATTCTTATACTTTGGCAAAGGTTCCCATTAATTTTATCGAAGATAAATTCTTTTAAATTTACTCTTTAATCTTTTTTTGAATATCAATTCAAACTAGTCGGGATTAGCAAACCACACCGAAGTAATCATTTATTTTTAATTTCCCAATCCCCACCTATTCATCCCATGAAGTAAAACTGGTTATACTTCATATCTAACACCATAGCGTTATCGGTAAATTCAATTACCATTTCACGTTCAAATCTAATTAAAGATTTAACTATCGCCTGGGGAAAAACTGGTGATACTCCATTCTCGATCTTTTCAATCTAATTAAAGATTCATTAAAACCCCACTTAGTTTTAATCTTTACAGAAATCAATATCCTGTCTTTAACTGGGTTAAAGAACCAATGTCATTTAAAACATGGTTTACGATAAACCCAAAATCACATTCCATTAATTATCGGGTTAAAGAACAAGTGTCATTTAAAACACTGTTCACGATAAACCCAAAAATCAATACCAATTCAATTCTAATTAAATATTATTTAATTGGCACACTTCATTAAATCGAAATAAAAGTAATCTTTTTCTCAACTGGGCTTAAGAACAGTGTTAATGAAGACACCATTCACGACAAACCCAAATCACATTTGATATTAAATACAAGGCTCTGAATAGAAAATATATCGGCTTATACTCAATATCAAATTCTACGACCAACAAATATCGTATTGGAAATAACGATATAAATATATCTTTCAAATTTCCATAACAATACCTGTGTAATCGCGAAATCCAACATCGAAATAATCCAAAGAAAATTTCGAAATTCAATTATTGGAAATTCTAGTTACCTTCAAAACCATTTTTAAAATTCAATTTATTTATTTAAAAATAAATAGAATTATAATTCTAGTTCAAAACTAGTTCATTTCGATAAAAATCTATTTTTATCTTTTCAAATATGGAGTTTTTCATCCCAATTCTTCCCAAATCATTTCTAATGAATTTAATCAAATTATTACTATTTTTAATAATTTTATCAAGGCCCGTACAGTCGATTTCCATCAACGGCCATCGAACTGCACTTACAGCGACCTTTTTCAAATTTGATTTGGACATAATTCGAAATCCAACCGTTAGATTTCTAATTTCTAATATTCGTTAGAAAGCTCTTTCCGATACGAACCCAATGGTTCCTGATTTAGGAGAATCCGACGGTCGGATCTCCCGCAATGTCCATTCGAAGTCAATGGTCGAAATTCGCGAACTGCCGCGGCGCGGCGCGTTCTATTCAGGCCATTATATTATATATATAATATATACTTTGTCGATTTCCTTTTAAAATGTTTTTATAAATTGTTTTAAATTCGTTTTCAAAACGATTTCAACTTCTTTTCAAATTCAAATCAAAATTGAATTTTTCCTTATAAATTCGATTTAAATTCATTTCAAATTGATTTCAATTCAAATTGATTTCCAATTCAATTTTAGTTCGTTTTCAATTCAATTCAATTTCAATTCGAATTCATTTCTATTCGATTTCAATTCGAATTCATTTCTATTCAGTTTCAGTTCGAATTTCAATTATTTTCAAAATATCAGATTTTGAAATCACTTTCGATATTCATTATTAAATGAATAAAATCGATATAAATATCGTTCACGTCAAAATGGCGTCAATCTAATCAACACGGCTTCATATATTTCTATTTTCAAATATTCTATTTCAAATATTTCTTTTTTTCAAATATGGAATGAGGCCCAATCAATTACCATATAATGTTAATTATGTGGATTTTCTACAATACATGTATACAATAACAACGATGAATAAACAACCATCATCCAAAGTGCATTCTACACTGTATAAGCATCAAATATAAATATTCAATGCTTATAACAGTCTGTCAATCAATCGATCGACATACAACTAAACAATCAGGATTAGTGTACGTCAAATATCATCCCAATACCCGTGTGGGGTTTCAAACAATCAAACACAGATTTTATTTGTGCAGTTGGGCGATGTGTAAAATTTATCGTCCCAATCGATATCAGTCAAATGTGTGTATATAAACAAATCGTCTGATTTGTTTATTTTTATTTCCTTTCATATATACGTTAAAAATTCTATTTTTAACTATAAAATATTTTTAACTATATAAATATTTTATTTCATTTCACATCACATCACACAATCAACTACACATCAAAATCAAACAAACAAGCATACAAGCCGTCCATGGTCTGTAGACGACGGGTGTCGGGTGCTACTAAACACCGCCTACATCCTAGTATATATTTCAACTAGAAAATTAAATTAAAAGGTGAGAAGTTCTCACCCAAGCTAAATCCATTCACCGCGACTCTTCTTATGTAGGAAATCTTCACCTTTTCATTTTTTTTCACTTTCGTTGCCCGTATTCACTACATGTATAAAAATCGAATTTTTACTTCGCTATTCAACATATAAAAATCGAATCTTTACTTTGCTATTCAATATATAAAAATCGAATCTTTACTTCGCTATTCAACATATAAAAATCGAATTTTTATTTTGCTATTCAATATATAAAAATCGAATTTTTACTTCGCTATTCAACATATAAAATCAAAATTTTATTTTGCTATTCAACATATAAAAATCGAATCTTTACTTCGCTATTCAACATATAAAAATTGAATTTTTATTTCGCTATTCAACATATAAAAATCAAAATTTTATTTTTAAAAACCAATTTTTTTCCCTATGAAAAATCATTTCTTGTCTACTAAAGAAAATCACATTTTCTTTCATCGAAGAAAATAAACGAAATCATGAAAAGAAAATAAATGAAATTACGAAAATAAAACTTACATATGCCGTTGAAGGGGGGGTTCCATGCCGTCGCTGGACAGTGGAGGAGGCGCATGCGGCGGGCTCCTGCAGGGTGGCGGTGGGCTAGGTTTTCGACGTAGGTGCATAGTCCAAGCGATGGAGGTAGAAGCTGAGGGAGGAGGAGATGAAGGAGGGGTCGTCGATGGTCAGAGGGGGTCGTCGATGGTCAGAGGCGGTCGGCGAGGGGCAGGGTTGCTCCTCTGGTCGGCGGCGGGTGGTTGGATGCTCGGGGCGTTGGTTTGGGCGTGGGTGGCTTCGAGCTGGAGGGGGATAGCGTGGATCAAGGGAGGAGGTAGAGGGGGGGCCCGACGTCGATAGGGGTCGGCGGTCGGAGGGCGTGGCGGTAGAGGAACGGCGCAGGGGTGGGGGGTGTTCCGATTCGAGGCAGAGCGGATTTTTTTTATTTTTTTTCTTCTGAACTGAAAAGTGAAAGAGTGAGGGAGGGGCCAAGAGGTTATATATATTTTAATATTTAATTTAACCTCAAAAAGCAACTTTTATTTTCGAACTCGAAATCGAACCCACCGCCTATCGTATTTAGCGTTTTACCCCCATTCTGAACACAATGGGATATATATCACAAGCTGATTTGATCATTTCGATCAGTTTCATCAAAATCAACATATAACTCTATATATTGAATTTGAACGCACATTTCAATTTACTGGGGTCACGTATAGTCTCTAAAAATTCCCGAAAAATAGTTTCTAGCTTCTTATTAACGATACGGTCCAAACAAAACTAGTTTCGTCAAATTCTGAGAGCATTTGAAAAATGGCCATTTTCCAGTCGATTAAAATCAACTGAACTGGTCAAACGCGTTTTCCTTTTCCACGCTCACATATTGATTCGAAAAATTACGAAAATTGGAATCTAGCAATAACTAGACATCACGGATCTAACAAAAGTGGTTTCGTCGAAATCCGAGGTCATTTGTAAAAATTTCCTTTTTTAAGGGCCTGAATTCCATAGCGACTATTCAGAATTTTCAACTGGACATATCTTTTGATTCCCGCTATGAAATTTTGATTTCCCGAATTCGTTGGAAAGATATTCCCAATTAGATTCTATTATTTTTGGTTTCACTAAAATCCGGTTTGTTTTGAATCCTGTACATCCATTTGAAGTTTGAAATCGAATTATCGAACTACCGCGCCATTGTCAATTCCTTTTATAATTTAAAATAAATATTTATATTCTAATGATGATCTATATAATATATACGTTCGAATTCTATTCAAAATAAATTTCTCGTCGGTTTTATTTAAAATAATTCATTTTAAATATTCATACTTCGCTAAAATTGCCATTAAAATTTTTTTAAATTGGCTCGGATTTCCGGGTTATTACAAAAATATCACTTCAAAATCGTTCATTAAATTTGAAATGAACACAATTCGCTAAACGCCTTATCGTCAAATCATGAAGTGTTTCACAAGGCGTTAGCACACAAATATTTTCAACCCAACCCAATGCTAAATGTAAAACCATATCCTGCTCATAAACTGGTCGAGCACCATTCACATAGTCAATCAATCAATAAGAATCAATATCAACACCCAAGTATATTTGGTTTATTTCACATCTCATGTTTTGGTAAATTTAATCACCATTCATTCATTCAAATCTAATTAAAGACTTATTAAAACTCTTCTTCAGTTTTAATCTTTAAAATCATTACTCAATGATTGTTCAAATTTCTGGAAACTAATCCTGCTTTAATGGGGTTAAAGAACCAGTGTCATTTAAACACAGTTCACGACAAACCCAAAATCCAATTCGATATTAAATACAAGGCTCTAAATAGAAAATATATCGGCTTATATTCAACATCAAATTCTGAAACTAACAAATATCGTATTGGAATAACGATATATATATATCTTCCAAATTCCTCCACAACATCCGTATAATCACGGAATCCAATATCGAAATATTCCGAAGATAATTTCGATTCAAATCCATTCCAATTCATATATTGGAAACATCGGTTATATTAAAACCATTTCAAATCCAATTTCTTTTATTTAAAAATTATTGGATTAATTTTTCTAGTTTAAAACTAGTTCATTTCGATAAAAAATTATTTTATCTTTTCAACCGTGGAATTTTTCATCCTAATTCTTTCCAAATCATTTATTATGATTTTACACAAATTATTGATATTTTTAATAATTTTATCAAGGCCCGTATAGTCGATTTCCATAAACGGCCATTGAACTGCACTTATAGCGACCTTTTCCAAATTTGATTTGGACATAATTCCAAATCCAACCATTAGATTTCAAATCTCTAATACTCGTTAGAAAGCTCTTTTTAATGATCCCAACGGTTCTGGTTTTAGGAGAATCCGATGGTCAGATCTCCCGTAATGTCCGTTCGAAGTCAATGGTCGAAATTCGCGAACTGCCGCAGCGCGGCACGTTCTATTCGGGCCATTATATATATTTCGTCGATTTCCCTTTAAAATGAATTTTATAAATCATTTTAAATTCATTTCATTTCAATTCAAATTCCAAATTCATTTCAATTCAATTCGAATTCCAAATTCATTTCAATTCAATTCGAATTTCAAATTCATTTCAATTTAATTCGAATCTCAATTCTATTTCAATTTCAATTCGAATTTCAATTTCAATTCTGTTTCAATTTAATTCGAATTTCAATTCTATTTCAATTTCAATTTCAATTCGAATTTCAATTCACATCATATATATATTTCAATTCACATCGTATATATTTCAATTTACATCATATATATATTTCAATTCACATCGTATATATATTTCAATTTACATCGTATATATATATTTCAATTTACATCGTATATATATTTCAATTCACATCGTATATATATTTCAATTCGCATCGTATATATATTTCAATTCACATCGTATATATATTTCAATTCACATCGTATATATATTTCAATTCACATCGTATATATATTTCAATTTACATCGTATATATGTATTTTTAATCAACAAATGTTTATTTCAACACACAATTATTTTTAACACTTCAAATAAACAATAAAAATGGGATTTTTATTGTTCAAATAATTTATTTCAAACATGAATATTTTATGTACTTCATATACACCATAAAAATGATATTTTTATTATTCATATATTTTATACAGTCCATTTCACATCACAATCAATTTTCACAATACAATCAAACAAACAAGTCGTCCATGGTCTGTGGACGACGGGAAGCAGTTCATATATGCAGTTATAAAATAAATAACTGTACAGAAAATTATAGTGAGAGAATTCTCACTTTGATCGATTTCGAAATCGCCATCTTTTATTTCTGAATTTCTGTTCTAATTCTGATCTGCTCGGTTTTGATTCTAGTCGGTTCCATGTGGAAGAGCTCTTCGAAACTAGTCCAACGCAATTGATTTTGTTGAATTCCAATCTACTTTGAAGAATTTATGGCATTTTAAACTTTAATCATTTAAATTAATAACTAAACAAGGTTAATTAAAACTTAATTACATAATTAGGGTTTTAAACCCCCCCTTCTTCATCGTTCTTTCTGAAATCCATCGAAACCCATCTGCACCTCCTTCAAGCCCTGCGCGCCGCCATAGGAGACAACCGGAGCACCATCGGAGAACGCTGCACGGAGCGCCAGAAGCTCCTCTTCCCCCACCATGAACGGCTCTGAGCGCGATCATCTCCTATGCCTCGAAATGTTGACCAAACGAGCAACCTTCCTGCTTGAAATTCGAGCTGATTGTCTCACGAAACCTCATCAAATCCACACGAAATTGAAGAGCACAGAACGATCTTGGATTTTAGTTTTGAATTTATCCTTGAATTCGATTGGAATCGCGAGCGATTTGGGAATTTATTTCTGACCATTTTGGCTGTTCATTATAAGTGGCCGCAGATTAATTAGGGCTTGGGGGAAAGGGGGGTATTTATAATTTATTTTATATTTTAATATTCTTTAATTAGTAAATCACTTGTTTATTGCAATAAACGCCAAATCCAACCCAACAACTGTCGTCCCTTGCGTAATACCCCCATCCCGAACACAATGGGATATGTCTGATAAGCCAATTCGACCGTTTCGAACAGTTTCCTTTAAATTTAAAATATAAATCAATATATTTTAAATTCAAACGCACATTTTAATTTACTGGGGCCACATATTGTAACGACCCGGAATTTTGGGGCCAATTTAAAAATTTTATTTTAGGAATTTTAAGGGAACTTTAATATTTAAAATAATTTATTTTAAATAAGAACGACTAAAAATTTATTTTAAAATGAATAAATTCAATTTAATTATAAAAGGAGTTTAGAAACAGCGCTGCAGTTTGAAATTTGAATTTGAACTTTGACTGACTATACATGATTCATTTTAAATCAGAATTGAATGAAACAAGAAATATTTAAATCTGTTTAATGATATCTTTCGAACGAATCTGAAAAACTGAAATTTCTTTTTAAAAGTTATGGCCAGCACAAAATTTAGAAAAGTCATTGTAGAATTTATATATATTTTAATTAAATATATTGGCCTTGAAATAGCCATTTTTCAAACGACCTCGGTTTTCGACGAAACCACTTTTGTTGGAACTGGAATGTCAAATTATTGCTAAGTTTCAATTTTCATAATTTTTCGAATTATTATGTGAGCGTGGCAAAGGAAAACATGTTTTGTTAGTTTCGGTCAAATTTAATCGACTTGAAAATGGCCATTTTTCAAACAGTCTCAGAATTTGACGAAATCAGTTTCCTTAGAACCATATCGTCAAAACATAACTAGAAATATTTTTCTATAATTTTTAGAGTCAGTATGTGGCCCCAAAATTTAAAATGTACGTTTGAATTTAATAATTAAATGATTTTTAATAAAATTTAAAGAAAAACATATCGGAACAGCCAAACTAGGTTATGAAACATAGTCCATTGTGCCCGGGACAGAGGTTATTAGCTAGGGGCGACACTCGCTGGGTTTGATTTGGGGTTAGCAGTGAGAAATTAATTAAAATAAAGTAAAATACGTTGTAAATACACCAGAAATACTGTATAAATATGTCGTATCTCTCCCAAACCCTAACTCCATCGTTCCAGCCGCCTTGTTCAAAATCAATGGCCAAAACTGTTCAAATCTTCTTGTCTCAAAATCTCTTCATCCATACATTGAATCAAGGTAGTTCGTAGGGGATTATTGAAGAGGATCGAACAAGCTACACATCAGTACGGTGGGATTTTCTTAGGTGGAGTATCGGGTGTGAATCGGGTTCCAGATGACCCGCCGCTCGCCTCCGTTCTTCAGCTCCCTGCCACCACCGAGTTCGCCATTGAGGTAGACATGGGTGGCTCTTCCGGCGGCGAGTCTTGTGATGCTCCCTGATCCTGCTCCGACGCTTCGATGAAGGTGCGGCGTGAAGCTCTAACAGGCGAGCTTGGTTTTGAAAATAAAACGATGAAGAAGGAGTAATTCCTTTTATTTTTAAATTTAATTTAATTTAAAATTGTTTTATAACTTAATAAATCATATCTCCTTCGTTTGAACTCAGAATAACGCGATTTTCGAAGCGTTGCGATCGTATTGAAGAACACTACGACATGAAGCTGACCGGATCTGAAAACAATCACTTTGAAATTTCAGCAAAATTTGAGCACGAACAATTTCTAGGTGAGAAATCTATTTTATTTCTTCCCTTTATAATTGAAAATACATTCTGAAATTATTATTAAAAAAAATTTGCAGTGAATTTATACTGTTATGATTCTGTGTTAATTGTAAATGCACATCTGTTTGTTTGATTTAGATTGTGGCGATAGAATTGTTACGTTTATGTTGATTAGAATTAGATTGAACAAATTTATTATTTTGTTCATTTTATGGTTAAAATTAACTTTCCTGTTAATTTGAATTAGACTAAACAAAGTTTTCATTTTGTTTGTTGTACTATTAGAATTGAAACAAAAATTCACATTTTTGTTAGAGAATAGAATTTACATTTTATGTAATGAAGACATTAAAAATAGAATTTACATTTTATGTAAATAAGAATAAGAAAAAGGGAAAAGAAAAAAAAAGGAAAAAAAATAGGATTTACATTTTATGTAAAAAGTGATATTAAAACTGGAACTTACATTTTCATTGTAAAAGGTGACATTAAAGAGTGATTGACATTTCCATTGTAAAATGTGACTTTATAGTAAAATTAACATTTTATTTGAAAATATATTATGTATATAAGATAAATATTTTTTATACATTAAAAAGAATGATATCTTTGTGTTAAACTTGTTTAGTGAACAAAATTCACATTTTGTTAATCTTAAAAGGATTATAACAAAATTCACATTTTGTTAACATTTCTTTTGTATATTAAGGATAAATTAGAAAAAATGATTATATTCTTACAAGCAGAATATGCTGACATTAAAAAAACTACCTTTTAATGTAAAATAGAATATTAGAGAGATGTTCATATTTGACTAAGCAAAATATGTTAACATTAAAATCGTATATTCAAAGAAAGGGTTACATTTTCATGTAGCAAAAGAAATAAAAGATTTCATCTTTATGTGATATTAGAAATATTCATGTTGTCCGTTAGAATGAATTTCACCAAATATTCATTTTTGTGTCAAAGGATGATTAGTGAAAGTGAAAACAACCTTTTTATTTGAAATATGTTTTACAAATAAAATAATAATAATAATAATAATAACATTTTTGAATTGACATTTGTTTTGTATAAAAATATCTACATCATGTTTACATTAAAAGGATTAGTTAAAATGAACATTTTGATTTCATCAAAAAAGGATTAGTTAAAATGTTCATTTTGATTTCATTAAAAAGAAGTAGACAAAATTACTCATTTTGTTTACATTGAAATGAATTGGAATAAAATATACATTTTGCTAGAAAATGTATATTAGAATAAAAAGTACATTTCCGTTAGAAAGTGTAAATTAAAGCAATAAGAGACATTTTTGTCACTTTAAAAAGAACGAGATAAAAATTACATTTTTGTCATTTTATAAGGATTATATAAAAATAACATTTTTGGCCAAAACATGATTGGTGGAATGAAACAACCTTTTGTGTTAAACATGTTAGTGAGACTAAAAATGAACATTTGTATATATTAAGAAGGATTAATGCAAAAATGAACATTTTTATACATTGAAAAAGGAATTAGATTAAAATAGACATTTTTATACACTTAAAAGGATTACACCAAAATATTCATTTTTGTTTATTTAAAAGGATTAGTTAAAAATATACATTTTGTTTATTTAAAAGGATTAGAAAAGAAAATTTACACTTTTGTTCATTTAAAAGGGATTAAACAAAAAAATGTCATTTTAATGTAAATGTATACATCAAGATTTATATAAAAGAGGGAAATATCATTTTAAATACATACATTAGGATTTGTATACATAATGAAAATACCTTTTAAATGGAAATGTATACATTAGGATTATAACCAAAAGGAACATATTATCGTAATGTAAATGTATATATTATAATTTGTATGCAAACAACAATGACATATATGTTTGTTATAAGATGTCATTATGTTAATTATTAAATGACCTGCATGTTAACTATAAATGTGACATTAGATTAAAATGACATTTCGTTGTAAATTGTGTCATTAGAATAAAATGACATTTTATTATCATTTGTCATCAGAATTGAAATTTTAGATTTTTATTGTCATTTGTTCACAATAAATATAATTGAATTTAAAGATTATATTACATATCTATGATGTTGAAATGTTTGATGTGTTAAATACAAGGTTGGTATATTCAAGTTTGAATATTACACTCCCATTTACAAGTCATCCGACTTGTCTATGTGATTGGGTTGATAATTTTCACATATCGCCCAAGTGCACGAATAATTTATTATTTGTTTGATGGATGAAACCCCATACGGGTATTAGGATGATATTGGATACATACTGAATCCCAATATTTAGTTATCTGTCAATCGATGGATTGACAGTCTGTGATGAGCGTCAGTGATTTACTTTAATGCTCACACAGTTATAGATTCCACTTTGGTTGTCACTTGGATGTTTGATAATTATTTATCATGATTTTTAATTCCATACAAAATATATGGTTGTTGATTGAGTCACATTCCATTAAAGAATATTCTAGAAAAGAATATTTTAGAATATATTTTAGAAAAAGAAAATATTTTAATAAAAGAAATTATTTTAGTAAAAGAATATATTTTGGGAAAATATATTTGTATTGAAATGCACTAGTTATCAACTAGAATAAATCATTAAATTTAGATTTAATAAAGTTTTCCAATTTGTCAATATTTGACTGAAATTAAATTAAATAAAGTGGATTTGGGTTTATCGTGAATAGTGTCTAAAATAACACTGTTCTTAAACCCCGTATGAAAAGAATAATCTTTTAATTCAGATTATTGAAGTTTTCAATTATAATTAGTAATTGAAATAAGATGAAATGTGAGTTGGGTTTATTGTGAACTGTGTTTTAAGATGAAAATATGATTTGGAATATATAAATCTTTTATTAAGATTTAAATTGAAAATTTCCAAAAGTAAAGTTTTCCAATTTAATATATTAAATTGGAATTGAATAGAATACGAATTAATTATAACCGAGATAAGCTTCTGTAAAAGAAGACCGATACTACATATGGAATTTAAGAGGCCTTGCCATTATTCCATTTATATTATTGGTTGAATACAGAAATTTATAATGATTATATATTGATTTGATTTCTGTGAAGATTCCGTATTTTATGGAAGACGATTTTGGGTACCGTGAACTATGTTTTAAATGACATTAGTTCTTTAACCCAGTTAAGAATAAGATTTATTTCTTAAATCTAAAGAATCATTTAATAATGATTTTTGATATTTAAAACCAAATGGTGTTTTGAATAAATCTTTAAAAGAAAGATTTAAGGATAAACTAAAAGAATTTATCTTTGATAGAATAATTTGAATATTTTATTTAAAAGGATATTCTGAATTGGAATGAGACGTTGGATGTGTTTTTATAGTACTTGATTTTAATTATAAAATACGTGAGTTATTCGGGAAGACCGGGTTTAACCCATTCCGGATAATTTCTATGATGATGAAAAGTCGAATATGAAGACGGTGATTGAAGACCGACAATCTTCACATGGAATGGATGTGTTGCTACAGAGACCCTTGATGGGAGTAGCTACCTTGAAGGGGCTTCAGTGGTGGTTGTCCGGACTATTGTTGATTGTTCGGATTTGGTTTTCGCTCAGACCCAGAGCATAAGCTAGTAAATGGATGCGTGTCTGACATTAGATTTCGTTCCATGTGAATTAAATCGATTTCTGTTAATGTATGTCTGTTTGGTGGAGGATTATTCTCTACTTAACACCCTAGTATATATTAACAGTGATTGATCGCATGGCGTTAATTGTCAATGTGGCATGCCAAGGTGCAACTGATCAAGGCTTTTGTTGAAAAGCAGGGCCTTGTGGAATGATCAAAGCATAGCCTATTACGGCATAGCTTTGTGTATTTCGTGACTTCGCGAGCCTCACACCCCGGTATGAGTCAAAAACGGGATATGGACCGTAGGGAGTGCATATGTTTCTTTCTAGCTAGTGGTAGTGTTAGTGCTTTAACACGGCCTGGCATTTTACTTATGTGGATGATCGATTTTGAGGCGCCTCAGATTTTTATAGGCCGATAGTGGTCATATTATAGGTTCAAAGGAACCGGGAAACGTGTGTTTAGGCATAACCAATCCACTGCCGATAGGCGGGGACCGGCCCTACCACATCCAAGGGTTCACTGCGGGGGATCCTGAGGCATTTGCTAGAGTGTCTCGAATCGGAGAGGAGCTTGCCCCTAGCCTCGACTCATGATGGAAAATCCAATTTCCAATACGACCTTGTTGTTTTGATTGTAGAACTAGTATGGTGACATGATATATGGTACCCATGCCGTCTATGATTGATACATTATGATTGAAATGTTTTTATTAGAACATATACACACCAGTATTAAATCTGTTTTATCGTATCAAGCATCTTTTGACCATTATATGGGAAAACCCTATCCTAAGGATTGCGTTGCATTGTGTGATGGGACTTGGGTCTTATAATTGTTTCATTTTTCTAAAAAGCATTGCGTTGTTTAACGATTTACTTTAATTTATGCACTAGCAATCCAATGGAGTAAACCCGTTCCGCGTTAGCGGCGTGGTCCTGTGATTAGCCTTATTATTAGGTAGTTAAGTTAAGATTTCTCATACCAGTCCCATGACTGACCTGTAGTTTGTTTCACTGGCAAACTCGGGTACCCTTATTTTCCACACGGGCAGTCGAGTAGCTTTATGCAGATATATTTACAGGATCCTGGCTTACAGCTGAAGCGGTATTCGGAAAGCTCTGTATCCGTGTATTCCTTCAAGTTGTATTTTTTTATTATTTTTCCTTTGCTATTTAAATGTAATTTAAATCTCTGATATTATTGTATTTCTATTGTGTAATAAGTATTCGTACTCTGTAATATTCTTGTACTCTGATGTAATTGTTGTAATCAGCAATAAAATGTTCTCTAGTTTGTGTTCGGATGTGTGTCGTTCTCAAAGCAATCCAGGCTTTCCTTTACTGGGAAGTTTGGGTCATCACATGTGGTATCAGAGATTTGGTTTACAGAGCTCGAGAACAAGACACATTAGAACCAAACGAAAGAATGCATTAGAGATTGGATTAGTAATATCCAATGAGAATAACTCGTTAGAGATGGGATCAGTAGTATCCTAGAACGAGTGTGAAGGGTATTATTTTCTTTAAAAATAAAAGTGAAAATAAACTCAGTTTTGAAAATTTTATTTTAAAATACATATTTGAGTATATTATATTATTATGTGGACAATCGAGTATATAAAGATTTCAAATATACGAGTAATTAACGGATATTTGAAGTTTTAATATACTGGATAGATATAGAATCACACTCTAGTCGCCTGGAGATAATTCTGATGATCGGTGCACCATCACCAGTATTTATGTTCGAGTATAGAAAGTGGGATTTCAATATATTTCAATTGACTGGTATGAGAAGCAAAACTTAGTTAGGACACATTGCTGTGATTTGCACTAAAAATATGATTTTTGATTATATATATAAAAGTGTATATATATTTAAAAAGTTAATCACCTAATTGATTGCTGGTTGTGATGTTTGATAATTAGTTTCACTAATTAAAATATTAGAATGATAATTAATTGAAACCAATAAATAAAATTTAGTTGAGTTGGTTAATTAAACAACCTTTTAGCTACGTTCCTTTTTGAGAACGAAAAGATTTTAAGTGGGGGCGATTGTAACGACCCAGAATTTTGGGGCCAATTTAAAATTTTTATTTTAGGAATTTTAAGGGAACTTTAATATTTAAAATAATTTATTTTAAATAAGAACGACTAAAAATTTATTTTAAAATGAATAAATTCAATTTAATTATAAAAGGAGTTTAGAAACAGCGCTGCAGTTTGAAAATTTGAATTTGAACTTTGACTGACTGTACAGGATTAATTTTATATCAGAATTGAACGAAACAAGAAATATTTAAATCTGTTTAACGATATCTTTCGAACGAATCTGAAAAACTGAAATTTCGTTTTAAAAATCAAAAGTTATGGCCAGTTCAAAATTTAGAAAAGTCGCTGTAGAATTTATATATATTTTAATTAAATATATTGGCCTTGAAAATAGCCATTTTTCAAACGACCTCGGTTTTAAACGAAACCACTTTTGTTGGAACCGGAATGTCAAATTATTTCTATGTTTAAATTTTCATAATTTTTCGAATTAATATGTGAGTGTGGCAAAGGAAAAGGTGTTTTGTCAGTTTCGGTCAAATTTAATCGACTTGAAAATGGCCATTTTTCAAACAGTCTCAGAATTCGACGAAATTAATTTCGTTAGAACCGTATCGTCAAAACATAACTAGAAATAATCTTTCTATAATTTTTAGAGTCAGTATGTGGCCCCGGTAATTTAAAATGTACGTTTGAATTTAATGATGAAATGATTTATAATTAAATTTAAAGAAAAACATATCGGAACAGCCAAACTGGGTTACAAAACATAGTCCATTGTGTCCGGGACGGGGGTTATTAGCTAGGGGAGACACTCGCTGGGTTTGATTTGGGGTTAGCAGTGAGAAATTAATTTAAATAAAGTAAAATACGTTGTAAATACACCAGAAATACTGTATAAATACGTCGTATCTCTCCCAAACCCTAACTCCATCGTTCTAGCCGCCTTGTTCAAAATCAATGGCCAAAACTGTTCAAATCTTCTAGCCTCGAAATCTCTTCATCCATACATTGAATCAAGGTAGTTCGTAGGGGATTATTGAAGAGGATCGAACAAGCTACACATCAGTACAGTGGGATTTTCTCAGGTGGAGTATTGGGTGTGAATGGGGTTCCAGAAGACCCGCCGCTCGCCTCCGTTCTTCAGCTCCCTGCCACCACCGAGTTCACCATTGAGGTAGGCATGGGTGGCTCTTCCGGCGGCGAGTCTTGCGACGCTCCCTGATCCTGCTCCGACGCTTCGATGAAGGTGCGGCGTGAAGCCCTAACAGGCGAGCTCGGTTCTGAAAATAAAACGATGAAGAAGGAGTAATTCCTTTTATTTTTAAATTTAGTTTAATTTAAAATTGTTTTATAACTTAATAAATCATATCTCCTTCGTTTGAACTCAGAATAACGCGATTTTCGAAGCGTTGCGATCGTATTGAAGAACACTACGACATGAAGCTGACCGGATCTGAAAACAATCACTTTGAAATTTCAGCAAAATTTGAGCACGAACAATTTCTAGGTGAGAAATCTATTTTATTTCTTCCCTTTATAATTGAAAATACATTCTGAAATTATTGTTAAAAAAAATTTTTGCAGTGAATTTATACTGTTATGATTCTGTGTTAATTGTAAATGCACATCTATTTGTTTGATTTAGATTGTGGCTATAGAATTGTTACATTTCTGTTGATTGGAATTAGATTGAACAAATTTATTATTTTGTTCATTTTATGGTTAAAATTAACTTTCCTGTTAATTTGAATTAGACTAAACAAAGTTTTCATTTTGTTTGTTGTACTATTAGAATTGAAACAAAAATTCACATTTTTGTTAGAGAATAGAATTTACATTTTATGTAAAGATGACATTAAAAATAGAATTTACATTTTATGTAAATAAGAATAAGAAAAAGGGAAAAGAAAAAAAAAGAAAAAAAAATAGGATTTACATTTTATGTAAAAAGTGATATTAAAACCGGAACTTACATTTTCATTGTAAAAGGTGACATTAAAGAGTGATTGACATTTCCATTGTAAAATGTGACTTTATAGTAAAATTAACATTTTATTTGAAAATATATTATGTATATAAGATATATATTTTTGATATACATTAAAAATAATGATATCTTTGTGTTAAACTTGTTTAGTGAACAAAATTCACATTTTGTTAATCTTAAAAGGATTATAACAAAATTCACATTTTGTTAATATTTTTTTTTTGTAAATTAAGGATAAATTAGAAAAAATGATTATATTCTTACAAGAAGAATATGCTGACATTAAAAAAACTACCTTTTAATGTAAAATATAATATTAGAGAGATGTTCATATTTGACAAAGCAAAATATGTTAACATTAAAATCGTATATTCAAAGAAAGGGTTACATTTTCATGTAGCAAAAGAAATAAAAGATTTCATCTCTATGTGATATTACAAATATTCATTTTGTCCGTTAGAATGAATTCCACCAAATATTCATTTTTGTGTCAAAGGATGATTAGTGAAAGTGAAAACAACCTTTTTATTTGAAATATGTTTTGCAAATAAAAAATTAATAATAAAAATAACATTTTTGAATTGACATTTGTTTTGTTAATAAATATCTATATCATGTTTACATTAAAAGGATTAGTTAAAATGAACATTTTGATTTCATCAAAAAAGGATTAGTTAAAATGATCATTTTGATTTCGTTAAAAAGAAATAGAGAAAATTACTCATTTTGTGTAACACCCCGTGTATTCTATAACTGTGAAATTCACAAATTGAAGTATAACTAATTTCAAATCAAAGAATTAAGGGAAACGGGATACGCCATTGCGTTCGTCTCGGAATTCTGCTTGAGATAGAGTCCGAGTTTGCGTAAAACGGATATCGTATGAAGAAGATATGGACGAACGAAGTTGGGCGAAAAACCAGAAAACGGGTCAGAATGCACTGGCGCACTTGGGAAGTGCGCCAAAACAAAAATGAACTGGCGCACTTGGGAAGTGCGCCAGTACATTTTTAGCCTGGCGCACCTGCCAAGTGCGCCCAGGTCAGAATGACCTGCTGGTCAGGTCTTGGCTGGCCAGGTCTCTGTTTGGTCGATTTTCTGAGCCTTGCCTTGTCACTAGGGCTAGGTGTCAGCTCCTGGTTGGTCTCCCCTTCAAACGAACGGCTATTATTGAACCAAGCTCCATCGACGGTCTAAATCAACTCACAAACTCTATAAAAAGGACCTAAGACTTGTAACACCCCGCCTCCGCCAGGGTGACTCTTGCAAGCACTCTGACTTTGGAGGGGCGTTTGAATCAGGTAAACATGCATAATGATATATCAAGGCAGAACAAGAACATATGTATATAGGTAAACAGAGTAAATATCATAGATAAAACAGTGGAAGATTTTAAACCATTTCAAAACAAGTCTGTTACATCATAATGTCAACTTTCCCAATAAACCAGTCTAGATAAAACAACATCAACTGAAAACTGAAATACATAAATGTAACACCCCGAATTTTGGGTTAATACTAAAATTCACTAATTACAGGATAAATAATCTCAGATGTGGGAATTGGGGGTAACGGGCTGCGTTATTGCGTTCGTCTCGGAAAAATACGCGAAATAGAGTCCGAGTTTTCGAAAATCGGAGTCCGTATGGCCCGGTTATGGCCCAAGGAAGTTTGTAGAAAAATTAGAGATAAAAACAGATTTAGGAATTTAAATTTAAATTTAAATTTAGAACCAGCGGGGCCAGGCGGGAGGATTCCCGCCTAAGCATGTCGACAGGGCTGTCGACAGGGCTGTCGACAGGCCTGTCGACAGGGGTGTCGACATGCCTGTCGACTTGCCTGTCGACTTGCCTGTCGACATGGCGTGTCGAATCAGGGTGCTTGGGTGCACCAGATCTGGTTTTCTGGCTTGGGCTGGGTCTGGTTCTAGAGGTTTCCTAAATCTAATGGACCTGAATTAATCTAGGGTTAATCCAAGGGCCTAAAACACTTTCTTAATCTATAAATACACCCTAAACCTACCTTAATCCTCACTAAAAATAGAAATAATGGCCTCATGCCGCCAAATTAAATTCTAAGAGAAGCCTCCACTAATCTAAGAAGAAAGTTGCAAGCTAATTCCTCTCTAATCAATCCTTAATCATCATTATCTTCATAGTTAGCAACTAATTCTACTTCATAAGGTTGCTAATCTTGAGTTTGGTGAGTTTCTATCACTTTAACATCAATTGTTAAAGTAAGTAGATTGGGTGTAATAAGACTTATGGTCTTAAATGCGGATTAGTGAGTATGAATCATGTATAATGATATGTTACTCTATGTTGTTCTATGTTTATGCATATTTGATAAGTTGGTTTATGCATGCTTAATAAGTTGATTTATGCATGTTTAACAAGTTGATATATGCATGTTTAATAAGTGGATTTATGCATATTTAATAAGTGGAATTATGCATGTTTATCAAAGTGAGATATGCAAGTTAAGTATATGTTTAAATGCAAGTTGAAAGTGATATGCAAGTTAAGTGTATGTTTAAATGCAAGTTGAAAGTGATATGCAAGTTATGCATGCTTATGCAAGTGTATGGATGCTTATGCAAGTCATGTATATGGTTAAATGCAAGATTTATGTGATATGCAAGTTATGCATGCTTATGCGAGTATATGAATACTTATGCAAGATATGTATATGCTTAAATGACATGATATGCAAGTTATGCAAGTATGTGAATGCCTATGCAAGTATGTGAATGCTTATGCAAGTTATGTGTATGCTTAAATGCATGTTTAACATGTTATGCAAGATTGAGAATGCCTATATGCAAGTTCAACATGTTATGCAAGATATGTGTATGATAATATGCAAGCTCATATGCAACATGTTATGCAAATCATGTGTACGATAATATTCAAGTTTGGGTTGTATGTAGTTGGGTTAATATATGCTCCTATATGCAAGTTGACATCCTCTTAACCCATGACAAAGTTGTATGCTAAACCCATGATATTTGTGATGATCTTCCCCTTATTATGTCATGTAACGAGAACGATTTACGTGGGGAACGATGGGGTTGGTAAATATGTTAATAAATGAATGTTTGGGTATGATTAAGCATACCATAAAAATAAATTACCATAAGTGGGAATTTACCTATTGAGTTAGGTCTACCCCATGGGAATTTACCTATTGAGTTAGGTCTACCCATGTTATGGAAAACTTGATATTAATTAGGGATAATTAATATGGGGGTGATTAATTAGTTGTAATTAATCGACTAAGACACGAGGTTGGACTCATTTGTAGTGTAAAACTGCCCGGACCCGACCGGCTTAACCAGTTGCTACAAATGTCAGCCCAATGTGAGAGGTCTTAGCCATAAATTAAATACGTGATTAAGGTAAAGACACGAGGTTAGACTCTGTTATGACGTAAGACTGCCCGGATTCTACCGGCTTAACCAGGCGGTCATAGCAGTCAGTCTAATGTGGGAGGTCTTTACGGGAGATCACGGTCTTAATTAATTAAGAAACACTTAACCATAATAGCATGTAGTGGGACATGAGGGGTTAAGTGGGTGCCTTGGGTGGCATGAGGAAATTTTATGGGTGCCTTGGGTGGCATGTGGAATCTAGTGGGTTGCCTTGGGTGGCAATAGAAAATACGATTAGAATACTTAACCAAGTGGAAACATGTAATTAAACATGATTAAAGGGTTAAGTGGGATACACTAGATATTTGACAAGCTTAAGTGGGTAGCTTGTGGGGGCCCATTTCAACCAATATCCCAAACGTATCTTTGTGGGCTCGACCCATGTCGAGTGACGGGACACGCATATTGGGCTTGATTATAAGAGGCCAAAACGGGTTAGCGGTGGCAACGCAAGTCCAACGGGTTTCATATGCGTGTGTGGGCCCGGGCTGGTAGATAAGCCGTTGTTGCATCGTGTAGATATAAAGCCGTGCACCGTTAGTATTGGGTAGCCACTTTAGGGGAGTGATACACCCCACAGTGGGACCAGCACGGGTATCTACGGTAGGGAGCCGATCGATGGGGAGTAGTGGGTACACCTAATGAAGATAGGGGCAGACGGCACCTATGTAGGGGTACACGAAACTACTGGGTAAGAATTACCGGGTACACCTACTGGAGATAGGGGCAGACGGCACCTATGTAGTGGGCTAGGGGTACATGAAACTACTGGGGAAATTTTCTAAGTCCTTGGAAGGGATCAACCTTTAAGTAGGAATGACTGGTGTGGTGCAGTTAGTAATTAGCCTTGGGTGGGTAGATGCGTCCTGACGGTTATCTTAGTTTATCCTAAGTCTACCAAGCTGCTTAGTGTAGCCATTCATCCCCAGATATTACCGTAGGTCAAGTTTATGTCTTCTCTGGTTACTTTAATGATTGTATTGTTAAAGTTATAGGACTCACTCAGACTTATGTCTGACCCCGTTGTTTTTTTTATCTTTTTCCCAACCCTCAGGTCCTACGGTGGATCCTAGCGGTAGTAGAGCTTGATCGGATTTCTGTTTCCAGTCTTGAGGAGCTTGGGTAGATGTAAAGCTCCAGTTATCCAGTTATCTTTTCTTTTCTTATGGCTATTGTATGAGAGAGTGGGATTATGTACTTCTTAATTTTGACAGATATTGTACTTGACTTTTATCATGGTTTTATGATGTAACCAGACATGTTTATTTCCGCTGTTATGAGATGATGTTTAAAATTTCAAATACTGTTTATATCTGTCTTGGTGTAATTTTTCTGTTCTATATTCACTAAAATACTCCACCGATGTTATGGCATTCCCTTAGTGAGTGACTATAGCGGGCGTGGGGTGTTACACGTGGTATCAGAGCAAAGGTTACCGGAACAGATAAAATTTTTAGAAAACTATTTTTCTAAAAACATTTTTGGAAAAGATATTTTCAAAAACATGTCTTTTAAGAGAAAAGTTTTTGAAAGAAAAGCATAATCCCCAATAGCCATATCTATGTCCTTCGAATTCTCCATTTTGAATCTTTCCTTTTCCGTTTCAGCATGGCCGAGAATCTTAATCTTCCGGAGGGTGTGACGGTACCAGTATGGTATAGGAGATTGATGGAGGCTAGGGCCACTACTGCGGGTCCAGCAAATATTCCTCCACCAACCATAGCACCCGATCTTCCTCCTCCCCCTCCTTCTCGCACGGATACTTTTGCTAAGACTTGCAAGGAATTTAAAGCTATGGGAGGGAAACCTTTTCAAGGATCTGAAACCTTTGTGGAGGCTAGAGATTGGCTTAAAGAGGTGGAAGAGTTGATAGATATCTTTGAGATGGAAGAAGGGAAGAAAGTCAAGTTGGCTGCTTGGTTAATGAAGGGAGAGGCCTCATTCTGGTGGGAGGTCACTAATGGAGAACGCCCCGTTGACTCTTGGGCGGATTTTAGGCAAAGATTTGTGGCAAAGTTTCTCTCAAGGGCGGAGGAAAACTTGTATATGGAAAGATTCTTGACTCTAAAGCAAGGAAATCTTTCGGTGAAGGAATATGTTAACAAGTTTAATCAATTGGCAAGGTTTGGCCTAGACATGGTGAATACACCAGAGAAGAAGGCTTTGAGGTTCGTGAAAGGCTTGAATGAGCCTATGCATGGGTTGGCTATGACTCACATCCCTATGGGGGCCACCTTTGAGAAGCTAGTTGACATGGCACTCATGTATGAGGAAGAGAAGGGTCCTAATGCTAATAAGGCACCCGAGAAGAAGGGAGATCAAAAGAGACCTCAACAACAGCAAAGCAAAGGTGGGAAAGGCAACGGTGGCAAGGGCAAGAAGAAGAAGTGTTTCAATTGTGGGACACCTGGCCACCTAAGCAAGGATTGTCGCAAGAAGAAGAAGACCGGCTGCTTCCACTGTGGCGAAGCAGGGCACTTAGTGAAGGATTGCCCTAAGAAGGGGCAAAGGACGGGATCTACCTCAGGAGGACAGGTGCAAGCTCTTATGGCACCGGGTCAGGCTAGGGGGCAAGTACAGGCTCTCGCGGTTCCACCGATTCAGGAGAGAGGTAGAACTATTTCCGTTGAAAGTCTGGTTTTTCTATTTGACCATCCTGTCCGTACATTGTTTGATTCAGGCGCATCGCATTCGTTTATTTCATCATTATTAGTTGAGTTACTGCACTTAGACACCAGTCTGGTAGATGATCCCTTGGTTGTTTCAAACCCAATTGGGGGCTCCACTTATTTGTCCATGATATGTTTGGGTTTGAAGATTTCTATACTTAGCATTGAGTTTAGATGTGATGCTTTTGTATTGGGCTTCACGGGCTATGGGTTGATTTTGGGCATGGACTGGTTATCCAGTAATGGTGCCGTTCTTGATTGCGAAAGGAGAGTTGTTAGGTTGATGACCCGCTTGGGTAACACTCTCGAGATTTCTTGTAATCCCATGGACTCTGTTATGCTAAGTTATCTTGAATCGCTTGACGCTTCGGTCGAGAGTTTGCAATCTATTAGAGTGGTCCGGGAATATCCGGATGTGTTTGAGGAGGTGAAGGGCTTACCTCCGAAGCGGGAGATTGACTTCCGAATATATTTGGTGGATAATGCTAAACTGGTATCTTTACCAGTGCGCCACATGGCTCCTCGTGAGAGGAGGGAACTCCATAAGCAAGTAGGGGAGTTGCTTGAGAAGGGGTTCATAAGACGGAGCATATCGGAGTGGGGTGCTCCAGTAGTATTTGCTACGAAGGCGGATGGGTCCCTCAGGCTTTGTGTAGACTATAGAGAACTCAACAAGCTCACAAAGAAGAATAGACACCCATTGCCGAGGATTGATGATCTTTTCGATCAGCTGGTTGGCGCTTCAGTATTTTCTCAGTTGGACTTGGCCACGGGGTTTCATCAGTTGAGGGTGGCTGAGGATAGCATAGACAAGACTGCCTTTAGGACTCCGGATGGTTTCTATGAGTGGCTGGTGATGCCATTTGGGTTGACGAACGCCCCTGCATACTTTGTTGATTTGATGAGTAGGGTGTTCAGGGAGTTCCTTAATAAATTCGTGGTGGTCTTTGTGGATGACATCTTAGTATTTTCTAAGAGTGAAGAAGAGCATGCCCTACATCTTGGGGAAGTGTTGAAGACTCTTCGAGCACATAGCCTTAAGGCTAAATTCTCTAAATGTCACTTCTGGAGGAAGGAAGTGCGGTTCTTGGGGCACGTGGTCTCCAAGGAAGGGATAGCTGTGGATCCCGCGAAGGTAGTATCAATTCAGGATTGGAAGGTTCCGAAGAATGCTACCGAAGTAAGAAGTTTCTTGGGGTTGGCGGGTTATTATAGGAAGTTTATTAAAGACTTCGCGAAGATATCAGCCCCATTAACCCGCTTAACGAAGAAGAATCTTGTTTTCACATGGGACGTAAATTGTGATGATGCGTTCCGACGGTTAAAGAGAGCTTTAACCACTGCTCCAGTTTTAGTGTTGCCAGATGGGAGCAAGCCATTTGTTGTCTATACCGATGCCTGTGGGACAGGCCTTGGCGCAGTCTTAATGCAAGAGGGAAGGGTGATAGCCTATGGTGGAAGGCAGTTAAGGCCACATGAGAAAAATTACCCTACCCATGATTTAGAGTTGGCCGCTATTGTTTTTGCGCTTAAGATCTGGCGCCATTATCTTCTTGGTGAGAGATTCGAGCTGTTTACTGACCATAAATCATTGAAGTACTTGTTTTCTCAGAAGGATTTGAATCTGAGACAGCAAAGGTGGATGGAATTTTTAGCATCTTATGATTTCGAGATAGCGTATACCCCTGGCAAGGGTAACGTAGTGGCGGACGCCTTGAGTAGGAAGAGGTTGTCCTTGAGTCCATTGTTCGTGGAACGACGAAGCTTGGAGTTTATCTCGATGTTTGATTTCAGACCTTCCATTGATTATGTACCCGGTTTGCTAGCTTCTTTGGAAGTTAGACCTACTCTTCTGGGGCGGATTGGGGAAGCCCAGAGGGACGACCCACAGTTGGTTGAGTTGATAGAGAAGCTCATAAGGGGGAAGTCGTCCAGCCATTTGAGTAGGTACACCCTAGACGATAGGGGGTACTTGCGTAGAGACGGTAGACTTTGTGTACCGCAAGATGAAGGGTTGAGGAAGGTTATTCTTGATGATGCACACCGTTCTAGGATGACCATTCATCCCGGTGGGGACAGGATGTACCAAGACATGAAGAGGGTTTTCTTCTGGGCCGGTATGAAGAGAGATGTGGCCGAATATGTAGCTCGATGCTTGGTATGTCAGCAAGTGAAGGCGGAGCAAAGGAAGCCAGGTGGGTTGCTTCACCCATTGGAGGTTCCGCAATGGAAGTGGGATAGCGTCTCGATGGATTTTATTGACGGGTTACCCAGGTCAAGGAAGGGTAATACAGGAATTTGGGTGGTGGTAGATAGACTTACTAAGAGCGCCCATTTCATACCTGTGAAGAGCAAGAGGACTGCTCCATGGCTAGCTTCAGTATATCTTCGAGAGATAGTTCGATTACATGGGGTACCCTCTAGCATAGTTAGTGATCGAGATCCTATCTTCACTAGCGAGTTCTGGAGAAGTTTGCAAGAAGCAATGGGGACTCAATTGTGTCTGAGCACCGCATATCATCCTCAGACAGACGGCCAGACTGAGAGGGTGAATCGTATTCTAGAAGACCTTTTGAGGCTTTGTATCTTAGATTTTGGAGGTACATGGGAAGAGCATCTTCCATTGGTGGAGTTCGCATATAATAACAGCTTTCAGTCCATTATTGGTATGGCTCCTTATGAAGCTCTCTATGGAAGGCCTTGTCGATCACCTACATGTTGGTGGGAATCTACGGATAAGATCTTGCTTGGGCCTGATATGGTTAGGGAGACTTCTGAGAAGATTGACTTGATTCGAAGAAGGATGAAAGCAGCGCAGGATATGCAAAAATCTTATGCGGACAAGAGAAGGACGGATCTTGAATTTGAGGTTGGGGATATGGTTTTTGTTAAGGTATCTACGTTGAGAAATGTTGTTCGCTTCGGATCCGTTGGGAAGTTAGCACCGAGGTTTGTTGGGCCGTTTCCTATTAAGGAAAGGATTGGACGGATGGCATATAGAGTGGAGTTGCCCGACAAACTTAGTGGTGTACATGATGTATTCCATGTATCACATCTGAGGAAGTGCTTACATGAGACGGCAGAGGTGGTAGAGCCAAGCTTGCTTAGAGATATAGAGGTAGAGCGTGATGCGACTATCCGACGAGCTCCTACTCGCATCCTTGGGTCAGAGACTAGGAAGTTGAGAAATAGAGAGGTTCAACAAGTCAAAGTGCAATGGGGAGAAGATGAGAGCAACGCGACTTGGGAGACGGAAGCGAAGATGCGTTCATTGTACCCATTTCTTTTTGAGGGTATGTCTTTACTTTCTCCTTCATCGCTTGTCTAGTACTTATCTTATCTTTAGTATGTCCTCTCGTTAGTACCTTTGACCTTTAGATAGGATAAACCTATGGTTGAAACATGTGTTTGAGACATGTTATGGTTGATGGATGCAAGTGGATGCAAGTGTTTGCTAGTGGTTGCTCGTGGATGCATATACACACACTCTAGGCACTAGATCGGCTCAGTCACTTCATATTGCATATTGCATAAAATTGTGTGTAGGAAAATATATTTATGGATGTATAATGGTTGTGTTATCACATGGATGATGCATTTTGGTGAATGGTTGTGCACTCATGTAGATATTGTATGTGTCGATAAGGTTTTCTCGCATACATAATGGATGCATGGCACTATCATGGTTTGCATATGTTCATACATTAGATAGGGAACATATACACACACTTTTTGCATATGCTCATACATCATTAGAAATTATTTTAAGGACAATGGATGCCAGTGGTTGATGATTTGAGTAGATGGTTGTTTGGATGGTAGGATATGCATTCTCCTTAGCTTAGAGATTTCGGGGACGAAATCCCTTAAGGAGGGGAGAATGTAACACCCCGAATTTTGGGTTAATACTAAAATTCACTAATTACAGGATAAATAATCTCAGATGTGGGAATTGGGGGTAACGGGCTGCGTTATTGCGTTCGTCTCGGAAAAATACGCGAAATAGAGTCCGAGTTTTCGAAAATCGGAGTCCGTATGGCCCGGTTATGGCCCAAGGAAGTTTGCAGAAAAATTAGAGATAAAAACAGATTTAGGAATTTAAATTTAAATTTAAATTTAGAACCAGCGGGGCCAGGCGGGAGGATTCCCGCCTAAGCATGTCGACAGGCCTGTCGACAGGGGTGTCGACATGCCTGTCGACTTGCCTGTCGACATGGCGTGTCGAACCAGGGTGCTTGGGTGCACCAGATCTGGTTTTCTGGCTTGGGCTGGGTCTGGTTCTAGAGGTTTCCTAAATCTAATGGACCTGAATTAATCTAGGGTTAATCCAAGGGCCTAAAACACTTTCTTAATCTATAAATACACCCTAAACCTACCTTAATCCTCACTAAAAATAGAAATAATGGCCTCATGCCGCCAAATTAAATTCTAAGAGAAGCCTCCACTAATCTAAGAAGAAAGTTGCAAGCTAATTCCTCTCTAATCAATCCTTAATCATCATTATCTTCATAGTTAGCAACTAATTCTACTTCATAAGGTTGCTAATCTTGAGTTTGGTGAGTTTCTATCACTTTAACATCAATTGTTAAAGTAAGTAGATTGGGTGTAATAAGACTTATGGTCTTAAATGCGGATTAGTGAGTATGAATCATGTATAATGATATGTTACTCTATGTTGTTCTATGTTTATGCATATTTGATAAGTTGGTTTATGCATGCTTAATAAGTTGATTTATGCATGTTTAACAAGTTGATATATGCATGTTTAATAAGTGGATTTATGCATATTTAATAAGTGGAATTATGCATGTTTATCAAAGTGAGATATGCAAGTTAAGTATATGTTTAAATGCAAGTTGAAAGTGATATGCAAGTTAAGTGTATGTTTAAATGCAAGTTGAAAGTGATATGCAAGTTATGCATGCTTATGCAAGTGTATGGATGCTTATGCAAGTCATGTATATGGTTAAATGCAAGATTTATGTGATATGCAAGTTATGCATGCTTATGCGAGTATATGAATACTTATGCAAGATATGTATATGCTTAAATGACATGATATGCAAGTTATGCAAGTATGTGAATGCCCATGCAAGTATGTGAATGCTTATGCAAGTTATGTGTATGCTTAAATGCATGTTTAACATGTTATGCAAGATTGAGAATGCCTATATGCAAGTTCAACATGTTATGCAAGATATGTGTATGATAATATGCAAGCTCATATGCAACATGTTATGCAAATCATGTGTACGATAATATTCAAGTTTGGGTTGTATGTAGTTGGGTTAATATATGCTCCTATATGCAAGTTGACATCCTCTTAACCCATGACAAAGTTGTATGCTAAACCCATGATATTTGTGATGATCTTCCCCTTATTATGTCATGTAACGAGAACGATTTACGTGGGGAACGATGGGGTTGGTAAATATGTTAATAAATGAATGTTTGGGTATGATTAAGCATACCATAAAAATAAATTACCATAAGTGGGAATTTACCTATTGAGTTAGGTCTACCCCATGGGAATTTACCTATTGAGTTAGGTCTACCCATGTTATGGAAAACTTGATATTAATTAGGGATAATTAATATGGGGGTGATTAATTAGGTGTAATTAATCGACTAAGACACGAGGTTGGACTCATTTGTAGTGTAAAACTGCCCGGACCCGACCGGCTTAACCAGTTGCTACAAATGTCAGCCCAATGTGAGAGGTCTTAGCCATAAATTAAATACGTGATTAAGGTAAAGACACGAGGTTAGACTCTGTTATGACGTAAGACTGCCCGGATTCTACCGGCTTAACCAGGCGGTCATAGCAGTCAGTCTAATGTGGGAGGTCTTTACGGGAGATCACGGTCTTAATTAATTAAGAAACACTTAACCATAATAGCATGTAGTGGGACATGAGGGGTTAAGTGGGTGCCTTGGGTGGCATGAGGAAATTTTATGGGTGCCTTGGGTGGCATGTGGAATCTAGTGGGTTGCCTTGGGTGGCAATAGAAAATACGATTAGAATACTTAACCAAGTGGAAACATGTAATTAAACATGATTAAAGGGTTAAGTGGGATACACTAGATATTTGACAAGCTTAAGTGGGTAGCTTGTGGGGGCCCATTTCAACCAATATCCCAAACGTATCTTTGTGGGCTCGACCCATGTCGAGTGACGGGACACGCATATTGGGCTTGATTATAAGAGGCCAAAACGGGTTAGCGGTGGCAACGCAAGTCCAACGGGTTTCATATGCGTGTGTGGGCCCGGGCTGGTAGATAAGCCGTTGTTGCATCGTGTAGATATAAAGCCGTGCACCGTTAGTATTGGGTAGCCACTTTAGGGGAGTGATACACCCCACTGTGGGACCAGCACGGGTATCTACGGTAGGGAGCCGATCGATGGGGAGTAGTGGGTACACCTAATGAAGATAGGGGCAGACGGCACCTATGTAGGGGTACACGAAACTACTGGGTAAGAATTACCGGGTACACCTAGTGGAGATAGGGGCAGACGACACCTATGTAGTGGGCTAGGGGTACATGAAACTACTGGGGAAATTTTCTAAGTCCTTGGAAGGGATCAACCTTTAAGTAGGAATGACTGGTGTGGTGCAGTTAGTAATTAGCCTTGGGTGGGTAGATGCGTCCTGACGGTTATCTTAGTTTATCCTAAGTCTACCAAGCTGCTTAGTGTAGCCATTCATCCCCAGATATTACCGTAGGTCAAGTTTATGTCTTCTCTGGTTACTTTAATGATTGTATTGTTAAAGTTATAGGACTCACTCAGACTTATGTCTGACCCCGTTGTTTTTTTTATCTTTTTCCCAACCCTCAGGTCCTACGGTGGATCCTAGCGGTAGTAGAGCTTGATCGGATTTCTGTTTCCAGTCTTGAGGAGCTTGGGTAGATGTAAAGCTCCAGTTATCCAGTTATCTTTTCTTTTCTTATGGCTATTTTATGAGAGAGTGGGATTATGTACTTCTTAATTTTGACAGATATTGTACTTGACTTTTATCATGGTTTTATGATGTAACCAGACATGTTTATTTCCGCTGTTATGAGATGATGTTTAAAATTTCAAATACTGTTTATATCTGTCTTGGTGTAATTTTTCTGTTCTATATTCACTAAAATACTCCACCGATGTTATGGCATTCCCTTAGTGAGTGACTATAGCGGGCGTGGGGTGTTACACATAAATACTAATCCCCAAAAGAAGTGATAGCCACAGCTAGCTTCATGTCAAACCGTACATGAGCTAAATCCCACAAGCAAACAGTCAGAAATCCAGCTAAGCTCCAATATTCCCTCCCTGAGAACCTGGGGGGGGGGGGAACGGAAGAAAAGAGGCGAAAGAAAACAGGTCAGTCAAAAAGACTGAGTAAGCCCTACTACAATCAATGTAAACTGATAAAGTTAACTGGCATGAGAAGCAGGTATGATCATAAGGATAACAACATACTAGCATGATGATTAACGAACAAGGTAGATAAAGGTGTCATCGCATAATCAGGATTAAGGTTTTGCACCACAGGTGTACTAGCAAACTAACATGACTTGAATAAACATGTATTGATCCCTTGGCCCAAGCTTTGGCCCAATAACATGAAGTGACCCTAACCCGCGGTCCAATAACATGAAATGACCCTAATACGAGGTCCAACCAAACGGTCTAGTCGATCGGCTCCCTAAGCCTAACTCGTCACGTGTTGGTGTCAATACGGCCCAAACATAATTGTAGTCGAACTGTGCCGGGTCCACCCTTCGGGTGTATCAAGCCCTAGGGTGTCAACCCCTGGACACCATGAACATGAGTGCACAGTCCCGATCTACTGGTACCCGTGCATGTTTTCTCCGGCTACGGACTATGTGCACGACCAGAGTCCGCCCGGAACTACACCGGCGTACCCTCTGCCGTCGCTTTTGGTCACTTACCTCCAGTCCAGTAATCGTACCCCCACCCTAGCCTAGTCCCTAGGGTCATGATGATACTAACTTGGGATTACTGCTGGAGTGGGCCCCCATTGATAGGATTTTCTAGTGGGTTAAGTACGATTTAACCCTCTTGCTAATCCTGGATTAACTTGGTTAAGTGTAACGATGAGTTCACGACTTAACCCCGATTAATCTACCAAGCCCAAATTGGTTAAGTATTAAGTGGACCATGACTTAACCCTAATCACGAGGCATTAATTAATTTAATGCGCCTTAACCTCTCACATTAGACCTTGTTGTGGTTACTAGTTAAGCCGGGCGCGTCCGGGTAGCTTTACACCACAACTTGGTCTAACCTCGGGTTCAAGGTACAACATGACCAACTTCTCACATTGGGTCCTATTGTTTGTAGCAACTAGTTAAGTCGGTCGGTTCCGGGTAGGTTTACGCTACAAACTCAACCCAACCTCGAGTTGGCCACACTTATCTTTTCTAAGTGTCATGTCCATCATGTTTCCAAAACATGTTACAAGTTTTCAAGAAGGGTAGACCTAACTTAATAGGTAAATTCCCAATGGGTAGACCTAAATTAATAGGTAAATTCCCAAGCTTATGTTTTATGTCTTTTAAGTTTACCCAACCCCAAACGCAATCCCATCGCTTACATATCGCAATAGCGCATAAAGGATAGAAAGAGGGAACTTGGCATAATCATGACATAAAGGTATTGAAGCCACAAGCTTAACATGGTGGCATATGAAATGTTCATATGTTCATACACTTGCATATTACATTTTTAGGCCTCTAAAGCATGCATAAAACCAAACTTAGCATATTGGTGATACATGGTGCTAAATGACATGTAGAGATGGCCATAAGTTCGCATTTAGCCTCACATGCAAGTTATCATAAGAGATATGATAACTTACATGTTGCTAAAATGAAACCTTTGGCATAAAGCTTAAAGCTTTATGTTCATAAACCCAAAATAAGCTTGCATAACATGATAGCATGAACAAAATGTTCAACCCAAACTTGCATAACATAACTTGGCATACTTGCATATAAACTTGCATATCACAACATGATAAACTTGCATATAAACTTGCATATCACAACATGATAAACTTGCATATAAACTTGCATATCATACATTTAACTTTAGAGTTTAAGTATGAAAGTAGAATAGGGCTTACAATGCTTAAGAAGTCACAAAAATATGACAAAGCCCTTATGAAATCAATTAAACCCAAAATGCAAGCAAAACCCTTGAGCCAAAATGATCAAGACTCTTTCTTTATGATGCAAATATATAAACTTGACTTGAATGCAAGCTAATGATGCTCATACAAGTTTGAAAACACTTGTATGCATGGAAAATCACTTAGGAATTTATTTAGGAATTTTATGAAGAGAGTGGAGGCCATGAGAGGATTGATTTTGCCATAGTTTAGTTGTATGAATGAATAATGATGATTTAGGGTAGGTTAGGGTCTTATTTATATATTAGGCAAGTGTTTTAGGCCATAGGATTAAACCTAGATTCAATCCAAGCCATCAAAGCATGTCTTGGGGAAGAAGTCAAGTGTAGGAACCATCTAGGGCCTTTAGATTAAATATGAACCATGAGAACCATCCAAATGCAAAATCTGCATTTGAGCGAATCGGCCCACGGGTTGACAGCCAAACACCCTGGATTAACCCCTAGTCGACCCAGCAGGCTCGGGTCGACCTCAAAAATCGGCCGGTTCGGTTATTCCCCTCTCCCAATTCGCTGTTTTGAACATTTTTGCATATTTATTTATTTAATTTTCAATTATATATATATATATCAATATATATATTTTTCTCTGTGCAACCCATTTCACTTAATTAAGTATACTTTAATTTGGGAATTTTTCGTGAAACTTCGCGAGGCCATATCTTGGTCATACGGACTCCGATTTTCGAAAACTCGGACTCTATTTCGCGTATTTTTCTG
The DNA here is from genome assembly GCA_030737875.1 of Allium sativum. Classification (NCBI taxonomy): domain Eukaryota; kingdom Viridiplantae; phylum Streptophyta; class Magnoliopsida; order Asparagales; family Amaryllidaceae; genus Allium; species Allium sativum. The sequence continues at coordinate 411,142,291 of CM060909.1, read as the reverse complement.
AGACGAACGCAATGGCATAGCCCGTTTCCCTTGATTCAGATTTTGCAGTTTAATTCTGCCTCCATTTATGTTATAACATGTTATTCAAAAATACGGGTTGTTACATTCTTCCCTCCTTAAAGGATTTCGTCCCCGAAATCTCCAAGTTAGGAAGAACGTATCCTACCATCCATCATCCATCTACTCAAAACATCATCCACGAGCAATCATTGTCCTTAAAAGGTTCTAAATGCTGTATGATCATATGCAAAGGTGTGTGTATATGTACTTATCTAATGCGAAAATCAGGAGGTTACTGATTCAGTAAACCCCCTTAATGCAAAATATGTTAGTGAAATGAGTCCATATGTATGCAAATTCCTAACATAATTTATAATCTGTACATGAGTGCACATAACATTCATCCATATGCAACATCCACGTGATAGCATAACAAGTTTTCATCCATGAATAAACATAAACACTCATGCATATGCGGTATGAAAGTGTGTGAGCCGATCTTAGTGCCTAACGTGTATTATGCATCCACGAGTATCCACTTGCAAACACTTGCAACCATCAAGCATAACATGTTTCAAACACATGTTTCATCCAAAGGGTTTCTACCTAAGGTTCTCATGACAAGATTAACACGATAAACTAGATAAACATGGATAGCAAAGAGAAAGATATGCTAACAAAGAAAAGAGATTGAGAGTGTACCCTCAAAAAGGAATGGATAAAGCCCACGCATCTTCTCCTCGGTTTCCCAAGTTGCGTCTTCTTCGGCTTCACCTCATTGAACCTTCACCAATTTGACCTCTCGATTCCTTAGCTTCTTGGTCTCCGTCCCCAAGATACGAATCGGAGCTCTCCTCAAGGTAGCCTCTTTCTCCACTTCTACATCTTTTAGAACACTTGGCTCAACAACCTCTGCTGATTCATGTAAACACTTCCGGAGATGCGAGACATGAAAAACATCGTGTACTCCAGCAAGCTTCTCGGGCAACTTCACTCTATAAGCCATCTGCCCGATCCTCTCTATAATAGGGAATGGTCCAACAAACCTCGGTGCCAACTTCCCAACAGCTCCAAATCGGACCACATTCCGCAAAGGAGAAACCTTCACGAAAACCATATCCCCAACATCAAACTCCAAATCCGTTCTTCGCTTATCAGCATAGGATTTCTGTCGGTCTTGGGCCGCTTTCATCCGTCTCCGAATCAACTCGATCTTCTCGGATGTATCTCTGATCATATCAGGCCCAAGTATAAGCTCATCTGTAGTCTCCCACCAACATGTAGGCGACTTGCACGGCCTCCCATATAAAGCTTCAAATGGTGCCATCCCTATGCTTGCCTGATAACTGTTATTATATGCAAACTCAACAAGAGGAAGATGGTCTTCCCAAGTACCACAAAAATCTAGAATACAAAGCCTCAACAGATCCTCGAGTACCCTATTCACCCTTTCGGTTTGACCGTCCGTCTGTGGGTGATAAGCCGTACTTAGATTCAACCTTGTGCCTACAGCTTCTTGCAAGCTATTCCAGAATTGACTTGTAAAGATTGGGTCACGGTCACTGACTATACTAGAAGGGACTCCATGTAGTCTTACAATCTCACGAAGATATACAGACGCTAGCCAAGATGCGGTCCTCTTGCTCTTCACCGGAATGAAATGAGCACTCTTCGTAAGTCTATCCACAATAACCCAAATGCTCGTATTCCCTTTCCTTGACCTTGGTAGCCCATCGATAAAATCCATGGAAATACTCTCCCACTTCCATAGTGGAACGTCTAGAGGATGCAATAGCCCACCGGGCTTCTTCGACTCGGCCTTAACTTGCAGGCAAATGATACATCTAGAGACAAATTCTGCCACATCCTTCTTCATCCCAGGCCAAAAGAAAATGCGCTTCATATCTTTATACATCTTATCTCCGCCCGGATGTATAGTCAACTTAGAGCGATGCGCTTCCTCAAGAACTCTTCTTACTAGCTCTTCTACCATTGGAACACATAACCTTCCGTCTCTCCTCAGCCAACCCTTGTCATCAATAGAATATCGAGCGAGATGACTAGACGTCTCTCCTCGAATTAGCTTATCCATAGTCTCCACTATCTGAGGGTCTTCTCTCTGCGAAGCCCCAACTTGATCAAGAAGGGTAGGTCTGAGTTCCAGAGATGCTAAAGAACCGGTCATTGATTCAACCGCCAAAGAGAAATCAAAGGTTGCCACATACTCTAAATTCTTCATCTCAATGAATAGAGGACTTAGGGTCAACCTTCTTCTACTCAATGCATCTGCTACCACATTCCCTTTGCCAGGGGTATAAGCTATCTCAAAATCATAGGATGCCAAGAATTCCATCCATCTTTGTTGCCTCAGATTCAGATCCTTCTGAGAAAAGAGATACTTCAATGACTTGTGATCGGTATAAAGCTCAAATCTTTCTCCCAGAAGATAATGGCGCCAAGCCTTGAGTGCATATACTATTGCTGCCAACTCTAAGTCATGAGTGGGATAATTCTTCTCATGCACTTTGAGTTGTCTACCGCCAAAGCATATCACCCTTCCTTCATGCATAAGAATAGCTCCTAACCCTGTGCCACATGCATCGGTGTATACTGTAAATAACTTCCCTCCATCGGGCAAAGCTAGAACAGGTGCTGATGTAAGAGCTCTCTTGAGCTTCTGAAAAGCAAGCTCGCATTCTATGCCCCAAGCAAAAACTAAATTCTTCTTCGTCAATTTAGTGAGAGGAGCAGAAATCTTTGCGAAGTCCTTGATGAACTTCCAGTAAAAACCCGCAAGACCTAGAAAACTTCTCACTTCGGTTGCATTCCTTGGAGTTTTCCAATCCTGGACTGCAACTACCTTGGCGGGATCCACCGCTAAGCCTTGCTTAGATACTATATGCCCAAGGAATCTAACTTCCCTTCTCCAAAAGTGACACTTGGAGAACTTGGCCTTCAACTGATGCGCTCTAAGCGTACCCATCACCTCCATGAGATGCCTTGCGTGCTCTTCCTCATCCTTAGAGAAGATCAGAATATCATCTACGAAGACCACGACAAACTTGTTCAAGAACTCCCTGAACACCCTACTCATCAAGTCCACGAAATATGCGGGTGCATTAGTCAAGCCGAACGGCATGATAAGCCATTCGAAGAATCCATCTGGCGTTCTGAACGCAGTCTTGTCTATACTATCTTCAGCTACCCTGAGCTGATGGAATCCAGTAGCAAGATCAAGCTGAGAGAAAACAGAAGCACCGACAAGCTGGTCAAAGAGATCATCTATCCTCGGTAACGGGTGTCTGTTCTTCTTAGTCAGCTTATTCAACTCTCAATAGTCAACACAAAGTCGGAGAGAACCATCTGCCTTGGTAGCAAACACCACAGGCGCTCCCCATTCAGATATACTTCGTCTAATGAAGTTCTTCTCAAGCAACTCTTTCACTTGCTTACTTAGCTCCCGCCTTTCACGCGGAGCCATGTGCCGAACGGGCAAAGAAACAGGCTTTGCATTATCCACCAGATAAATGCGGAAATCAATCTCTCGCTTAGGGGGCAACCCCCTAACTTCATCGAAAACATCCGGATACTCTCGAACCACTCTCACAGACTGAAGAGTTTCCATTGACGAGTCGAGTGATTCCAGATAGCACAACATGACGGGACCTCTCGGATCACAAGAAATCTCTAGGGTGTTTCCGAGGCGAGTCATGAGCCTCACAACCCTATGCTCACAATCAAGGATGGCTCCATATCTAGACAGCCAATCCATGCCCAATATCAATCCGTATCCCCTGAAACCAAGAACATAAGCACTACACAAGAACTCTACACTCAGTATAGAGATCCTCAAATCCCCACATATCATAGACAGATGGGCGGAACCCCCAATAGGATTTGAGACACAGACGGGATCATCTACCAAGCTAGTACTAAGGTGCAAACTATCAACAAGATCAGATGAGATAAAGCTATGCGATGCACCAGAATCAAACAAGGTACGAACTGTAAAATCAGAAATATATACAAGGCTCTCAACAGAAATACTACCTCGATCGGGAACTGGAGCGACATTGAGAGCATGAACTTGCCCTCCTGAAGGTCCAGCACGCTGAGTCTGACCCTGGCCTTGCCCTTGCTTCCTCGGGCAATCTTTACTGAAATGTCCAGTCTCACCACAGAAAAAGCATTCACCATTCTTCCTTTTCCTCTTCTTACAATCCTTAATAAGATGCCCAACTGAACCGCAATAATGGCACTTCCCCTTGTTGTTCTTGCCCTTGTTGTTGTTGCCCTTGTTGTTGTTCCCCTTGTTGCCTTGACTCTTGTTCTTGTTCTGATTGCCTTGACTGCTCTGACCACTTGGATTTCCCTGATTTCCTTTCCCCTGGGAATCAGTCTTCTTGGCTTGAGTATCATTCACCTTGATCTCCTTCTTGACATCTCACTGAAGTAATGCCATATCAACCAAACTCTCAAACGTGGCCCCATGGGGAATATGCGACATAGCCAATCCCTGCAACGGCTCATTCAATCCTCTAGCAAAACGAAGAGCCTTCTTCTGAGGAGTATTCACCATATCCAAGCCAAAACGAGCTAATTGATTGAACTTGTTCACATATTCTTTGACAGACATATCTCCTTGCTTCAAAGTCATGAACCTCTCCATTTGCAGATTCTCCTCAGCAGAAGATAGAAACTTAAGCACGAACCTTGCCCTGAGATCGGCCCAAGTCTCAACGAGCCTAGTACCATTGGTGACTTCCCACCAATAAGCGGCTTCATCCTTCATAAGCCAAACCTCCAACAAGATCTTCCTCTGATCGTCTAACCCAAATATAGCAAATAAATCCTCGGTCTCTTTCAACCAATTTCTGGCCTCTACAAAAGTCTCAGTGCCTTGAAAGTTCTTGCCACCCATTGCTTTGAAATCTTTGCAAGTCTTTGCGAAGTCCACTTGAGGATGCTGAGGGGGAGGAGGAAGAGGAACCTCAGCGACAGGAGGAGGAGGAACATTAACTGCCGGAGGAGGAGGAGGAACATCTGCGGGGCCGGCTTCGGTCGCCCTAGCCTCCAAAATTCTCCTATACCAAACAGGTACGTGTACTCCCTCCGGAATAGCAAAGTTATCGGCCATACTGAAAACGAAGAAAAAGACAGATTCAGAATGGAGAAAAACGAAGGAATTTTGCTAATGGCTTTTTGGGGAATAGCCTTTAAAATAAACTAGACTTTTCTTTGGAAAATACTTTATACTTGGTTTTGAAAATAGTTTTCCAAAAGTTTTCTAAAAGCCTTTTTGTTCCTTCTCGTACCATATGCTCTGATACCAAATGTAACACCCCGCCTCCGCCAGGGTGACTCTTGCAAGCACTCTGACTTTGGAGGGGCGTTTGAATCAGGTAAACATGCATAATGATATATCAAGGCAGAACAATAACATATGTATATAGGTAAACAGAGTAAATATCATAGATAAAACAGCGGAAGATTTTAAACCATTTCAAAACAAGTCTGTTACATCATAATGTCAACTTTCCCAATAAACAAGTCTAGATAAAACAACATCAACTGAAAACTGAAATACATAAATACCAATCCCCAAAAGAAGTGATAGCCACAGCTAGCTTCATGTCAAACCGTACATGAGCTAAATCCCACAAGCAAGCAGTCAGAAATCCAGCTAAGCTCCAATATTCCCTCCCTGAGAACCTGGGGGGGAGGGGGGAAACGGAAGAAAAGAGGCGAAAGAAAACAGGTCAGTCAAAAAGACTGAGTAAGCCCTACTACAATCAATGTAAACTGATAAAGTTAACTGGCATGAGAAGCAGGTATGATCATAAGGATAACAACATACTAGCATGATGATTAACTAACAAGGTAGATAAAGGTGTCATCGCATAATCAGGATTAAGGTTTTGCACCACAGGTGTACTAGCAAACTAACATGACTTGAATAAACAAGTATTGATCCCTTGGCCCAAGCTTTGGCCCAATAACATGAAGTGACCCTAACCCGCGGTCCAATAACATGAAATGACCCTAATACGAGGTCCAACCAAACGGTCTAGTCGATCGGCTCCCTAAGCCTAACTCGTCACGTGTTGGTGTCAATACGGCCCAAACATAATTGTAGTCGAACTGTGCCGGGTCCACCCTTCGGGTGTATCAAGCCCTAGGGTGTCAACCTCTGGACACCATGAACATGAGTGCACAGTCCCGATCTACTGGTACCCGTGCATGTTTTCTCCGGCTACGGACTATGTGCACGACCAGAGTCCGCCCGGAACTACACCGGCGTACCCTCTGCCGTCGCTTTTAGTCACTTACCTCCAGTCCAGTAATCGTGCCCCCACCCTAGCCTAGTCCCTAGGGTCATGATGATACTAACTTGGGATTACTGCTGGAGTGGGCCCCCATTGCTAGGATTTTTCTAGTGGGTTGAGTACGGTTTAACCCTCTTGCTAATCCTGGATTAACTTGGTTAAGTGTAACGATGAGTTCACGACTTAACCCCGATTAATCTACCAAGCCCAAATTGGTTAAGTATTAAGTGGACCATGACTTAACCCTAATCACGAGGCATTAATTAATTTAATGCGCCTTAACCTCTCACATTAGACCTTGTTGTGGTTACTAGTTAAGCCGGGCGGGTCCGGGTAGCTTTATACCACAACTTGGTCTAACCTCGGGTTCTAGGTACAACATGACCAACTTCTCACGTTGGGTTCTATTGTTTGTAGCAACTAGTTAAGCCGGTCGGTTCCGGGTAGGTTTACGCTACAAACTCAACCCAACCTCGAGTTGGCCACACTTATCTTTTCTAAGTGTCATGTCCATCATGTTTCCAAAACATGTTACAAGTATTCAAGCAATTGGGTAGACCTAACTTAATAGGTAAATTCCCAATGGGTAGATCTAACTTAATAGGTAAATTCCCAAGCTTATGTTTTATGTCTTTTAAGTTTACCCAACCCCAAACGCAATCCCATCGCTTACATATCGCAATAGCGCATAAAGGATAGAAAGAGGGAACTTGGCATAATCATGACATAAAGGTATTGAAGCCACAAGCTTAACATGGTGGCATATGAAATGTTCATATGTTCATACACTTGCATATTACATTTTTAGGCCTCTAAAGCATGCATAAAACCAAACTTAGCAGATACATGGTGCTAAATGACATGTAGAGATGGCCATAAGTTCGCATTTAGCCTCACATGCAAGTTATCATAAGAGATATGATAACTTACATGTTGCTAAAATGCAACCTTTGGCATAAAGCTTAAAGCTTTATGTTCATAAACCCAAAATAAGCTTGCATAACATGATAGCATGAACAAAATGTTCAACCCAAACTTGCATAACATAACTTGGCATACTTGCATATAAACTTGCATATCACAACATGATAAACTTGCATATAAACTTGCATATCACAACATGATAAACTTGCATATAAACTTGCATATCATACATTTAACTTTAGAGTTTAAGTATGAAAGTAGAATAGGGCTTACAATGCTTAAGAAGTCACAAAAATATGACAAAGCACTTATGAAATCAATTAAACCCAAAATGCAAGCAAAACCCTTGAGCCAAAATGATCAAGACTCTTTCTTTATGATGCAAATATATAAACTTGACTTGAATGCAAGCTAATGATGCTCATACAAGTTTGAAAACACTTGTATGCATGGAAAATCACTTAGGAATTTATTTACGAATTTTATGAAGAGAGTGGAGGCCATGAGAGGATTGATTTTGCCATAGTTTAGTTGTATGAATGAATAATGATGATTTAGGGTAGGTTAGGGTCTTATTTATAGATTAGGCAAGTGTTTTAGGCCATAGGATTAAACCTAGATTCAATCCAAGCCATCAAAGCATGTCTTGGGGAAGAAGTCAAGTGTAGGAACCATCTAGGGCCTTTAGATTAAAGATGAACAATGAGAACCATCCAAATGCAAAATCTGCATTTGAGCGAATCGGCCCACGGGTTGACAGCCAAACACCCTGGATTAACCCCTAGTCGACCCAGCGAGCTCGGGTCGACCTCAAAAATCGGCCGGTTCGGTTATTCCCCTCTCCCAATTCGCTGTTTTGAACATTTTTGCATATTTATTTATTTAATTTTCAATTATATATATATATATATATATCTATATAAATATATTTCTCTGCGCAACCCATTTCACTTAATTAAGTATACTTTAATTTGGGAATTTTTCGTGAAACTTCGCGAGGCCATATCTTGGTCATACGGACTCCGATTTTCGAAAACTCGGACTCTATTTCGCGTATTTTTCTGAGACGAACGCAATGGCATAGCCCGTTTCCCTTGATTCAGATTTTACAGTTTAATTCTGTCTCCATTTATGTTATAACATGTTATTAAAAAATACGGGTTGTTACAAGACTAACCCTAATTCATACAAACTAAAATGGAGATGAGACCGTCATGCTGCTGAGGAGAGACTAAGGATAGCCGTCAGAAATAGAGAGACAATTAGGAGATAAATCAAAAGCTTAAAGCAACGTTAATGTAACATCCCAGAATTTTTATAAGTTTGCTTTGGATTTCTATTTGTATAATTTTTATTATTTTCTAAATTTAAATTGATATTTATAAGGATTTAATATAAAGTTTTACTTTGGATAAGTATTTTGTTTTATTTAATATGATTTTTATAAGAAAAACTTATATTTGAAAATTTTTAATTCTAAGATTTATGTAAGTAATGATATTTTCTGTTTTGATAATATTGATTTGTAAATGAATTTAGTAAAGGATAATTTATTTTTTGATTTTACTAGAATGATTATTATTATTTTATTTATTTCGAGAAACTAAAATGGCAATTATAAAGTGTATAAAGATTTGTTGTGTAGAAAAATCTCATTTAGATAAGTTGTTTTTTTTGTATACGTATATAATAGTATAAGAATGATGTTTATTTTTATTTGGATACATTATAATGATGTTTACAAAATATGTAAGGATTTTTAAGTATAAAATTTATAAGTTATAGAACCTTAAGTAATAGTTTGGCTACATTCATTGGAAGCTTGCTACACCTATAAGTGTTACTTAGTGTAGCTAAAAATAATTTTTTTTTTATATAATAGGTTTATTTTGGAAGACATGCATTAGTTGAATTTTTAATGATAATTAGGTGGCATCATGCATGAGCCTTGTATGGCAAGTGTCATTCATTTAAAATATAGAAATTTAACATTTTCCTTTTCCTGGAAATTTAAAACCCTCTATATCTCACGATGTACACACTTTCTTCTTCCTTATTCAAGCTCCAGTAAATGAAACTTCTTCTTCCTCTTCAAAAAAAAAATCCAAACCTTCTAATCCAATTGAGTTTAGCCCAAAATAATTCATGAAAGTTGGCTGTATCACCGTCTATGATTTTTAGAAATCGTCGGATTCATATTTCATCTATTGCTGAGAGAGAATTCGTAGAATTACAGTAAAAGGGAAAATGGGTTCAAAGAGTTCGAAAATTTAATTCTCCCAATCCGCTTAAAATTGATTGACGCCGTATGCGTCGTTGAGATCAGCGGATGGTTTAGTATTTTTGGTGCGAGTTTCGAGTGATTCGGTGACGATGATTCAGAAAGTTCGAAATTAGGGTTAAAATTTGTGGATGGAGGAAGCAGTGATTGACGAAGCGGACTATGGAGTAGCAATCAGCGAAGAAGGGTCTTCGATAAGGTGGATTTTGGCAGAGTTCGGTGATCAAATGGAGGGTGCGACATTTGATGGGTGCGAGCGGATTTGGTTCCAGGTTTCGATCTTGATGGTTCGCATTTTGATGAAAGGCGTGGAGGCGTAGGCGAGTTGGTGCGTTGGGGAGAGGAGTTGAAGACAGGTTTGTGGGTGAGCTCGGGTTTGAGTTTAGTGGAGAATTTGATGTGTGCATGTGCACCAAAATGCACGGGCTCGATGGGTTCCTGGAGCTGCGCAAGAACAGGAGAAGGAGCGGTAGAAGAAGGAGAAAAGGGAAGATAGTGTGGGCTCGGTTGGATTCAAGAGTTGGGCCTTGGGCCAACTTATTGTTTTAGGTATGTTTTAATTTGTTTTAGTTTAGATTTAGTTCAAAACTTTAAACACCTATATCTTCTTCGTTTTAAACCCAATACACACGCCGTCAGAAGCGATAGAACCATATCGGAAAGACGAACACGATGATGTGTAATTTTGATAGTTTTGGTTAAGATATAAATTATAATAAAAATAAAATGAATAGGTCCTTATATATGAATATATATATATATAACAAAGACCGTTAGTAATTTAATTTCAATATTCAAATCAGCAGAAATCTCCAACGGCTGATAGGAGTAGACTGAGAGTAGTAAAGAGGAATGGTGATAGTGTTTGTTGGCTTGTTCGTCCTGGTAACGAAGATTTCTGAAGCTCGACTGGTGAGAACTTCTAATTAAAATTTTTTTTATTTAAATTAGTTAATTAAAATTAGCTGAGTTAATTATGACTTGTCGATGATGATTGTGTGATGGATGTTATTATGTGAATGGACGTGCATGTAGTTAGATAATACACTGAATACTGGAAAGCGTTATCGACAGTAACGCTTGTGCACAACTGAATTGGTTGTTGTTGATGATAACGATAATTCATTATCATCGTATATATATATGGTTGATTTACCCTGTTGTATGATGCATACACAACACAATTGTTATGGGATTATACAGGTGATCGATTTTATCCCCTTCCATATAAACGAAGTTGATTTTCTAATATTAGATATTATCATGTTCAAACTATTTCAAAAAAATAAGATTTTTGAAAATTTGATTTTGGCTTTATAAGTTTGAAAACATGATATGATAATATATATAGACGCCAGAACGTTCTAGGATGACAGAGAGGATAGTGTCTAGGCTTGGGATTGGAAATTCAGTTTCCTGCTCTCCCTGGCTATCCCTAACTGGTCCGACAACGGGATGGTAAATCCGAAATCTAATTTGAAATATATTTTGAAACTGTTCAAAGGATTTGGAAGTATAAATTCAATTTTTAAAAGGGGTTAAGCGATTTATATTAAATCGTTATATGGCTTGAATAAGGCGTGCTCCGTTGCGACAACTAGTAAATATTGATTTCAAACTTCGAATGGTTATGACTTGATAAACATTAAATCGACTTGAAATAAGACACGTTGGATTTCAAATAATAATAGTATTTGAATAGAAGGAAAATTTCGATTTTTAATATATGATTTCAAGTTATACGTAAACAAAGTCAAAATACATACAGTTGGCAATCATAACGAAAATAGAATAAAGAAAATTTATTTAAATGGGAGAAATTATGAAAATTTCTATTTCATAAACCTAAGGGTGGTTAGAATCGAAATATTTGAATTTCGAATAACTTTAAATCTAATTGATTTAAATGACCATTTTAACAGCAGTACCTTTGGGTAACATTTCCAAATGTTGTTCTGGCTTTGAAATTTATAAGCGTGAACTATGGTTTGGTTACAAGAATGATTTCGAAGATTATTAAAGTATTGGAATATTTATATGGTATAAAAATGAGTTTTTCCTAATTTTAAATTTGGATCTGGTTGGAAATAAATTTTCGGATATTTGATATTAGTTCGGTAGATGAAAACTCTTATTATCTGAGGAATTTAAAAGGTAATTTACCGTTATTCCGCTTATAATATGAGTTGGATATGGAAATTTATATTGAATATAAGTTGACGATATTTCTATCCAGATCGAATGTCGAAGAATTGAATAAATCTTTTAATTAAGATATGAGTTTTCCACCTGATTGAAATGAGTTAGATAGAAATAATCTTCGATATTTGGTATAAAAATTTCATGGTGTAAATGAATACTATTTGGGGAATTTGAAAGATATTATTATTATATCGTTATTCCACTTGTAGTATTCGTCAATTATGAGGATTTTATCAAATATAAGTGGATAAAAATTTCTGTGTAATTTATGATTCAATATCAATTGATTTGGGTTTGTCGTGAATCGTATCTTCAATAATATCATTCTTGAAACCCGATAAGATTGAATGGTGGAAATTCATATCACAATTGGGGACTTAATCAAACCTTTGATTCAAGGAATTTAAAGGTAAGAATTGAAGTGAAGGTATAATCTTCGATTTCAAAGAAGAGATAAGATGATAATAAGATATATGAAATTTAAGGTAATTCAAATCTTGAGTTGTATAGGAATTGATAATCATTTGGAAGGGGATTTGAATTGAAAAGCCTGTGTAAACTATAGCTACTGTTTTAAAGTACGCTTATTACTTGGAACGACCGGGATCGAATATATGTTCGAAAACCATTCCAAGTAATAATACGACGTTATGAAGCAATTCAAGACTCGGTAGACGACGAATGAAGACCGGGAATATTTAAATTTGTTTAGATTGATTGTTGATTAATGCCTCGGTTAGGTCGGCCACCGATACGAGGTATGAGTTACATGAGACCTGAACATATTTAAGTATTTTCGGGTTGTCGTTCCGTTCAGACCCAGAACGGATTGGTATGGATGGTGTGTCTGACGTTGAAATTGACCGCATAGCACTGATTTCCGTTAATGTATATCGGATTTGTGGCAATATATTATCCTCATCGCTAAGTCATATGAACTTAGAGGGTATGCATTGATTTAAATCAGTGATATCGTGAATTGTCAATGTGGCATACCCAAGTTTTGAGACGAGCTAGTGATGATCAAAGAATGACTTATCGAAGCATCGCTTTGCGTATGACGTGACATCAACAAACCTCACACCCCGGATTGATGAGAAACTGGCGGTTAGGTTTTATACTTATATATGAATTAATGATGAAGCTGTGCAGCAGTGGGAAACCACTTATGAACCTGGGGAAGTTGGGTATGTTCGGGGGGCTGTGTCTGGTCGAAAACCGTTGATCTGCCCTGACGATGTGTAGTCGGTGTCCGCGTATGGTCGAAAAAGCCGTTGAGACACTTCGTTTTGTATCCCTGATTGATCTTTCGTGCCAGGAATCATCAAGTTGGAAACCCAAATTTCTTATGCGAGCCATACGATTTTGATTGTATATATATATATGGCAACATATATTATAGGGTATATGCTGTCTAGGATTAATACATTTACTTGCGATATGTTTTCCACACTATATATATTATGGTATTGAAGAGAATTTTACGTATGAAAGCATATTTGGTTGTCATAAGATAAAACTCGCCCATCTGGTGTGCGCTTGCATTGTGTGATGTGGGACGAGCTTATGATGGCTTCATTTTTAAAAGACATTGCGCATTTATATGCACGGGTATTCACATGGAGTAAATCTGTTCCGCGTTAGCGGCGTGATCCGGTGAAGTTCCCAACTAAAAAAAAATGAATCTAACTGTTTGAGTTTTCACACCAGTCCCATGACTGACCTGGAGTTTATTGTTCCCTCACCTAAACTCTGGGTGCCCATGATTTTTCGCACGGGAAACCAGTAGTTTAGTTTTGCAGTTATGGATCGCTGGAGCAGGATTTAGAGCGCTTTTAGAGTTGGAGTCCACGATAGAATTGAAGCTTCCGCTGTGTTTTGATCTTCCGCTGAGAGTAAAGTTATTTTCTTTTCTTCCGCTGTGTATATATTTGTAACTCTGATATTCTATGTAACTCTGATGTAACATTGTAATTTGCAATGAAAGTCCTGTTATTTTGTTTAATATATGTATGTACCCATAACATTTCGTCTTTGTGAACGGTTTAAGTTGGTTTAATTACCGGCGAGAATCGGGCAAAAAGATGGGTCGTTACAGTTGGTCTCAGAGCTTTGGTTATACAAAGCTATAGGGTACATACATATTTGGACAAAGAATAGGACTCCTCAGAGTTACATTATCTCATTAGAGATAGGGTTCGAAATACCCTAGAATGAGATCTCGGAATATTATGACGAGAGAGCGTATATTTTTGAAACCTATATAAGGTATTTTTGAACCAGTAAATCATTTTGAAACGATGCTTATTTGAAATATATTTTGAAATATAATGTGAAATAAGGATTTCGAGTGTCTTATTCGACGTCATGATTGGACTATCGAGTATGTAAGGATTTTGAATATACGTCTGATCAACGTGTATACGAAGTCCAATATATACTAGGTAGATGTAGGGTCACACTCTAGTCGCTCGAGGATGATTTTACTGATGTCCATGGCACCATCGGTAATTATTTTCGAGTTTCGAAAGTGGGATGACTGCATGGTTTCAATTAACACGTCGAGGAATACTTGAACCATTTCGATATGTTAGGAATATAATGTAAGCCAATATGTTATGGATGCAAAAGCAATTATTTTGATAATAACAAAAAGGGATATTGTAGAAGTAAACTATACTTAAGAATTTGAAAGGACACGTAAGTGTGAATATTCATTAAGAAATTATATCAAATATATATATATATAGCACCCATACTGCAAGATTAAACAAGTCATAACAAATGTTAGAATATGATCTAATAAGTTGTGATCAGAAAAGATATTATATTTCTCTAAAGAATGTTAATATGTTAATGTAAGCAATAGATTTGGATAATCCTTAACATGAATTGTAAATGAGAATATCCAAGAATATCTTAGCTATCAGAACCCCTTAAGGAATCTGAAGATGCTTTAGACTTAAGTTAAGAATTTGTTTAAAGTGATGAGTTGACTTAAGTTAGAAAATGAGTTTAAAAGGTTAATTTAAATCGTAGCAAACATCGAAGTAGAAAAATTTGGCTCTTTGAAGTATCAAGTTGGAAGATGTGAGTTCTGAAAATGTAAAGATCAATATTTGAACAACCCTAGCTGGAACATGTGTACGCATAATCAGAGTGCGCAGATGAAGCATGATGGTATTTTAAATAAAACTATTTAAGAGATTTTCCGGCTAATTGATTAAGAAAATTTTCTAAACACGATTGATATTTAAACAAGAATGAAAGAGATTATATATATTGTGAATGTTAAAGTGGATTTAGAAAAGTGTTATTCGATTAGGTGAATACGAAACTAAAATATGAATATTAAATGAGTATAAGTTATAAATGGGTTAAAATGAGATTTGAAACGATTGGAATAAAAATTTGAAATAGAATGATTATTTCGAAAATATAATTCCATCTCTTCCCTTGTCACTGGGTTTTGCTCGACCCATTGTCATCTTCTGAACATCACTCTGAATTGTCGTTTTACTATTCAACTTTATCTTTGAATTCTGCCTTTTGTCCATGACTCTATCATGGGTTGAAACCAGCATTTTTGAAAACCAGTATCATGGATACTCTATCATGGACAAGTGAATTAACTTGGATTGAAACCAGTATTTTGAATTATCTCTAAATTGAACTTGAATCTGTATTAAGAGCAATAGAATTTTTAATACTGAATTTAACCAAGATATTATTTTGCATGATAATGGAAAAATTTGGGAACAATTTATTTAAGAACTTGGATTTAAATTTCTAATTAAGTACTTAGTCTTATAATTGATAAGAAACCAGGGGTCCCATAAAAGTAAAAGATAATTTCCAGGCTTTAAAATTTTCTTTGAGTCATAGACCTCTAAGTACTGGACCTTATCTATCCTAGTTCCTTCTTAGTGGTAGGATAGCAGCTCAGAGTCTAACTCAGAGAATTTGATTTTTAAGCAAGACCGGTGACGACCCTATCAATCATGAGATCTTAGAAGTATCCTTAGACTTTGCCTTTAGTGGGAATTAGACAGAGCAGCCTGAGAATGATATGAGCCTCGGTTCTGACCATTTCATGTCTGATATGTTAAAGGAGAAATTAGAATTTGGATTTTTGTAAAGGAGTTAAATTTACTCGACCTCCTTTTCGAGGACGAAAAGTTTCTAAGGGGGGGTGAATGTAACATCCCAGAATTTTTATAAGTTTGCTTTGGATTTCTATTTATATAATTTTTATTATTTTCTAAATATAAATTGATATTTATAAGGATTTAATATAAAGTTTTACTTTGGATAAGTATTTTGTTTTATTTAATATGATTTTTATAAGAAAAACTTATTTTTGAAAATTTTTAATTCTAAGATTTATGTAAGTAATGATATTTTCTGTTTTGATAATATTGATTTGTAAATGAATTTAGTAAAGGATAATTTATTTTATGATTTTACTAGAATGATTATTATTATTTTATTTATTTCGAGAAACTAAAATGGCAATTATAAAGTGTATAAAGATTTGTTGTGTAGAAAAATCTCATTTAGATAAGTTGTTTTTTTTGTATACGTATATAATAGTATAAGAATGATGTTTATTTTTATTTGGATACATTATAATGATGTTTACAAAATATGTAAGGATTTTTAAGTATAAAATTTATAAGTTATAGAACCTTAAGTAATAGTTTGGCTACATTCATTGGAAGCTTGCTACACCTATAAGTGTTACTTAGTGTAGCTAAAAATATTTTTTTTTATATAATAGGTTTATTTTGGAAGACATGCATTAGTTGAATTTTTAATGATAATTAGGTGGCATCATGCATGAGCCTTGTATGGCAAGTGTCATTCATTTAAAATATAGAAATTTAACATTTTCCTTTTTCTGGAAATTTAAAACCCTCTATATCTCACGATGTACACACTTTCTTCTTCCTTATTCATGCTCCAGTAAATGAAACTTCTTCTTCTTCATCAAAAAAAAAAATCCAAACCTTCTAATCCAATTGAGTTTAGCCCAAAATAATTCATGAAAGTTGGCTTTATCACCGTCTATGATTTTTAGTAATCGTCGGATTCATATTTCATCTATTGCTGAGAGAGAATTCGTAGAATTACAGTAAAAGGGAAAATGGGTTCAAAGAGTTCGAAAATTTAATTCTCCCAATCCGCTTAAAATTGATTGACGCCGTATGCGTCGTTGAGATCAGCGGATGGTGTAGTATTTTTGGTGCGAGTTTCGAGTGATTCAGTGACGATGATTCGGAAAGTTCGAAATTAGGGTTGGAATTTGTGGATGGAGGAAGCAGTGATTGACGAAGCGGACTATGGAGTAGCAATCAGCGAAGAAGGGTCTTCGATAAGGTGGATTTTGGCAGAGTTCGGTGATCAAATGGAGGGTGCGACATTTGATGGGTGCGAGCGGATTTGGTTCCAGGTTTCGATCTTGATGGTTCGCATTTTGATGAAAGGCGTGGAGGCGTAGGCGAGTTGGTGCGTTGGGGAGAGGAGTTGAAGACAGGTTTGTGGGTGAGCTCGGATTTGAGTTTAGTGGAGAATTTGATGTGTGCATGTGCACCAAAATGCACGGGCTCGATGGGTTCCTGGAGCTGCGCAAGAACAGGAGAAGGAGCGGTAGAAGAAGGAGAAAAGGGAAGATAGTGTGGGCTCGGTTGGATTCAAGAGTTGGACCTTGGGCCAACTTATTGTTTTAGGTATGTTTTAATTTGTTTTAGTTTAGATTTAATTCAAAACTTTAAACACCTATATCTTCTTCGTTTTAAACCCAATTCACACGTCGTCAGAAGCGATAGAACCATATCGGAAAGACGAACACGATGATGTGTAATTTTGATAGTTTTGGTTGAGATATAAATTATAATAAAAATAAAATGAATAGGTCCTTATATATGAATATATATATATATATATATATATATATAACAAAGACCGTTAGTAATTTAATTTCAATATTCAAATCAGCAGAAATCTCCAACGGCTGATAGGAGTAGACTGAGAGTAGTAAAGAGGAATGGTGATAGTGTTTGTTCGCTTGTTCGTCCTGGTAACGAAGATTTCTGAAGCTCGACTGGTGAGAACTTCTAATTTAATTTTTTTTTATTTAAATTAGTTAATTAAAATTAGCTGAGTTAATTATGACTTGTCGATGATGATTGTGTGATGGATGTTATTATGTGAATGGACGTGCATGTAGTTAGATAATACACTGAATACTGGAAAGCGTTATCGACAGTAACGCTTGTGCACAACTGAATTGGTTGTTATTGATGATAACGATAATTCATTATCATCGTATATATATATGGTTGATTTACCCTGTTGTATGATGCATACACAACACAATTGTTATGGGATTATACAGGTGATCGATTTTATCCCCTTCCATATAAACGAAGTTGATTTTCTAATATTAGATATTATCATGTTCAAACAATTTCAAAAAAATAAGATTTTTGAAAATTTGATTTTGGCTTTATAAGTTTGAAAACATAATATGATAATATATATAGACGCCAGAACGTTCTAGGATGACAGAGAGGATAGTGTTTAGGCTTGGGTTTGGAAATTCAGTTTCCTGCTCTCCCTGGCTATCCCTAACTGGTCCGACAACGGGATGGTAAATCCGAAATCTAATTTGAAATATATTTTGAAACTGTTCAAAGGATTTGGAAGTATAAATTCAATTTTTAAAAGGGGTTAAGCGATTTATATTAAATCGTTATATGGCTAGAATAAGGCGTGCTCCGTTGCGACAACTAGTAAATATCGATTTCAAACTTCGAATGGTTATGACTTGATAAACATTAAATCGACTTGAAATAAGACACGTTGGATTTCAAATAATAATAGTATTTGAATAGAAGGAAAATTTTGATTTTTAATATATGATTTCAAGTTATACGTAAACAAAGTCAAAATACATACAGTTGGCAATCATAACGAAAATAGAATAAAGCAAGTTTATTTAAATGGGAGAATTTATGAAAATTTCTATTTCATAAACCTAAGGGTGGTTAGAATCGAAATATTTGAATTTCGAATAACTTTAAATCTAATTGATTTAAATGACCATTTTAACAGCAGTACCTTTGGGTAACATTTCCAAATGTTGTTCTGGCTTTGAAATTTATAAGCGTGAACTATGGTTTGGTTACAAGAATGATTTCGAAGATTATTAAAGTATTGGAATATTTATATGGTATAAAAATGAGTTTTTCCAAATTTTAAATTTGGATCTGGTTGGAAATAAATCTTCGGATATTTGATATTAGTTCGGTAGATGAAAACTCTTATTATCTGAGGAATTTAAAAGGTATTTTACCGTTATTCCGCTTATAATATGAGTTGGATATGGAAATTTATATTGAATATAAGTTGACGATATTTCTATCCAGATCGAATGTCGAAGAATTGAATAAATCTTTTAATTAAGATATGAGTTTTCCACCTGATTGAAATGAGTTAGATAGAAATAATCTTTGATATTTGGTATAAAAATTTCATGGTGTAAATGAATACTATCTGGGGAATTTGGAAGATATTATTATTATATCGTTATTCCACTTGTAGTATTCGTCGATTATGAGGATTTTATCAAATATAAGTGGATAAAAATTTCTGTGTAATTTATGATTCAATATCAATTGATTTGGGTTTGTCGTGAATCGTATCTTCAATATATCATTCTTGAAACCCGATAAGATTGAATGGTGGAAATTCATATCACAATTGGGGACTTAATCAAACCTTTGATTCAAGGAATTTAAAGGTAAGAATTGAAGTGAAGGTATAATCTTCGATTTCAAAGAAGAGATAAGATGATAATAAGATATATGAAATTTAAGGTAATTCAAATCTTGAGTTGTATAGGAATTGATAATCATTTGGAAGGGGATTTGAATTGAAAAGCCTGTGTAAACCATAACTACTGTTTTAAAGTACGCTTATTACTTGGAACGACCGGGATCGAATATATGTTCGAAAACCATTCCAAGCAATAATACGACGTTATGAAGCAATTCAAGACTCGGTAAACGACGAATGAAGACCGGGAATATTTAAATTTGTTTAGATTGATTGTTGATTAATGCCTCGGTTAGGTCGGCCACCGATACGAGGTATGAGTTATATGAGACCTGAACATATTTAAGTATTTTCGGGTTGTCGTTCCGTTTAGACCCAGAACGGATTGGTATGGATGGTGTGTCTGACGTTGAAATTGACCGCATAGCACTGATTTCCGTTAATGTATATCGGATTTGTGGCAATATATTATCCTCATCGCTAAGTCATATGAACTTAGAGGGTAAGCATTGATTTAAATCAGTGATATGTCGTGAATTGTCAATGTGGCATACCCAAGTTATGAGACGAGCTAGTGATGATCAAAGAATGGATTATCGAAGCATCGCTTTGCGTATGACGTGACATCAACAAACCTCACACCCCGGATTGATGAGAAACTGGCGGTTAGGTTTTATACTTATATATGAATTAATGATGAAGCTGTGCAGCAGTGGGAAACCACTTATGAACCTGGGGAAGTTGGGTATGTTCGGGGGGCCGTGTCTGGTCGAAAACCGTTGATCTGCCCTGACGATGTGTAGTCGGTGTCCGCGTATGGTCGAAAAAGCCGTTGAGACACTTCGTTTTGTATCCCTGATTGATCTTTCGTGCCAGGAATCATCAAGTTGGAAACCCAAATTTCTTATGCGAGCCATACGATTTTGATTGTATATATATATGGCAACATATATTATGGGGTATATGCTGTCTAGGATTAATACATTTACTTGCGATATGTTTTCCACACAATATATATTATGGTATTGAAGAGAATTTTACATATGAAAGCATATTTGGTTGTCATAAGATAAAACTCGCCCATCTGGTGTGCGCTTGCATTGTGTGATATGGGACGAGCTTATGATGGCTTCATTTTTAAAAGACATTGCGCATTTATATGCACGTGTATTCACATGGAGTAAATCCGTTCCGCGTTAGCGGCGTGATCCGGTGAAGTTCCCAACTAAAAAAAAAAATTGAATCTAACTGTTTGAGTTCTCACACCAGTCCCACGACTGACCTGGAGTTTATTGTTCCCTCACCTAAACTCTGGGTGCCCATGATTTTTCGCATGGGCAGCCAGTAGTTTAGTTTTGCAGTTATGGATCGCTGGAGTAGGATTTAGAGCGCTTTTAGAGTTGGAGTCCACGATAGAATTGAAGCTTCCACTGTGTTTTGATCTTCCGCTGAGAGTAAAGTTATTTTCTTTTCTTCCGCTGTGTATATATTTGTAACTCTGATATTCTATGTAACTCTGATGTAACATTGTAATTTGCAATGAAAGTCCTGTTATTTTGTTTAACATATGTATGTACCCATAACAATTCGTCTTTGTGAACGGTTTAAGTTGGTTTAATTACCGGCGAGAATCGGGCAAAAAGATGGGTCGTTACAGTTAATTGAATCAAAGCAACGCCTACAACAAAGGATAGCATCTCCAAATTCAGAATTCAGATTCCTGAATTGAAGATTCATCATACGTTGTAAGTAGAGTGCTATTCCGATGTGAATAATTAATTGCGTTTGATTTGTGTAAGATGCGAAATGGAATTGTGGCGATAATAATATATATTTGTATGTTATTTTCATTCTAAACGATTTGGGAATGTTATGGTATACGATTGGATATTTGCAAGTACGTGATTTGCGTTGGAATTTAACAACGAAATGGAATTGTGGCGATAATAATCTATATTTGTATGTTATTTTATTCTAAACGATTTGGCAATGCTATGGTGTACGATTGGATTCATACAAGTATATGATTTATGTTGACAACTACATGTTGTGGAATTTTAATTGGGATTCATGCAAGTATATGATTCATTATTATGCTAATGTGATGTACATACTTTTATGATAACTTTTACTGTGTAATTGAATCGATTAATACTATGATTTATATGAATCTATGTTGAAATTGGCAAATCATACTTTTGTGTTAGAAACAAAAGTAAGCACCTTTATGAACATGACCAAACTATGTTTGGTATTATGCCTAGTTGAATTATGTTTTAGGCCTAAGTTGTTATCAAAACCATATGGTGATATATGTGACACAATTAAGTTAGATTTACATTCCAATTGCAAGTTTACAATGATTCATGTTTAAGTATTAATTATGCCATGATTACATGGATAGAATGATTCATGTTTAAGTATTGTTTAGGCCATAATCATATGAATAAATGATTCATGTTTAAGTATTGTTTATGCCATAATCATATGAAAAGAATGATTCATGTTTAAGTATTGTTTATGCCATAATCATATGAATAAATGATTCATGTTTAAGTATTGTTTAGGCCATAATCATATGAATAAATGATTCATGTTTTAGTATTGTTTATGCCATAATTATATGAATAAATGATTCATGTTTAAGTATTGTTTATGCCATAATCATATGAATAGAATGATTCATGTTTAAGTATTGTTTAGGCCATAATCATATGAATAAATGATTCATGTTTAAGTATTGTTTATGCCATAATCATATGAATAAATGATTCATGTTTAAGTATTGTTTATGCCATAATCATATGAATAGAATGATTCATGTTTAAGTATTGTTTATGCCATAATCATATGAATAAATGATTAATGTTTAAGTATTGTTTATGCCATAATCATATGAATAGAATGATTCATGTTTAAGTATTGTTTAGGCCATAATCATATGAATAAATGATTCATGTTTAAGTATTGTTTATGCCATAATCATATGAATAAATGATTCATGTTTAAGTATTGTTTATGCCATAATCATATGAATAGAATGGTTCATGTTTAAGTATTGTCTATGCCATAATCATATGAATAGAATGATTCATGTTTAAGTATTGTTTATACCATAATTATATGAATAGAATGATTCATGTTTAAGTATTGTTTATGCCATGATTATATGAATAAAATGATTCATGTTATGCCATGGTTATATGATGTTACAAATGCAAGTTCACATGTGCCTACTTTATGTTAATTGAATCGTTCGTTGCAGGTTCATGCGTTCACACTCCCTTTTTTTCATGTTACATTATAAACACCAAGTTATAAGCCTCCCCTTTTCATTTGGCTAAATTGGGTTTAAGTATTAAACCCAACACACCTTACATTGGAGCGAACGTGTAAAACGGGGGTAATGACGTTTGGGCTAAAATATAGAACATATGTGTTGGCATGTTTGACGCATGCCAACAATCTTGAAAAGCAATTAAGTGGCATAAATAAATTTTAATCAATAAAGATGAATTTGAATAATGGGCCGCAAATATTTACATATAAAAAGAAAAGAGACAAAATATGTAAATGTAGAAAATACGATGTGTTTAACCCGAGGTTGGATTGAGTTGTGATGTAAAACCTGCCCGGAACCGCCCGGCTGTCCAGTAGTCACAACAATACCTATCCAATGTGGGTGGTTAAACACGGAGCCCAATAAGGACCCGAGGTTAGACTGAGTTGTGGCGTAAGACTGCCCGGACCCAACCGGCAACAGGCAGCCACAACAATACCTGTCTAATGTGAGAGGTTGAGGCTTTAATAAGACAATTAAGGCTGAGTCAGGATTGATAGGATTAAGTAAATTATATTAATACTTAATCAAAATGGAACATGCTAAACTAAACAGACTGATTGGGGGTTAGGTTTATAAAACACTTAACCAACTTAGCATGTTGGCTAGAAATAGAAAACCTAGTAGCGGGGGACCCTTTTCAGCCGTAACCCTACAAGGCGTATCATGATACCCTGAAACTAGGCAGGGTGGGGCACGATTACTGGGCTGACTGTAAGAGGTCAAATCGACGGCGGTGGTGCAGCAGTGTAGGTTCTAACGGGGTGCGGGCGTGCACACACTCCAGCGCAGAAAAATAAGGCACTGGGCACCAGTAGCATAACTGTGCATTCTAGAGTTGTGTCGGGCCGCCACCATGGGACTTGATACACCCCATGGTGGGACCAGCATAGGTAACTACAACATCGGGGGCCGTAAGACACGTGTAACTATGCGAGTAGGAGCCGATCATCAGAAATGGATCACTTTACCCTGATTATGGGGTGCCTATTGGGAACTAGTTTATATGGGTACAGAGATTAATATGGGGTACGATAGTATATTCAACCCTAGACAACTTAACTTAGTTTATGGTGCTTTCCCATTTCCAGTTTATACTTATCATACCCAGTTCTTTATTCATAGACTGAATAGTCCTAGACTTACTCAGGCTTTATGTCTGACTCTACTTTTCTTTCGCCTTCTTTTCTTTCGTTCCCCCCCCCCCCAGGTCCACAGGGAGGGAACACCGCAGCTTGACCAGATTTCACATCCAGCTTGAAGAGAAAGAATGTATTGCTTGGATCTTTTCCGTTTTGGACTATGGCTTTGGACAGCAATTATGGGACTTTTGCAGTTTATTTATGTTTTCTTTATGCTTCTTTAAATAATGTAATCAAGACAGTTATGATTTTGGAAGTATTGTAAGACAATTATGGCATGGTTTGTGTAACACGTATTTTGATGAAATAAAGGTTGTTTTCCGCTGTTCAAAAATATGTGTTATTATATCTGTCTTGTATATCTGTGACTTATACTTATAAACCTCCACCAAAATTAGGGCATTCCCTTTGAGAGTGACCCTAACGGAGGTGGGGTGTTTCATTTTGTTTACATTGAAATGAATTAGAATAAAATATACATTTTGCTAGAAAATGTATATTAGAATAAAAAGTACATTTCCATTAGAAAGTATAAATTAAAGCAATAAGAGACATTTTTGTCACTTTAAAAAGAACGAGATAAAAATTACATTTTTGTCATTTTATAAGGATTATATAAAAATAACATTTTTGGCCAAAACATGATTAGTGGAATAAAACAACCTTTTGTGTTAAACATGTTAGTGAGACTAAAAATGAACACTTTTATATATTAAGAAGGATTAATGCAAAAATGAACATTTTTATACATTGAAAAAGGAATTAGATTAAAATAGACATTTTTATACACTTAAAAGGATTACACCAAAATATTCATTTTTGTATATTTAAAAGGATTAGTTAAAAATATACATTTTGTTTATTTAAAAGGATTAGAAAAGAAAATTTACACTTTTGTTCATTTAAAAGGGATTAAACAAAAAAATGTCATTTTAATGTAAATGTATACATCAGGATTTATATAAAAGAGGGAAATATCATTTTAAATGCATACATTAGGATTTGTATACATAATGAAAATACCTTTTTAATGGAAATGTATACATTAGGATTATAACCAAAAGGAACATATTATCCTAATGTAAATGTATATATTATAATTTGTATGCAAACAACAATGACATATATGTTTGTTATAAGATGTCATTAGTTAATTATTAAATGACCTACATGTTAACTATAAATGTGACATTAGATTAAAATGACATTTCGTTGTAAATTTTGTCATTATAATAAAATGACATTTTATTATCATTTGTCATTAGAATTGAAATTTTAGATTTTTATTGTCATTTGTTCACAATAAAAAGAATTGAATTTAAAGACTATATTACATATCTGTGATGTTGAAATGTTTGATGTGTTAAATACAAGGTTGGTATATTCAAGTTTGAATATTACACTCCCATTTACAAGTCATCCGACTTGTCTATGTGATTGGGTTGATAATTTTCACACATCGCCCAAGTGCACGAATAATTTATTATTTGTTTGATGGATGAAACCCCACACGGGTATTGGGATGATATTGGATACATACTGAATCCCAATATTTAGTTATCTGTCAATCGATGGATTGATAGTCTGTGATGAGCGTTAGTGATTTACTTTAATGCTCACACAATTATAGATTCCACTTTGGTCGTCATTTGGATGTTTGATAATTATTTATCATGATGGTTAATTCCATACAAAATATATGGTTGTTGGTTGAGTCACATTCCAATAAGAATATTTTAGAATATATTTTAGAAAAAGAAAATATTTTAATAAAATAAAATATTTTAGTAAAAGAATATATTTTGGGAAAATATATTTTTATTGAAATGCACTAGTTATCAACTAGAATAAATCATTAAATTTAGATTTAATAAAGTTTTCCAATTTGTCAATGTTTGATTGAAATTAAATTAAATAAAGTGGATTTGGGTTTGTCGTGAATAGTGTCTTAAATAACACTGTTCTTAAACCCCGTATGAAAAGAATAATCTTTTAATTTAGATTATTAAAGTTTTCAATTATAATTAGTAATTGAAATAAGATGAAATGTGAGTTGGGTTTATTTTGAACTGTGTTTTAAGATGAAAATATGATTTGGAATATATAAATCTTTTATTAAGATTTAAATAGAAAATTTCCAAAAGTAAAGTTTTCCAATTTAATATATTAAATTGGAATTGAATAGAATTCAAATTAATTATAACCGAGATAAGCTTTTGTAAAAGAAGACCAATACTACATATGGAATTTAAGAGGCCTTGTCGTTATTCCATTTATATTATTGGTTGGATACAGAAATTTATAACGATTATATATTGATTTGATTTCTGTGAAGATTCCGTATTTTATGGAAGACGATTTTGGGTACCGTGAACTATGTTTTAAATGACATTAGTTTTTCAACCCAGTTAAGAATAAG
The DNA here is from genome assembly GCA_030737875.1 of Allium sativum. Taxonomy (NCBI): domain Eukaryota; kingdom Viridiplantae; phylum Streptophyta; class Magnoliopsida; order Asparagales; family Amaryllidaceae; genus Allium; species Allium sativum. The sequence continues at coordinate 411,115,818 of CM060909.1, read as the reverse complement.
ATTTATTTCTTAAATCTAAAGAATCATTTAATAATGATTTTTGATATTTAAAACCAATGGTGTTTTGAATAAATCTTTAAAAGAAAGATTTAAGGATAAACTAAAAGAATTTATCTTTGATAGAATAATTTGAATATTTTATTTAAAAGGATATTCTGAATTGGAATGAGACGTTGGATGTGTTTTTATAGTACTTGATTTTAATTATAAAATACATGAGTTATTCGGGAAGACCGGGTTTAACCCATTCCGGATAATTTCTACGACGATGAAGTGTCGAATATGAAGACGGTGATTGAAGACCGACGATCTTCACATGGAATGGACGTGTTGCTACAGAGACCCTTGATGGTAGTAGCTACCTTGAAGGGGCTTCAGTGGTGGTCGTCCAGACTATTGTTGATTGTTCGGATTTGGTTTTCGCTCAGACCCAGAGCATAAGCTAGTAAATGGATGCGTGTCTGACATTGGATTTCGTTCCGTGTGAATTAAATCGATTTCTGTTAATGTATGTCTGTTTGGTGGTGGAGGATTATTCTTTACTTAACACCCTGGTATATATTAACAGTGATTGATCGCATGGCGTGAATTGTCAATGTGGCACGCCAAGATGCAACTGATCAAGGCTTTTGTTGAAAAGCAGGGCCTTGTGGGATGATCAAAGCATAGCCTATTACGGCATAGCTTTGTGTATATTGTGACTTCGCGAGCCTCACACCCCGGTATGAGTCAAAAACGGGATATGGACCCCATGTTTCTTTCTAGCTAGTGGTAGTGTCAATGCTTTAACACGGCCTGGCATTTTACTTATGTGGATGATGGATTTTGAGGCGCCTCGGATTTTTATAGGCCGATAGTGGTCATATTATAGGTTCAAAGGAACCGTGAAACGTGTGTTCAGGCATAACCATTCCACTGCCGATAGGCGGGGACCGGCCTTACCGCATCCAAGGGTTCACTGCGGGGGATCCTGAGGCATTTGCTAGAGTGTCTCAAATCGGAGAGGAGCTTGCCCCTAGCCTCGACTCATGATGGAAAATCCAATTTCCAATATGACCTTGCGGTTTTGATTGTAGAACTAGTATGGCGACATGATATATGGTACCCATGCCGTCTATGATTGATACATTATGATTGAAATGTTTTTATTAGAACATATACACACCAGTATTAAATCCGTTTTATCGTATCAAGCATCTTTTGACCATTATAAGGGAAAACCCTATCCTCCAGATTGCGTTGCATTGTGTGATGGGACTTGGGTCTTATAATGGTTTCATTTTTCTAAAAAGCATTGCGTTGTTTAACGACTTACTTTAATTTATGCACTGGCAATCCAATGGAGTAAACCCGTTCCGCGTTAGCGGCGTGGTCCTGTGATTAGCCTTATTATTAGATAGTTAAGTTAGATTTCTCATACCAGTCCCATGACTGACCTGTAGTTTGTTTCACTGGCAAACTCGGGTGCCCTTATTTTCCACACGGGCAGTCGAATAGCTTTTTGCAGATATATTTACAGGATCCTGGCTTACAGCTGAAGCGGTATTCGGAAAGCTCCGTATCCGTGTATTCCTTCCAGTTGTATTTTTGTATTATTTTTCCGCTGCTATTTAAATGTAATTAAAATCTCTAATATTATTGTATTTCTATTGTGTAATAAGTATTCGTACTCTGTAATATTCTTGTACTCTGATGTAATTGTTGTAGTCAACAATAAAATGTTCTCCAGTTTGTGTTCAGATGTGTGTCGTTCTCAAAGCAATCCAGGCTTTCCTTTACTGGGAAGTTTGGGTCTTCACACATATAATCTCTAAAAATTACAGAAAAATTATTTCTAGCTTCGTATTGACGATACGGTCCTAACAAAACTAATTTCTTCAAATTTGAAGACCATTTGAAAAATGGACAATTTCTGGTCGATCCAAATTGGCTGAAACTATCAAAACACGTTTTACTTCGCCACGCTCACATATTGATTCAGAAAATTACGAATTTTGGAATTTAGCAATAACTTGACACCCCGGATCCAACAAAAGTGGTTTCGTCGAAAACGGAGGTCGTTTGCAAAATTTCCATTTTTAAGGGCTAGAATTCCATAGTGACTATTCTGAATTTTCAACGAGACATAACTTTTTATCCCCGCTATGAAATTTCAATTTTTCGGATTCGTTGGAAAGATATCTTCAAACAGATTCTAATATTTTTGGACTCTTTAAAATCCGGTTTATTTTGAATCCTGTACATTCATTTGAAATTTGAAATCGAATTTCAAACTACCGCACCATTTCCAATTTCTTTTATATTTAAAAATAAATATTTATATTCTAACGATGATTCAAATAAATATATACATTCTAATTCTATTCAAAATAAATTTCTCGTTGTTATTATTTAAAATAAATCATTTTAAATATTCAAAATTCATTAAAATAGCCAAAATAAATTTTTTAAATTGGCTTGGATTTCTGGGTTATTACAGTTAGGATCGCTTTGGGAAGATCTTTCTAACGATGTAAATCTTGTCAGAATCTAACGGTTAGATTTCGAGATACGTGTAAATCAAATTTTGATAAAAACAGCGCTAGTGCCCCTATCGACCCGAAGCGTCGTTAAATTAAATTGAGTTATTTTTTTTAAATAATAAAAATAGCGATAAATCGTTATTGATAATATTAACGATATGAAATGGTTTTTAAATTATATATATGCGAGAATCATTTGAAAAAACCGAGTTAAATCTCATTTCAAATGATTATACGACGTTTTAAGTCGAAGATATTGAAGACGGTGATTGAAGACCGGCGATCTTCACATCGAATGGACGACTACTGATGCCCAGCATTGGGTAGCTCCCCGTAAAGGGTTAATAATGGTAGTTTGTCCGGACGTACTTGTCGATTATCCGGATATGCGAGCGCCTCTCCTTCGTATTGGACATACGGGGAGGAATAAGGTGACACTGGTTTCGTTTAGACCCAGAACGGACTTGTAAACGGATGCGTGTCTGACATTGGATTTCATACCATGTAAATTAAATTGATTTCTACTAATATATATCCGTTTGGCGGCGGAGAATTTATTCTCTTGCTTAACACCCTCAGAGGGTATATACCGATAGTGATTGATCGCCTGGCGTGAATTGTCAATGTGGTTCGCCAAGATGAAAATGATCAAGGCTTTTGTTGAAAAGCAAGCCTTGTGGTTGATGATCGAAGCATAGCCTGTTTAGGCATAGCTTTGTGTATAGCATGACTTCGCGAGGCTCACACCCCGGTATTAGTCAAAAACGGGATCAGAACCGTAGGGAGTGCACACATTCCTTACTAGTTAGAAGTGGTGTCAATGACTTACCAGCCATGACATTTTTACTTATGTGGATGATGAATTGCGAGGTAACTCGGGTTTTATAGGTTTTTAGTGGCCATATTAGAGGTTCAAAAGAACTGGGAAGCATGTGTTCAGGCATAACTAATCCACTAACGTATGTGTGGACCAGCCCTACCACATCCAAGGGTTCACTGCGGGGAATCCTGAGGCATTTGCTAGAGTGTCTCAAATCGGAGAGGACCATCCCTAGCCTCGACTCATGATGGAAACCCGATTTCCAATACGACACCATGCGGTTTTGATTGTAGAACTAGTATGGCGACATAGTAGGATGGGATACTATGCCGTCTTTGATTGATACATTATGATTGAAATTGTTTTTGAAACATATATACACTAATAATAATATCAAAATCCGTTTTTATCGTATCAAGCATTTTTTACCATTATAAGGTAAAACTCTATCCTCCGTTTTGCGTTGCATTGTGTGATGGGACTTGAGTCTTATAATGGTTTCATTTTTCTAAAGAGCATTGCATTGTTTAACGATTTACTTTATTTTGTGCACTAGCAATCCAATGGGGCAAACCCGTTCCGCGTTAGCGGCGTGGTCCTATGATTAGCCTTATTATTAGATTAGTTAAGTTAAAATTCTCATACCAGTCCTTGTTGCTGGCTATGGAGCTGGTTACGCATGGTAGGGGGTTCTCGCCATGTTGTTTGGTGGTGAACATTGGGCTCTTACCCCTACATGTCCCTTATTTATTAGGGTTGGTTATTGCAGTCGAGAGACTGGCCGTAAAACAAGGTGTCTTGGGGATCATCTGTATGTCACGGTGGGAGGCTAACCCACTGCCTGCTTGTCGTTACAGTTGGTATCAGAGCTTTGGTTAGCTTTAAATCTTTGGGGTACAACTCATTAGAACTGAACAAAAGACTCATTAGAGAATTGGATTAGTAATATCTAATAAGAATACCCATTAGAGATAGGATCAGCAGTATCCTAGAATGAGAAACTCGTTAGAGATGGGGTTAGTAATACCCTAGAATGAGTTGAGAGTGACAAGTTTGTAATATACGTATTGGTGATTATAGATAATCCAATTTTAGAAAATATAATTTTTGAATATATAAAAGTTACATATATTTGAAAAGCTAATCAACTAATTGATTGATAATTGCGTTTGTGATTATAAGTTCAAATAATAAAATTATTGAAACCAATAAAAGAAGGAAAATTGAATAAGTTAATTAAACAACTTTTAGCTTCGTTCCTTTTCGGGGACGAAAAGTTTTTAAGTAGGGGAGATTGTAATAACCCGGAAAATCAGAACTAATCTAAAATTTTTATTTTAAGAATTTTTATTAGAAAATACGTCAGAAATTAAAATTTTCATTTTTAAATAATATTAAAGCCATTGAAAATAGTCATTTTACAAATGACCTCCGCTTTCGACGAAACCACTTTTTTTGGATCTGGAATGTCAAAATATGGTTAGTTTTAAATTTTCATAATTTTTTGAATTAATATATGAGCGTGGCAAATAAAAATGTGTTTTGTTAATTTCAGTCAATTTTGATCGACTTGAAAAAGGCCATTTTTCAAATGGTCTCCAAATTCGACGAAATCAATTTTGTTAGGACCATATCATCAAAACCTATCTAAATTTATTTTTTGGGATTTTTCGGGTTCAGTATGTGGCCCCGGTAAATTAAAGTGTACGTTCGAATTTAATATTAGATGTTTATATTTTTAATTAAAGAAAAATGGGCTGAAACGATCGAACGGTTGACGAGACCTAGTCCATTGCGTCCGAAATAGGGGTATTTGGTTAGGAATGACAGTCTTGGGCCTAATTCTGAGTTAGTGGCCAAATGGGCCTTTTAGTGATTAGTGGATATTAAAATATTATAAATATGTAATTAGTCAACCCTAATCCTTCTTCCTCAAACTCAGCCGCCGTTCCTCTTTTTCCATGGCCTAGAAAGCTTGAATCTTCCTCCTCCAATTTCTCCTCCTACACAAAGAATTAGATCCTCCTCCTTTAGACTTTTTTGTGGAGATTTTCCTCCTCTTCACATCCATACCAAGATGATCACCGGAAAGTGCACGAATTTCGAGAATTACTCTCCCTAACCCGCGGATTTTACCCCCAAACAGCCCCCCTAGGCCCCATCGCACCCTACCCCTCCTTAGGCGCAGGCAACCCCCTCCCCTCCTCTCCGACGTGCCATTCTCTGATCGTCTTCAAGCTTAAAGGGTTGAATGCAAAGGTGAACCCTAGTTTTGAATAAGAAGGAAACCCAAGTTTGAAAAGCAATGGCCTTGAATTGAGTGGAGGAGAAGAGGTTGACTTTTCTAATTCTAATTATTTAATTAATATAATCAAATTCTTATCAGTCTAAATTAAATCATATCTAATGCGCACGGGCTCGGAATTGAACGATTTCAGATCCTCCACAATCGTGAGTCCGAGATCTACAATTCTAAACTGACTAGAACTGATTCTGAGCAAATCAAATTTTGGCTAAATTTCAGATCTGAATAGCGCAAAATTCAAAGCACTGTGAGATTTCTTTTTATTTTTAAAATTTAATATTATCCCTCGCTGTTTGAATTTCATGTATATGTGTTTATTAAATCATACGTGTGATGTTTGCAATTGAAGTATATTGTTTGTTGTTGGTGATTGATTGTACCGCTTGTGTGTGATAAATCTGGTCTTGTATAACAAGAATTCCCCTTTGCTTGAATCAAATATGTAGAATTGTTTCTAATTTGATTCCAAGAACAAAGATTTCATTTTTTTCCATTTTGTTTCTAAATGCTAAAGAAGATTCCATTTTTCATTTTGTTTTTAAATGATAAAAGAATATAAAGATTTCATTTTTAGTTTTCATTTTGTTGTAAATCAAGATTACACTATAAAGACATCATCTTTATTGTCATTTGTTTTAAATTAAAAGATTTATAATAAGTAAAACATTTTTGGTTGTCATATATTTTTAATTAAAAAGTTTATATTTTAATTGTTATATTTTCCTGAAATTAAAAAGGACATTTTTCAATGTCAAATTTTGTTGAAATATAAAAAGGACATTTTTCAATGTAAAATTTTGTTGAAATAAAAAGGACATTTTTCAGTGTCAAAATTTGTTGAAATATAAAAAGGAAAATTTTCAATGTCAAATTTTGTTTAAATAAAAAGGACATTTTTCAATGTCAAATTTGTTGAAATAAAAAGGGTCATATTTTTATCGTTAAATTGTTCTATTAAAAAGATTGAAATAATAAAAAGAACTTGTTTTCATTGTCGAAATGTTCTAATGGAAAGGATGAAAATTTGTCTTTATTAAAAGTACATAATTTCATGGCCATTTTTATTTGCATTAAAAAGTTTTCATTTTTATTTGCATTGAAAGTTTACACACGAAATTATCATTTGTGTTTGCATTGAAATTTTACACACAAATTATCGTGTTTGCATTGAAATTTTACACACAAATTATCGTGTTTGCATTGAAATTTTACACACAAATTATCATTTTTGTTCGCATTAAAAGTTAATAAACAAAATCATCATTTTTATTTGCATTAAAAGTTAATAAACAAAATAGTCATTTTTGTTTGCACTAAAAGTTAATAAACAAAATCATCATTTTTGTTTGCATTGCAAGTTAATAAACAAAATCATCATTTTTGTTTGCATCAAAAGTTAACAAATAAATTATCATTTTTGTTTGTGTATTGAATGTTAACAAACAAATTATCATTTTTGTTTGTATATTGAAAGTTAATAAACGAATTTATCATTTTGTTGTATTGAAAGTTATCAATGAAATTAGTCATTTGATCGCTTTGAAATTTATAAAATAAATTTGTCATTTTGTCACCTTGAAAAAAATATATTCATTTCTGTAGAATAGAAGTTGACACAAAAATATATTCACTTTTGTAGAATAGAAGTTGACACAAAAATATATTCATTTTTGTAGAATAGAAGTTGACACAAAAATATATTCATTTTATTGAATAGAATTGACACACAAAAAGATTTCATTTTTGTTAAATTAGGATGACACACAAAAATATTCATTTTTGTTATATTAGAATTGACACACAAAAATATTCATTTTTGTTAAATTAGAATGTCATGACAAAAATATTCATTTTTGTTAAAATAAGAAGACACATAAAATATTCGTTTTTGTGGTAAGATGAATGACATGACAAAATATTCATTTTTGTGGTAAAAGGAATGACATGACATAATATTTATTTTGTTGTAATCAGAATGACATGGCAAATTATACATTTTTTGTTAAATTAGAATGACACACAAAATATTCATTTTGTTGTAATAGGAATAGCATGACAATAATACTAATTTTTTGTTAAATTAAGAAGACACACAAAAATATACATTTTTGTGAAATTGGTTTGACACATAAAAATATACATTTTTGTGAAATTGGATTGACACAATAAAAATAGACATTTTGTTAAATTGGAGTTGCCACGAAAAATCATCATTTTTATTGTAATTAAGATGACACACCAGAAATTTACATTTTTAAGAAAATTAGAAATATATTTATATTTTTATATAATTATATATATAAATTAAAATAAAATGAATCGAGCGCGGTAGTTCGCGTTTCAGAATCGTACCATTAAACGATTATACCGAAAGATCTAACCGTCGGATTTTCCCAAAACTGGAACCGTTAGGACCGCTTTGGGAAGATCTTTCCAACGACGTAAATCTTGTCAAAATCCAATGGTTAGATTTCGAGATACGTGTAAATCAAATTTTGATAAAAACAGTGCCAGGGCCTGTAACACCCCATAATTCTGTTAATATTAATATTAACAAATTAAAGAATAACTAATCTTAGACGTGAGAATTGTGGGAAACGGGTTGCGCCATTGTGTTCATCTCGGAATTCTGGTTGAAATAGAGTCCGAGTTTGCGTGATTTGGACTTCGTATGAAGGAGATATGGCCATCGGAAGTTTCAGAAAATTCAAAATTCAAAATTCGAAGTCAAACAGGCCAGGCGGGAAATTTCCCGCCCAGCACCCCAGGTCGACTGGGCAGTCGACACCCCCAGGACCAGGTCGACTGCGCAGTCGACTTGGGTGTCGACCTAGCTGTAATAACCTGGAAATTCTGAACCAGTTTAAAATTTTTATTTTGGCAATTTTAGCGAATTTCGAATATTTAAAATCGATTATTTTAAATAATATCGACGAGAAAATTTATTTTGAATATAATTCGAACGTGTATATTTATACGCGTCGTCGTTAGAATATAAATATTTATATATAATTATAAATAGAATTGAAAATGGCGCGGTAGTTCGATAATTCGATTTCAAACTTCAATTGAATGTACCGGGTGCAAAACGATCCGGATTTTAGTGAAACCAAAAATGATAGGATCTAATTGATAATATCTTTCCAACGAATCCGAAAAATCAAAATTTCATAGCGGGAATCAAAAGATATGTCCAGTTGAAAATTCTGAATAGTCGCTATGGAATTCGGGCCCTTAAAAATGGAAACTTTGCAAACGACCTCAGAATTCGACGAAACCACTTTTGTTGGATCCGGGATGTCAAATTATTGCTAGGTTTCAAATTTCATAATTTTTCGAATCAATATGTGAGCGTGGCAAAGGAAAACGCGTTTGACCAGTTTCAGTTGATTTTAATCGACTGGAAAATGGTCATTTTTCAAACGGTGTCAGAATTCAACGAAACTAGTTTTGTTAGGACCGTATCGTCGATACGAAGCTAGAAATAATTTTTCTGGAATTTTTAGAGTCAGTATGTGGCCCTGGTAAATTGAAATGTACGTTTAAAATTCAATATAATGATTTAAATGTTAAATTTGAAGAATAACGGGTCGTGACAGTTGAATTGGCTTACGAAACATATTCCATTGTGTTCGGAATGTGGGTAATTAGCTAGGGACGACAGTTGTTGGGTTCGATTTGGGATTCGGGAATTAAACAAGATATTTTCGGAATAAAATGAAATAAAATAATTAAAATAAATATCCCTACCCTTCACAAAACCCTAAGCCCCGTTCTCATTTATCAGCGCCGCCACCTGATGGAATTAACGGCCCATTTTCTTCCGATTTTAAACCCTACAATCTTCCAATCCCTTTCGAAATTAAATCCAACACTAAACAAAGATTATTGAGCTTCTTCAGCTCTACCGTTGGGTACTAAGATGATCGAATCTCATCAATGGATTTGGGATATTTTCGAGCTCAAAGCTCATGGGTTCGCAGCAGTTTTTAGGGCGGAGCAAGGGTTCGAACTGGCCAAGGGTGCATGCACTGGGAGGAGGGACGAAGGCGGTCACCGTGGAGTCGACGGATCGGGGTACGGTGTGGTGTGGCTGCGGAAATTGTTAGACCTAGGAATCGAGCTGATGGGTTTAGTTGCTTCGTTATTTCCAGAGGAAGATGATACGGGGAGAAACGCAATTAGGTAGCCTAATTTTGTCATTAAGGTTAATTAACCTGATTAGTTAATTAATTATTTAACGTATAATTATTAATATATATATATATATATGTATATATATATATATATTTAACATTTTGTTAAAATCTGATTTTATATATAAATAGCATTAGTTTTAAAAATAAAGATAGAATTAGTTTTAAAAATAGAAATAACCTTGTTTTAAAAATATAACATAGTATGAAAAGGTGATTATTTTATATATATGTAAGTAGCGGTTTTAAAATATATAGAACTGTTTGAAAACATGATTTTTATTTATATAGTATAGATGATAAAAATATGATTTTTATATTTTTAAAGTAATAAAAATATGATTTTTTATATTTTTAAAGTATTAAAAATATAATCTTTACTATATAGAAGATGTAAAAATATGATTTTTGGTTAGGTAGAGAATTAAAAATATAATTTTTACATGATAGGAATATTAAAAATATCATCTTTATATGTGTAGAAGAATAAAAATGAGATTTTTATAAAGATGAAATCTTTAAATTTGAAAAGGCGAAGTCTATGTTTTTATAAAGGCGAAATCTTTATTTTAGAAAAGGCGAAATCTTTATATGGAAAATAGCGTGATAAAAATATAATTTTTATCTATATAACATAGTAGTAAAAATTCGATTTTTATATATTGAATAACAAAGTAAAAATTCGATTTTTATATATTGAATAACAAAGTAAAAATTCGATTTTTATATATTGAATAACAAAGTAAAAATTCGATTTTTATATATTGAATAACAAAGTAAAAATTCGATTTTTATATATTGAATAACAAAGTAAAAATTCGATTTTTATATATTGAATAACGGAATAAAAATTCGATTTTTAAATGTAGGAAGCGATTATAAAAATATGATTTTTATTTTAAAGACATCAGCAAATATAAAAATGTGTGATTTTTATATGTAGTGGCTACGGGCAACGAAGATGACGAAGATGCGATAGCGATGAAGATTTCTATCAATGTAGTGCCGTGGAGCTAGGATAGCTATTTGTGAGAATTTCTCACCTTTCAATTTCTTTTTCTAGTGATATATATATACTAGGATGCAGACAGTGCTTAGTAGCACCCGACACAATCGTCCACAGACCATGGACTTGTTTGTTTGATTGCAAAATTAGTTAGATCATTTGATTGAAATTGAACTGTGTGGTGAAATGAATGGATTTGATTGATGTGTGAATGGCGTGGGCCTTCACTAGACCGGGGATAAGGCTAGGCCTTGTCCCGTTTCTAGTATCGTGCCGTTATGCCGCCGAAATTTTCTAAAATAAGTTAGAAAATAAAAATACCATTTTATTTAAAGAATGAACTGAATAGAAATTCATATGTTAAAATAAAATGTTTTATCGTTAAAAATATAATTTTTAACGTGAATATGAATATAGTGAATGTGAATAAATAAATATTCATTTACAAACCGGACGGTTTGTTTATGTACACCGATTTGACTGACATTGATTGGGACGGTAAATTTTACACATCGCCCAACTGCACAACTAAAATCTGTGTTTGATTGTTTGAAACCCCACACGGGTGTTGGGATGAAATTTGAAGTTCACTCATCCTGATTGATTAAATATGTCGATCGATTGATTGACAGGCTGTTATAAGCGTTAGATATCTATATTTGATGCTTATACAGTGTAGTGCACTTTGGTTGATGGTTGATTATTTTTCAATGCTATTATATGTGTGTAATGTATGAAAATCCATATAATTAACATTATATGGTGATTGATTGGGCCTCATTCCAATTTAGAAAATAAAGAATAATATAAAATAAAGGTTCATGTGTTGACAGTACTCATCCATTGAGATTGGTCATGTGTTGAACGAAATATTTTAGTAATAAAATTTACATCTTTATCAATATAAAATAAAGGTTCATGTGTTGACAGTACTCATCCATTGAGATTGGTCATGTGTTGAATGAAATATTTTAGTAATAAAATTTACATCTTTATCAATATAAAATAAAGGTTCATGTGTTGACAGTACTCATCCATTGAGATTGGTCATGTGTTGAACGAAATATTTTAGTAATAAAATTTACATCTTTACCAATATAAAATAAAGGTTCATGTGTTGACAGTACTCATCCATTGAGATTGGTCATGTGTTGAACGAAATATTTTGATAATAACAACTATTTTGAAAAAAGAAATATTTGAAATAGAATATTTGAAAATAGAAATTTATGAAGCCGTGTTGATTAGATTGACGCCATTTTGACGTGAACGATATTTATATCGATTTTATTCATTTTGAAATGAATTGAATTGAAAACGATTTTGAAATGAATTGAATTGAAAACGATTTCGAAATGAATTGAATTGAAAACGATTTCGAAATGAATTGAATTAAAAAACGATTTCGAAATGAATTGAATTGAAAACGATTTCGAAATGAATTGAATTGAAAACGATTTCGAAATGAATTGAATTAAAAACGATTTCGAAATGAATTGAATTAAAAAACGATTTCGAAATGAATTGAATTGAAAACGATTTCGAAATGAATTGAATTGAAAACGATTTCGAAATGAATTGAATTGAAAACGATTTCGAAATGAATTGAATTGAAAACGATTTCGAAATGAATTGAATTGAAAACGATTTCGAAATGAATTGAATTGAAAACGAATTCAAATTGAATTGAAAGCGAATTGAAATGAATTCAAATTGAATTGAAATTTGAATTGAATAGAAATGAATTTTAAAACGAATTTATAAAGAAGAATTCAATTTTGATTTGAACTGAAAAGGAAGTTGAAATTGCTTTTGAAACGAATTTAAAACTATTTATATATTTCGTTTTAAATAGAAATCGACGAAGTATATATTATATAAATAATTATATATAATATAATGGCCTGAATAGAACGCGCCGCGCCGCGGCAGTTCGCGAATTTCGACCATTGACTTCGAACGGACATTACGGGAGATCCGACCGTCGGATTCTCCTAAAACCGGAACCGTTGGGTTCGCATCGAAAAGAGCTTTCTAACGAATATTTGAAATTCAAAATCTAACGGTTGGATTTGGAGATACGTCCAAATCAAATTTGAAAAAGGTCGCTATAAGTGCAGTTCGATGGCCAGTGATGGAAATCGACTGTACGGGCCTTGATAAAATTATTAAAAATAGTAATAATTTGTGTAAAATCATAAGAAATGATTTGTGAAGAATTGGGGTGAAAAACTTCATATTTGAAAAGATAAAAATAGATTTTTATCGAAATGAACTAGTTTTGAACTAGAACTATAATTCTATTTATTTTTAAATAAATAAATTGAATTTGAAAAAGGGTTTTAAAAATAACCAGAATTTCCAATAATTATATTGGAATGGATTTGAATCGAAATTGTCTTCGGAATATTTCGATATTGGATTTCGTGATGATACAGATATTGTTATGGGAATTTGAAAGATATAGATATATATATATATCGTTATTTCTGTAACAACCCGGAAAATCTGGGCCAGTTTGAAAATTTTATTTTGGCAATTTTAGCGAATTTTGATTATTTAAAATAGATTATTTTAAATAATATCGACGTGAAATCTATTTTGAATATAATTCGAACGTTTATATTATACACGTCGTCGTTAGAATATAAATAATTATATATAATTATAAATAGAATTGAAAATGGCGCGGTAGTTCGATAATTCGATTTCAAACTTCAATTGAATGTACCGGGTGCAAAATAATCCGGATTTTAGTGAAACCAAAAATAATGGAATCTAATAGTGAATATCTTTCCAACGAATCCGAAAAATTAAGATTTCATATCGGGAATCAAAAGATATGTCCAGTTGAAAATTCTGAATAGTCGCTATGGAATTCAGGCCCTTAAAAATGGACATTTTGCAAACGACCTCGGATTTCGACGAAACCAGTTTTGTTGGGTCCGGGATGTGAAGTTATTGCTAGGTTTCAAATTTCATAATTTTTCGAATCAATATGTGAGCGTGGCAAAAGAAAACGCGTTTGACCAGTTTCAGTTGATTTTAATCGACTTGAAATTGGCCATTTTTCTAACGGTCTCTGAATTCGACGAAACTAGTTTTGTTAGGACCGTATCGTCAATACGAAGCTAGAAAATATTTTTTTTGGAATTTTTTAGTTAGTATGTGACCCCGGTAATTAGAAATGTGCGTTTAAAATAATATAGTGATTTAAATGTAAATTCAAAGGAAACATATCGAGACGATCGAATTGGCCTGCGATACATATCCCATTGTGTTCGGAATGGGGGTAAAACGCTATGGGCGGCAGGCGGTGGACCTCGTTTAGTGGTCATATGTGAAAGTCAACTCTTTAATAAATAAATAATAAATAAAAAAAAAAAAAAAAAAAAAAATATAATATCCCTTCCCTTAAAACCTAGGCCCCCCCCCCGTTCGTTTATCTCAGAAGGAAAAAAAAAACAAAAAAGAAAAAGAAAACAAAAATCGCGATAACCCCCCCCGTCGCTCCAGCCACCACCGCGCCCAGCGCCCACCGCCGCCACCACTTGCGAGGCTCCGCCCTTCCCCCCTCTGCCTCCCTCTCTCTCCTCCGCCTCGCAGGAACCACGAATCCCCTCGACGAAGCCGATGGCCCCCCTCCGATCAGATGCCCTCTCGCCTCCGACCAGCATGGGTCCGCCGCCACCACCTGAGGACGCAGCCCACCCCCTCCTCTAATTACAGTAAGATCTTGATTTTGTTTATATATATAAAAAAAAAAAAAAAAAAAAAAAGAACTGATTTCTGTTTTTATTAAGATTTAAAAACTGTTTTTATTAAGATTTAAAAACTGTTTTTATTAAGTTTTGAAAACTGATTTTATTAAAATTTAAAAACTGATTTTATAAAAAGGAATAAAAACTGATTTTATAAAAAAAACTGAATTTGAAAAAATGATTTTTAAAGTATTTAAAAACTGAATGTTATTTTGATTTAAAACTTATTTTTAAAAAAGTATAAACTGATTTATTTTTTTAAAGTATAAACTGATTTATTTTTTTAAAGTATAAACTGATTTATTTTTTTTAAAGTATAAACTGATTTATTTTTTTAAAGTATAAACTGATTTATTTTTGAAAGAGAAAAACTGATTTTATTTTGAACTTTAAAATAGGAAAAAGATTAATCTTTTAGTAGAAAAAGATTTGAAAGCAAAAGTAGAAATCATATTTTTTTATATGTTGAAAGCGAACGTGAAAACATGATTTTTGTCATATTAAAGAAGTGATTTTTATTATATAAACATCATGACAAAAATGAGATTTTTATTCATTTGAATAGCGATATAAAAATTCGATTTTTATATATTGAACTTTGAAATAAAAATATGATTTTTATATATTGAACTTTGAAATAAAAATTCGATTTTTATATATTGAACTTCGATATAAAAATTCGATTTTTATATATTGAACTTTGAACTAAAAATTCGATTTTTATATATTGAATAGCGAACTAAAAATTTGATTTTTATATATTGAATAACGAAGTAAAAATTCGATTTTTATATATGTAGTAGCTACGGACGACGAAGCTGGCGAAGATGCGAAAACAATGAAGACTTCTGCAAAAGAAGAGTCGAGATGGTTGGATAGCTAAATGTGAGAATTTCTCACCTTTCAATTTATATTTCTAGTTATATATATATACTAGGATGCAGACGGTGCTTAGTAGCACCCGACACAATCGTCCACAGACCATGGACTTGTTTGTTTGACTGTTTGGTGATTGATTGCGATATTGGTTTGAATGTGGTTTGTGGTGTGAAAAATCGAATCGATAAATTGGTTAGGATTAGACGTGCGCCGTTATAAGGCGAAGGGGTAAGGCTAGGTTAGATCCTTACTCCAAAGTTTGTGGTTTGCATAACGAATGGATTTGATTGATGTGTGAATGGCGTGGGCCTTCACTAGACCGGGGATAAGGCTAGGCCTTGTCCCGTTTCTAGTATCGTGCCGTTATGCCGCCGAAATTTTCTAAAATAAGTTAGAAAAATAAAAATAGCATTTTATTTAACGAATGAACTGAATAGAAATTCATATGTTAAAATAAAATGTGTTATCGTTAAAAATATAATTTTTAACGTGAATGTGAATAAATAAATATTCATTTACAAACCAGACGGTTTGTTTATGTACACCTATTTGAATGACGTTGATTGGGTCGATAAATTTTACACATCGCCTAACTGCACAAATAAAATATGTGTTTGATTGTTTGAAACCCCACACGGGTGTTAGGATGAAATTTGAAGTTCACTCATCCTGATTGATTAAATCTGTCGATCGATTGATTGACAAGCTGCTATAAGCGTTAAATGTCTATATTTGATGCTTATACAGTGTAGTGCACTTTGGTTGATGGTTGATTATTCATCGTTGTTGATATATCCATGTGTTGTAGAAAATCCATATAATTAACATTATATGGTAATTGATTGGGCCTCATTCCAGTTTCGAAGAAAAAAAAGAAATATTTGAAATAGAAATATTTGAAATAGAAATATTTGAAATAGAAATATTTGAAATAGAATATTTGAAAATAGAAATATGTGAAGCCGTGAGGATTAGATTGACGCCATTTTGACGTGAACGATATTTATATCGATTTTATTCATTTTAAAATGAATATTGAAAAGTGATTTCGAAATCAAATATTTTGAAATAAATTGAATTGAAAACGAATTCAAATTGAATTGAAAACGACTTCGAAATGAATTGAATTGAAAACGAATTCGAAATGAATTGAATTGAAAACGAATTCGAAATGAATTGAATTGAAAACGAATTCGAAATGAATTGAATTGAAAACAAATTCGAAATGAATTGAATTGAAAACGAATTCGAAAGGAATTGAATTGAAAGCGATTTCGAAATGAATTGAATTGAGAACGATTTCGAAATGAATTGAACTGAAAACGAATTCGAATTGAATTGAAAGCGAAGTGAAATAAATTCAAATTGAATTGAAATTTGAATTGAATAGAAATGGATTTTAAAACGAATTTATAAAGAAGAATTCAATTTTGATTTGAATTGAAATGGAAGTTGAAAATGTTTTTGAAACGAATTCAAAACTATTTATATAATTCGTTTTAAATAGAAATCGACGATATATATATTATATATATATTATATATAATATAATGGCCTGAATAGAACGCGCCACGCCGCGGCAGTTCGCGAATTTCGACCATTTATTTCAAACGGGCATTACGGGAGATCCGACCGTCGGATTCTCCTAAAACCGGAACCGTTGGGTTCGTATCGAAAAGAGCTTTCTAATGAATGTTAGAAATTTGAAATCTAACGGTTGGATTTGGAATTATGTCCAAATCAAATTCGAAAAAGGTCGCTGTAAGTGCAGTTCGATGGCCATTGATGGAAATCGACTGTACGGGCCTTGATAAAATTATTAAAAATAGTAATAATTTGTGTAAAATCATAAGAAATGATTTAGAAAGAATTGGGATGAAAAACTCCATATTTGAAAAGATAAAAATAGGTTTTTATCGAAATGAACTAGTTTTGAACTAGAATTATAATTCTATTTATTTTTAAATAAATAAATTGAATTCGAAAAGGGTTTTAAAAGTAACCAAAATTCCAATGATTGCATTGGA
Organism: Allium sativum; assembly: GCA_030737875.1. Lineage (NCBI taxonomy): Eukaryota > Viridiplantae > Streptophyta > Magnoliopsida > Asparagales > Amaryllidaceae > Allium > Allium sativum. The sequence continues at coordinate 411,098,302 of CM060909.1, read as the reverse complement.
GTGGATTTGAATCGAAATTGTCTTCGGAATATTTCGATGTTGGAATTCGTGATTATACAGGTGTTGTTATGGAAATTTGAAAGATATATATGTATATCGTTATTTCCAATACGACATTTGTTAGTCGTAGAATTCGATATTGAATATAAGCCGATATATTTTCTATTCAGAGCCTTGTATTGAATATCGAATGTGATTTGGGTTTGTCGTGAATGGTGTCTTCATTAACACTGTTCTTGAACCCAGTTGAGAAATGATTAAATCTTTTTATTTAGATTTAATGAAGTGTACCAATTAAATAACATTTAATTGGAATTGAATTGATATTGATTTTTGGGTTTATCGTGAACAGTGTTTTAAATAACACTTGTTCTTTAACCCGATAATTAATGAACGTGATTTGGGTTTGTCGTGAATGGTGTCTTCACTAACACTCTTCTTGAACCCAAGTGAGAAAAGATTAAATCTTTTTATTCAGATTTAATGAAGTGTACCAATTAAATAACATTTAATTGGAATTGAATCGATATTGATTTTTGGGTTTATCGTGGACAGTGTTTTAAATAACACTCGTTCTTTAACCCGACGATTAATGAATGTGATTTTGGGTTTATCGTGAACCGTGTTTTTAAATGACACTGATTCTTTAACCCAGTCAAAAGATTAAAACTAAGTGGAGTTTTAATGAATCTTTAATTAGATTGAAAAGATCGAGAATGGAGTATCACCAGTTTTTGCTCCAGGCGATAGTTAAATCTTTAATTGGATTTGAACGTGAAATTTAGAAACTAACTGTCGGTTAGCCAAGCAGAATGGTTTTCTGGATATTGATCTGATGTTGGTTTCGGCCTTCGGGGTTAATATTTGGGGAATTATTCTCTTGATTAATTTACGGTTAGTGACTAATGAATTGGAATGAGGCGTATGTTGTGTTTGTGTAACACTTATTTAAAATATACGCGAGTTATTCGGAAAGACCGGGTTTATCCCATTCTGAATAACTGATACGACGATAAGTCGAAGATGAAGACGATGGTCGAAGACCGGAGGTCTTCACGTCGTTTGGGTGATAACTGATGATCTTGATTGGGCTGTACACCCAAGAAGATGGAAACAGTTAGTGATCGTCCAGACGTACTTGGAGATCGATGGATATGCGGGGTACTAGGTGCCTCCGGTTTCGTTCAGGCCCAGAACGGACTTGTAAATGGACTGTGTGTCTGACATTGGATTTCATTCTGTGTGACTGATATCGGTTGCATAGAGTGGTTTGCCTGTGTGGCATGCTAAGATGCAAATGATCAAGGCTTCTGTTGAAAAGCAAAGTCTTGTGGTGATGATCAAAGCACGGCCTTTGTGGCGTAGCTTTGTGTAACGTTTACTTCGCGAGTTTCACACCCGGTATGAACCAAAAACGGGAGAAAGGACCTCAGGGAGGGCCTGCGTTTCTTCCTAGTTAGAAGTGGCGTCAGTGGTTTTACACGCCCTGACGAGTTTGACTTATGTGGTTGTTGCTGTTGCGAGGCGCCTCGGATTGATCGGTCGTTCTCGAACCGATGGAGTCATTTAGTGGCTCATTTACGCCCCAAAGGGCGGGGAAACGTAGTGTTCAGGCATTTTAATCCACAGCGGTGGACCGGCCCTGTCGCTCCTAGGGTCACTCGAGCTCTGATCCTGAGGCTGGGGCTAGGCAGTCTCGAATCGATTGAGGACTATCTTTTGCCTCGGTTCATAGATGGAAATCCAATTTCCAAATACGAGACTCTGCGGTTTTGATTGTATATCCTATATATGGCGACATAGTGGGATGGGGCGCTTATGCTGCCTATGATTGATACTTATGATTTGAAGTTGTTTTATACACTATGCACTTATTATAGTATCAAATGATTTGTTTTAAACGTATCAAGCATTCTTTGGCTGTTATAAGGGAAAACCCTATCCCCCGGTTTGCGTTGCATTGTGTGATAGGAACTGGGTCTTATAACAGCTTCATCTTTCTTTATTTAGCATTGCGCTGCTGTTTTATGCACTGGTATTCTTGGGAGGAAACCCGTTCCGTGTTATACGGCGTGGTCCCTTGATTTACCTAACTTTTAAAATAAAGAATAATAACTATTTTAGTTCTCACACCAGTCACATGACTGACCTGGAGTTTATTGTTTTAACCTAAACTCTGGGTGCCCTTATTTTGACACGGGCAGCTAGTAGTTTTGGTTTTGCAGATTTATATTCACAGGATCCTGGTTTACAGCTGGAACGATATCCGGAAAGCTTTGTATCCGTATATCTTCTTCTAGTTGTGTATTGTATTATTTTCCGCTGCGATGTATTTAAATGTAATTTAAATCTCTGATATTTCTGTGTAATATTCTTTTATACTCTGCATATTCTTGTAATCTGATGCATCGTTGTAATATACAATGAAATGTTCTTTTATATGCATTCTGTTGTGGCTTGTTCTCGAACTATCCGACGCTTTCCTTTACGGGGAAGTTGCGGGTCTTCACATTTGGTATCAGAGCTTTGGTTTACCAAGCTCAGAGAACAAGACACATTAGAACCATACGAAAGAATTCATCAGATATTGGATTAGTAATATCCAATTAGAATGACTCGTTAGAGATAGGATCAGTAGTATCCTAGAACGAGTGTGAAGAGTATATTTTTGAAAATGAAAACAAATTTTTGTTTTGAAAATTTAAATCAATTATTCGTATTTGATTATCTATTTATATTGATGTGGACAATCCAGTATATATAGATTTTGCATATACGTCTGATCCGCGTGTATTCGAAATTTTAATATACTGGATAGATATGGAATCACATTCTAGTCGCCCGAAGATGATTCTGATGATAGTTCGAACATCATCAGAATTGGTATTCGTGTTTCGAAGGTGTGATTTTCTATATATTTCCATTAGGCTGGTGTGAGAACCAAAACTTATATATAGCTAGAATTCATTGTTGTGATTTGGCATCAAAACATGATTTTTTGTATATGTATCAAAATTATGAATTTAAAACGTTAATCCACTAATTGATTGATGTTTGTGTTGTTTGTTTATTTGTTTGCCAATTTTGAACCATTATGCTTAATCGAATCAAATATTGAATTGTATTGAAAATTGGTCGCATCTGCTTGCATATACATATATATCATTGAACAGGTCATAGCAAGGAGGCTAGAGCAGAGAATAAAATTTGTTTGCCCGACAAATAGGTACATGTTTACTACATAATTTCCTGTTTTGTTTGGGTGATGATGATTTTGTGAGCCTATTGGCTAGCCGCTTGGCTTTTTCTTTTTCTTTTTGAGATCTGAAGGACCGGGAACGCTATTTGCAATTTCCCGATGCTCCCGGTGCAGGGGAGGTTATGGCGAAATTTTTCAAAAATTTAGGGTGTTAGCCAAATTTTTGAAATTTTGAAAATTCTCAGAAACCAAAGGGTTGGAGAATGAAAGCCAGATCGAACATAGAGCTGAATAATCAAATCACTTTCGACTTTGTTCCTTTTCGGGGACGAAAAGTTTTAAGTGGGGGAGATTGTAACAACCCGGAAAATCTGGGCCAGTTTGAAAATTTTATTTTGGCAATTTTAGCGAATTTTGATTATTTAAAATAGATTATTTTAAATAATATCGACGTGAAATCTATTTTGAATATAATTCGAACGTTTATATTATACACGTCGTCGTTAGAATATAAATAATTATATATAATTATAAATAGAATTGAAAATGGCGCGGTAGTTCGATAATTCGATTTCAAACTTCAATTGAATGTACCGGGTGCAAAATAATCCGGATTTTAGTGAAACCAAAAATAATGGAATCTAATAGTGAATATCTTTCCAACGAATCCGAAAAATTAAGATTTCATATCGGGAATCAAAAGATATGTCCAGTTGAAAATTCTGAATAGTCGCTATGGAATTCAGGCCCTTAAAAATGGACATTTTGCAAACGACCTCGGATTTCGACGAAACCAGTTTTGTTGGGTCCGGGATGTGAAGTTATTGCTAGGTTTCAAATTTCATAATTTTTCGAATCAATATGTGAGCGTGGCAAAAGAAAACGCGTTTGACCAGTTTCAGTTGATTTTAATCGACTTGAAATTGGCCATTTTTCTAACGGTCTCTGAATTCGACGAAACTAGTTTTGTTAGGACCGTATCGTCAATACGAAGCTAGAAAATATTTTTTTTGGAATTTTTTAGTTAGTATGTGACCCCGGTAATTAGAAATGTGCGTTTAAAATAATATAGTGATTTAAATGTAAATTCAAAGGAAACATATCGAGACGATCGAATTGGCCTGCGATACATATCCCATTGTGTTCGGAATGGGGGTAAAACGCTATGGGCGGCAGGCGGTGGACCTCGTTTAGTGGTCATATGTGAAAGTCAACTCTTTAATAAATAAATAATAAATAAAAAAAAAAAAAAAAAAAAAAATATAATATCCCTTCCCTTAAAACCTAGGCCCCCCCCCCCGTTCGTTTATCTCAGAAGGAAAAAAAAAACAAAAAAGAAAAAGAAACAAAAATCGCGATAACCCCCCCCGTCGCTCCAGCCACCACCGCGCCCAGCGCCCACCGCCGCCACCACTTGCGAGGCTCCGCCCTTCCCCCCTCTGCCTCCCTCTCTCTCCTCCGCCTCGCAGGAACCACGAATCCCCTCGACGAAGCCGATGGCCCCCCTCCGATCAGATGCCCTCTCGCCTCCGACCAGCATGGGTCCGCCGCCACCACCTGAGGACGCAGCCCACCCCCTCCTCTAATTACAGTAAGATCTTGATTTTGTTTATATATATAAAAAAAAAAAAAAAAAAAAAAAGAACTGATTTCTGTTTTTATTAAGATTTAAAAACTGTTTTTATTAAGATTTAAAAACTGTTTTTATTAAGTTTTGAAAACTGATTTTATTAAAATTTAAAAACTGATTTTATAAAAAGGAATAAAAACTGATTTTATAAAAAAAACTGAATTTGAAAAATGATTTTTAAAGTATTTAAAAACTGAATGTTATTTTGATTTAAAACTTATTTTTAAAAAAGTATAAACTGATTTATTTTTTTAAAGTATAAACTGATTTATTTTTTTAAAGTATAAACTGATTTATTTTTTTAAAGTATAAACTGATTTATTTTTTTAAAGTATAAACTGATTTATTTTTGAAAGAGAAAAACTGATTTTATTTTGAACTTTAAAATAGGAAAAAGATTAATCTTTTAGTAGAAAAAGATTTGAAAGCAAAAGTAGAAATCATATTTTTTTATATGTTGAAAGCGAACGTGAAAACATGATTTTTGTCATATTAAAGAAGTGATTTTTATTATATAAACATCATGACAAAAATGAGATTTTTATTCATTTGAATAGCGATATAAAAATTCGATTTTTATATATTGAACTTTGAAATAAAAATATGATTTTTATATATTGAACTTTGAAATAAAAATTCGATTTTTATATATTGAACTTCGATATAAAAATTCGATTTTTATATATTGAACTTTGAACTAAAAATTCGATTTTTATATATTGAATAGCGAACTAAAAATTTGATTTTTATATATTGAATAACGAAGTAAAAATTCGATTTTTATATATGTAGTAGCTACGGACGACGAAGCTGGCGAAGATGCGAAAACAATGAAGACTTCTGCAAAAGAAGAGTCGAGATGGTTGGATAGCTAAATGTGAGAATTTCTCACCTTTCAATTTATATTTCTAGTTATATATATATACTAGGATGCAGACGGTGCTTAGTAGCACCCGACACAATCGTCCACAGACCATGGACTTGTTTGTTTGACTGTTTGGTGATTGATTGCGATATTGGTTTGAATGTGGTTTGTGGTGTGAAAATCGAATCGATAAATTGGTTAGGATTAGACGTGCGCCGTTATAAGGCGAAGGGGTAAGGCTAGGTTAGATCCTTACTCCAAAGTTTGTGGTTTGCATAACGAATGGATTTGATTGATGTGTGAATGGCGTGGGCCTTCACTAGACCGGGGATAAGGCTAGGCCTTGTCCCGTTTCTAGTATCGTGCCGTTATGCCGCCGAAATTTTCTAAAATAAGTTAGAAAAATAAAAATAGCATTTTATTTAACGAATGAACTGAATAGAAATTCATATGTTAAAATAAAATGTGTTATCGTTAAAAATATAATTTTTAACGTGAATGTGAATAAATAAATATTCATTTACAAACCAGACGGTTTGTTTATGTACACCTATTTGAATGACGTTGATTGGGTCGATAAATTTTACACATCGCCTAACTGCACAAATAAAATATGTGTTTGATTGTTTGAAACCCCACACGGGTGTTAGGATGAAATTTGAAGTTCACTCATCCTGATTGATTAAATCTGTCGATCGATTGATTGACAAGCTGCTATAAGCGTTAAATGTCTATATTTGATGCTTATACAGTGTAGTGCACTTTGGTTGATGGTTGATTATTCATCGTTGTTGATATATCCATGTGTTGTAGAAAATCCATATAATTAACATTATATGGTAATTGATTGGGCCTCATTCCAGTTTCGAAGAAAAAAAAGAAATATTTGAAATAGAAATATTTGAAATAGAAATATTTGAAATAGAAATATTTGAAATAGAATATTTGAAAATAGAAATATGTGAAGCCGTGAGGATTAGATTGACGCCATTTTGACGTGAACGATATTTATATCGATTTTATTCATTTTAAAATGAATATTGAAAAGTGATTTCGAAATCAAATATTTTGAAATAAATTGAATTGAAAACGAATTCAAATTGAATTGAAAACGACTTCGAAATGAATTGAATTGAAAACGAATTCGAAATGAATTGAATTGAAAACGAATTCGAAATGAATTGAATTGAAAACGAATTCGAAATGAATTGAATTGAAAACAAATTCGAAATGAATTGAATTGAAAACGAATTCGAAAGGAATTGAATTGAAAGCGATTTCGAAATGAATTGAATTGAGAACGATTTCGAAATGAATTGAACTGAAAACGAATTCGAATTGAATTGAAAGCGAAGTGAAATAAATTCAAATTGAATTGAAATTTGAATTGAATAGAAATGGATTTTAAAACGAATTTATAAAGAAGAATTCAATTTTGATTTGAATTGAAATGGAAGTTGAAAATGTTTTTGAAACGAATTCAAAACTATTTATATAATTCGTTTTAAATAGAAATCGACGATATATATATTATATATATATTATATATAATATAATGGCCTGAATAGAACGCGCCACGCCGCGGCAGTTCGCGAATTTCGACCATTTATTTCAAACGGGCATTACGGGAGATCCGACCGTCGGATTCTCCTAAAACCGGAACCGTTGGGTTCGTATCGAAAAGAGCTTTCTAATGAATGTTAGAAATTTGAAATCTAACGGTTGGATTTGGAATTATGTCCAAATCAAATTCGAAAAAGGTCGCTGTAAGTGCAGTTCGATGGCCATTGATGGAAATCGACTGTACGGGCCTTGATAAAATTATTAAAAATAGTAATAATTTGTGTAAAATCATAAGAAATGATTTAGAAAGAATTGGGATGAAAAACTCCATATTTGAAAAGATAAAAATAGGTTTTTATCGAAATGAACTAGTTTTGAACTAGAATTATAATTCTATTTATTTTTAAATAAATAAATTGAATTCGAAAAGGGTTTTAAAAGTAACCAAAATTCCAATGATTGCATTGGAGTGGATTTGAATCGAAATTGTCTTCGGAATATTTCGATGTTGGAATTCGTGATTATACAGGTGTTGTTATGGAAATTTGAAAGATATATATGTATATCGTTATTTCCAATACGACATTTGTTAGTCGTAGAATTCGATATTGAATATAAGCCGATATATTTTCTATTCAGAGCCTTGTATTGAATATCGAATGTGATTTGGGTTTGTCGTGAATGGTGTCTTCATTAACACTGTTCTTGAACCCAGTTGAGAAATGATTAAATCTTTTTATTTAGATTTAATGAAGTGTACCAATTAAATAACATTTAATTGGAATTGAATTGATATTGATTTTTGGGTTTATCGTGAACAGTGTTTTAAATAACACTTGTTCTTTAACCCGATAATTAATGAACGTGATTTGGGTTTGTCGTGAATGGTGTCTTCACTAACACTCTTCTTGAACCCAAGTGAGAAAAGATTAAATCTTTTTATTCAGATTTAATGAAGTGTACCAATTAAATAACATTTAATTGGAATTGAATCGATATTGATTTTTGGGTTTATCGTGGACAGTGTTTTAAATAACACTCGTTCTTTAACCCGACGATTAATGAATGTGATTTTGGGTTTATCGTGAACCGTGTTTTTAAATGACACTGATTCTTTAACCCAGTCAAAAGATTAAAACTAAGTGGAGTTTTAATGAATCTTTAATTAGATTGAAAAGATCGAGAATGGAGTATCACCAGTTTTTGCTCCAGGCGATAGTTAAATCTTTAATTGGATTTGAACGTGAAATTTAGAAACTAACTGTCGGTTAGCCAAGCAGAATGGTTTTCTGGATATTGATCTGATGTTGGTTTCGGCCTTCGGGGTTAATATTTGGGGAATTATTCTCTTGATTAATTTACGGTTAGTGACTAATGAATTGGAATGAGGCGTATGTTGTGTTTGTGTAACACTTATTTAAAATATACGCGAGTTATTCGGAAAGACCGGGTTTATCCCATTCTGAATAACTGATACGACGATAAGTCGAAGATGAAGACGATGGTCGAAGACCGGAGGTCTTCACGTCGTTTGGGTGATAACTGATGATCTTGATTGGGCTGTACACCCAAGAAGATGGAAACAGTTAGTGATCGTCCAGACGTACTTGGAGATCGATGGATATGCGGGGTACTAGGTGCCTCCGGTTTCGTTCAGGCCCAGAACGGACTTGTAAATGGACTGTGTGTCTGACATTGGATTTCATTCTGTGTGACTGATATCGGTTGCATAGAGTGGTTTGCCTGTGTGGCATGCTAAGATGCAAATGATCAAGGCTTCTGTTGAAAAGCAAAGTCTTGTGGTGATGATCAAAGCACGGCCTTTGTGGCGTAGCTTTGTGTAACGTTTACTTCGCGAGTTTCACACCCGGTATGAACCAAAAACGGGAGAAAGGACCTCAGGGAGGGCCTGCGTTTCTTCCTAGTTAGAAGTGGCGTCAGTGG